>CM050164.1:275638462-276838462 GCA_027410445.1 Discoglossus pictus
ATATATATATATATATATATATATATATGGGGCCGTGTACAATTGTACTCTATTTATAACAAACTGATGACGTTTCTCTATATATATCATGAGAAATCGAGGATCGCTCAGGCTATGATATATGGTGTGTGCCTTAAAAACAAAGCATTTCTGGCAAACAAAAGGTTTCTCTATGAGCATTTTAATACCACAGACTTAGGCCCGCAATTGCCTCTAGACCATAATTTTCCTTGCAGGGCTAAAAAAATTTTAAACATTTAGACACATTCAATTGTCTGTAACCTGCAACTACAGTCTCACCCTCCACACAGAAACAATGCACTAATTTACTTCTAAAACACTTGCAGGACTTCTTAGACACATGCAATAGTAAATGAGACCGTCATCATGATGTCAGTAAAACATGCAGTTTATACTTAAACTTCACTCAGAGACTACAAATTAAGTAGTGTTGAGAAGTAAATTTTGTGATCAGAGTGTCAATCCAGCAATGTAGAAATCAATAACATTCATTAAAGCAACTGTTCTAGTCCATGCGGGTTCCATGATATGTATTAACCCCTTAAGTCCCGAGATCCAAATCACACAAAAAAAAAACATATTTTTTTTAATTGCATGTTTGTGGGTTTGAGACTGTTCTGCAATTAATTTTTATACATTTATATGCCTTCCCGTGCTTTTTAATTGCTGCTGCAGCTGTGATATGTGTTTGAAAAAGACCTTGTGAGTCCTATTCAGCACTCATAACATTTATGACAGAAATTTGATAAATTTTATCAGACTTAATTTGCGAGCTAGAACTACAGTTCTAATCGAATATAAATGTTCTGTAACGTTTTAATTATTTAGCACTTGTAAATCTTGAGCTGTGCTAAAACCAATGGAGTCCTAAGGCCGGGTTTTGTGGCTTTGGTCGGCCCGTAGTGATTGTGGGCGGGTAACTCGCAATTGGAATGTGAGTAGCTAATTGTAGCCAATTTAAATATCTGTAACTTTTACAAGCTTTACAAGTTCAAGTTAATGAGATTTGGCCAATTGAATGGGGCCCATCAAATAAGACATATTTTGTTTGAGAGTCATAGAATCCAGAGACATTGTTCTCTGTTTTGTTGTGGAGATTAAATTTAGACTATGTACTTATTTTATATATACAGTATCTCACAAAAGTGAGTACACCCCTCACATTTTTGTAAATATTTTATCATATCTTTTCATGTGACAACACTGAAGAAATGACACTCTGCTACAATGTAAAGTAGTAAGTGTACAGCCTGTATAAGAGTGTAAATTTGCTGTCCCCTCAAAATAACTAAACACACAGCCATTAATGTCTAAACCGTTGGCAACAAAAGTTAGTACACCCCTAAGTGGAAATGTTCAGATTGGGCCCAAAGTGTCAATATTTTGTGTGGCCACCATTATTTTTCAGCACTGCCTTAACCCTCATGGGCATGGAGTTCACCAGAGCTTCACAGGTTGCCACTGGAGTCCTCTTCCACTCCTCCATGATAACATCACAGAGCTGGTGGATGTTAGAGACATTGCGCTCCTCCACCTTGCATTTGAGGATGCCCCACAGATGCTCAATAGGGTTTAGGTCTGGAGACATACTTGGCCAGTCCATCACCTTTACCTTCAGCTTCTTTAGCAATGCAGTGGTCATCTTGGAGGTGTGTTTGGTGTCGTTATCATGTTGGAATACTGCTCTGCGGGCCAGTCTCTGAAGGGAGGTGATTATGCTCTGCTTCAGTATGTCACAGTATATGTTGGCATTCATGGTTCCCTCATTGAACTGTAGCTCCCCATTGCCAGCAGCACTCATGCAGGCCCAGACTATGACACTCCCACCACCAAAAGTATACATATATACTGAGTAAAGGTTATTGAAATAATCCCTAAATGACAGATAAAGGGATAAGGCACAAAGAGCACAAAAACACTGATATGAGATGAAACCCTCAGTTTGAACGTAAACAGCAAATGTACTTCCATATGCACTTTTAATTACATTTCTGAAATTGGGCCTTTATTAATTTTAATATAAAATTAATCTGTATTTTTGGTCTCTCTCTCTCTCTGTGTGTTCTTCCAGTTTACTACCAAATCAGTTGACATCCCTCTAAAAGGTAAGTTTTACTGATAAAATTGTATACTCTGTACTTTGAGTTATGTACATAAAGGTGATCTTTTAAAACTATTTGCAAATATCCTGTCCTTAAACGGACTGTTTTCCATTATGTTTTAGTATGCTATTTTAAAGAACTAGAATTGATTAATATATACATATTTACTAAGGTAAACAAATAAAACAGCCTTTCAATCAGTTACCCATTTTTGCAACTGTATTCTGTTCGTACCATGTGCATTCTTGTCTTATACTGTAATACCTCCCACTATCTGTGAGTATATGTTTCTTATCAAGTAGATGGGAACATTGAAAGCTCAATTTAGCTCATTGCCACTCCGTGAATTGCATATTGCACTTTATTTGCCCTTCAGTCAGGAAGAGGCCACTGAGAATTTGTCTTTATATAACAACAATGTTGATGCTGATGCCTGCATATAATTGTATATTATCGGTGGTACATTTAAATTAAATATTGACCCTTCTAAAACATTGTATCTATTATTTCTTCTTTTATTCTTAAATAGAGCACTGAAAATATGGGGATAGATTTTATTTAGAAATGGACCATCTTGTTAGACAAATGTGTGGCCTAATGCAAGCCATTTGCACATAAGATGACCATAGTAATGGCATCCGAGTGTTATTTGAAATACAGGATAGTCAAAACAAAATCATTATGTCCTTTTGCAGTGACCCATCTATGTAGATGTGTGGGTGTCTAATGTTAGAGCTTCTCACAGAGCATTTCATTCCCTGTTTGTCTCTTCCAGTCTAGTTAATGTGTAAGACACTCATACTTACTTATATGTAAGGTTTCTGGATTTTACCAGGTATCACATATATAGTTGTGAGCAGGCGAGCCTGCACGAGCCGTTGCTCACGCTTGCGGGCTCGCGTAGCAGGCGCTCCTTGCCAGCAAATGCGGCCCTTGCGAAGCTGCAGTAGTCTTGCTGCAGTAGTGTCTGTACTGGGGTATGGTGATTGCAGGGTAATGGGACACAAGGCTGCACATTGCACTGGTAACCCGCCCAGCTTCCAGCCTGGTGCATGAGTGATCCCCGAGCTTCCAGCTGCCATGCCCATCATGGCTCCCCGCTATATACGTGTGTAACCGGAATCCTAGACCTCTGACACTAGCCACCCTGCCAGGAAGCACAAACCGGGCACCCAGCATGGCAAAACAAACTTCACTACGCAAAATTGGAAATACATTTAGTAAGGGCGGAAGTCTATTAATACAGAACCCTGCCATGTTTTATTTGGGTAACGTAAATGGCTTAAAATAAGGGCGGGAGTCTGACAAAACAGAGCGCAGCCATGTTTAATTTGGGCAAACTTTAATCAAAGTTGATATTTTAATCTGATTGTGTATTTTTTTCAGATATTATTAGAAAATTAATACACAATTCAGATGATAAAAAACAGTGCCAGTTTATTTATTGTGAGTGGCCAGATTTTTGTTGGTGGTACGCTGGATTTAAAATAATATATTTTTTAAAAGCTATATATAATTAATGTATTCATAGATTTTGTGTGAAATAGCTAAGATAAATACATTTAGATGTGATGTCATAAGAGTTTAATATATGTAAGGTTTATGAGGAGGAGCTTCCCATGGCAGATAGTGGCCACAGAAAGGGTTGTTGGGCCACAAGCAGCCCACGGCCACCCATTTGACAGCCCTGATCTAAATAATAAGACATGCAAATTCTCAGGAATTGATCCAGAGACTCAGGATTTAAACTGATTTTCCAACATAGGGAGCCAAGTTCTGGTATATATTTACTTTAAGTTGAAATATGAGCCTCATAAACTACAAAATGGAAACCCTCATAATACTACTTCCATCACATATATAGTTGTGAGCAGGCGAGCCTGCTTGAGCCGTTGCTCACGCTTGCGGGCTCTCCTAGCGAGCGCGTGGCCCTCGCAAACTTTACGTCGAAACGCAAACATACGAGACACGTTAACACCCATTACGGACTCGCAAAAATCGCCCGCAACCCACGGACAGGAAAAAATTAAAAACACAATAAATACACACAACACATACATAAAAAGCTTACCTACAGCAAGAGGGAGCATCCAGGACCTCAAAAAATGAAGTTACACCTTCGTTTAACTCAAAATAAAAGAGTTTAGCCACTAAAAAATTCTCTAAGCGAGAGAAAAAATGGCCGCCGAACAAAACGAAAACGAGGCTACAGCACTCTAAACACGCAAAACACCACAAGAAACACGCAAAACACCACAAAACACCTACGGATATTCCGCTACAGACGCATACCACACATTTGCCGCCATTTTAATGAGGAAGTACACAGCTACGCTAACGGTTTGGTCTCGCGCACGCACACTATTACACTGCACACATTCAGCACGCTTACACAGGAGCTCCACACCACTAATGCTGCAGCAACATCAAAACAGATTGCAGCTCTTCAACACAATGCTTCAAAATAGGTAAATTATATTAATTTATTAATGTATTATATATTTCATTATTACACACCAAACAGCATTAGCTACCTTACAATTTCATTGCCGTCATTTTTTGACGGGCAATTCGCTAGTATAATATAAATGTGTATCTATTTACTTTTATGTATTTTGTTTTATTAACAAGTTATTATTAGCTCTGTTTTTATTGCATAAAATCAAACAAATATTACCTGCATGGGTCTGACCACTGCAGTTCATGAAGAAACACACTCTGTAGTATACTCACCAATCAGTGACTATCTCTCAGCAATATTCTGTAACATGCTGCTGAGACTGGCCTCTGATAGGCTAGGATACCATACTGCACATAAATGTCATACAGAGTCTATATCTGCATACGCTGCTCCGGGCAGACCCATACAGGGACTATTTGTTTGTTTTTACTGCCTAAAATCAGAGTTTATAAGAACTTTTTAATAAAATAAAGTTCATAAAAGTAAATAAATACATATGAATATTGTAACGGATCTACTGGCACCCCGACCGGGTACCTCCGTTGATGGACGCGTCCTAGTTTGCGTTGAAGCCTACAAGCACCGCACCGGACACCACACTACCACAGACTCCACAACCGCCGTAGCTTAAAGCTCCCAGGGAGTATGCAGCACATAGCAATCCCCAGTATGATATAGCAATCCCCTCCAAGAACGAGACGAGGCTACGTTTTGAAGGGTCAAGTCGTACTCTTTAATGACAGGTCATCTCCTTTTATGCAATGGTGCCCTCTGAAGGGCTACACCCACATAATTATCACAACAGCCAATTATATACATGGTTCAACCCCCACGTCTCCTCCCCTCCCCTCAGATAACAGGTAACACAATTAAAACAGACACAATTTTAACCACATTCTGGATGTACCCCAAAAACAGGGGGTACACCTTTAAGTCCAGCACCGTTCAATAGCTCTCACCCAGGGGAACAACATATTAAAAAATGGCATGAATCAGACCAGGGGTTCAAAAGTTAGTAAAAGTATCTTTTACACATAACACACAGACATTTCACATATCCCCCATAGTTGGCCGCACAATACACATATAGGGACAATAGGTGAGTCACACCTCCCTGAGGCTACCTGGCAACTTGGATACAATCAGACATGGATTAGATCATCCTTCTTTGTTCTTATCTGAGAATGAAAGCACTTTATACAATAGACTTCCTTATCTTATGCAGAGTCTCTGTAACAGGATTATCACCCATGCCAAGGTCTGCACTAGTCTGGGCTAATATTCTGCAGAGCATAAACCAACATACATGCAGTATAATAGTAGGATCATATTTTAACCATAATAATCATAAAACAGGGTAAAACAGTGATGGGTTCCGTTACAAATATGATATACTTAATAAATTCCAGAAATCTTGCATATGCCTTTAAAGAGACGTAAGTAGGTAAATTATATCCAGCACAATCTATTTGTACAACATGGTGGTAAAAAGGTCATGGAAATCGGACAAATTATCACATTAATTACCAATTTTTTCAGCCACATTGTGCCTAACTGCCAATGAATTTCCTATCTCTGTTCCAGTATAAATGTGGCATAAAAGTACTAGACTGGTCAGGTTGTTGTAATACCTGTTTTAGAGGACCTGCTAAAATGCATCATAGAGAATGTACATAGATTGTGAAACGCCTATCATATTGAAGCATTAAATTGTTTGTGTAGGCATTTCAGTCTTTGAATTTTAGGTTTTAGTTAACATGTTTTGTTTATTATTATTAAATATCATACCTTTTACAAATTTTTAGTAAATTTTGAAACTGAAAATACTCCCTTGGTCTTCTCTGCATCCTTTAGTAGTTATTGATGCTCTGGAGTAATTATTACTTTTCTACACAAGTAGCAATGTATTTTTCTTGGAATCCCTGTCTTCATTTCCAGCGTGCACAGGTCCTTTTAGGTGATTAGATATAGCCAAGCAGTGCATGTTGGACTATTTAAGCAAACAACATATTATTTTTAAGTTCATTTTATATAAAAGTAACTTGCATTGCAAAGTATTTTTTTTCACTTGTATAACCAGTGTTTGTTTTGTTTTTTTCTATAATCTCATTGATTCTGATGTACAGAGTTCTCTTACTAAATCTGTTTTCCTTATAGTGGCTCTTCAGAAGAGTATATCCTTGTCTTTGGATACAACAAAGCTGCAAAAATATGGATTGTGGATTCTAGATGGCGACGACTCAGTGAAAAGCAATTGTTTTATTTTCCTTTGGTTAGCTGCAGACCATGTACAGCACATAGCAAAACAAATGGGAACAAATCAGACATGTAAGTAAGGTCTTCCTACATGAGGAGCCATTGTGCTATCCATGAGAAAAGGGCTTGAGCTCAGAAATCGATAAGTAATGTTCATAATGGTTTCTGGCACCATCTATAATAGAGCTTTTTAAACTTTAGTCTGTGGGTTCCAAATAAAAATGAAACTATAAAGAATAGGATTAATAAAATGTAATAAAAAAAATATATAAATAGGTAGTATAGAAGTGCCTTGTTTTGTTTATTTTTATTGTATTATAAGTGCATGTACCATACCCCAATATAACTATACTAATTGCCATAATTAATCTGCAAATAGAGAAAAAAAAAATCATTAGGTTTTTTTTGTCCACAAGGACCCTCAGTATTTTTAAGTCGTCCTTGGTGGAAGCAGAGAGATATTTTGCAAGTTGACAACGTGTCTCATGAATAAGAAATAAGTGTAATATCGGTTGAATAACCTATTCTTTGACAGCCAGAATATGATATATTAGGGAATTGGTTAGGAAGCTCATTCAGTCATAGTGCATAGACATCACCTCCTGACATAATTGCATGCACACATGGAGGTGTCATGTGCAAGAAGGCTCTCAGTGCAGTGATTGGCTATTGAAGATGAAGAGGGGCTTTATTATTATGTTTTATTATCATTTCTCATTTATTTATTACCAAATTATTCCATAGCTCTGAGGTACAGTAAAACATGGCTGAGACCATATGAAGATTGACAGCCTGATTGAACTAAGAATCATACACTTATACAAAGTGCTCTGAATGACTGAGGGTTTGCAATAATACAGACAAAATGATTAATGAAACAAAATGTGAAGTAATTAAAAGGGAGAAACAAGGGTTCAGCAAGTAATTGAAAATAGAGTACAGGGTTAATTACTGATTTAAAAGGATAATGAAGGTTCCTTGATTTTAATAATACAATAATCTACCTAAGACTACATTTACACATCTAAAACATCATTTAATTAACAAATGCTTGAAACTGTCCAAACAGTCCCTGCAATTGTCCACCCCTGGAACTCATATCATAGTGCTGGACGTTTTCAGTAAGCACGTGTTAATAAAATGTTTAGATATGCAAACAAACACTTAGGTAGTTTGTTTTAATATTAAAAACCAAAAACCTTACACCCAGAGAGTTAATCAGCTGTGCAAATAGACGTGATAGTGCAGAAACATACATTACAAACGCAAATAATAGGTGGATTGTTGTAGACAGGGTAGCTGGGAGGGCATGTTAGATGAGTTCAGAAGCAGAAGAGTGCAAATCAAGGTGAATGGAACCGGGAAAAGTTGTCAGCTGATGACAGCCTCTGCTCAGGTGGATGGTATGTGGCCCAGTGTCACTGGCTGGGACTTGCAGAAGTGACTGCCTATTCCTGATATCCAATGGAACTGGAAAAGTTGTCAGTTGATCAGCACCCTTCCCCAGGTGGGCGGCATGAGGCCCAGTGTCATTGGCTGAGACCTGCAGAAGTGACTGCCCATTCCTGATATCCAATGGAACTGGAAAAGTTGTCAGTTGATCAGCACCCTTCCCCAGGTGGGCGGCATGAGGCCCAGTGTCATTGGCTGAGACCTGCAGAAGTGACTGCCCATTCCTGATATCCAATGGAACTGGAAAAGCTGTCAGTTGATCAGCACCCTTCCCCAGGTGGGCGGCATGAGGCCCAGTGTCATTGGCTGAGACCTGCAGAAGTGACTGCCCATTCCTGATATCCAATGGAACTGGAAAAGCTGTCAGTTGATCAGCAACCTTCCCCAGGGGGGCGGCATGAGGCCCAGTGTCATTGGCTGAGACCTGCAGAAGTGACTGCCCATTCCTGATATCCAATGGAACTGGAAAAGCTGTCAGTTGATCAGCAACCTTCCCCAGGTGGGCGGCATGAGGCCCAGTGTCATTGGCTGAGACCTGTAGAAGTCACTGCCCATTCCTGATACTGAACTGGAAATGTTGTCATAAGATCGTCTTTAGAAATAGAATTCAAAATATGCAGGTTTTGTGCATTTTGCAAATGAACTCTGTGCTATTTCATAAAATGTTATATTGTGTTTTTTCTGTATTCTTATACTGACTATTAAGGTTGTAGCGACCTGTGCTATGGTGATGCTACTGCGAACAAACTAAATATTGAATATTTTGTAGAAAAAAGGGGTTAGTAAAATAACAAATCCTTCCTGCTTAGTTGGGATTTTGCTTTTCTTAAATCTTCTCCTGCTTTATCTATATGCACATCCTTTACTTTTTTATTTCCTATAGCTATGGCAAATGACTTCATTTTTCTTGAATTATGCGACACCCCTACAAAAATAGAGGAGGAAATGCTTAACAGGATTATGAAGGAAGTAAGCAGAAACAGTCTACCTGTCCTTGGGGATTCCATGTCTTTGGAGAAAGTTTATCCTATGTTGAAGAACTTATCTCATGATGAGAGCTCATTTATGGCAAATTGTTTTGCTTCATTTCAAGCCCCACAAAATCAACAGCCAACAGCTCAGGCCCTGCCAGAACCCTTACCACAGGTAAATACATTTTCCTTAAATATTTTGGTAACATCAGCTCAATATAATAAATGTTGGATTCCCTTTTTTCTTGGTTTTGTTGTGCTGGTGCCCTTCTAATGTAAAGGCGTACTGGCACATAGGAACAAGATTGGCTGTATAAATATATAAATGTACAAAGGGTAAAAATTGAGCAACAAACCTTTTCTACTTAAATGCTACATACTCCTCGTTCTCAAAAAGGGGTGGACTTCATTACCATTGATAGCAGTGGGCCAAATAGTCTATGGACAAAAAACTGATCGCCCTTGTAAACACGAGGGAGAATGATGCTTTACTGTATGATAAGTAGTAAAGATATTATTCTTAAAGTATTCCACTGTAGTTTTTTATGTAATAAGTAACATTTTATGAATTAAGAAACAACCTTACAACATTAGCAGCTGTGTGAGAATCTTAATTTTGCAGACTCTTGCAGTATTTTTCAGGTACAAGCCAAATCTGCTAAAATGTTTTTATGCTCAATATTTACATAGCTGCCAATCTAAATTTGTCACATTTTCCCCAATCTACAGTGGTCCTTTAAGGCACCTATGTTTTGTGCAAGAAAATTTTGTAATTATTGAAACATGCTCTTTTTTGAATGCATAATAATAATAATTATAATAATAATAATTATTATTATTATTATTATTATTATTATTGCTCGATTTATAGAGCGTTCACATTTTCCATCCTATTATTTACAAAGTAGAATAAAAGTCAGTCCGTAGAATTACAAGTACAGGTACAATACATATGTGATACAAATGGGTCAAAAGACATCTTGGTGCAACAGAAATTTGATTTCTACTCTGAAAATGGGAGTGATTAAGGCAGTAGGCTGGTGCAAGTGGAGAAAAGTCCTGAAGACTGCAGTGAGAGAAAGTGGCAATAGAGGGGGAAAGAAGAAGGTTAGCAGAGTAAATTTGGGGGAGTATTTTGTGGTTGGGGGAGTATTTTGTAGGAAGGGCTAAAATAAAAGCGAGTGCACTGTTGTTAAGGGCTTTATAAAGTTAAAGTCATGATTTTAAAATGTATTCTGGAGGCTATGGGAAGCAAAAGTGTCTGACAGAGAGGTGCTGCAGACACTGATTAAGTATTATAGATGAGTCTATAGGAGGCATTTATTATGGATTGGAGTGGAGACGGACAATAACAATTCGAGGTTTATTACACTCCTGACACTATTCTCATTTGATCTCCATCGATAATTATCTTTCATCAAGATCCTAAGCCATGTTAAATGCCTCTACAATATTAATCAAGTCCATTACTTTTCTAAGGAGTGGATGATTTATCACATTTTATTACGTTATAATAGAATCAGATATCAAAGCAAGACAGTTTACCATATTTTTCCGAATTATTGGCCTAGGTTTTTGAATCCTGACAGACCATATTAGATTTCAGAACAATGTACCATAGATTGTAACTCCAGTAACTTAAAGGACCACAGTAATACATTAAAAAGAAAAGATCACATTGTTTGTTGGACAGAGACTATTAAAACAGTATGCCGTTTAAAATAAATAGTATTACTCTCTTTATAAAATAAATAAAAGTTAATATTTGTTCTTACCTTTTATACTGCCTGTTTTCACTGAAACCAAAAGCATGGAATCAGGAACCTCTGTCTTAAACACTGTTTGAATATATATGAGGCAATTAGAGTCTATTGAATCAAATTGCTTTTCCTGTGTTAACACAGTGTTCAACCAAAATCATAGTCTGTCTGGTGGATCCTGAGGACAGGTTTAGGAACCGCTGCTCTAACCAGAGCTGCTTTTCTCCACCTCCTTGTGCCTTATTAGGGGGTGTGACCAGCTCTGCCTGGAGGGTATACCATTATGGAGCTTGGAAGCAGACAGATATATCATGAAATTTGCCCCACCCTATTATATCAGTTGCTCTACCCCAGCTACCTGCACAGTGGTATTGCTACCTGCAGTTGCTTTGTTGGCCTTCCCACTGACATCACAGAAGATGAGCTAGTGACTGCAAATGTTATAATAGCCCCACCCCCTTTACTGATCAGGCTCAGTGTGACCCAGATCCTAGACTGGTCAGACTTTTTTGCCCAGGCCCCAGGCAGAGCACACCGGGCCCCCTGATAGGCAGAGCTAAATGAGAGAAGTAGCTCTGATTGAGAGGAAAGCTGACAATTTCAAAAGTAAGTAAAATATTAGCTCTTTGTTTAAACTTTTATGCTGTTTTTAATCATCTATGCCTAACCAGCATACTTGTAAATACGCTACTGTGGTCTTTTTATTACGGTATATTCTCACCTTCTTTTCATTCCTTATGAAAACAAATATGAATAAATGTCAAGTTGACCGATCTTTAAAATCTTTGACTGATTTTTTTTTTCTTTTAGGATTCAAAGAAGGAACCTAACCCACCTGCTTATACAGTTATGCAGAGGTACAAAGATGGTGTTTATACTGTTTCACTGATACCTAAGAGAGATGGATGGACAGAAATGCAAAGCAGTGGATCTCTTTTAAAGTATGTATGGAAGCTTATCACTGAACAGAAATGTAAATTTGTCTGCATAGTGTTAGACCTTTTCATTTAGAATGTTAATTACTGTATATACTCGAGTATAAGCCGAGTTTTTCAGCCCTTTTTTAAGGCTAAAAAGGTCCCCCTCGGCTTATACCCGTGTCTCTCTAACCCCTCCGTGTCTCTCTAACCCCTCCGTGTCTCTCTAACCCCTCCGTGTCTCTCTAACCCCCCCGTGTCTCTCTAACCCCCCCCCCCCCCGTGTCTCTCTAACCCCCCCCCGTGTCTCTCTAACCCCCCCGTGTCTCTCTAACCCCCCCGTGTCTCTCTAACCCCCCCGTGTCTCTCTAACCCCCCCCCCGTGTCTCTCTAACCCCCCCCCGTGTCTCTCTAACCCCCCCGTGTCTCTCTAACCCCCCCGTGTCTCTCTAACCCCCCCGTGTCTCTCTAACCCCCCCGTGTCTCTCTAATCCCCCCCGTGTCTCTCTAACCCCCCCGTGTCTCTCTTCCCCCAGTGTCTCTTTCCCTCCCCCCTCCTCATCCTGCACCCCCCTCCTCATTCTAAACCCTGCTCCTCACTTTACCCCTCTAAATACCTCCCCCTCTACCTTTCCGCTCACTTACCTTCATCTGCAGCTTCTCCTCTGGCCTCTGCTCCTTCCAGCGTCTTGACCCAGCCAATGCTAATTATGTGGCGCGCATGTGACTTCACGTCATTAGCATATACCGGGTGCCGACGCAGGAAGGAGCGGAGGCCGGAGGAGAAGCTGCAGATGAAGGTAAGTGAGGAGTATTCATATAAAACCACATTTGTGTTTACATGTGTCACTGACTGCCCCCAGCCAGACCCACAGCTACAGCTCTTTTAGGGAGTTAAAGGAAAAAAAATTAACTCTTCAGTGCAGAGTATAGAATGCTGGAATCACTTAAATAGGGTTAGCTGATCAGTGTAGTCCTGAATTCAGGGAAAACTGCTATCTTCACTGTGCAGCTCTGCAGTCTGTTTTACTCATGCAACAGCCAGTAGGCAAGATAGACTGTGTTTGTAAACAGACTTAAAACTTTAGATTTTTTTTAGCTTTAATTGGTATAATTTAAAAAAATTGATTATTTTAACAAAGACACGTGTGCTCTTTCACACCATGAAGAGCACTTATAGTGAGGTAAATGACCCTTTAAAGATAAGCATTTGCAAACATATATCCCGTTATCAATCAGTGACCATAACTAACAAGCTTACCTATTTACTATTATTGTAAGGATTTATTTATAAAAAAACAGCATACTACATGGTACTAAACAAGGGGTGCGGTATGTAACAAAAATACCATTTACCCACAATCCTCTCCTGAGCATGCTAACTTATGTAGCCATGTAATTACGGTAAAAGGACCTCTGAAATTACTTTTCAAATTGTGTGCCAGATCACATTACGCAGGATGTATTTATTTGCTGGTTTACCAGAAAGAAATATCTGTTGTACAAGTATGATCAAAGCCATCTGACACTGTGGATGCTTCTTTCAAGGGCATCTTCAAAACAACTGGCTGCTATATATGAACTATATGCTTATAGAAGCTAAGACTTTTCTTTGTATTGTAATTTAGCAATTAATAATGAGCAATAAAACAGGCTATATATTGTATTATATTTTTTTCTCTATAGTAAATCATTTCTGAAATAACTGTATGCTAATGTGGGCCTCATTATCCTAATATGTGGTTCAGATTATTTTTAAGGGTTGGAGAGGGGTCTAACTCATAGGTTTTATTTTGGCCACTACAGAGACAAACAGACTATAATCCAGTTAGCACATCAAATCGGCTAATTAACATGATTGAGCTGCTCATTTGCATGTAAATGCACCAACAACATGTAACTTCACAGGATTGATTCAGTTTAGAAAAAAATGGATAACACAACATATAGACATGTTTTATGTTCTTTAAGAATAACCCAAAAAACTTATGACAGAGTCCCTTTAAATAGAGATATAGGTGGAAACTGAATGGAGAATGCATGTGTTTGCTACTTAGAGAGTGTCCCTTTAATACTATTGAAGGACAATCAAAAAGTGCTGGGTGGCATTCTGAACAGTTAATGGATTAGATAACGGAACAGTCTTAATTCAGCACAGTTTAATTAACTAAATTATAAGTAAATCCTTCTACAGCAAATTACCGGGGAGAAACAGACTAATTACTGTCTTCTGTATGCCATAGCCAATATAAATCACTAAGAACAACAGAACTATGTGATAATTGGGAACATCCGAGGTGGGATAAGCTGAGCAATTTTGGCCCCAAAATGGGAAGACAAGAATAGAATATCTTGTGTCAAATATCTGTATAGTAAATTATTTTTCTTCTATTTGGACATACTGAAAAAGGTAAAAAGTGGACATATGATATGCCTATTAAATTGTTCAACAAATAAGTGGCAAGGAAATAAAGATGGGAAGCAGTGGGATGAGACAAACCATTTAATTGTCTAGAAAATATATTTATAGATTCTAAATCACATATAATAGTTGTCAAACTACGAAACGTCGTCGCGAGCTCGCAAGAACTGCGTCCCTCGCGAAGTGGAGGCTCCCACGTTGGCTGCAATGAGCCAAAGGCTCATTGCAGGCCGGAAATGCGGACCCTCGCAAAGCGAGGGGCTGCATTTGCGGAGGTGGAGGCTCTACGGCGCCTCACACGCGGTTACAAACACAAGTGTCACTTTACCAAAATAGATCTAACACGCAATCACTATATACGGACTTACACAAAAAAAATACGAACCTCTGGACTTAGAACGTAAAAATTACGGACTTAGCATAAAAAAATACAAGACGCGGAACTTAGAAAAAAAAACATTACGACCTTGCAAAAATACGACCATAACGGCCTAACTGCGCGCACCTGAAAACATTAAAAACACAATAAATGCACACAAAAAATACATAAAAAGCTTACCCACAGCAGGGGGGGCACCCAGGACCTCAAGTGAAGTTACACCTCAATTTAAGTCCAAATTCCAGAAAACGAGGCTACAGGACCCTAAAGACTCAAAACACCACCAAGCACATACAGCTTTTCAAAAAAGCTGTATGAGGTACAAGATGCATTTTTACCAAGGACGCTACATCATCCACAGCCGCGTACCGCATACACATTTGCCGACATTTTACAACACTAACTTACACAATGCGGAAGTACACAGCTACATAAACGTTTTCCCCTCGCACACGCAGCCTATTTACACTACACACATTGCTGACACACCTCAGCTCCACAACAGTGCATACCGACATTGTATGCTGCAGGAACATCAAAACAGATTGTCCGCTCTTCATCACAATGCTTCCTGCATATATTACTTCCAAATAGGTAAAGTATATTCATTTATTAATTTATTAATTATTTAGTTAGCATACAAAAACAAATATACAAAAAAACACTCTCACAATAAACACAAAAGCCATTCACTGCGCGACTCACAACGAACGCCAACGCTACTCATAGCACACAAAGCCTTGCAATAAGCGCAAAAAGCAGATCAGTGCCGACCAAACAATAACAGCAAAAGTGCCTATCAGAAAAAAAAATACAACAACCAACAGCCTCGCAATGAGCGCCGAAGGATCTCGGACCACCAAAAAAATTAATGTCTGGCCCAAACAGCATTACCTGCCTTACAATTTTATTGCCCCATCATTTTTGACTGGGAAGTCGCTAGTCTATAATAATATATACACCTCTAATAATATATTAACACACATGTAAGCTATCCATAATCTATACCACCAGACCCGGTTCAAGGTCAGAATTACAGATGGCAATGCACCTGAAAGATCGTATTTGATAATACACCACTATGTTGTTTTTTTTCTTCAAATTAATCTTCTAAAAAAAAAAAAAGCATGACTGATATGAGGGCCTGCCCTTGTCAGTCAGTGAGCAGTAATATAGATGTATTAGTTTTACTTATCTGCCAATGACATCTGCAGAAGGGCATGTGCTCTGTGCACTTCCTGTTAGTTTCAGTGGCGTTTAAACAGGTTTTACTTAATATTTTGTTAGATATAAAACACAATATTTGTAATATTGGAGGCGTACTCTTAAAAGATGCAAAAGTAATTTTGTTCCATGTTCTTTTTAATGCATTCTGCCTATAGTATACTCCCCATTGTAGCAATTTTGTCCTCTGTAAATATCTTATATGCTGGCAAATCCATGGGTAAATGGCTAAAAAAAAATGTATCACATGGGAATAAGTAAGAAGCAATGTGTAAGAAGTCCTGGAACACCCTTACTATGAAAAAAATATTAATTAATATACATACTGCCTATGTATTTTTCTTGTTTTGATTACTAGTGTGAGGCGTCCATTTTTCTCTTTTTTAATAGTGTGTAGAGAATATTATTTTGAAAAAATATATATACATATATATATATATATATATATATATATATATGTGTTGTTACTATTTTGAAGAATTATTGGTGCATCTTCTAACTTTCTTTTCTTTTTAGACTGATAGTTTATCCTCCACCCCCGACAAAGGGAGGTCTGGGTGTCACAAATGAAGATCTGCAATGCCTGGAACATGGGGAATTCCTCAATGATGTTATTATTGACTTTTATCTCAAGTGAGTAGATGTTTTTTTTATTCTTGTGTGGTTTGTAAGCGTTCCTATATAATGCTATGGATGCTATAGAAGCACATTGCAAACAGTAGGCACACATTGTACAGGATTCTTCGATTACCAGACCCTATTGTGTAGTACGTGGACACTTGCATGTCAGCTCTTCTATATGTAGAGCCGGACTGTAATCATCATTGACATGCCAGCTGGCCTTTGTTCAACAGAACTGCTAGGGAAAGCTAATTCTTGCTGGATTATGTCCCGAGATAAGCAGTCTGATGGAATGGTATTAACAAATTATACATTGTTTAAGACAAAAAATATGGTTAGAGGATAATTATCCGTATATTAGAAAAATAACTGTCTATTTTAGTCTTTAATTGTAACTGACTGTAGATTATGCATTTTTTAATAAAAATAATTTTCAGGGCCTATTTAATAATTATACCATAAACGTGCAACAATAGACTACAAGAGTTGATAACAGGCTAGGATTAATTTACATTACAGCTTGGACACAGATGAATCGGTTACTGACTCATCACATTTATGTTTAAAACAATCTTTTTGAAGATTTAGTGGCATCAACCTATACATAAGCCAATTCGTTTTGATACAACATTTATTTTAAATCGATTACAGATATTATTCGCATGTTTGTGCATTTATTGAGAACTGTAGTTAGGTTATGGCATGTATGTGTTGAAAATGTAATAATAATATATCATATTATTGTTGTCTACAGATATCTCTGGTTGGAAAAGTTTCCAAAAGATTTTGCAGAAAGATCTCACATTTTTAGCAGTTTTTTCTTCAAGTGTTTAACAAGGAAGGATAATGGTTATGATGACAGTAATACAAGCATATCGTAAGTAGTTTATGTACTTTATCTTATTCTGATACACACAAATTTATATTTCTGGTTGAAAACAGGTGTATACAGCTTCAATGTACTAAAAAGTAGATAAGACTTTTGAATGTTGGTGCATATTGTCAAAGTCTAAAAAAGTTCAATACAATCACATGGGATATTTAAAAAAATGTATAGTTAGTAGATGATATGTTAAGACTGTGTACAAATTATTTTTGATTTATAAAACATTATATACTTCATCAATTGTGCCATCTAACATATTTCTATTTTTATGAATGGGCCTAAGAGACTGGCTCTGGCTTCCTCAATGAGAAACTTTACAGAATACAGTTCGAACCAGAAAATTTAGTCCCATATATAGAGCTAGTAGATTTTGACTCTTATCTGTCATCAGAGGGCAATGGTTGTAACAACTAAAAATAATTTTGAACTTAATACTACTGAAACAAAATGAATATCCTGTACTGAGAAAGTGGTTCAACAGGTATTCAATAGTTTCTTTTGTTTCCTCTTTTTAAATCCTCAAGGTCACGTTAGATTAGGTAATCAATTAAAATCATTTTTTTACAGTGTAATGCAGGGGTTTGCAAACAAGGATTTAAAGATCTGTGTGCTTGAGCACAGATTCTTCAATCAATAAAACTGAAATTGATTATCTCAACTATGTTTAAGCAGGGACATTTTTATTCCCTGGTCTGTTTGTGTTTTTTATGGCCTGGAGATGATCACCCATGTTCTTATGAAATATTAGAACATAACATAGTACAAACAAACTATGCCATATGATTTCAGTTGGAAAAAAAATGACTGCTTGACCTGCTTCAAGGTTCTTTAATGTAAACCTGCCTCCTTATGTTGATGCTATATGAATTAAAAGCAATAACTATTACATGTAGAATTTTTTATTATGCATCTTTTTGCTATAGAGCAGCAGAACGAAGACATCAGGGAGTGAAAACCTGGACTCGCCACGTTGACATTTTCACGAAGGACTTCATCTTTGTGCCAGTGAATGAGAAGTAAGCATGTCCACATTATTTCCATATTTGTAACACTATGCCTTTTAAGATGTAAATGTGGCTTTTGGTCTAGTACCCTTTCTATGGCCCTGTAATACAAAACAACAGCCCATACTGTGCTTAAATTGAAAGAAAGAGACTTTCTTTCCCATTTCCCTTGAATAATGTATATATTTTCTACAATCTACACTTGAGGTAATAGTTGTATCTGTGACAACTTCTTTATTGTACTGTATGCTTACTATGACATTTGCATGTTATGGAATGTATTTTGCCCTGTTTGGTTCTCACCCAGATAATTTTGTAGAGACCTTTGGCTTTAGCACCCATATGTGTTAACAAAAATTATCCAAGAGAGACCCATTTTGTGGGCAGGCTTTCATAACTGGCTGCCCTGAGATCATGGACCAAGAGAGAGATATTGCACTTCTATTGTAGTCCCTTTCTTTAGCCACATGTCACAGCCCAGGATTTCAAAGGACTTGAACTATTATTAAATAGTTGCATTGTGTATGGGACAAACTGTAAGAAGCCATTTTATACTATATGTTATGTAGTTTTTTTTGGGGGGGCGGGGCAGGGGAGCTGTCCACATGTCATGTAAGCTAGTGCTAGCTGGGGCTACATGATGACCTCCTGATTGGCTGTGTTTTCTGGGAAGGATATTATTTACTATTTTTGTCACTGTACAAGTTTGTATGTGTCATTCAGTAAAGACTAGTGCATGTCTTGGGTATCCAATTGCACAACACAGAGTGCAAATACTCATCCTCAATGTAATCTTTATTGGAATTGTGTCTTATCTGATAACAAGGAGTTTGGCTTTCACACTGGCATAATAATTGTTTCTGTCAAGTGTATTGCTACTATGTTTGTAGATAGTTAGACTCTACATACGAAGTTTTGGTTTCTCAGATGTTTTGGGAGAGAACAGCAGCTGAGCAAGTTTCTGCTAATAAGGTATCGGCAATGTTGTTAAGGAATGGCAGGAACAATTCTGAAAGTCTCCACTTCCTCTAGTGAACAATTAGATTGATTGATTGGTTACACACTTCAAGGCAACTCTAGCCACAATGAAATTATAACTTTCCGCCTTTGCTCCCGCTACATCCGTCTTTCTTGCCTCTACTCTGCCATGAACATTGCCCATGCGCAGGAACTCTGTGACTTAAAATATATCTCCAACATCTCTTTAAATTGTATGGGTCTTCAAGCTGCAATGTTGCACTAAACATTCACTGCCCTAGAGGATCTATGGGTGTATCTATGACTACAAATAAATTAGAGAATAAAGATTACAATTTAAACCAGGTGAAATGTACCCTATAAAGAAGACATAGATATTCCTTATTTTGTTATGTCTAACTTAATTTAAAACTGTTAGATAACCAAGTCCAAACATGTACTGTAACCCATATGGAGAACATATTTAGCATTATTTATGTATTATCTGCTAAAAGTGGAAGGGTATGAATGATCAGTAATCATTTTGGTGTATAACTCTTCTTTTTGTATTTCAGATCTCACTGGTATCTTGTAGTAATATGCTTTCCTTGGTTAGAAGAAGCAATATATGAAGGTAAGGAAGAACAGAACTCCTCTCAGGGTCAACATAAAAAAACAAAACAGACCTCAAACAAAGACTCCGTTATTGTGTTCAATGAGAGATTAGCAAAAGAAGAAGAAACAATGGAAGAGGATAGCAAGGGGCAATCTGAAGGTACATCTTGCTTTGCAGAATTTATCTTTTCACTATTATTTTTCAGTCAAGTGTTCCACTCTGCATATAGTAATATGTGTTATTTTTTGTGTTTATATATTTCCACTTTCTCGTAGTAAAGCTTGTACACTTTTAGCCTTACATAGATTGTGAATGCACACTCTGAAACAAATATTGATAAATATAAGCAAATATTTTGTATAATAAAAATCTACCATTCTTTATCTCCTACATTTTAGATACTAGTAACAGTTCTGTCACAGGCTCTGCCTCCAATGAGAAATGTAAGGTAAGTTGCTTCTAACTGGACTACTTGAAAATCTAGATATTTAGTACTAACACTATGCAAAAAACACTGTAGATCTAACTTTATCCACTGTCTTTAAAAATGTAAAAAATATTATCTTCATAAAATGTATAAGTTAACATCTTGATTTGAATTAGTTACGCTAGTCGATCACATTAAGAAGAGAGATGGAGAGCACACAGAGAGAGAGACAGAACTGACAATTGAACATAACATATGATACCGTCATTTATGACGGCAAGTTACTTGATGCTGGTAGAAACATTTTAAGATTGTTGTTGCAGACTAGTTATATAGATTGTATATTTTAAAAACCTGATACATTAAAGCACTTATGTACTGCAGAAATAAATAGTACACATATAAATGAATATAATTGTAGTTAATTGGTTTAAAAAAATGAGTGGAAGTGTTCTATAACTGAGCTTGAAAGTTGGGTTGCATGAACATGTTCTACCGCTCTCCTAAATACATTATTTCACGTGCTTAATAATTTCTTACATTAGGAAATGATAAACTACAAGGGCACACCCAGTGGGTATATATTAGCATAATGATAAGGCATTAACAATTTCTCTAACATTTTTTATTGATCCATCTGTGCATGCTCTGGTGTTTTATCACCCCACTCTGTGATGTAATTATTCACTTAGGAGGAGTGGGAGGACCTTTTCATGTAATTTATACTTAATATATCCAAGCTCTATTATCTAACATTCCCATTAAAAGTATGCAATAACTGGGACCTTTGCTGTGACACTTTAAGCCTGTATAGATAGACTTCTCGAAGTAGATTTTATTTAGGAGGCACTAAATCCTGCCCTCGTCTAATGTTAATGTATTTTTTGCCCTGTGAAACATTTTGTCATGTTTAACCCTTAGAATACCGAGGACTTGGAGGGAAACATATTTATTTTCCATTATTTTATTTTTTTTACTTTTTATTTTTTTTGATAGTAGAGAGATGTGAGATCACCTCCACCCCCCTACTATTATTTAACCATGCCTAATCACCTACCCCTTCATTGCAGGAGCAGGTGATCAGCCCTGACTGGTTGCACGTGAAAGACATGAGGTTGGTCCCTATAGACCACTATTATCTTTGACATAGCAGGCAGTCAGGAGGTTAAAACTTGATCTTTTTAATGTATGATACAAAAATATTTTTTCAACAGTAACTGCTGAAATATTGAATGTTAATTTTCAATGTTACAAACATTTTTTTTGAATTGTGCTTTCTTACAACAAAAATTTAACAGCATATTTATATGCCTAATAACTGGCAAATATTTTGCAGGAAATTGAGAGGAGCCAGAAAGTTTGTAAAAGGTAAGATTATAAATTGTAGATGCATTTCACCAAGAAAGAATATAGCTGAGCATAAACACATTTACATGAACCAAATGTCTTGAACACATTCTACATTTCTGTAAGTATCAGTTTGTAGTCTTGTACAGAAAATAATCTGTCAGGTGGTACTTTCTTCTTTAGGAGTTTTAAGTATTTTACAAATAAAGTAATTTATCAGTGTAACTTTTCGTGATAATTGTATTAAATAAAGAGTAGGCATGAAGACTCAAGACGCAAGAAGATTCTTGCCCCATTTTAATCCTTTTTCAACAATTTTTATGGATAACTATTTCATTTAATATTATAAGTAGTTATTTTGTATAAATATAGCCTCAAATATATAAATGATAAATAAATATTGCACTAGTATGAATTTGACTTTCAGAGGGGTCTAGGTATCTTAAATCTGTGACAAACTCAGTCTGGGTAAAGCCATGTGCAGAGGCAATAGAGTACTAGAAACTGGCAGGTGTTGACTTGTTTTGTATGTATAGGTTTCTATGTATCTACATTTATATCCAATTATTCAATATTTTAAAATATAAAGATGACTTCTATATTTATATGTTGTAGATAAGTTTCTTTTTGTTTTATGTGTATCTAGGGAAATTAATTTTGTTCCTTATGTTTTTGTAGGCCATGTCTTCTCATATTTGATTCTTTGAAAATTGGATCTGTCCAATCTACTGTACAGATTTTAAGAGAGTAAGTAGCAAAAATGCACTTTTTTTTTATAGGAAGTAAGTAGCAATTTAAATAATAGCTAGAGCTGGTCTTATTAGATTTTGAAGGAACTTGGACTACGGTTTAGTTGTTCTAAATAGTATTCATGTAATTCTACATTCCATGCCAGATTTTCTCTCCTTACCCACAACTTGTGTCTCACCTTTCTTACATTAGGGGATGATGAACCACAAGGGCACACCCAGTGGGTATATATTAGGATGATAAGACATTAACAATTTCTAACATTTTGATAGCAAAGGGTTATACATTGTAGTGAGATTAACCTCTTGTGTAATTTGTGTTCAAATTGGTGGTCCATTTAATGGCTTCATTTCTTAAGAAGTTTGATAGAGAGTAAATGTTGTGACGTATGATTCCATAGTCTGCAGCAACATTTATTTGAACTAAAGGGAAGTGGCAAATTAAATTGAATTCAAATACATTAAAGCGAGAATAGGCATGCTATGTTTCAAAATAATGACTGAATTACAGTGGAAAACCTTCTCATCCGTTTTTTTCCTACAGCATGTTTAAAGGGATATCAAAGTTTGCTGGATTAATATGTTTCTGCACTCTGTAGGTAAAAAGCAGCCTATATGTATGCAGCACATCTCATAAAAGATTTTATTTTTATTCATATCTAAAAAATCCTCTAATAATTATGTTGACACCCCCAGGGGGTGTCTACACAACTTCCTGATCCTCACCCAATCAGCATGTAGCATCCGGGGAGCACTATTAACCCACTATTTACCTGCTCTTTCTTTGCTCAGCCAATAGGAGAGCAGTGTTGTCTGCCTCCCAGTCACTGCTGGGATATGACTCATCCTTGCTTCCTGACTATGCTGTGTGCTGTTGCTATAGCAACTAACATAGTGCTATGTCTCAAGTCTTTTATCTAACCGGATTGGCCAAAACAAATTAACCTCAATTTTAAACTGTCAGGAATTAAAATCGATTTTGCTAACTTCTAGGTAAGTGTTTAAATGTTTATTTTGGTATTTTTTCATGCAAACATTTTTTTCATATACTATTAATTCTCCTCTATCAGATGCATTCATAATCCAGGAAATTTACAGATCCCTTTAAGTATAAATGTGTTAAAGGACCACTGTAGTTCATAAAAATGGAAGTTTGTGACATACATGTGGTCCCTGTGTTAAGGGCGCGATACATTCCTGAGAACATCATTAAACCAGATTTGTATGTAACTCGGATCCCTGATGAATAATAACAATACTATAATGGTAATAATAATACAGTATAATACTATAATAATAATAATGTACTGTACTGTAATACTAAGGTACAGAAACTATTGTGTTCTTTCTTTTCGTTCAAACTAACAGAATATAATACAAACTCATACAAAAAGCCTTGGGAGCCCGTTGTTAAATACCGGTCATCTATTAATCGGGGACCACCTACATTTAAAAAACTAACAACAATAGGAACCATGAATGCCATGAACCCAAAACATTTTATAGAAAATAAAAATGTTTTTAAAACTCTGTTAATATAAAGACTCATCACTGATAGCAAGAACCTGGAGGGTATATTTTGTATATATCAGTGAAGGGATATGAGGAGGACAGTTGGTAAGCAAGACTAATGAGGGGAGATTGTTAATCTCCTCCAGAAATGTAAATACCCCACTCACTCACACACACGCTTCAGCTATGTTTTATTAAGATCATTCAATGATAAGTAGCAATTTTGTATGCAATTAGGATTCTTTAATTGTTAAAAGATATTTGGCAAGTAGAATAAGTAATATTTTTGCCATCCTTGAACAAGAAGTATAGTTTTCACTCGTAAAAAAACAAGAGAAATCCCTACTTACTATAACACATTCACATTGTGTAGTTTAATACCTGTTTTTTTTTATATTAAGAAATTATTATAGTATATTGACTAGTGACATTATTAGAAAATTATGTAACTTTGTTTTGGATCAGTATACACAATATGTAAGAGACCTTAATCACTTTAAACCTTATTTAGCCAAGCTACTACTCATGGGTAGCAAATTTGCAGCTTCACAAATATTTTCAGTATCATTATTTAATAGTAGCCTAACAAAAGCAGTGATGTTTTCTTCCAACTTCCCTCTACTTGTTTAGAAGTTCCAGTTCATTTAAATCTTAATGTTGTTTGTATAAAAGCATAAACCTTTGGTAACCACTTTAATAATGGTCTCTGTATATCTTCTTTTCCTTAACTCATTTAAAGGTATATCATTTTTGAATAAGGTTATATTGTTCATCCTAACATTTTATTACAGATATTTAAAGGTAGAGTGGCACGTGAAAAGGAAAAGTGCCCGTGAGTTCAGCAGATCATATATGAGAGACTTCTATCCAAAAGTTCCCAAGCAGAATAATAGCACAGACTGTGGTTTATATCTCTTACAGTATGTGGAAAGTTTTGTTCAGGTATGTCTTTGAATTGTATTTGTGTTGAAATATGAAATGTTTCAATATAATGATTTTAGTAAAGGAGATATTGTAATTTGACTTGTGTAATAAGCAATGTGTATGTCGAATCCTTACCAAAATTGAATTCCAATGCTGTTTTTGTCATCTAAATATTTTTTTTTGTGTGTAATTCATGACAACCTTTTTGTTTATTAATAGAGACCTATTGAAAGTTTTAACCCCCCGATGCAACTGGAAAACTGGTTTTGCAATCATGTTGTGAAGAGCAAAAGGGAAGAAATCAGAGACTTGATTCTTCAGCTGCATTTAAAACAGAAGAGTGGTAACCGCTAAGAATATCTCTTGTCATATGCCATGTTCAGAAAAATATTCCATATAAGGAAACCGCCTCACTAACTCTATTTCCTGTAAATGTATATGAAGCTTGTACACAATAATTGGAAAAAACAAGCACTTGTAATTATTTTAATATTCTAAATTAGGAAACTTTATTTAAATAAAAACCTCAATGTAAATATTTATTACAGTTGAATAAACATTTGCTACCAAGTTCATTGTATAACTTGCTGAAAATATCTGCAATTATTCCTTAGGCTATGTATTGCATGTCACTTTTTACTTTTATGAAAGGATTTGAAAAGCATTTTGTTAACTGGAATTAAATGCCATCTTTTTTAAGCGCCATTAGTCTCTTCTAAGCTTTTTTTAAATGCATGCTAATAATTTGGTTATACACACTCTGAATGCACCACTCTGGCAGAAATAGTGTAAAATGCATAATTTGTTTTATCCCTTTGTCAACTTTTTTTCTTTAGAACACATGTCTGAGACCTCCTGCTTTGTAGAACCTCCAATATTCTGATAAAAATGGCACCCATTAAGAGACAGTTTTCTGCCATGTTTGCTGGCAGTCAGACTACTGTACCATATATATATATATATATATATATATATATATATAATGGCAGGATCAATTTGATCGCTAATACACATGTGACATTGCCATTATGTATACACATTACACTTTGGCAACTAGTTTGTAAGAGTAGAAAAAAAATCACCCAAAAGTGGATAATTCTTGCATCTATTCTAAAGCACTTGGAATTTATATGTTTTCTAACATCATAAGAAGTATCTATATGAAGCAGATAAATATATATTGATTTAAAATTACATTCAATTTGTATAGCAGACGTGAGAGGAGCTTCTCACTGTAATAATTTTAATTAACACCAGAAAAAATAGATGGACAAGACCTGCTTCTCCTGAAGTCATACTTCAAAATGGTACTCTGACCTCTCCCCTTGAAGAGGAAGTGTTCTGCCTAGGGGACTGCTCTCCTCTGTGAGTACTGCTATATATTGGCTGGTCACCTAAACTGTTAAACTACTTTAATGGTCAATTTAGTTACAGCAGACATTAGTCTCACCCATGCCGTTTTTCAAGTCTTGAATGCAATGTGCAGAATTACAAAGTTTTTTTAGTTTGCCTACTACATATATTAAAGGAAGATAAAAACTCTCTTTTTGTAGATGTTTACAGTTTATTTGTACTGTATTATTAGGTTGAAAAATATATACTTTCAGTGACCCTTTATGACAACATAACTTTGTTACAATTTACTTTAAAAAATCTGAAAAATTAGAGACTGAGAGGTCACATATACTGTGCAGGCCTTGAAATGGTTACTGTTGCCACATAAATAATACAAATGTTGCTTGAGATCATTTATCATGTGAAATAACTTTCCTTACCAGCTGTATAGTTAAGATCTGTTGTTATAAGAACAAGTCATCATGCACTTTAACCCCACCAGAATTAACAAGTGTAATTGAAGAGAATAAAATGAAGTGGCCTTAAAATATATATTTTCAACTTTATTGTTTATTAAATTAATAAGCATGATCAATTTTTGTCTTCAATTATTTAACATAATCAAATTTAGACAATGTATTCCCATGGAGTCCGATCTTTGATCTGTTTGGGAGAACAACCATTACAGAGGAGGGGGAAACTTTGTTGAAATAAAACAACACAACCGTAAATGTTAAGAGATTCTTCTTAAGAATTATACAATTCTATCTAATTTTTCTGGATTCACTTAACACAGGGTTGCTACCAGATGACTGGAGAAAAGCAGATGTGATACCTATATTTTTGAAGGGATAAAATCAAATCCAGGGAATTATAGACCTGTAAGCCTCACTTCTGTAGTGGGAAAACTTTTAGAAGGGTTAATAAGGTATAGTATACAAGAACATGTCTTTTTGAACAGGGTTATAAGTAGGAGTCAACACGGATTTATGAGGGATAGGTCATGTCAAACAAATCTAATTAGTTTCTATGAGGAGGTTAGTAGAAACGTGGATCAAGGCAACTCAGTGGATGTAGTCTTTTTGGATTTTGCCAAGGCTTTTGATACAGTGCCACATGGAAGGCCATTATGCAAACTAAGGGATACAGGGATTGCAGTAATTATATGCACATGGATTCAGAGCTGGCTAAAAGATAGGAAGGAAGGGTTGTTGTAAATGGAACATACTCAGATTGGACTATTGTGGTAAATGGGGTTCGGTATTAAGTCCTCTCCTTTTCAACAATAATGACTTAGGGCCTCATTCTATTATCGGCCGTAAATCGGCCGCAAAGCTGCGATTCCTTGCAGGGCTCTCGTTACCTTGCAATGCAAATAGACGGCGCAGCAAGGATATCCCCTTACGGCCGGCCGCATATCTTGCAACCGGCCGTAAGCTCAGAAATCTTTAAAAGCAAATATAAATTCAAGACGGCACTGTAAAGCCCTGTAAATGCTAGGGATCATAATGGGGGACATGAGGATTAATAGCAACCCCCTCTCAAGCTTGCACATCAGCCCAAATCCGAGATTTCATTAACTGTTTACTTTCCGGCCGCAGCGTGGGCGGGTCTGAGGTGCTCCAAGCCCTCTGGACTTTTTCCACGGATATTTGACATAAATTAAAATAAAAATTATTTACGGATTTGAGTGCAGAGAGGGTTCCCGGAGCAATTGAATAGCAACCGGGATTTGCTTGCGTCCGAAACTCTTGCGGCCGTTTAAGATCAAAGGCTTTCCTCCGGCGCGTGCGGCCGCAAGGGATAACAAGGCGCCGGCCTTGCGGCCCCGCATCTCCTACGGCCGATAATAGAATGAGGGCCTTAGTATCATTAGCAAAATACTTTCCAGTCCTACTTCTAAATTGTGCAAAGTAATTTAATCAGAAAATTATGTACTTGCCCTCCAGAGGAATTTGCATGAATTAGAGGAATGGGCAACTAAATGGCAGATGAGATTTAATACAAATAAATGTAACGGTGTGCTTTGGGAAGAAAAAATAGCCATGCAATTTATAATATTAAAATTGAGCAATTATAGGGGTATCGGTTATTGAAAGGTATTTGAGAGTACTTGAGGACAACCACCTAGGTAACAGCGCTCCATGCCAAGCAGCATCTGCAAAGGCAAATAAAATATTAGCATGGGCATAGAAGCCAGGGAAACCAATATAATTCTGTAACTATACAAAACCCTAGTACGCACTAATTTGGAATAAGGAGTTCAATTTTGGGCACCACGTTATAAAAAGGACATTTTTAGTTGGAAAATGTACAGAGAAGGGCAACAAAACTAATAAGGGGAATGGAGGGGCTAAGTTATGAAGAACTAACCAAATTAAATGGATTTTCTCTAAAAAAAAGAGGGCTTACCTTATATAAATATATCAAGGGTCAGTATAAGGCTTTGTCAAGTTAACTTTTTGTGCTAAGAGGTTTTCAACTGACAAGGACATCCCTTGAGGTTAGAAGTAAAAAGATTCCACCTTAAAGAAAGAAAGGGGTTCTTAACAAGAAGGGTGCTTAAACTATGGAATTCTCTACCAAAGGAGGTGGTGACAGCAGATTCGGAAGATAACTATAAAAATGGATTCAATATATTTTTTAATAAAAATGGAATACAGTGTTATTCTGGATAATTAGAGAGGGAGTATTGATCCAGGGAGGAACCTGATTGCCAGTATCTGGGGTCAGGAAGAAATATATTTTTTTCACCTTTTGACACAATTGGTAAAGTTTCACTGTTTTTTTTTCTGTTTGCCTTCGTCTGGATCAAATAAAAATTAGTCTGCATATTGCAGATCAGAGGAGATCTAAAAAGGTTGAACTTGATTGACTAAAAGTATTTTTTCAACCTCAATTACTATTTAACTCTGTAAGAAAAGGAAGTGAAATTAGGAATGACATTGATGATTCATAAGGACTTAAACAAACAATGATATAAGGGACTACCTCAAGACAAGAAGCTATGAGATGTTGAGTCAAATCAATCAATCCATTTCATTGAGATTGATGGTGGTTTAGGTGCCATGCTTCTAATTGCTCAGTTTCCTCTGTTAGATTGTATGAAATATTTTCCATGCAAAATGTTTGCCAAATGTTAGACTGAGAATATGTCATTGTTGGCATCATTTTCATCCTGCTGCAGCTATTGATGCTTGTTTTAGCTTATATTAAGGGTAAAGTCAAGTCTCACTTATTTCTTAATTAGTTTTTATGTACAATTTTGGTGAACTTGATTAGTAAGCATCCCCAACATAAATTGAGTATGTCACCACTGAGAGGACCACTTTATACAGTGGATATAAAAAGTCTACACACCCCTGTTAAAATGTCAGGTTTCTGTGCTGTAAAAAAAATGAGACAAAGATAAATCATTTCAGAACTTTTTCCACCTTTAATGTGACCTATAAACTTTACAACTCAATTGAAAAACAAACTGAAATCTTTTAGGTGGAGGGTAGAAAAAAAATTAAGCAATCACATTCCAAATCGTGTTAAATAGGAGTCAGGCAAACACCGGCGATCATATAAAGTGCCTCTGATTAACCCCAAATAAAGTTCAGCTGTTCTAGTTGGTCCTTCCTGAAATTTTCTTAGTCGCATCCCACAGCAAAAGCTATGGTCCACAGAGAGCTTCCAAAGCATCAGAGGGATCTCATTGTTAAAAAGTATCAGTCAGGAGAAGGGTACAAAAGAATTTCCAAGGCATTAGATATACCATGGAACACCGTGAAGACAGTCATCATCAAGTGGAGAAAATATGACACAACAGTGACATTACCAAGAACTCCCTCCAAAATTGATGAAAAGACGAGAAGAAAACTGGTCTTGGAGGCTACCAAGAGACCTACAGCAACATTAGAGGAGCCGCAGGAATATCTGGCAAGTACTGGCTGTGTGGTACATGGGACAACAATCTCCCGTATTCGTCATATGGCTGAGCTATGGGGTAGAGTGGCAAGACGAAAGCCTTTTCTTACGAAGAAAAACATCCAAGCCAGGCTACATTTTGCAAAAAGACATCTGAAGTCTCCCAAAAGCATGTGGGAAAAGGTGTTATGGTCTGATGAAACCAAGATTCAACTTTTTGGCCATAATTCCAAAAGATATGTTTGGCGCAAAAACAACACTGCACATTACCAAAAGAACACCTTACCCACATTGAAGCATGGGGGTGGCAGCATGCTTTGGGGCTGTTTTTCTTCAGCTGTAACTGGGGCCTTAGTTAAGATAGAGGGAATTATGGACAGTTCCAAATACCAGTCAACATTGGCACAAAACCTTCAGGCTTCTGCTAGAAAGCTGAACATGAAAAGGAACTTTATCTTTCAGCATGACAACGACCCAAAGCATACATCCAAATCAACAAAGGAATGGCTTTACCAGAAGAAGATTAAAGTTTTGGAATAGACCAGCCAGAGCCCAGACCTGAATATGATTGAAAATCTGTGGGGTGATCTGAAGAGGGCTGTGCACAGGAGATGCCCTCGCAATCTGACACATTTGGAGTGTTTTTGCAAAGAAGAGTGGGCAAATCTTGCCAAGTCAAAATGTGCCATGCTGATAGACTCATACCCAAAAAGACTGAGTGCTGTAATAAACTCAAAAGGTGCTTCAACAAAGTATTAGTTTAAGGGTGTGCATACTTATGCAACCATATTATTTTATCTTTATATTTTTTCTTCCCTCTACCTAAACGATTTCAGTTTGTTTTTCAATTGAGTTGTACAGTTTATATGTCACATTAAAGGTGGAAAAAGTTCTGAAATTATTTATATTTGTCTCATTTTTTTTACAGCACAGAAACCTGACATTTTAATAGGGGTGTGTAGACTTTTTATATCCACTGTACATATTCTCTTGGTTTATAAAATATCATGAGCTCATTCTTTAATCCTATTCTGACTGAGCAGATGCTATGTCTTCCTACTTACAGGACTGCTCGAGTTAAAAAAAAAAAAAAAAGGTGAGCTTGTGTGTTTTGCCTATTAGTGGGGAGAAACGTAGGGAAGGAGAGACGAGAGATCCTTTGGTAACATAATAATTGTATAAGACTGAAATTGACACCACTAGCCGTCACTGGCACCAAAGCAGACTCCTTGCTTAAAGGACTACAAAAGTCAACATATGTGCTCTGCACCATCAGTTAAACGGTGGAAAATCATATGGCATTTTTAAAATCGACCAAGAATTGAATTACATTTTATCATTTTAGTTTAGCCCCTAATGCCATCCCACAAAAATCTGAATAAATAATATCCAGTGACCGGCAGTCATATCATGATAGATAGCATACCAGGAACACAGGCTCAGCATAGCAAAGTGATTTCTAGCATAGCAAAATAATAAATGCCTTCACACTTAAATAAATCACACCATTCCATATGTATTCCCGAAAGCATGATTTCATATGGCCTCTCTCACAGCATTTTTAAAACAGCAACTAACAAAGGGATTTCTCTACAGCATGGGCTGAACACATTTAAATCCACTGCCCAGATTAGCATCACCCAATAATAGCCGTGCCTCCTGGGGTATGTGGCCGGCTGCCTGATGATGGGCCATTCAGGGGAAAATAAAAACTACTGGCTTGGCCTGACCGGCTTGGGGGGTGGATCACTGGGCTGCACCAACAGACAATCAGAGCGGCAAACAGAAACAAAGGGCTTGTTATTACCACAATGTCCTGCAGTGACATCTTGTGGACAAAAAATGGAATTGCATGTCCTTTCTGCAAGAGAAACCGCTCTATATGTCACGGGCTGGTTTATTTTATACAAATTGCTACGGATCCCCAAGGACGCACTGGCAAATGCGTAAATGGCAAATGGAGCCAAAAATCCTACGGTCACTAGAGAGGGCATGCTATTTTTAACAGCCAACTTAGCAAATGCATGTGTCGACACTTGGTTGTATCCTCTCCTCCATGTGCAATTACCCCTTTACAGTAAGGTGTCTGTATAGGTCTTTATCGCATATAGACTAGGGAATTGGCCGTCAAAAACGACGGCAATAAAATGTGTAATGTGGCAATGCTGTTTGCCACACAATGCAAGGTTCTAGGCTCTTATTGCGAGCCACTCCCATCGTGTATGTTACAGTCCTTGCGATGAGCCACTCATTGCAGCCCTCGGCTAACCCGCCACCTTTCATGGCTTGCAATTAGCACCTTCGGCGCTCATTGCAAGGCCTGCAATGAGTGCCTTCGGCGCTCATTCTGAGCCTCTCCCCACTATCTGACCCCTGTGTATGTTTGGACTTTATTTTTTCCCTTATTTCCCTCCCTTGTGTCTCTTTTCCCTCCTCTCTCCCCCCCTGTGTCTTTTTCCAGCGTGTCCCCCTTCTCCCTCCCCTGTGTCTTTCTCCTCCCTCTCCCTGCACAAGTCTTGCGAGCCTCACAATGAGCGGATAATTGTTACTGGCTTGGTGTTTTCAAAGTGTTGCAAGCCTCGTACTGCGCACCTAAGTGTTACTGCCTTCGGCCTCTTTTGAGCCTTTTTTGAAAGATTTGCATTTTTACGGCCGCCATTTTTCTTCCCGCTTAGCCGATTTGTGATGTACGAAAAACAGCAATTAAAGCTTAAATTAGCTTGCAACCTGACTCGCAGGCAACCTGCCTCTCCCCTGTGCTGTGTGTGAGGTTGTAAGTGAATTTTTTGAAGTAATTGTCATTTTTTTGAAGTGTTCCTACGTTTTGGCAGTTACGCGTTTGAAATCCATAGTGGCCATTAAAGTCGTAAATATTTCTAAGACTTGTGTGCCTCGCGATCAGTGACAAAGTCCTACGTCCTTCGGCGCTGATCGCGTGCATCTCAATGTGCACCTTTAATTTGTTTCCATCCTGCATCGGTGTAGCATCCTGGGGCAAATAGAAAGTATGGCTTGCCAGAGGTCCCTTAGAGGGACCCTGAAAGGCCACAATTGCGAGCCCTGCCCTCGTGTGTCGAGGGCTGCAATGAGTGCCTATTGTGCTCATTGCAGCAAAGTGCCTGTGGCGCTCATCGCTTGGGCTGCAATTGGCGCCTATGGCGCTGATTGCAGCAAAGTGCTACGTCCCTCGCGATGATAGGCGATGATAGGGCTCATTGCGCATGCCCAAGGCCGTGATTTTTAACATTGCGTGAGGACAACTCGCAATTATGGCAACTATAATATGTGATTATAAACGCTTTGGTGCCAGAACTTGTAATTTTGTTAGGTAAAAGAAAAAGGTTATCTCCATCTATTATTTACATTACATGGTTGTTCATTGTTCTTGCTATTACCATTGTAAATATACACATACACTTATAGTATGCCTTTTTAACATATGAGGGGTTAAATCATTTTTCTTTTGCAGAAAATAAGTTTTGAGTTTATAAAATAAACTTCTGAGTCTGATAAGCATGTTCTAGCAAGCGAGACTCGAGTCAATTCAAAAGACGTAGTCGAAACCTTCAGAATGCTACATTTAAGATAGTGTGCTAAGGCATATGCATCTCTCTTCAATTCTCCATTGTTTCCTTCAAATCAAGCACGTGTTAAGATTAAAGTACAATGGGGCCTAGTCTAACCAAAAATACTTGTCACACAATACGGAACCGAGGACATATTAATTTTAATTCAGTTTAATATTTTGTACCAGAGCCCTCTCAAGCGGGTAGAAACAGATATGCACAACATATTTATCAATACATTCTAATTTATATATATAAATACAAACAGGAAGTAACTATTTGTGATTTGTGGAAACCAACCTTGTGACGATAATTACAGTACCTATCTAACCCTAACTGAGCCTATCTACCCCTAACTAAGCCTATTTAACCCTAACTGGGCCTATATACCCCTAACTAGGCCTATTTAACCCTAACAGGACCTATCTGCCCCTAACTTGGCCTATTTAACCCCATCTCTTATGGGGGTCTATACAGACCCACATAAGCCTCTATTTAACCCCATCAGTCCCATAAGGGTCTATAAAGACACTCATGGGACAATTAGAACCCTAACATTAACGCCATAAGTGCCACGAGGGTCCTCCAGGACCCTCATGACACAAAGTACAAACACTACACTACACTACACTATTCCCCCCCCAATAAGCCACTAAATCTAATCGAACCCTCCACTACCCTAACCTATTAACACCTACTCTGCCTGCATAACCCCCCATTAAACCCCCTGCCAATAACAAAAAATAATTAAAAAAAAAGAAGTTACAAGAAATAAAAAAAGCTGTCACAGAAAATAAAAAGCTACGTCACAAAAAATAAAAATAAAACTACATTACAAAACATTAAAAAGAACATTACCCCCCCCCCCCCCACTACAGAAAATAAAAAAGAATTACGCACCTGAAAAGGAAATATATACACATATACATTATATACAAAATATAATAAAGTACTATACACAATAAATACAGTTCAAATATACTGCTATCTACATACTATTTAACCCTATATACATACATTAACCCTTATCTAAAATACATTAATTCTATCTAAAATACATTAACCCCTATCTAAATATATTAAAAAACATAAATTTGGGGGGCGGAGCTTGCTTCCAACCTAGATGTGTGTGTTTGGCTGAGCTCCGTACAGAAAGTTGTTTTTTTTGGGCTTATATTCGGCCCAGTGTATCAAGATTTCCCCAAAAGCATCTGGGAATAGAAGGGGAGGTAATCCTGATCCCCCGCTGGACTCCCTGAACCCAAAATCTGGTACAGAGCAACCTGGGACAACTGCCAGCCACTCAAAGGTCAGAGAACTGTACTCCTAGTCGGGGAGTTTCTCTGCAGAGACAGACTCCCCTTGTTGGCCTGCCCTGGAGCTTGAGAAGGGCAGTCGGAAGCGGTGACCATCAGAGGGAGAGGCCGTGGGGCATCCAGGCCGGGAGATCGGGAGGTGAGAGAGGAGGAGGCCCTGCATGTGGACGGTCGCCATTTTGTGGAGTCTGGGGAGAAGGCCTGCGGACTGCATCAGAGCCTACCCGCAGCATCCCTGTATCCTGGGGGCTTTGGAGGACCCAAAGAGACCTCTGGTGGCGGCTGGTTCCGACCGGAGAGGTCCAGAAGCAGCCAGGACTGGGACAGAGACACTGGATGGAAAAGCAGACAGAGAGAGAAAGCCCGTGAATGGCGGCCATCTTAGGTGTCCTCACGCGAGGGCCTGCAGGTACACCCTGTGATAAGGGATCTCTGACACTGGAGAAGACCCCTGGAGAGACCACATTGATCCATGCCCCAGCTAGGGTGCATTGTTGAGAGGCCCTTCTTCAGTGGCTCTCAGGAAAAGATACATAGAGGGCCCACGAGGTATGGATCGCCATCTTTGAAAGATATGAGGTACCTCCCTGCACTGCAGCACACATCTCTCCTGATATTTATATTACACAGGAGGGCCAGTTAAACCATATTTTATATTTAATTTCTACTGTTCCAACAGAGTCACCACTATGAAGCCCTAGACCCCCAGAGCTTCACAAAACTGACATTGTGGCAATAATCTTATACAAAGGACCTACCAATCTCCCAGAGTCTCTATATCAGACAAGTGCCTGGAAACTACTCTATAACACTCCATACAGCTATTACTTCGCAATAAATATTTTTCAACGGATACTCATATAAGAATATGTAGCACTATTGTGTTTAACTATCAGAGGGACAAAGTTTCTCTGTCTACTTTGCAACTGAGAGTGCTCCCATATACCCCATTGAACATTATTTCTATTTTTATTCAAGTATATCCTTAAGCTTCTCATTTGGCAGGACTCTGTGAAATCCTTGTGTAAGAACACCCTGCATAGGCAAACACATGGACTAGGTTGAGCAGCTTGCATGTCTACATCTACACATAGAGTACTACAGAAAAACTCTGGCTATATATGAATAACAAACAACTGGATACACCACTGACATCTAACATAGAGCAGCGACACACGTTGACCTATTCAATAAACAGACTCTCGTACCATCTTGCTTTAATAGCGCCTGAGAATTTTGCAAGACTCTGCAAAACACTTGTATGAGAGCATCCTGTCTACATAGGCAGACATATGGACTGTGTTAAACCGCTGGTATATCTCTACCCATCGTGCGGTCATCTGGAGTACAACAGAAAACTTCTGGTTATAAACGAATACCAATTATTTGGATGCGCTCTTCCCATTTAACACTGAGCAGTTACACCTGCTGGCCTATTTTGCAATCAGCATCTTGTATCACTTTTTCTCACCAACACTGGAGAGACTGAGATTTTTGCACTGGTCTCTATAGTTACCTTCAGAGCTCCTGACTAAGGACTAGATCTCTATCATGGACTGAGAGCTAAATGGAGATCTAATCCGGCAATACAGCCAGCAGATGTCTTAACTACACTTATTGAGCCTGACTTTTTTTTTTTTTTTACAAATTGATGCATTAGACTATTAGGCAAAGCACTAAACGTACCTCCTCTTTGCATACCATACTTGACCAACTCCACGGTGGATTTTCTGCTGCTATCCCTACTTCGCCTTCCAAGATGCCAAAACCCTAAACGGGTAACCTCTGCGAAAGGTATACAAGAGCATTTCCCACCAAAAGCCGCCTGGCGCTCGTCTCCAGGGGACTCTATTTCGAAACACTCAGAATACTCGGACCAGGAAGAGACTTCCAAAGAGCCTCGCCAACACCTCGATTTATTGGCCAGGTCAGTGGCCACGATCGAGTGGCTTCTAGCGAAGGCAATTGAACCCCTGTGACAGGACCTGAAGGATCTGGGACAGCGCACTCAGCTTCTGGAAGTAATGACAGACCAGATAGTGGAGGCCCAGGAAAGAAATAGGTCATCTATAGCTATAAAACACGTTGCATATAACTGATCTCACAGACAAGATAGAGGACCTGGAAAATCTGTCTCACCGCCACAACGTACGCTTCCGAGGCATTCCAAGAGCCATTAAAGACCTATCCAACTACCTGAGAGAGACTATTGTGGCAATTCTTCCTAAACAGACTGTGGGACCCATGTGGGAAGTTGAACATGTACATAGAGCTTTGGGAGGCATGAGTAGCCCAGAAGATCCTAAAGACGTCATTGTCAGATTCTTGAGGCAGCAGGCTAGGGACCTTATACTCTCGACAACCAGGAAGCTACACACGGTCAAGGGCCCTGATGACTCGCCCTTACAGTTTTTTGCTGATCTGTCCCCTGAAACTCTAAACAAGTGGAGACTAATGACTATTGCTATTCTTCTCCAACATAAAATCCAATACAGCTGGAACTTCCCATTTGCCCTCTCTTTCAACATTCAAGGCACAACCTACACCACCCGCTCATTAGAGGACTGTTTATCAGTGCTGAAGCACTTACATCTTTGTTTGGAGGCAATAATGGAAGTAAGGCAAGAGCAACCTCCTCCACCCATCCCCAAGAGGCAATGGACACAGGTGATAACTCAAGTCCATGGCAAACAAGCCTCTACTTCCGGGGGATCAAGCAATCTTCTGGACAGTCTAAGTGGTCTACACAATAGACACAAGGCTCGCACAGAAAGTACTCGGCTTACTGACGATGTCAAGTCGGGCTCCTGACCTGATTAGACTCTCTCTCTCAACTGGACTTGCTCTGTTGATTGCTAAGTATAATGTTAGGGGTTCATCTGTTCATATTTAGTACTCTGATCTGTGGTACTAGAATGGTTTAAGACACGATCTGTTAGTATTATTATAGTTTGCCGGATTGTTTCCCCACTTTATGTGGACTGGATTTCTCTATTCTACTTGGAGAAATCGATGTAGGTTATTTTTGAAAATTGAATGTTTATTGTATTTATTTCTCAATTCTCGTAGTTACATCATAAGAGAAATGCCAACTGCTAATTTGATGCCACTTTTTAGTTTACTCAAATATCTCTACCTCACTGATGTAAAGCAAATGCTCTTTCTTTTCACTCTTCTTTAGCCTCTTGAAAACAGGAAGATTTGTCCGCCACTCGCAGACCAACTAGTAGTGCAGCTGTTGGCTTTTGGGGCTCCTCTTTGTCTTGCTCCCCATGAGATCAGCTATCATGTAATGTTTAACATATCTAAGGTTTTACACCGACCTTTAAATGGCTCCCTCTAACTACACTCTAGTAACCCGTAATGTGAAGGGATTTAACTCTCCTTTTAAATAGCGGAAAGCTTTCGCATTTTACAAAAAACATAAACCCTCAGTTATTTTCATGCAGGAAACCCACTTCTCCCTCGATAATAAACCAAAATGTTTACATAAGGATTATCCCACCTATTTCCTGGCTACCCTTCCCACTAAGAGAGCTGGCTGTGCAATTATTTTACATAAAAATTTCCTGATTCAGTTAGAGAATACTCTTGTTGACAAAGAGGGTAACTATGTTATGGTGGCTGGAACTATTGGGGGGGTTAGAATGACATTAGTCTCCCTATACTCCCCTACGAACTTGCCTTACACAGTATTAATTAGCCTGATGAATATGGTTGAATCTCAGGACTTGGGAAAGCTGATAGTTGGGGGGATCTAAACCTTACTTTAGACCCGACTCTGAATAGATCCGGGAAATCCTCTAACAACAGATTCCCCAACAAAACTAAACAGATTAAGTCCCTGCTTAACAGACTGGGGCTGGTCGATGCCTGACGGAGAATGCACCCAGACAGGAGAGAATATACATTCTATTCCCTGACTCACCTGACGGATTACTGGATTGATACCCTTCTTGTGGGCTCCTCCCTATATGATTCTATCTTGAAGTCTGAGATTGTTCCCTGCCCCTGGTCGGATCACGCCCTGGTAGTCATTGAGCTAGAGTTGGGCCCTAATATGCAACCCCCTTATACCTGGAAAATAAACACATTTTTATTGTCTAACCCGAGTAGCGTAGAATCAATTGCCAAGGACATAAATCTCTTTTTCAAGACCAATTCCTCTCCTGAAACCGGTAGCCGGGCTGGCTCTGGGTTACCCATAAGGCCTTTATCAGGGGAACTTGTATCAAGCTGGCCTCAACCCAAAGAAAAATTCTTAAGCAAAAGGAGGCAGATCTAACAAGGACACTAAAGAGACTAGAAGAGATAAACCAACAGAACCCCTCCCTTAAAGGACGCAAGTTAATAGACAAGACAAGGCTAGAACTAGATGGCATACTGTCGCATCGCACTGAACGGGCGATGAGAAATATGAAACATCTATACTATTGGAAGGCTAACACACCTGATACTATGCTAGCTAGAAGACGTAATAATAAATTCTCCCAATATAGAACCACTTATATTAGAATGTCAGATGGCCAAATTTCCTTTAGCCCTAATGACATCCTAAAAACGTTTCAATATTTTTACCAAACCATATACTCTTCCCAACCTCATTGTAGTGAATCAGATATTGACTCATTTCTTAGCTTGCATGATCTTCCCATAGTATCGGAATACTACTTAGACAACTTGAACTTGCATGTATCCCAAGAGGAAGGTAAATCTGCCATTTTAGGCCTTAAATTGGGCAAATCCCCGGGGCCAGACGGTTTCACTAATTTGTGCTATAAAAAATTTGAGCCCCTGCTCACTCCCCATCTAACGTCCTTATTTAATTAATTAAATCAGGCCGCTTTGGTAGTCTTTCCAAAAGAGGGTAGGGACAATCTAGAGGTTAAAAACTATCGCCCCATTTCCTTGATCAATGGGGATGTTAAGATTTTAGCCAAAATGATGGCCAATCGCATCTCTACATTTTTACCAGATTTAATTCATAAGGACCAATCAGGGTTTATTCCCTTCAGAGAGGCTGGGGACAATGTCAAGATGGTCTTAAATATTCAGTATCTAGCTCAGAAATCTAACACTCCATTATGCCTCTTAGCTCTAGATATTGAGAAGGCTTTTGACACGGTGGAATGGCCATATTTATTTAAAATACTAGACAAGTTTGGATTCAGGGGACGCTTTATTAACCTGCTTAAGAGATACTACTACTCCCCAATAGCTCATTTAAAACTACCAGGAGTACACAAAGCTAATTTTTTAATTCAAAAAGGGTACTAGGCAATGGTGCCTAATTTCACCATTGTTATTTGCACTTGCCATGGAACCTAGTGCACGCAATTAGAACTAACCCTGACATTTAGGGGGTACAAGTAGGCCACCAGCATTTTAAATGCTCACTCTTTGCGGATGATCTACTATTCACCCTGACCAGGCCCTCTTACTCTATATCAGCACTTATGTTAACTATAAAGGAGTTTAGCAAGATTTCAGGCCTCAATCTGAGTGCAGAGAAAACTGAAGCACTGGGGATGGGTATGTTGCAAATCCATGGCATGACTTGCCCGTTACGGAATTTTATAGTTATTTAAAAAACAGAAGTTGGGCCAGTAAGACTTTGAGAGAACTGGGACCTCCCAGGGCCTCCTGGCTGTCTGTTATTTGTAAAAAATCTCCCTCTTACCAAAGGTATACTGAGTTCATTGTATAACACCTTTCTTGAATCTACCAGCAGCCAGAAACCCACATTTTTGACACAATGGGAAAAGGATCTGAGGTTAGAGTGGGACTGGAACAAGTGGAAGGAATCCTGTTCCAATCTCTCCAGAGGCTCTCTTAACTCAGCTCTTTTAGAGACGTCTATCAAAGTATTGCACAGAGCTTACTGCACGCCCGACAAACTGCAGAAATGTAAGCCGCATGAGAGCAATAAATGCTTTAGTGCTTGCCAACAAGTGGGGGATCACATTCATATCTGGTGGTCATGTCCAATTACCCAGAACATATGGAAACAACTAGCCAAATTAGCCTCCACACTTTTTCAAAAGGTGGTTTCACCCTCGATGGAATCTTGCCTGTTAGGGGTTCATATTAAGAACCTATCTCAATCTCAGAATAAAATTATTTTAATTAATGGTGTTAGCCTCCAAAATACACATAGCTAGTAGATGGAAAACGTTGACTAAATCTTCAGGAGGTAATTCGAAAGATCAATTACTTGCTTATCAATGAGAGATTAACCCACATCATTTTGGACAGCGTACTCCAATTTCAGGCAATCTGGGATCCTTGGTTAGTGTCCTCTTTTAGTGTCCCTCTAATATAACGCCTATATATTACTATAGCGATACTGGGGAGGAACCTGGATTGAGGGAGCCACAGAGAGCCTTCGGCTGCACTATGAAGGTAAATATCTGAGGGTCAGTCAGAAAGGACCCTCTAGTCTCTGTTATTTCCTAAAGAACATGTACCTGGAAATTAAAATGCAGGGCTAAAGGAAATCTATGTAAAAAGAAAAAAAAAAAGTCTAATTGAAAAATGGATGTTGAAACCATAATGAATGAGTTATTAAAACTTTTTGTTTCTTTTATCTACAGAAACCAAAAGTCAAGAGAAGACTAAAGAGGACAAAGATGACTTTGATCTGGATGATGCCGATCCTATGCCAGAGGGTCCAACTGTAACCCCTCCTTAAACCTGGCCTGTCCTCAGCAATCCTAATCCAGGAAGTTCCAGAAACTACAACTACAGGAAGGAGATTCAATTCTCAAAAGATTTTCTTGAACTATTTTGCACTCTGGACTTATTTCCAGTCTATTGAACTACACCAAATGATAAAGACTATCCCTCCAAAGAGACACAAGGGAGACAAATAAGTGGGGAAAAAAGGCGGGGGGGGGGGGGGCAAAAAGACAGCCGGAGAGAGGGGGGGGGGCAGACACATGGAAGGGAGAGGGGGGCAATAGATACAGGCAGTAGGTGCTGATTGTGTGGCCTGCAAGACTTTGAAAAAGGCTGGCAATGAGCATTGAAGGCGCTCATTGCCAGGCCAAACATGAGCACCAAAGGCCGTAGACCTTTGGCGATGAGTGCAAGGCTCGCAAAACTTTGAAAAGAGCTGGTAATGAGTGCAGAAGGTGTTCATCGTGAGGCTTTAAAAAAGGCTGGCAATGAGCGACAATTGCGCTCATTGCCAGGCACACGATGAGTGTGAGGCACGCAAGACTTTGAAAAAAATACGACTTTAACAGCTGACATTCTTTTCAAGCCTTGTACTTCAAAAATTAATTTACAACCTCAAAAACAATACAGGGGGAGAGGCAGGGAGCAAGCTAATTTGAGGTTTAATTGCCATTTTTAGGAAATTGAAAATCGTCTAAGCGAGAAAAAAAAATGGCGGCCGGGTGAACCTGTAATTGTTTGAAAAAAAGCTCAAAACGAGGCAGAAGGCAAGGCCTGCAAAGCTTTGAAAAAATTACCAACAGCGATATGAGGCACGCAAGAGTTTAAAAACAGATGGATAGGAGCTCAACGGGAGCCATGCAAGACTTGAGCAGGGAGAGAGAGGAGAAAGACACAGGGGAATGTGGAAAGAGACACAGGTGAGAGAGGGGGGAAAAGAGACACAGGGAGGGAGATAAGGGTGGAAAAACACAGGGGAGGGGGAGGGAGAGAGGGGGAAACAGACACACAGAAGGGAGAGGGGGAAACAGACACAAAGGTCAGAAAGTGGGGAGAGGCTCGCAACGAGCGATTGGCTCACAATGAGCTCCAAATTGCTCATTGCACGGCTTGCCGATTGCTCCCTTTGTGAGTGCCGGAAAGTGGCAAGTGGCCTGTAATGAGGCCTGTAATGAGTGGCACCAAAGGCGCTCATCATGAGGCACATGGTAGACGGTGGGAGAGGCCCATGATGAGCACCAAAGATTGCGAAGTATAAAAGTGTCGGGTTGGCCAAAGCCTGCAATGAGCGGAAAAGCCACTCATTGTCGGGCTTGTGATAATTGCTGAAGGCGCTCGTCGCAAGGCCTGTAAAGTAGATGGTGGGAGAGGCTTGCAAAGAGCACCAAAGGCGCTCATCACGAGGCCCGCAAGTTAGAGGGGGGAGGGTCTTGCATTGTGTGGCAAACAGCATTGCCAACTTTCAAATTTCTCACCAGACCAGAGCACCTTCCTCCATAGATTTTGGGAGTCTCCCAAATGCCTTTTCGCAAACTCAAAACGTGCCATTTAGTTTTTTGCTGAAAGTAATGGCTTTCTTCTGGCCACTCTGCCATAAAGCCCAACACTATGGAGCTTATTGTCGTCCTATGTACAGATACTCCAGTCTCTGCTGTGGAACTCTGCAGCTTCTCCAGGGTTACCTTAGGTCTTTGTGCTGCCTCTCTAATTAATGCCCTCCTTTGGTGGGCGGTCGTCTCTTGGCAGGTTTGCTGTTGTGCCATGTTCTTTCCATTTGGTTATGATAGTGTTATCTCAGAAGTGGAGATCCAGGGAGAGGAAGTGTGTGACATAGCATTTAATTTGATGGATGGAGCAGGGATGGGGGTGAAGCGTGGTCAGGATGGGGGCCCGTGAAGATGAGTGGGACTGTGTGGGGAATAAAGACACTGGACCTGATCAATAAAGTTGGTTAAAGTTTAAACATACATCCACATTGTGTATGGTTTATTCTGGGTAGGTAGCAATTCTACCCATGGGAATTACTGCAATGTATTCTATCTGATACCTTGCTCCCAATCATTGGGAGTGTTACTACTGGCATATATTTCTGCAATTCCTGGTTACTGGCATGCTGTGATGGGTTCATTACTGCTAACATGGATTTTCCAAAGAACCATACGTCCTAGAGGAGCAATAGGTTCTTAACAGTCTTGATATTTTTTGTTGTCCTTAAATAATTAAAGCTCTATTAGAGTTTCAAACATTGCTTATTTTTCATAGATATCAGCAAATTATGATTTGCTCTGTGTGAATCATAAAAGCATACATAAAAATACCATAAAATAATAAATTTGACTACAGATAAAAGCCAATAGGCCTATCTAATCTGGTCATTCTATCTACCTAGAAGTTTTCCTTAGAAAAGCTTCATGATTAAATTCCTTTTATGCGTTTGTCCCTATAATTTCTTCATAATATGATTCATTTATCTCAAGACATTGTCCAACCCTTTTTTTGGACAGATCCACTTATAAATAAAGAGGATTAAGACAATCTAAATTTAAATTTCTTTAAAATCTATATCAAAACAAATGAACAATTGTAAACATTTTCTTTTGTGACTTTTTTTCAGAAACCTTTGTGTTGCTTCCAAATCAGCTCTCTATCCATTTAGAAAGGACAGCTGATAACTTCCAAAAATCACTACAAAATTAAATACTCAGAGTGTTTGCTTGTGTGGTGAACAGGAAAGAATAAGGCTCAATATTAAAAAGCTTTTTGTTAAAGGACCACTGTAGTGCATTTTCAAGTAAATCTTTTATGTTTGTTTGTCTGGTTATTAAAAACAGCAATCAGTTTAAAATAATAAGTTAAGATTTTTTTAGCTTTTAACCTTTTTTTTCCCCTCAAGCAGAACTGCCTATCTCCTCCTACGTGTGTCTATCAGGAGGTGTGGCCAGCTCTTCCTATGTGGTGAACCAAAATATGCAGCAGCTGCAAGCATGTTGCAATAGAGCTGTTACCTTTTTGTAGGCAATGAGGGCAGAGCTAATAATGTCCTGGGGTGCAGTCAGTGACATAAGCCCAGCCTGCTTCCATGATTCATGATAGTCCAGCCCACAGACATAGCTGACCAGGCCCCTGGTATACACATTATGGGAAGAGAAATGCAGCTCTGCTTGAGAGGAAAACTGTTTAAAAGCTAAAACATTGTTTTAAAATGTATTTATTTTAAACTGGATACTGTTATTGATAGCTTTTAATTATCAAACAAACATATGAACTTGCAAATGCAGTGGTCCTTTAACTCTTGCTCTTGAGTATAATTGAGTATTATTTGCTTTTAATCAATGGCATTTCACAGACTTGAAAAAGACACTCTACCCATTAGTGCATATAGGGCTGACAGAAAACATTTGCTGACAAAAGAAATCTTGAGAGTGAAGACTTAGTTTACATGAATATAAACTATTTTTGTGCCACTATTGCGGCCTTCTTTTTTAAGGCAGCCATTGGGGGGGAGTACAAGTCAGAAGGAAAGATTGATTTAGCTTTTTTGTGTATCATGATGCTGTATATGAGCTGAAATATAATAAAAGAACCATATACAAAATTAAAACCACACAAAAAATATTATTGGGGTATTCTGTAATACCCCAATATCCCACATCTCCCTTCACAGTGATTTATGGTAACGATTACATGTTCTGAAAGATCATTGCAAACATATAAACTATACCATTGCCGATACAATTTCAGATTAATATTTATTTAATCTGAATGGCAAAATATAACCATTTTGCACCTCTCTCATATGTCATTGTGTCTCAATAACACTGATTACCTTCTGTATTCTTAAATCACTTGTCTAATTGTGATTTCATAAAATGTATGTTTTTTAAGGTTCTTTTGGAGTCCTGATGTATTTTGCCCTTCTAAACCATATAATATTCATTATGGAATTATCCACATGTATTTTAAATAAGAGAATCATTATATATTTTTACAGTTTTTGTACTTCTGTTAGATACACAATTATACACTCCTCTAATGTGCATGCATGTGATGAGTATTCTTCTGCCTGCAGGTAGCGTAGATACTCGAATATAGCGTCACCTGAATATACCACGAGGGTTACGAATTTGGTAGGTGAATGGATAAAATTTGCAAGACACGAATATAAGGCAAGGGTTAACATTTACGTAATTATAGAAAAAATATTTGCTGAATCCTGTTCCAAATGCACCCCAAATTGTGCATAAATGCTTTAATATTCAATATAACAAGTAAATACAACTTATTACAGTTAATGTCACGTGCATATACATATATAACATGTACTGTATGCTTGAGACCTCCACTCCCATTCCCACCCGCTCCCACCCTCGCAGGACTCACAACACAATTGCCGCAGGCTGTCGTAAATGCAGCAGCAGGATGCACTCTAATAAAGACATCACATCAAGATGACGTTTGTTCCTGCATTTCACTATGACTTTACTTTTGAGCACAATATTTCATAATTTATATAAAAGTAAGAAGTGTTTTGTTGTTTTGCTAAAACTCCACATAATTTGGTTTGTAGGTGGGTGTATGGTTAGATAGTACTCAAGAAACTTGTATTTTAACTGGTTTTCCAAAACAGCAAATCTATTTTGAATGTTACACTCAAGCCAAAATACATTAAGCATGACCACAAAAACTGTGAAATCATTAGTTTCTAGTTCTGAGCCCTAAACTTGTGGTTAGTAATGGAAAATAATACTGGCATGTATATAGCTAAAAAAAAAAAATATGAATTTGGACATGTGGTTTTATAGTCAAATGTAGTTAAAGCAGAAAAGTGAACAACTAAAGCTGTGAATCCTACAATGTAGCAGAATTATACAGAAGTAAATTTGTTATACTGCTAGTGAGGGGAGATTTGGGAGAGGATTACCTCCTCCATATGTAGCCTAAGATACTTTAATGTCATTGTGGCTGAAGGAGGCAACAATAATCCTATTTTTGGCTTAAACTATAGAAAATGAAGCAGCTACTATTTTGACTTATTTGGCATACAAATTAGTTGTGAAAGGAGAATAACCCTCTTGCACCTTAAAGAGGTCAGAGGAGTATACCACTAGAACAATGTAGGGAATAGATTGTAAAGAGGAAGCTTTAGCCATTTAAATAAGCAAATGACCTAGGGCCTCATTCAATTGTGATTTGGCCAATTGAATAGGGCTGTATATAAGCACAGAGCATATTTTTTTTACAGAAGTTTTTAGTTAGTAAAGACCTTGCTTTTGGATAGAAGTTCACTAACTAAAAACTTCTGTAAAGAAATATGCTTTGTGCTTATATAGAGCCCTATTCAATTGGCCAAATCGCACTTGAATGAGGCCCCTAGAAAGGATCACAATGATGACACAGGATTTCTGAAATTCAAACTATTGAGATGTAAAAATGTGCATCTTTAAAAAATAAAGATGTCTAATCTTAACTATTATATTTTGCAATCTTTCAGTTATATCTTAGATAAAAATAAGTTAACAAAAACAAGCATTATTATTATACTTTAAAACATTTCATAGCATTGTGTAAAGGAAACACAATTAGGCCCTCATTCAATTGCGATTTGGCCAATTGAATAGGGCTCTAAATAAGAACATAACATATTTTTTTTAAAGAAGTTTTTAGTTAGTAAGCATCTATCCAAAAGCAAGTTTTTCACTAACTAAAAACTTCTTTAAAAAAAATATGCTATGTGCTTATTTAGACCCCTATTCAATTGGCCAAATCGCAATTGAATGAGGGCCTTAGTATGTAAGATTTATGACAAGATTTAAACCACAAAACAATTTAGTATGACAGAGAAGGGATTAGACATTAATTTGAAGTGACATGGAAGATAAATTCAAGTGATCTAAAGGGGAAGGATGTCATGGAGTAAAGGTAGAGTTTAGCTGGATACTTTTTAAATCTCTCGAAAAAGGTTATTTTTTAACAAAGTCAGGAAGATTGGAGTAAAAAAAATGCATATATTATATTAGGTGGAGCACAAGAAAGGATACATTGTTGAAATGTGATGAGAGAGAGCAAAGAAGGCCCGATTATGAAGTTATTATTAACTGACTACTAGATTTTGGTATTATTATTATTATATTTATTTGTAGAGCACCAACATATTCCGTAGCGCTATACAGGGGTAAGTACATGGTAAAAACAAAATTAACAACTTACAAAGAATGGAGGGCCCTGTTATTAAAGCTTAAAATCAATGCCCAAAACTTGCAAACTTTCAATCTAAAGGGAAGATATCATGTTAATAAAACCATTGCCTAATAAAGGCTAGAATCTGTGAAAGTAAGCATTGTACATATTCCATATATACTTGTAAATATGGCACTTATAGTAACAAGATTAAATTAAAAATCAATGGGAAAATTGTAATTTTCCCATTTTGCAATTGCTTGATTCTTTGCTAGGCCACACACACCTCCTCTATTGCTCTGACTTTAATTGTATATAAGGATAAACCTCACTGGACTTCAGCATAATGAAGACAAACCTACAAATACAATGTTGTTATGTGTGAGACCAGGTAGTAGTAGATGGACCAGTAGTGAATACAGGGCCTCTCACCTACGCATCCTGCAGAAATATCCGATTGCTTACTCATAAGAACCTAATCAGTGTTGTTAGAAACTAATCAGTGTTGTTCATTTGTTTTGTAGCCGAACACACACTGAATAAAATATACATTTCAATTATGCTGGAAATAGTACACATTATAATGTTAGTATGGGAGTAGCTGTTAAATTAAGCAATATTTGGAGTAGATAACTGCATTCTTACACAATTATCAATATAAAGAGTTTATCTTGTGAATTAGATTACAGTGCAATAGCCATAACCAACATATACATAGATTTATGTAATGTACTGTATATATAATAATAATATACAAAATATTAAGTTACATTTTTTAACAACCATTGTGAGTGTTAGTTTCTTTGGGTAAATATAACGAGAGATCAATAACAGCATTTACGGAGAAAAGAGGTGGCACTAATCTAGACCCAATAAATGATGTGTTCACTTAGGCGTAAAATGTGCAGCCTTTGAATGGGCTGTCTCCTCACAACATGACGAGCTCCGCTAAAGAGCTTAACAGCACAGATTAAAACTAAAAAAAAAATTGTCTCCTGATTCCCATCTGTTAGCTGAAGGAGATGCCATTAAGCATACTATTGTCTAAACTAAGTGGGAGGTTTGCCTAAGTAAGGAAATTAAGCATTTTCTGGTAAGTAAATTAGCTAAAAACAGAATTTTTGCGTTGGGGTTCATATTTGTTGGTATATTTTTGTAAAATAATATATTTGTCTCTTTTTTTCTTAGTCAAAATAAGAAAGAAGGATGGTAGCTTATTCTTGGAAAGTCTTGCTGGGATTTGTGTACATTGCAGTGATTGAAGGGGAACTCCAAATACTTACAGGTAAAGAGCAAATAATGGTTTGTTTGGCTGGTACTATGAAGGAAAAGGCTATAGGCTATGTTGGAAATGTGGAATTTTATTAGTACCCTCATAATATTTAATTGCATATTAACTCAATATAGTTTTTACTATTGCTATTTATAAAATGGTGTTGCTTGCACCAAATCAACAGCACTTTTTGTGAATATTATTTTAATCTGTATAAAAATAATACCATATAGTATATTAATTGAAGTAAATGAAAATGAAGGTACGCTGTATAACATTTAAGAAGAACTGTATATAGCCTTTAAATAAATGGTTGTTTGTTGCATTGTATTTATTTTCATAATACTTAACACATGAATAGAATATTTTATATTAATATAGCCAAAATATACCTAGTTGGCTAATTTTAAATATTTTTTGATCTTTGCTTTGTTCCTCTTGGTACTAAGAAGTAATATTTTTTAAATGGTCACATGTGTCATAATATGCCAAAATAAAAAAAAAAATGTAATCTGTTCTGCCAGCTAGTTGAGAATCAGTAACAATTTGAATAAAAAAATAATAATAAATTGATTACATTTAGCAAATTAAGTCGACAAAATTTGGCATCCTAATACGTTTTTATTTTCTATGATATATAAGTTATTGTATAAGCAACTTAAATTAGTGTAGAATAAATGCTGGTTAAGATAAATTTCCTTCAGTTATTGCAAATATCTTTTAGACAAAATTTATAACATTTTAAAGACCATCAATTCAATGTAAAGTCCAATACTTCCTTTACTTAATAAAATATTCCTAATTATAGCACTGTATATCTACTGTTTATTCATATAAACATCTTTGCATAATATAAAAAATAAAGTTCACCTACATTTTCAATTTTTAAGTTTACTGATAAAATAGTACATTGACAATCTGCTATTCTATGTATCAAAATAATTGATTGCACAAAACCTGCAAGTCACGTGTAACATGTCTCACATCAGTTGGTGCGTCAGTAGCACCCAATTAATTAATATGTGAATTTGCAATGTGAACACGTGACAAATCAAACTACTCTTGTAAACCCTGTGTGAGTTTTGTATCAATTTTGTTAGCACTTTGATGATTACTTTAATATTTTTGTTTTTTCGTGGAACCAAAGCACTCTATAACTACAATTTAAGGAATGTCATTATAACTTAAAACCTAAGACGTATTATTATAGCACAAATATAGTACTACTGTAATAGTGGTCTTTAAGCTACCAGCGTTGGCATCTATTTTTAATAGCTTTATTTTAGGATATTAAAAAATAAAAGTTAACTTAACAAAAACACATCTTGAATAAAAAATAATAATCTGCGCATAGTAGGGAGAGTAACCAAAGTGGTATTAAGATGATACCTTTAATGGCTAACTGTCAAGAAGAATACAGTGAGCTATTCTAATACTATGGTTCCTTCACTGGATTTAGGTTCACAAAAACCTAAGTAAACCTAAATCTGATGAAGAACCAGAGTGCTCTTTTTTTATTGCAAAAGGTCATGGACTCTTATTTAGTTTACCAGCTAACCATCTAGCCTACTAGCTAACTATCCTCTCTTCATATAAATTAGGAGGGAATGCTTTAGTTCCAGTCTGTCCTTCATTTCTTCTGAGTATGTGATATTCACTGGATTTTTAATACACACGTAAATCAAAATGAGAATATTTTTTTTAACCACGGAGTGCATTAATTTACCGCCGGTGGAGATACTTTGTCCATCATTATGCTGGCAGTGCATAGGAATTTTTATAATTAGATTTAATTAACTAAAGTATCAGAAAACAGACCAGAGCAACTGGTTGGAAAATCTGAACTTGTGCCCTCTTGACAATACAGACTTGGCCAAGCACTGAATGCAGAAATTCCTGACCCAGAGACTGGTAGCCAAACAATAGTTCATTTGCTGCAGATAATGCTCAGTGAAATTAAAGAAAGGCACAACAATGTAATTAAAATATAAAAACATATATGAATTATACTAGTTGCATTTTTGAGTACTTTAACTCAATATGTCTGAAATATCAGAATATACACTATCATTATTTTGTAAGCAAACTAAAAAGGGATGTCAGAGGATTTGAACTAAATTGTCATTTCATAGTTCATTCAAATATGCACGAAACTATGCCTCAACATGTTTTGTATTAAATAAAAAGTACAGCATATCCAATATAGGAAATATTGCACTTCTATATGTATTCTTCAAATGGAGGCAAAGGTTACCACTAGCCCAAAGCAACTGATTTCAAAATCCATAGGAACTGAAATAGTTTAGCAGCAATTTTAAAAAGAAAATCACTTTTGTACATGTTTTTCCACCCTCTGTCGGGTAGTGCCGAGCATATATGGTGGGTTCAGTGCTATTTTAAGGACATTGAGTATTTCCTTGTGAGTTGTCTCTAAAATAATGCTCCAATTGATTAGTGTCCAAGAATCATATAGAAAAAAGCTTATTTGGGTGAAAATATTTATTGGACAATAGCTATTGGATAAAAATCACTGATGTACAATATGTCTAAATTATAATTATTATTTATTTTACATGATGATTTCATGATTTCCCAGTCACTAACACAATGTTTTATGAATGCATCTTATAGCATGCTCTTTGGTTTGGTTCTCTTCCGCAGAATCTAGACATCCAGTAGAATCTATCCAAAGTACAGAGTTTACAGATTTGCAATATGGATTGGAAGTGGGGAGTGCCTCATTGCCTGAAGAATCACCTGCACCTCAACTCATTCCAGCCCAGCAGCACTATAGAAGTTTCCTTAAAAGGAAAAAGAGGGCTGTGTTGTTTCCTAGTGGAGTAAAAATATGTCCAGAAGAAACGTTTGAACAGACCCTTATGAACCATATGAAGTATTTTAAACTTAGAGGTAAGTAAAAATGCTGTGTTGCCTTTTCATTTATTACCTTAGTACTAGTGACTCATCCAGTCTGTACTTGCACTGTGAGGTTATATTGAGTGTTCCAGGCCAGGTTCCAAAATTCAAATCCAGGTGAGACCCTGCATTATAGAGAGAGAGAAATAGCAGTAATCAGCACAGCAGGGATCTTGGAAGAAGATTACAGCTAGCTGCTTGGCCATGAGACATGTATTGTGTCTTACTACTGCTACTTCCAGTCACACAGCTAATAGTTTCACTCTACAAAAAGTGTGTGTCACACTTATCCCTGTTATAAAGTATGCCATACAATCCTCTAATTGTATACAAAAATTCTTAGTTTAACAGAATAATCAATATTACATGAGCATTATACTCCATTTCCTTCACACTTCTTTCATCCTAATATTGAAAACTCCTCATTCTCTTGTTTTCCAATTTGTTTCCTGTCCATGCTAATTAATATTGCGGTTTAATTTGTCCACTCATCTCAGTGTGTCTCACTACTCATTCCTTTGTTCATGCATTCAATTATTTATAAAATGTATAGGGCCTCATTCAAGTGCAATTTGGCTAATTGAATAGGGCTCTATATAAGCACAGAGCATATTTTTACAGAAGTCTTTAGTTAGTGAAGACCTTGCTTTTGGATAGAAGTTCACTGTGCTTATATAGAGCCCTATTCAATTGGTCATCGCGATTGAATGAGGCCCATAGTGTTTATCTCTAATTACTCATTTGTTATGCCACTGTTTACATGTGAGAACATATACAAGGGAATTATTTAAATCTTAAAAATGTGTCATACAGTTCATGCCTCTTTCCTTTGTGCAACATATTTATAAAACCCAAATTTATATTTTGAAGGGACAGCTAAAGCCACTATATGAACAAAAAGTGTTTTCTTTTTTAAAATTCTGCTAAATTATTTGAGCTTTTGAAATGATGGTTTTAGCTTGCTTCTAACATTTTGGTGGTTCAAATTAGAGAAAGCCATACGGGAATATTAAGGAAATATTATATTTCTAATACTGGTTAATATATATTTTATATTATTCTGTTTTACCCTTTTCCAAGCATGTAGACTCATACTTTGTGGTAAAACTAACAGCCTGTGAGATGACAGTTCTGGCTTTGAGTCCCATGCTTTCTTTTTTCCTCAATAATCACTTTTATTTTCGTAAAACGAGGTAAAGGTAAGATAGAAAATAGAAAATATACATGAACTGCAAATGGGTGCATGGTATGAGGCAAATATGGTTTTTGTAATGCTTTTAAAATATTATTTATTTTAAGCTAGAAACTATCTTCTTTGTTTCATTAGCTTTTGTATTAGTTATATTATTCTTTTCTAACAGTTAGAAGTCATGTTTATCGGCAACCTGTTTTACTTGTGTATTGTGAAGAGGGACATGATCTCCCACCACAGAGAACATACTAAGGGTCTAAGTGGGAGTTTTTGAGGGCCCCATGTGGCCCCTGGGCTGCCTGTTGTCCACTACTAATGTAGGTTCCTGGGTACAATAAACTTTCCATGAAATGGCAATTGAAATAAATATGGGTATTGTAATATATGTGGGTATTTAAAATAATTACTTAAATAAAAATTATAATGTAAAAAAGGTGTGAGGTGGTATTTCAAAATGCAGTTCTAAAGAAGACACTTTTACTCACTATACCAGATCTAATATATAATAAGCAATTAGTATATAATTCAATAATAATGTACCTCATTATCTATGCAGTTTCTTGCTGGAGGACTTCAGGGACTGTACAAGTAGTACATAAAATGACAATATCTAAGCCAATTCTTGATTAAAGGTATATGCAAGTGAGCTGGATTATGAATGCATCTGATAGAGGAGAATATGTGGTTTAAGAAAAAAATTGTTTGCATGAAAAAATACCAAAATAAACATTTAAACAGTTACCCTAAAGTTTGCTGAATTTCTTGCACTTGGACACTGTTTTCTATCAATGTTGTCATCTCCTGAAAATCCCAGGGAAAATTAGCATACATAATACATTGTATCTTTATGGTCTATGAAGTGAGCTGCAACTTTCCTTTAGATTTTGTGTAATACCAGAACAAGGTCTGTGTCGCTTCATTCACTGATTGTTTTATCTAAATCTTAGGTGAAACTTCTCCCAGCCCCAGTGATTTGCCCTAGTAACCCCCCCCCCCGACCCAGTGATTTACCCTGTCACCTCCCCCACCCCCAGTGAATTGCCCCTGTGATCTCTCCCAGCCCCAGTGAATTGCATGGACTCACTCACACAGATACACATGCACTCACACAGAGACACATGAACAGAAAATGTTGCAGGTCATTGCTGGACCATAAATCAAGCATAAATGCTCATTCACCTAAAAGACAAATTAGAATAGGAAGAAGAAGCTGAAATGTTTGGTTTCAGTACAATTAAAATGTGTCAGAATTTATCAAGGAGAAGGTGTATGTCTAAAGAACAACCGTGTAACCGCTCAAGCATTTTTACTTGAATGACAATTTATGGTCCTTTAAGGACCCAGTGTAGTAGCCTCATCTAGCTGGCTGCATACAGCATTGCTGATTGGCTGCAAAGCTGGGAATGCTCACAAAGACAGGGTACATTGTTACCAAAATTAACCCTCTCAGGAGCCTAGCTCAATCCTGGGGTGTAAACATCACCTGCAACAGTTTTTTTTAATGCAAAGCTAAAAAACCATAGTGCATGCAAATAAATTTAATCATACACTACGAATTCCCCTCTTTCAGATGCGTTCATAACCCAGCTCACTTGCATATACCTTTAATTAAAAACATATTTTTTCCCCATGCTTCTACACCCTCTGCCTCGTTATTCACAGGGATTATGATGACTTTAGCTCCTCTTAAGGGTCAATGAGAGTTGAATTTTATGTCACTGTAGGTGGGTAGCATGTTACAGTAGGTCAGTTCTTACATGTCAGAGAAGGAGATATTGAGGATGAGTATGTATGACACGGTTGATCAGAAGAGAAACCTGAATGCACTTCCAGTTACTATAGTGGATCTCATGTACTATATCAGAGTGCATGTCTTACAGTAACCCTAAACTCTTGCTAGTATATGCCTAGACTAAGCTGGCTAAACAGCTGACTTGGACATTAACAGTTGAAGAAGGATTTAAAAGTGATTAAATAGCAGTGTTAAACAGCAGGACTTCAGTTACGTAACAATGACAAGCTTGATATAAGGAAACAGATATTTATTAGAAAGATAGAAAACATATTGTCAGGGACTTTAAGTTTGAAAATATGACGTGAAAATATTTTCATTTTGGACACAAATGGCAGTGCTTCATACTGTATGCTATCATATCACATATGACACGCTCTCTGTCCGTATGTCTATGATTGTCTGTCTCTATGTCTCTGTAACATTTTCCAGTGCGGAGACGAAGGTATCATAATGTGTATTGTCATCTCCCCTGTTTGAGTGTTTCTTGGTTGATGGTTTATAGAAAGTAATGTAATTAAAGGGACATGGAAGGTTCCCTGTTTTTAATACTAAAATAAGGATTTATTTACATATTTAAACATCACTTTTCTTCCAAGTGCTTAAAAGCTCTCACTGAAAACATATCTATATTCAATATTAAATCTATCTAAGTGTTTAATTGCATATTTAAACATGATTTTGTTAAAATCTTTGTTTTTACTCACTGAAATTTTCCAAACAGTCCCCTCAAGGTCCACCCCCTGCAGCTCGTGCATACAATGGGCTTCATTCAATTGCGATTTGGCCAATTGAATAGGGCTCTAAATAAGCACATAGCATATTTTTTTTTAAAGAACTTTTTAGTTAGTGAAAACCTTGCTTTTGGATAGAAGTTTACTAACTAAAAACTTATTAAAAAAAATATGTTATGTGCTTATTTAGAGCCCTATTCAATTGGCCAAATTGCAATTGAATGATGGCTAATGTGTCTATAATTCTAAATGCACTAGTAATTCTCAGACTGCCTCCCAACAGCATGCTGTGGAATTGCTGCTGAGAATGTCTGATCTGGACTTGAGTCTTCATCTGTTCCCCCAAATATTGCTGCCCTAGGCCTGGGTCATGCAGAAATACACAGCTGGACAGAGATTTAGAAACCTCACAGGGTTCTGCTTCCTTAAACGGAAACATGCTTATTGTCCCTTGTATAATTGCCATCATATAGGAACACATCATAGCACAGTTCTTTACTTGAAGAACTCTGTTCAGTACAGTAGACAAGATAATTTCTCATATATATATCCTTAGTTGTTTAGGTATTCAAACTTCCATTAGATTTCTATCTGGTAGGCAATATCTTTACTCCTCACTCTATTCAAGGAGCCCACAGTTTTCTCTCTTTTTCATTAATTTTCAACAAGGATTTGTCTAAATTGTCAACAAGGTCTAGCTAGGAATTAATTAAGATTAAATAGCTATATTATGTTATTACTCAATTACATATATGCACATCGTATAAATATATTATATTATCTTATAGATATATTGCTTATTTTCCATTAAGAATAACATGAAAATCAACAACTTGATTTTGTAGTGCAGAGTATCTTTAGGTCTGATTTTCTTTGACTGTTATAAAATTATCACCCTCGCAGCACGGTAGAAATCTTGCCATCCTCTAGCATGGTTCCCAGAAAGAAAGGATAACAACTTGGAGTGGAGTAATCACCAGTCAGCCTCCTCGGATCAGAGCCACAATTTCTCTTTTCCACTCTTCCCCTTCCAATCTTGAGGACTAATCTAATTGGATACATTCTACCATACTATAACCCATTCAAGTCTCTGTGCAATAATTCCAACATAAGTGTTTAGTCTCTATTACCCAGTATTGATTGGGCTATAAACCAAGTACTGGTTAATTCTCATCTTTCTAAGACATATTTACATATTCAGTCATTTTCCTGTTTGACCTGAGCTGTGTTATATACATAGCAAAGATAACTGTTTTGACAATACATTTATGTTTTAATTAGGATCCAGATGTTTAATTACACTTCATGTGTCTATTACATGGACTGTTTCCTGTTTGTTGAATCTCCAGACCAATTCCTATGCAGCCTTCAGAATATCAGATACCATTTTAAATGGCTCATTCCCACAGCTCTAGAGAAAACAAAAATGCCTGTGAGCCTCACTGCAATTTCTAGGTATTATTTTAGATTCGAAAGCGATTGATGCAAGACTCTAATCCAGTGGTGGGCAACAGGTGGAGTGGGAGAGCATGCCCCTCTTCAGCAATATGCAATCCATTATATCTCTCTAAAAACTGCACTCCTCAGGGGCTACATATGAGGCCTTCAAGTGAAATAGGTTCCCAGTCACTGCTATAATCAGACAAACTGCAAAGTATCCTTTATAAACTAACTAGCTTTCCCGTCAAAAATGACGGCAATAAAAAGTGAAGCCTGGCAATGCTATTTGCCACACAATGGGAGCCTCTCCCCCCTCACTTTACTGGCCTCGCGATGAGCGCCTTCGGCGCTCATCACGGGTTTCATAATGAGCGCCCCCCTTATGCCCCCCCTGTGTCTTTTACCCCACCTCCCTTGTCTCTCTTTCCCCCCATTTCCCTCCCGTGTCTTTCCTCCCTCCCCTATGTCTCTCTCCCCTCCTCTCCCTCCCCTGTGTCTCTTCCCCCTCCTCTCACTCCCCTGTGTCTCTTCCCCCTTCTCTCACTCCCCTGTGTTTCTCCCCCACTCCCCCTCCTTCCTTGTGTGTCTTTCCCCTCCTCCTCTGTGTGTCTCTCCCCTCCTCCCCTGTGTGTCTCTTCCCTCCCCTGTGAGTATCTTCCTCCCTTCTCTCCACCCTGACTAACGTTGCGCAGTGCGCATGCGCGCCCCTGCCCATTGCTAACGCTGCACAATGCACATGTGTGGCTAACACCGCGCAGTGCGCATGGGTGCCCCCCAATTTCGATCGGTTGTCAAACTGCGTTTTGTCGCAAAGCGAATCGCAGTTTGACGAATCGCAGTTTGACAATTATAAGTGATTATTTCAACTTTGAGATTAAATTTTAACAAATGGAAGACCATTCTTTGATCATTTGTTACAGAATATCTAAACTTTCAAAATTCCCCATTGGTCAACTCTAAAAAAATGTGTGGGCAAAATGATTTTATTGTTGGAATACCAAACCTTTATTTTTGACATTACTGAAACTGGATAGATAATTCAATATGCCAGCTCAGGCCTGGGTCATTTTTGCCTGTTATGCATTGAGCAGTCTCCTACCACAGAAGTCAGAGGTATTTTGTATGTAATCATTCTTTTAAAATCTTCAGCTAGAGCCCGAGGTCCATTTGGAAGGGATCATCATTACAACATTCAACCAAAATACACTCATATCATATTTAGCCAAATTAAAATCTCCCTTTTCTATACTACTGATTTACCTACAAGGGGCTGATGGAGTTCTTCAAAATGATGGAGTTATCATTCTGGCTAAAATGGTGTCCCACTAGGGTACTATAACTGACTTCATTATGCATTCTTATTGAAAGTCTGTGTAAATTCATCCTTAAGTGCATTGTTTGGCTGGTTTCTCCAATGTAACAGCCTGTGTCACATAAACTGTGGGTTCCATCTCATGTCAGTTTTGCTTCAGACTTGATAAAGAGAAGTCACATCACTCAAAAGCTTGTCAATATAAATGAGGCATATGTCCAATACAAAATGTATCATCATAATATACTGCAATACGAATTATTAATCTATCTATCTATCTATCTATCTATCTATCTATCTATCTATCTATATATCTATATATATATATATATATATATATATATATATATATATATATATATATATAGTATTTTTCTGTGTATAAGACGTCCCCATGTATAAGACGACCCCTATTTTTTGAGCCCAAAATTAAGAAATAAATATGCAATCGTGGTGGACTCTTTAGGCAAAAAATAGTTTCATATAAACGTTTTAACTAGGTTATTTAATCATTTTCTGACATGTATATGGGCTAGTGCTCAAAAGACTGTTAATGCAGTGTATTTTAACATTTCTTATCAGTAACATTAAAATGTATCACACATATACCAGTTTTGTTTTGTATGTTTTTTACTGCAAAAGTATCTGCACTATTATCAGAAAGGTATACCTATATGCAGCTTCATCAAACATCACACATGTATTATCAGATGTACCTCTACACATGCATTTACATGGATTCCCACACCTAGATGGAGTATATATAAATAACAAGCACACAGCTCTTCAGGCTATTGATTGCTGGATATATTAATTACAAATAGGTAAAGTATATTAATTTATTCAAGAACTAATTTATTCATTATTGATTAACTAAATATAGATAAATATCTAGCTCTCTTTATAATGAGCGACGATGGTGCTCAGAGGAGCAAAAATAGACGACACGAGAGGCTCGCCCTGAGCGCCGAAGGTCCTCACAGTACAAAAAGGTTTACATTCCCATGGCTTCAAATTTTATTGCCCTGTCATTTTTGTTGGGCAAGTCGCTAGTATATATATCTATATATATATAGATATAAATAAATAAAAACATGTATATAACATAATATATATATATATAATATAAATCTAAATAATATATATATATATATATATATATATATATATATAGTAAATAAACAGTACATCTGTGTTCACATTTGAATGTCTAAAACTAGTTATAAAACCTGCTTCCAGCTCAGAATTCCGAGAAAAACAGTTATTACACTGCATTCTGGGAAGCTGAGCTGGGACTTGCAAATGTGCCCACAAATGCCTCGCTCTTCAATCCTTAGCTATTATCAAACATGAATTCCCTTAAGCTTATGCATGCTGTATTACACAGCTTTAATGCAAAGCTAAGGCTATGTAATGTATGACAACTTACTATGTATATATATATATATATATACAGTATCTCACAAAAGTGAGTACACCCCTCACATTTTTGTATATATTTACTATATCTTTTCATGTGACAACACTGATGAAAACAATCTGCTACAATGTAAAGTAGTAAGTGTACAGCCTGTATAACAGTGTAAATTTGCTGTCCTCTCAAAATAACTCAACACACAGCCATTAATGTCTAAACCGTTGGCAACAAAAGTGAGTACACTCCTAAGTGGAAATGTCCAAATTGGGCCCAAAGTGACATTATTTTGTGTGACCACCATTATTTTCCAGCATTGCCTAAACCCTTATGTTAGAGACCTTGCACTCCCCCACCTTTCATTGCAGGATGCCCCACAGATGCTCAACCTGGTGACATGCTTGGCCAGTCCTTCACCTTTACCTTTCAGCTTCTTTAGCAAGGCAAGTGGTCATCTTGTCGGTGTGTTTGGGGTCGTTATCATGTTGGAATACTGCCCGGCGGCCCATTCTCCGAAGGGAGGGGATCATGCTCTGCTTCAGTATGTTACAGTACATGTTGGTATTCATAGTTCCCTCAATGAACTGTAGCTCCCCAGTGCCGGCAGCCCTCATGCAGGCTCAGACCAAACATATATACACATTTGTCTATGTGTATATATATTGTCAATGTGTATATATATTTCCTATAATATGTTATGTTGATTCCCCCTATATTTGTGGCCAAATCTGGTAATTCATGATTAAGTTTAATTTTGCTATTTTTATGTGTCCCCTATTCATTCCATCTGGGGAGATTTGTCCTCCTCATCCCACCAATTCCTCCGCCCCTGCTCAGGCACAACGAAAATGAGGGGAGTCACAAGTATTTTTACCTCACTTTCATTAGCTGGTACACTGAGTTTTGAGTATAGCATTTGGAAAGCCTTTTCCTACCTCCTTCTCCTTTTGGAGTATTTTGCAATAGGTATTTTTCCAGATTGCTTGCTCCTGCTCATGAGACATACAGCACACAAATACATTAAGGCCTTCTCTAACTTGTTACCTGATTACTAGTGATGTCCCGAACAGTTGCCAGAGAACTATTCGCAACGAACGGCGAACATATGCGATTTTCGGTCCGCCCCCTATTCTTTATCATTGAGGAAACTTTGACCCTGCACCTTACAGTCAGCAGACACATTCCAGCCAATCAGTAGCATACACTCCCTTCCAGAGCCTTCCATCTGTATGACAGCCTCCATTTTAGAATCATTCTGTAGCTGCATTCGTTGAGAGAGGAGATATACTCTACCTGCTGTTGATTTAACAGCGAAATAGATAGCCAGGCTGTGTATTTAGCTTTAACTACACACCTGAAGGACCCCTTTGATATCTGCTGCAAGGACAGCAACCCAAAAAGCCCTTTTTAGGGCTAGAACATCATTTATTTTATTTTATTATTTTTTTCTGCTGATTTATTAGGGAAATAGATAGCCAGGCTGTGTATTTAGCTTTCACTACACACCTGAAGGACTCCTTTGATATCTGCTGCAAGGACAACAACCCAAAAAGCCCTTTTTAGGGCTAGAACATCATTTATTTTATTTTATTATTTTTTTCTGCTGATTTAATCGGGAAATAGATAGCCAGGCTGTGTATTTAGCTTTAACTACACACCTGAAGGACTCCTTTGATATCTGCTGCAAGGACAGCAACCCAAAAAGCCCTTTTTATTTTATTTTATTATTTTTTTCTGTGTAATCTAATTGCATATGCCTGCCTGCTAGCGTGTGTGTGAGGCCTATTGCATCTACTCTGCCAACTTTTGCCAGTGCACAGTGACACTCATATCTAGTGCAACCGTAGAGTGCAGTGAAATAAAACAACCCTTTTTTTACTGTATTCGATTGAATATCAGTTGCCTGTCTACAGGCGTGTGTGTGAGGCCTATTGCATCTAGTCTGCCAACTTTTGCCAGTGCACAGTGACACTCATATCTAGTGCAACCGTAGTGTGCAGTGAAATAAAACAACCCTTTTTTTACTGTAATCGATTGAATATCAGTTACCTGCCTAAAGGCGTGTGTGTGAGGCCTATTGCATCTAGTCTTCCAACTTTTGCCAGTGCACAGTGACACTCATATCTAGTGCAACCGTAGTGTTCAGTGAAATAAAACAACCCTTTTTTTACTGTAATCGATTGAATATCAGTTGCCTGCCTAAAGGCGTGTGTGTGAGGCCTATTGCATCTAGTCTGCCAACTTTTGCCAGTGCACAGTGACACTCATATCTAGTGCAACCGTAGTGTGCAGTGAAATAAAACAACCCTTTTTTTACTGTAATCGATTGAATATCAGTTACCTGCCTAAAGGCGTGTGTGTGAGGCCTATTGCATCTAGTCTTCCAGCTTTTGCCAGTGCACAGTGACACTCATATCTAGTGCAACCGTAGTGTTCAGTGAAATAAAACAACCCTTTTTTTACTGTAATCGATTGAATATCAGTTGCCTGCCTAAAGGCGTGTGTGTGAGGCCTATTGCATCTAGTCTGCCAACTTTTGCCAGTGCACAATGACACTCATATCTGGTGTCATCGTAGTGTGCAGTGAAATAAAACAACCCTTTTTTTACTGTAATCGATTGAATATCAGTTGCCTGCCTAAAGGCGTGTGTGTGAGGCCTATTGCATCTAGTCTGCCAACTTTTGCCAGTGCACAGTGACACTCATATCTAGTGCAACCGTAGTGTGCAGTGAAATAAAATAACCCTTTTTTTACTGTAATCGATTGAATATCAGTTGCCTGCCTACAGGCGTGTTTGTGAGGCCTATTGCATCTAGTCTGCCAACTTTTGCCAGTGCACAGTGACACTCATATCTAGTGCAACCGTAGTGTGCAGTGAAATAAAACAACCCTTTTTTTACTGTAATCGATTGAATATCAGTTGCCTGCCTAAAGGCGTGTGTGTGAGGCCTATTGCATCTAGTCTGCCAACTTTTGCCAGTGCGCAGTGACACTCATATCTGGTGTCACAGTAGCTTGCACGCATAGTACCACTAATCGTAAAAAAAATGACAGGCAGAGGCAGGCCACCCCGCAGGGGCCGTCGTGGTCGTGGTGCTGTGATTCCCTTTGGCCCTAGAATAATGCCCAGTTTTCAGAGGCAACGTACCCTGAACTTGAACAGTTCTGAGGACATGGTTGACTGGCTAACACAGGACACCCAATCTTCTACAGCTTCCGCTCGGAATCTAGACGCACCATCCTCCTCCAGCTTAGCTTCGGGCACCTCTCCAGTTACCACTCGCCCGCCTGCCGACACCACCAACACTAGCACCACAGCCGCTTCACATGATCCGTCAGCAGAGTAATTTACACATCCGTTGGAAGAAATGAGTGATGCACAAACATTAGTGCCAGAGGATGTAGATAACAGGGATATGTCCCAGTCAGGCAGCATTACACACATGGACGTACGGTCTGATGATGATGATGATGCTGTACCCGGTGCTGCTTCCTTTGTTGAGTTGTCAGATACAAGTGAAGCGGTTGATGATGACGATGCGTCCGTGGATGTCACGTGAGTGCCCGCTATAAGAGAAGAAGAACAGGAGGAAAGTTCAGATGGGGAGACAGAGAGGAGAAGGAGACGAGTTGGAAGCAGCGGGAGGTCGTCGAAAGTAGCTAGTGGCACAGTCAGACAGCATGCATCGGGAACCCGGGGTCAGCCAGACAGCACGCCAGTCAACGCATGCTTTTGCCACCACCAGAATGCCGTCATTGCAGAGCTCAGCAGTGTGGCAATTTTTTCGTGTGTCTGCCTGTGACAACAGTGATGCCATTTGGGAAGTCCAACACCCACCTAGGTACAACTTCTTTGCGAAGGCACATGATGTCACATCACAAACGCCTATGGGATCAACACATCAGTACAAGCAGCACACAAAGTCAAAGCCGCCATCCTCCTCCTGGTCCAGCATCTTCAGCCACGTCAACCACTGCTGCCCTGCTTGCCCCCTCTCAACCATCCGCCACTCCGTGTCTCGCCCTGAGCAGTCCCTGCTCATCTGCCCACAGTCAGGTGTCTGTCAAGGACATGTTTGAGCGTAAGAAGCCAATGTCACAAAGTCACCCCCTTGCCCGGCAACTGACAGCTGGCTTGTCTGAACTCTTAGCCCGCCAACTTTTACCATACAAGCTGGTGGAGTCTGAGGCATTAAAAAAATTTGTAGCTATCGGGACACCGCAGTGGAAGCTACCCGGCCGAAATCTCTTTGCACAAAAGGCAATCCCCAACCTGTACTCAATTGTGCAAAAGGAAGTAATGGCATCTCTGGCACACAGTGTTGGGGCAAGGGTCCATCTGACCACGGATACCTGGTCTGCAAAGCATGGTCAGGGCAGGTATATCACCTACACTGCGCATTGGGTAAACCTGGTGACGGCTGCCAACCATGGAATACGTGGCTCTGCAGAGGAGTTGGTGACACCGCCACGACTTGCAGGCAGGCCTGCTGCCACCTCCTCTACTTCTCCTACTCCATCCTCTTCCATAACCTCCTCGGCTGAGTCCTCTTCTGCTGCTGCTATGTCTTGCTCCACATCAACGGCACCCCCCCCAGCTCCACAGGTACTATTCCACATCCCGGATACGGCAGTGTCACGCCGTCTTGGGGTTGACTTCCCTGAAAGCAGAGAGTCACACCGGACCAGCACTCCTGTCCGCCCTGAAAGCACAGGTGGATCAGTGGCTGACTCCGCACCTGGAGATTGGCAAAGTGGTTTGTGACAACGGAAGAAATTTGTTTGCGGCATTGAATTTGAGGAAGTTGACACATGTGCCGTGCATGGCACATGTGTGTAATCTGATTGTACAACGCTTTGTGCATAAGCACCCAGGCTTACAGGACGTCCTGAAGCAGGCCAGGAAGGTGTGTGCCCATTTCAGGCGTTCCTACACGGCCATGGCGCACTTTACAGATATCCAGCGGTGAAACAACATGCCAGCGAGGTGCTTGATTTTAGACAGCCCGACACGTTGGAATTCAACACTCCTAATGTTCGATCGCCTGCTCCAACAAGAAAAGGCCGTTAACGAGTATTTGTATGACCGGGGTGCTAGGACAGCCTCTGCGGAGCTGGGGATTTTTTTGCCACGTTACTGGACGCTCATGCGCAATGCCTGTAGGCTTATGCGTCCTTTTGAGGAGGTGACAAACCTGGTCAGTCGCACCCAGGACACCATCAGCGACATCATACCATTTGTTTTTTTCCTGGAGCGTGCCCTGCGAAGAGTGCTGGATCAGGCCGTAGATGAGCGTGACGAGGAAGAGGAAGAGTTGTGGTCCCCATCACCACCAGAAACAGCCTTATCAGCATCGCTTGCTGGACCTGCGGCAACGCTGGAAGTGGATTGTGAGGAAGAGGAGTCAGAAGAGGAATGTGGCTTTGAGGGGGTGGAGGAAGACCAATCACAACAGGCATCCCAGGGTGCTCGTTGTCACCTATCTGGTACCAGTGGTGTTGTACGTGGCTGGGGGGAAGAACATACCTTCAGTGAGATCACTGAGGACGAGGAACGGGACATGACTAGCTCGGCATCCAAACTTGTGCAAATGGGGTCTTTCATGCTGTCGTGTCTGTTGAGGGACCCTCGTATAAAAAGGATGAAGGAGAACGACCTGTACTGGGTGTCCACGCTACTAGACCCCCGGTATAAGCAGAAAGTGCCTGAAATGTTACCGAATTACCACAAGTCGGAAAGGATGCAGCACTACCAAAATAAATTAAAAAGTATGCTTTACACAGCGTTTAAGGGTGATGTCACAGCACAAAGGCAATCTAACAGCGGAAGAGGTGAACATAATCCTCATCCTCCCACGACCACGCCGGCAGTGATGTGATATTGTGCTTATGTGTTTTGGGGCTTGAGGGTGGTCAAGAATTGGGGTCATTTGGGTGGATCCAGGGAACAAACCTGTGTGTTTCTTGGCCTATTTCCAGTATGATAGTGAGTGTCTGATTAGGGGAGTTGGCGAGTTTTTAAGGCTCTGAGGCAATTCTGATAACCAAGCCACCTTGTCCCAGGTTAAGGTCCTTAAAGTGTGGTTCTCTAAATACACACAGGCCGGTTGATGACATATAGAATGTGCTATTGGGAGGAAAGATAGGTGACGGAACAGTTATTAAACTGAAAGGAATAAATAGTACAACTTAATACACCACTCCTATCTGGTGGAACCTTAGATTGCACGTGCAGTGCCCCAAATTCGAAGTAGGAGGTTCGACCAAGCATCTTTTTCCATCTCCCTGTTCCAAAAATCCATGCCATATACACGTACCCTAATAGGTAACGTAACAGGTATTAAACTGATAGGAATGAGTAGTACAACTTAATACACCACTCCTATCTGGTGGCACCTTAGATTGCACGTGCAGTGCCCCAAATTAGAAGTAGGAGGTCCGACCAAGCATCTTTTTCCATCTCCCTGTTCCAAAAATCCATGCCATATACACGTCCCCTAATAGTGGACGTAACAGGGATTAAACCGATAGGAATAGTACTACTTAACAGTACACACCTTATATTAACGCAGACAGAGGCAACGCAGAGAGAGGAGTCTGAAGAAGAGGAGTCAGAGGAGGAAGGTGGCTTTGAGGAGGTGGAAGACCAAACACAGCAGGCGTCCCAGGGGGCTTGTTGTCACCTTTCGGGGACCCTTGGTGGCTGGGTGGAGGAAGAGACCTTCAATGACATCAGTGTGGACAAGGAACGGGACATGGCTAGCTTGGTATCCAACCTTGTGCAAATGGGGAGTTTGGGGTTGTGCAAAGGGACTGTTTGCGGTTGTTTGCGGTGCATTAAACGGGGAGATTGGTCTGTTACTGTGAAGCGGGTGTAACCCTTACACTACCTGATCGATACAACATCATACCTGATGTTTTAAAGCATGTTATTCCAAACAATTTAGGAATGTTAGGTGATTTATGCCCTTTATGGCTTAAAACCAGACTCTGCATCAACTATGTAATTTTCCCTTTGGAGTTTTACCATGGATCCCCCTCCGGCATGCCACAGTCCAGGTGTTAGTCCCCTTGAAACAACTTTCCCATCACTATTGTGGCCAGAAAGAGTCCCTGTGGGTTTTGAAATTCGCCTGCCCATTGAAGTCTATGGAGGTTCACCGATGTTCGTCAGAAAATTTGATGTTCGCGACATCACTACTGATTACCATTGCACACACTACACAGCCCATGTGAGGATTTAAGAACATTATCTTATTTTGGAATGGCTAACTATAATGTGCTTCTAAACACAATTCCATATATCTAACAATACTTACGTAGCAACTATAACACTATAAATTTGAATATTTCAGTACTTATCATCACTATAAATGAAGGGACTCTGTCACGCTAAAATTAAGTTGTTGTTTTTTTAGGTTATTCTTAGAGAGCATGAAAAACTGGCTTCATGTTGTGTTATACATTTTTTTTTAAAGTGAATCAATCCTGGGAATTTCCAGGTTGTTGTTGCTGATGTTATGTGCAAAGGAGTGGCTCTGGCATGTTAATTTATACATAGGTTAACTATAAGGCATAAAACAATTGTAACATATTGCAAAAGAATGGAGGGCCCTTGCTTGGAAAGCACTTATAAGAACTCGCGACATTTCAATCTAATCCACTATTGTAACTCTGCATATGAACACACTCTGTCTCTATGTAAAGCTGAGCTAGTCTTCTTGTTTGTAGTATAAATGGTTAGATGAGTGATGATGAATTTTACACTGGGTTACAAATAGTTTTATAATGCATTATTCCAGAGAAACAGAAACAAATCTTGTATTTTACTGTCACCAGTGATACAGCAAAGGCTCAAGTTACTGCAGAAATGCAAAATACACATAAATGAAATTACAGGTTTTTAAGAATAAGCAAAAAAACAACTTAATTTTGGGGTGACAGATTCCCTTTAAGTATAAGTTGTTTAGTCATTCAGTCATTTCTGACTATCCGTGACCCCATAGACCCATGGCCGGATTACCCTTTAGGCCAACTAGGCAGCTGCCCAGGAGCGCTTATATGTGAGGGGCGCCACTTCTTTAAAAAAATGGTTCCTGGCTAAAAAAAACGAAATGTTGCAGTTCATAGACAGGAAAGGGAACTTACACATACAGAAAATGCAATAGTGAGTCCGTGCCTCCTTTGCTTATTCACTCGCAGGGGCACTTCCACGTCACTGCCTAGGGGCTCCAAAAAGGTAGATACAGCCCTGCATAGACCAAAGTACGCCAGGCACATCTTTTGTCTGGTTTTGACCTCTCTGCTATGACCCACCCATCTTAGGTGACCCTACATAATATAACTCACAGCTTCCAGAAGGGGAAGCATACATTACATTCCTTCTAATGACATTATCTCATATGATTAATTCTATCTGACAGTGTGTGTTTGTGAGGGGGGAGGGGGAGGGGGGTTATAAACCACAAGAGCATGCCTAGATGGATACACAAAGACAAGTATTATTCTGATTGATACCAGGTGTACATGTGCTCTATCAATCCCACTGTCAGATAATGCCATAAGGAAAGCTTTTTCATGTAGTTTATGCTTATGATATCCAAGATTCAATCTGAATTAACTATCATGTCAATTTTTTTTAATAACAACCAATTGTAATTATAATTATTTATATGTGTCCTTTTCACATTCTAATTTCTGCAAAAGCATCTTCATGCACAGTCTGAGAATAAACAATACAAGGCATGCTAATCTTCACTGAGAGCAGTGAACTACCATGTAGTATATCAGTCTGGTATGACTCAGAGGAGGTCCTAATTGGACCTTGTTGGACCTTATCAGCAGCTGATCTCCTGGGGCACAGTGAGCAAGAAGTCCATATCTCAAACCCCATATGACCATTAGAGAGAATAAACCCCAAGCGTCCAGTGGCGGTGTAGTAGGTGCAATGCACCGGGGTCCAGAACAGGGTCAGGGGCCCTCTGCTATCTGATCTCCTCATAAGTAATTAGAGAGGAGAGTGATAATTATTTTATAGAAAGTTGATCTGATCTCCCTATAGGTAATCTGAGTAACTACATACATTTGGGCCCTTTTGTACCTCTGTGAAGTGATGTGCAAGGGGGCTCTCCAAAATTTATTTGCATGGGAAAGAAGCAGGAAAGGCATATGTTTAAGGTTTGCAGGATCTTTTTGGGTAATTTATGCTTAAAAACCTTGACATGGCATGTGTTTTAATTCACTATTTTGATGATTTAACCTTCAGAAAGTGGTTTCCTGGTCCAGTGGTTAGGACTTGGTGCTTTCACCTCTCAACCTGGGTTTGATTCCAGTCAGGGACCCAAGAAGTCACACCACTCTGAAGCCAAACATGGTTGGGCCTGGTTAGTACTTGGGACACTACCTAGGAATACTAGGAGCTGTAAGCTGTGGCCCACTGGAAAAGGAACTGCAACCAACTGCAGTATCTCATGAAAGCCAAGTGGATCAGCATGGACATAACAATGTGCCTGGTGTGTTATGGTCCATGAGGTCACGGATAGTTGGACACAACTGAACAACACACCAACAACCATCAGAAACAAGAGCAATGATAAGATAGTCACAACACACTATAGTGCTGTGGCTATAAGACTAGCAGCATGTCGGAAGTGACTCTGCTGGATACTTAAGGTAGCCGAGAACACATGGATTTACTGGCAATTGTAGTTACTATTTTAAAAACTATGTCATTAGAATTAACTGTATTACCTGGGTGTGAACATTTCCAGACCAGTTTAAGCCAAGACAGCTTGTCGTGTTTAATTACTCTTTCTCAGCATTAGTAGTATTTAAGCAGAGACTGACCTGTGGGCATGCACCAAGAAAGAAAAGAGGATAGAGAGAGGAAAGTGGGATTTCTGTTCAAGGGCTTTGTCATTCTGTGCCTGGTGAAATGCAAGTTGTTTGTGTCTCGTAATATTCCTTCAAGTGGACCAATATGTTGATATTCACAGACATGTAGGATTCTTAAAAAACAAACAAAAAAAAACAAGGTTTCTTCTGTAAACTATTTATTTCCAAGTACTTGATCAAACACCTTTTTTGTTTTTTTTCTTAGACATTATGCAGTACTTGTAAAGGACCACTGAAGTGTCATATTTATAGTATACTCCTATGAAGCACTCAGAGATTCAGATTGAGCGCATGACCTCTGTCACCAATAAGATCTACAGACTAAAGCATCATTTCTATATTTTCTGATAGTTTGAAGAAAGTTAAATAATTAATAATAATATTTTTTCATGCAAAAAGAACAATTTGTATGTTAAAATATTTTCATTTAAATGCACGAACAAATAAATTATAAGCTGTAACAAGGTTTAAGCAACCATGACTTGATCCTGCTTGCTGATCTTTTACACGTGTTACATACTTCACAAGCATTTGAATTTTTTCCAAACTGTAGCAGCTCTTTAATAACATTTATTCAGATTAGCAATTTTATTTACGCAGACAAATCTGAAAACACTACTTCTAATTGGGAGCAAACTGGAATAGTTGAAGATGTTGTTACCAGACAGATATCCCCAGCAGCTAGAAAAAGGATGGAAAAAAGAAAGCGAGGGATGGAGCAAGTCTTTGGAATGGAAAATGAGTTGTATATTATATTAGGTTAATTTGTGACTTTAAGAAGTAAATAAGACAATGTACATAGTTAAAAATGGAAGCAGGTGTTCAGCCATTTGTTTGCAGACACTGATGCCATGAAAGCATGTATTATGGGCTTTAAAAGCCTGACCTACCCCGTAGTAATGGTAAGGTGAAGCAAGCCTTTGAAAAGCTACTGTTTGTATCAAAATGGTCCGTCAGGAACAGTACTGATCCTATAAGTATATTTTTTATATTCCTTCTACAGTAATCCAACTTAAATGTGAGGTTCCCGAAAGGGCACTTTAATTTAACTCCTTAGTGGTTAGAAGTTGTTATAGCCTACTATAAAGATTGCTATAACGATTGGTATCTTTTTGGGGGTTTTAAATGTTTTTATCTTCAATTACTTCTTGCATATATTTCTATGATTTTTAGTTATTTAGATATGCAAAACGTGCTAAAAGCAGGGGGGACATTATGCATTTTTGATTAAGTATTATCCTTGGGAGGCTTTCCTATCTTATTCTACAGACTCATAGCAAGCTTCAGGGCATCCAGCTTGTGGAGCCTTCCAGATAGAAGGTATCCCTTGAGTATCCTTGGTTTTCAGCACTACACTAGCACACTGTTTATTTGAAATTTATCTGGTTCATATATTCAGTAATGCAGTTGGCACCATTACAACCTGGTTCAGACTGTTGTTGATATAAGCCTTAGTTGGATACAATATTGAGAACTTAATTGTTTGAATCTGATTTATATGCTATCTATTGAGAATACACATTTATAACTTGGGCATACAAATCTGAGCTGGTTATACAATTGAAAATGTATTTATCTATATAACGTTAAATCTAAGCCAGTTCAAATTACTGTACTTATATCATGAGAATTGGATTTATAAGCAATCTATTGCTATTAAAATAACCGGGTTAGACTGGTGTGGATTTGATCATAACATTGAGAATTTACTGAGTCTGATTTTCAGGATATCTACTTAGTAGGAGAATGATCTTATATATAATAATCTTCTTTTGTTCCCCAAAATATCTCTCAAGATTGATCAAATTCTTAATAATGATTTAAAAAGAACAGGAGTATATATTTTCTTTCATTTATACTGGGTTGCTTTGATATATTTTAATTATAGGTTTGTGCAATCTAAAGATTTTCTTTTTTGTTTAAAACATGGAAGGAGCACATTTCCCAGTTGATGTATAATGTTGAGTTAAAGAATACCACTTTAGAAGTGTCAATTAAGAGCTGGTGGGATGAACCTTTATTATAACAGCTCACAGATGGTCTCATATTGTCTTTAACTGACAAGGTACAGGCTTACATTTATGTGGGGGTTCATTATAGGTTTTATGAAATGTTACTTTGAAAGGTGCAATTCTTATGTAATTTTTACTATTATTTGAACTGTGTCTACACAACAAAGCGCTCAGTTACAAAACAGTAAGAAGTGCGAGGTCAATCAGTCTGAGGTCAGGGGCAGGCAGCACACATTCAGAAATGGCAAAAAAAAGCCAAAGTCTTAGTCCAGGCAGTAATCCAAAGCAAATTCCAATGACCAAAACAAAAAGTCAGAAAGTAGGGATCTATCCTGTTGTGTAGGCGCATGAAATTGCCAGCACTGACCACTGCAGTGCCAGCAAGTAGTGACTAGATGGCGCCGTCAGGTTTCAGGGAAGGCCTATAACTATTCCCCCCTCCGACATGGAGCAACTCGACGGCGCTGAATCCACAGAGAGGCCATTGCAATGTTTGGCGTGGGCACTCGGCCCTCTGGCGTGCCTCTCATAGCTCAAGGCCTCTTCTGTCGGCGCACCTTAAATGCAATTCTGAAAATAGGCAGCACCATCTAGCGGTTGGCAACAGCACTGCTGCTGCCAATCTTTTGCGTAAGGGAAGAGGGAAAGGACCAAAAGAAGTAAGTTAAAATTCAAAGTCAGTATAATAGGAGAATAGGAACTGGACGACTCAGGAAGAGTTCAACCAACAATTGAGGAGGGATTGATTGTACTATACTGGTTTATATAGTCTGCCTGTAAGTCAGCTGACACAAAACACAAACTCGCTGTCGGACCAGACAGGCTGCAGCCAGATAACATCCAAGACATCAGGCACAATGTAACACAGAGAAAGCTTCATCTGCTGAATTCTGCTTTCTATTTATGCAGCAAGGTTTAACTTTTGTGACAGGAGTGTGCCGATAATGACAACTTATTTATCTGGGATTTGTTGTAAATACATCAACACTTAATCATTTGTATAGCTACATGTCTTAGGTTCCTTATTTACAATGGTATCCTCCAGTGGGACATTATACCTGATTCACATTGATAAGTTCTGGGAGAGAACTTCAAATGACAATTAATTTGCAGCTGGAGGTTTATAACAAAGGAAATGTTAATATGTAGATACCTGTATTCATTATTCATCATTTGCAAGGATTGATTTGTTCTTTTTAAGTAGACCGCATGCCAGTCATCCCTTTACATTGACCTTATACTATTTCATAGGTAAGGTTTCTGTCCAAAGAAAAACAGTGGCAACTCCTTTAATTCTCATTGTTTTACAAGGATAACATACATACCGGTAATTGACTCAATTGGATACTCAGGTGGTCCATAAAGCAACTGGGACTCCAAACAAACTGTAAATTAAACTGTTTAAGATAAATTAAATGATTAAGTAGTGTAGTAGTATTTAGATTTTTTTTTATCATTTATAAATGTAAAGGCAATACTCAAAATGTACAATACACTGTAGTTAAACATTGAACAAAAAGCATTTGGTGACCGACCAACTCCCTCAGCAATGTTAGTGTTTGCCATCAAAATCCTCAACAATTTTTAGTCTTTCTCTATAAAAAAAAAGTGGGATTGTTGTTTGATTAGCACTATATAGCTACTTTTACATACATTTTGTCATCCACCCAAGATATAGAGAAATAGCTGCATAGTAAGAGTAATTCAAAATTATTAAAAATCCTAAAAGATGATGCCATGAAAGTGTTGTTTGCCTTATGCCAACAAATTTGGAAAACTCAACAGTGGCTAGTAGACTGGAAAAGGTCAGTCTACATCCCAATACCAAAAAAGGCAGTGCCAAAGAGTGCTACAATTCTAGAAACAACTGCACTAATTTCACATGCCAACAAGGTAATGCTTAAGCTCTTACAGGCTTTGCTTCAACAGTATATGGACTGAGAACTACCAGATATGCAATCCAGGTTCCTCAGAGGAAGAGGCATAAGAGATCAAATTGCCAATATCCTCTGTATAATAGAGAAAGTAAAAGAGTTCCAGAAAATCATTTACCTCTGCTTCATAGACTATTCCAAAGCCTTTGACTGAGCGGCTCACAACAAAATGTGTCGAGTTCTTAAAGAAATGGGAGTATCGGATCATCTCATCTGCCTCCTTAGGAATTTGTATGTGAACCAAGAAGCCACAGTCAGAAGCGAACATGGAACAACCGAATGATTCAAGATGGGGAAGGAGTGTCACAATGTTGTATATTGTCACCTTATTTATTCAACTGATATGTGGAATACATAATGCTTAAAGAAGGCCTGGACAAATCCAAAGCAGGAATCAATATTGCGGGAAGAAATATCAACAACCTCACATATGCAGATGATCACATATTATAATTGTCAAACTGTGAGTTGTCGTCACACTTGCTCGCCTCGCAAAGCAAGGTGAGCCGTTTGCGGCCCATAGGCCCGCAACTGCACGCCTCATGAAGCAAGCAGTTGAGACATTGAAGCCTTCCGAGCTCGCAGGACTTAGGCAATGAACTCCGAACTCATTGCCCTGTGAGCCTCGCGAAGCAAGGCGAGCAGTAGAGGCATTGAAGCACGCAGGACTTAGGCTGAAAAGAGCAATTAAGCAGCCGTGCAGCACTTAGGATGAAATGAGTGCCAAAGGTGCTCATTGCAGCCAGCGGCCCGTCACACATGTGAGCTCGGGGGGGAAAATACGACTTCGGAAAAATACGAATTTAACAAGCGAACCGGGGAAATCAAAAAACATGAAAAACAAGAAAAATAATAAAACAAACATAAAAACACACTCACACACAGCACGGGTGAGCCAGGAAGCTTGGGAGTGAAATTGCAAGAGATTTTGAGCGGACAAAAAACGTAAACATTTCTGAAATTGGATGAAAACGAGGCTGAGCAAAGCCAGGCACGTGGGACTTAGAAAATACACAACGGCAAAGATAGTAACACTTACAACAACAACGCCAGGCTTGCAAGACTTTAAAAATAAAACAAACGGCAGTCAGCAGACACACAGAAGAGAAACACACAGAGAAGGCACAGGGGGGAGATGCTGGAAAGAGACACATGTCATTCCCAAGCACAAAACTTGCAGTTTAATGAACCCTGCAATGAGCGGCCCGTACAGTAGGCGGGAGAAAAGGTTCGCAATGAGCCCCGAAGGTGCTCAGAGGGCCCATAGCCTCACATTGTGTGGCAAACAGCATTGCCTGCCTTACAATTTTATGCCCGTCACTTTTGATGGGCAATTCGCTAGTACTACTATGATGGCTGAAAGTTAGGAGGAACTAAAGGACTTATTGATAAGGGTGAAAGTAGAGAGGGTAAAAGCTGTCCTGCTGCTCAACGTTAAAAAGACAAAGATCATGGCAAACATCAATATCAACTTCTAGAAAATAGAAGGGGAAGATGTGGAAGAAGAGACAAACAAACCTTTTTTTATTATTGCATGTGCTGGTTGTGACGGGAGGCTTGTTAGTTTTGGTGAGTTGAGTAGCTGTGAGCCTCCAGGTCAGAGTCATTGAAGGCTACACATGGATATGATTGGTAGATGTTGCTATTAGGGAGATATCAGGAGACTGCATTACTGGGATATACACAGTGTCCCCACAGTTTAGTAATAGCATTACATTCCGTTATACACTATTTAATGCCTAGGGTTAGCAGGCACTCTGTGTAAATAATAAAACTATTCAGTGTTGTATAAAAGTGTTCTGTGTAATCAAACAAACTTGGGAGGGCTTCAAGCGCTATGCAAGCAATAATTAAAAAGGCAAAGTCTAAATTTGACACAAGTCTATGTCTAGACAGGAGCAGATGCGTTTTGAAGGCTGGATATGTGTTACATTGGTTTATCTTGAATAGGATTTTGTTAAAAAAAATCAGTGCATTATTAAAACATATAGATACTGTTGTTAGGGCATTACATTGGTCCTGTATGTTAAACAAGACAATGCAGAAAAACAATATTACATTTTCTAAATAGTATCTTAGGAAAAGACAGAATTAAATGATTTCCAATTATTGTTAATATTATTATTACAAATGCTACATATTAATGTAAATACTTATAATATTATTTTTGCAGTGTGCCAAGAAACTGTTTGGGAAGTTTTCAAGATATTCTGGGACCGTCTTCCAGACCAAAGGGAATATAAGCAGTGGATGCATTTGTGTGAAGAAGGCGCTATGACTGTTTTTGAAATAGGAGCCAACTTTAGCAGGTCTGAAGAGCATCAGAATTTGGTGAAAGAGGTAAACCTTGTAGTATAAGATCATTGATATTCGATTTTAAAGGATTAACACAGTTAAAGAAAAAAAAAAGACACTTGCTTCTTAAGTATGTATAAAGTTAACAATATTAGTAGTCATGTAAGCCAAGAGCATAAACATTTTTTTAGAAAATCTGAATTTTTGGAAACTCTGTTTATGAGTACAGGAATCCATTTTGTTACATCACATCCTGAGCGCTGGATGATGGGTATTTGTGTTTGTAGTTATAAGTGGAGGGAGGGAATAGGCAGAAGTCCAGATACATTGTTTGATCACTGGATAAGACTGAAATTGATCAACACTGGCCCAGAAGCAGGGTATTGCATCAAGTGATGCAACCATAGCTCTCCAGAAATGTAAATGCCCCCTCACACATAACTTCCACCAGTGTAACATAATTTAAACAAATCTAATTTAAACAATCTAATTAAAAACAAACCTCTATGACATTTGTTCCTGCTTAATTATGATTTTAATCAAATTCAACATTTTCAAACATATGGTTGTTTTTTAAATTTTGCCATGGTCCTTTAATGCCTAGAATGTTTGTTATCTGCACTGAAGAAAGAGCCAAAATCATAGTAAATAAAGGTACTGTAGTAGTGATCTGTAATTGTGCAGCAAATTGCAAAAATGATGATAACCTGTTTCTTCTTACTGCTGTTTGGTTGCTACAATATTAAGAAATATATCTACTAAAAATGCTTACACTTGTGTTAGGTGATCATAGATGTTTTTTCCCTTTATTTGCCTAGTGGTGCAATGCATGTCTTGACAAAGGTAAACGATGGAAAACCAAAACTAATTAATAACTATGGGCCTCATTCTATTAGCGGCCGCAGCCGTTGCGGGGCCGCAAGGACCGGCCGCAAGCTATTCTGCTATTCTATTCCCTTACGGCCGGGGGCTCCGGCAGGCTTGCGGCCGGTGCCTTGCTATCTCTTGCGGCCGCTCGCGCCGGAGGAAAGCCTTTGATCTAAAACGGCCGCAAGAGTTTCGGCCGTAAGAAATTCCTATTTGCAATTCAATTGCTCCGGGAAACCTCTCTGCAAGGCTAAAAGCGAGCCGCAGCTTACTTGCAGGAAAGAGGTCCCGCTAGCACCAATTAAGCACATAAAATAGCTCAAATAAAGCCATCCTGCACTTTGAGAAGACTATAAAGGGATTTTAGGTGTTAGAAAAAATAGCACATAATTATCCTGTACTCAAATCCGTTAAATATTTTATTTTTACTATTCGTAAAATATCCATGTAAAAAGTCCAGAGTGCTTGGAGCACCTCAGACACACCCACGCCGCAGCCGGACAATAAACAGTTAATTTGAACTCGGGTTTGGGCAGATGTGCAAGCTTGAGAGGGGGTTCCTTTTAATCCTCATGTCCCCCAATATGATCCCTAGCATTTACAGAGCTGTACAGTGCAGGCTTGAATTTATTTTTGAGTTTTTAGATTTCTGAGCTTACGGCCGGTTGCAAGATATGCGGCCGGCCATAAAAGGAGATCCTTGCGGGCCGTATAATAGAATCGCGAGTTAACAGAACCCTCGCAAGGAATCGCAGCCTTACGGACGATTTACGGCCGATAATAGAATGAGGCCCTATACCTTTTAGAGCCATATTTCCTCATTTAAGACAACATCTCCCTATCTCAGTCTGGGCATGTTCTTGTTTCTTTCGCTGAATTCTCGCTTGTTGTTTTCTCAAAGAATTTTGGAGAACATTAGAATCCAGAATATGGTCTGTTATACAGTATGCATGTATTTATTGAATAGTATGCCCATATTAAGTGTATATATTTGGACACCACAAGTAAACAGTGTGAGCCAGATTAAATTGCAAGCGTGCATCTCGAGGTATACAGGCCGTATGTCTGCGGGCGTGCTGCGGGCTTGAACTCTGCTACAATTCCGGTGCTATTCAACTGAACCAGCCCACAAGTTAGGGGCCGAAAGCCATGCACCCGTCCGTAGCAGTTCATTCGAGCCTGCAAAAAAACGCCAATTGAATAGCAAATTAATTACGGCCTCACTTACGGGCTCCAGTAACATACGATTGCTCAAATGAATCGGGCTCTGTGTCTTTGTTCCATCATGTGTATTGCTCTATGGCCATTTGAAATGTTGTGGGGTATATTGTGCTGATAATGTGCTTTCTGTGACACAGCAGCAATATGAAAGTAAATGTATATTTCTTTTCTTGCAGAAACTACTTCTAACAAAACATGCAGTAAGCAGGTAAGCCAAGTCTAAAAATATATTACTATTATTTAGTGAATAGTTATTTTTAGATTTCTGACAATGGATATGAGTTTACAGTTCAATGTAACCAATATCCAGCTGTATGTATTAAACTGTATGTATTAAAATGTAACTGAAATATCTGGCGTCATTGAGGTATTGTTATGAAAGGTTCTCATGTATCTTGTGTTATGATATTGTATGTGGCATTATTGATTAAAATCTATAACAAAAGGTTTTTCTACCTGTTCTCAAATAAAAACAAAAAATAATTTAAAAGATCTATGCTTTCATAGATAAGTCTAATACATCATAATTTTTATTTATTATTTTTGTTTTATGCATATATATTTTTTGGTAAATGTACTGTTGAGCTGTATATTTTTATACATGTTGTAATATGCCAGTTAGGAGCAGAGCAATAGTTGAACTGACACATTATTGAAAGTATAAATATAGGACATGTGGTTGAACAGGTTACATGGTTACATTATAGGGTATCGAGAGTGTAATAGTAATGGTGATGTAAATGAGAAGAGCAAGGAGTAGAAACCCAAGCCAAATGGTACCTCACAACGGCGTGAAAGAGGTGCCACATAAGGATGCACTAAAGGATCGTTTGCAGGAGGAGTTGGTAATCAGTTATCACATAACATTGTGATGCAAAAATAAAAATGCAATAAATAATTGAGGATTATACATAAAGTATAACTTTTTAATTTAAAGTTTTAAAAATGGACAAATTATAAAATAGCATTATAAAAAATACTGTAACAGGTAAATCAGTCTGTATAGTCCTAACTAAATAACTATCTTACATATGCATGCAATCATTATGGTATAACAAAAAGGCAATTCTGTGTTAATATATATGGATTCCCATGTGAAGCTAAGAGCCCCTCTAAATGTAATAATTTCCTCTGAAGATACATATTTTAGTGATACCAAAAAATTTGAAGTATTGGATTGAAAATGTACACTTACTCGCTGTTTATTTTTTACTGTGTTCTTTATCGGGAACAGACTGAAATCTCCTGCTAAAGTTCTAATCCTTTGTTCGCTATAATACAGTCCTCCTATGATTCATATCATATGATATTTTACCTTCAATAAGGAGCTATAAAGTTGATATTTGTAACCTTTAAAAATATTTTTTTCTCTTTGCAAATATCCTGAACTGAACTTAACAATTCTTTCTGAGAAACATAAAAGTTGGTAACTATGCAAAGTTTATAATTATATTTTATTGTAGTTTTAATATTTTTTTCTTTTCTTTTCTTCAGTTCTTGCAATGATTGGTCCTGTGGGTAAGTTGCTTCATGTAGATACAGTAAATGTCCAACAGTATTCTGCCTTACATAATTGTTATATATTACATTTCTGAACAAAAAAAAATCACAAAATGTCAAAGCTATAAGATGCTTATATAGACAGCTCTATGCCTTTGTTGAGATACCTGCATACTGTTTTCTGTATAATGGGTGCATGAGTATGACTGCATCAGTGGTATTAGTTTTGCAGGCATTAACTATTCAGCACCGTTAAAATATATTTTGGGGGTACATATCAACTAGTATAATTTTATAAAGGGAAATCTCATGTGTGTGTGTTTCCCTAGATAGGTGGATCATATTTGGAGATAATGTTAGGAAGATTTCTTTAAGGAACTCCCTTCTCTCTCGTTCTCGCTCTCTCTCTAAGAACTGTGACTCTGCTCACTAAAATAAGCACTTGTATTTCTGCAGAAGGGGAGGGAACTTCCTACTAAAACAGACTGCTGTTAAAGGGAATAATTAAAAAAATATCTAAAATCTAAAAAAATAGAGGTGCCTTATGTTAGTTCTATGGACATGATAACCCACTCCGAGAGCAAACTCTTTTAGCTCATTTGTGCCCTTCACAGGGAGAAATATCCTGTAGTTTATCAGTCCGGTCTCACTCAGTATGCTAAGCAGGTGAAACAGCAAATCCCAGACGTACGTTTTGGCCTTAATTGGGCCTTGTGAGTGGAGTGGAGCTGAACTCCCCAAGGCCCAGTGAGCAAGAGATCTACGTCTAGAGCCTCCTATCAACCTTAGGGAAACTAAGCCTTAAGGGTTGTTAAACAAACAAAAAAAAAATAGGTGCTCAATCAGAAAAGGGAATAATTAAAAAAAAACTAAAATAAGACAAACAAAAAAAAACTAAAATAATAGAGGTGCTCAATCAGACAACAAACTACCCTTAGTTTAGTACTTATGGACATGATAATCCACTCTGAGAGTAGCCTCTTTTATCTCACTTGTGCCCTTCACAGGGAGAAATATCCTGTAGTATATCAGTCTGGTCTCACCCTATAGAATGATCCAGCCCTGAAATACCAGGCAGTTCTACCCTGAACAAGAAAACCAGCAAACTCCAGTCTTACATAAAGTGATAACTGATACAGAATGATGAGAACTATTTTCCAAAGCAGGTGCTTGCTGTCAGTCAAAAACCGTACCATAGACTTGAATGTGGGAAACACCCATACAATCTGATTGATTGCATTAGTCTTGTAGGATGGAACCTCCTAGTTTTCATGACTGAAGCAGCATGTGTTGGAAGATCTTGACCAACCCACTTGCCATAAGTTTGGTCCATATTAAAAATACCCTTCAACCAATGAGACACAACAAATACTGGTTTTAAGGAGGTCACAGCCACCACTTTTATCAGCCAAAACAACATTTTTTATCAACATGACAAAGAAACCAAATTATAGTTATTTAGGCATATCAACTAATAGCTATATGTGTATAAAATAATTTATATTGCACTTAAACTTAAGAGCACTAGAATGAACAGCATTTGACTTCATGGGATATATACCGTGTTTCCCCGAAAATAAGACCTATCCCGAAAATAAGCTTTTCAGGATACGCGTAACATAAGCCCTCCCAAAAAAATAAGACCCAGTTTCAATCGTCAGCCAGACATCCATTAAATGATAATATAAATTATTAAGACAAGATGAGTGCAAAAAGAAAGAGCTATTCTTTCGAGTACAAGAAAGGAATAGTGGATGACTCCATGGGCAAGAATCTTACAGCTTTCAGCAAAGAGAAGAAGTTGGATCTCTGTATGGTCCACAAATGGCAGAGTATGATAACCTCAGACAACAGCCTGGTTTCGGAGTCTGGAGAGTTATGATAAAATTCCAGAAGAAGATGACATGATAGTATTTGAATAAATGTAGATTTTTGTACATGAATAAATGTTGTACAATAAAAAATAAGACATTCCTGAAAATAAGTCCTATTGCATTTTTTGGAGCTGAAATTAATATAAACACAGTCTTATTTTTGGGGAAACACGGTATATATATATATATATATATATATATATATATATATATATATAGCTGCAATCAACATAATATCCTATAGGAAACATATGCATACATATACATTAATATAAACAGGAAAAATATTGTATGTATATGAATATGTACATATAAATTATCTACAAACAATCACTTGATTTTTGTTGTAAAATGTATTTGACCCCAATCTCACCAAGCTATAAAAGATTGGTGGGAAAATTCTTCCTTCTAATTGCCAAATTCCTAGCCTTTTGAATAAACAGAATGTTATCTGGTAAACATTGTATAACGTGTCCACAAATAGCACTCACCATCCATTGATAAAAGCCAAGATTTAATTAAGCTGGTGCCCTAACATTGTTCTCTGTGCAAATAAATGAATCCCCCTTGCTCTGATATAGCTACTGATTTTAAAATGTTGCAGAATGTATTCATAAGACATAGAAATACCAAACATCAAATAATTGTGTTCTTAAATGAAAATAAATAATTTTTATTTTGTAATGTAAAGTGATTGGAACATCAACACAATCAACATTACACCATTTTATTTGTGGTGAAAACATTAATTAGTTTGACAAATACAATACATTTAAAAAATCATATTAAAGTAAGAATACATTATCGTTGGCATATATTTATGCTTGAAGCTGAAATTAGATCAAAGTACCATAGTTTAATTTAAGCACAGTTTGGAAATACTGAATTGATTTGCTATGTATTTATATTTCATTAAAGGCTTGGTTAATTAGCTGTGAGACAGAACGTAACTGCACATGTAGAATATACAGAGAGGAGGGTTCTCTAACTCCAGTTTTTGATGGCATCTTTTTTGCTGTTTTTTTTTAGAACATCTTGTTGAACATGGATCATGCAAATAAGAATCATATTGAATAAATTACTAAAAAGAAGGCAGAACTATATTTCTTGGAATTCTGAGCAGGAAATGTCTTTTAACTTATTTTAGAATAAGATGTGAGCATAAATGTACTATTTATTTACTGTACTACCGCACAGTGGAGGGCTTCTGTTGCTCTTTTGCCCAACATAAATTAAATGGTTGTTGTGGTAAACTACCTCTCCACAAAATCTACTGCCCAGGCTAGGAACCGACCCCACAGTGATGAGAGGCAGTAACCTTGAAACAGAAGTCCGTGAGTAGGTTTTCTGGCTTGTGCGTAATCCATCTTGGGCTTTGTTTAAAGCTGTGTAATATGCCTAAAAGAAACCATGTTTTAAATGGTATTGGATTAAAGAGTGACACCTTTGTGGGCACATTTGCACGTCCCTGCCCAGGCATCCACAATGCAGTGCAATAACTGTATTTCTTGGAATTTTGAACAGGAAATAAGTCTTATTTTAGATTTTTAAATGAGAGCACAAATGCACTATTTATGTACTTAACATAATAATAAATATATTACAATAAAATAAAAAATAAATTACAATAAAATAAAACATATTACAATAAAATAAAAAAATAAAAATATGGCTTTTGCTGCAGATTTGCAATTTAAATAGTATTTTTTTAACATTCTGACCAGTTGAAATATGTGCTCATCATATGTGTCCATGCTTCAGTGATCATTGCTGGAGGAACATTAGGGTAGATAAATTCTAAGTAATTTTTTGTATTAATGTATTATTCTTATTTATTTTACATAATATTATTTTTTATTTTATTGTAATTTTTAAAAAAAATTTTTTTTATTATTTTTAATAATTTAGCGTTTTTAATTTTTCTAATTAAGTTTTTTATTTTTTGTAATCTAGGCTTAAATTTTATTCAGTAGATTGTTAGTGCAGTGTTTTATACATTGCTTGCCAAAGGGTAACTGAGGACCCCCATGGCACTTGGGGTTTATCAGTTATACCACGAGAGTCCTAATTGTATTGAGTAGGGAAGAATAGGATGAACAAAGACATAAACATATATCATGGAGAAAACAGTTCAAACAAAGCTGTGAACAGTACAGCCATGAGAAGCTTTTTCATGCCAACTCTGAAGAAACTCTGCACTAAAATTGTTTCATTGACTAGGACTTGGAGGGAGAGAATAACTCAGACTGGGATCAGAGACAACTGCACATGCTGCCTAAGACAAATAGTGTCACATTGAGCGGAAAATTAGTCCATGATAAAAAAAAAATTCTCAATTTATAGATCAGCTATCCCTATATATTAGATAACATAATAATGAATTATCCCTGATCCATACCGCACTTTGTCCATGGTACAATGCACAGATGGATATTTTCACATAATGCTCCTGCATGCAGGAACGCATGTGGATCGATTAACGGGGTATTCCTGTATATGTACGTAGTACTTTTTTTTCCCTGGCGCGTCTTAATTGTTGTATTTTAATCATTATTTCGTTTTGCATTTCTGATACTATTTTAAAAGCAGTCAAAGCTTCAAACCTGTTGTATTACTTTTGTGAGAAAAAACAGGAACTAAATACTCATCTGTTACTTGCTATAAAACAAATTTAGAGGACATGGTAGATGACTGCTGTTGAAGTTATAAGGAGGAATAATGAGATAAAAAAAGTAAAGGACCATTTACCTCACTATAAGTGCTCATCATAGCATGAAAGAGCACAAGATTGTATGTTAAAATGATCTATTTTTTTTATTACACTAATAACACTTAAACATTTGCAGTCATAGGTCTGTTTAAAAATGCAATCCTGACTGTTCCATGATTAACAGCATGTGCTGACACAGAGCAGTGAAAGCACTGTGAACACAAAAATGTGTAGTTTCTCCCTGAACTTCAGGAATACAGGTGGATTCCAGCATTCCTTTCCCTGCACAGATGAATTTGTGAAGGGTTAACTATTTCTGCTTATGCTCTCTGCATAGAGCTTTTGCTGTTGGTTTGTCTGGGGGAATGCCAGAGTCTCATGTAAAGACACATTTCATTTATACATTTCTCTGTGAAAAAATAATGACTTTCAAAAAGTATTTCAGCATGATTTTATGAGAACTTTACAGTGGCGTGTTCCATGTTGTACTGTATTAACTGCCCCTTTAAGTATCCCCATTTAAAATGCTTTCTACAGGGACTGTTTATTAAACGTTATCCCAACTTGATAACTAGGTCCCAAAGAAAACATAGCAAGTGGAGATATTTTATGTTTTAACTCAGCTTATCCTCATTTGAATTATATACCCCAAGAAGTTAATTGATTTTATATTTGTTTTACTTACTATATATAGCATTTTGTTATTATTGTCTGGCATATTTTTATACAGTTCACCACGTTGTAGTGTAATAATTTCATCAGTGGGTTTTGTGATATAAAATATCAACATTAGAACAAGCAAAGATAAGCAGGAGAAAAATTACTTTAACATTATGTAACAAAAAGCTGTTTCAAACCCAATACATCATCAAGATTAGAAAGTCTGCTGGCAACTTTAGTTTTTCTGACTTATCTGATTTATTAGATATTTGTGTATATTTTTCAGTATCCAAGGACAGAGCATTAAACTTTAAATCTCTTTCCCCTGAGACAGCAAACTAAAAGTTGCTGAAACTTAGCTACTTCGTTCAGGGCTTAAAGAGTTTAAAATTTTCTATACTTGGTTTTAGCTCTTTTTTTTTTTTTATTCAATAATTTTTATTGACTCACCAAGTTTGAAAATTACAACAGTGTATATAAAGTGCAGTTACAATTCAAGGAAACATAACAAAAGCTATTACCTAATGCACCTGCTATGATGTTAGACCTTAATAATGGCGGCCCTGTTGCAATCCCTTCGTGAGCCACACCAACAACAGTTTTCCGTTTTCCAATAACAAGTAAAAACAAGTAAGACCCAAACAAAAACAAAAACAAAAAAACAAAAAAACAACACAGCACAAAGGAAAAAGAACAGCAAACAAGTTTACGTTAGTAATACTTTAAAGACTAAAACTAACTTAGAACAGAGTGATAAAGTTCAGGCTTAGAATTACTCTTTTCCAAAGATATCTGCACCCCAATATGGGGCAAGGTAGGCTATATCAGGGTCCAACAGTATTGGACTCCCATGTCCCTCTAAGACGACCCACCCGTCCCCAGCACCTCGCGGCCCCCCACAGGCGGTGCCCCATCTACTTACTTTTACGCCGGTCTCCAGCGAGGGCGCCCCGCCATGCGTAATCCAGCTACCACAGCTCCAGACCCCCCCCCCCCCCCCAGCCTGCCTGGTGTTACTCTATCCCGGATCAATGCTGTGGTTGGAAGCTATCCAGGGTTAATATATGAACATATGCTAGGATAAATGTTTGTGATAAAATGGGTTATAAAGTAACCCATTTTATCACAAACATTTATCCTAGCATATGTTCATATATTAATAAGACATTTGGTAGCAAATACCATAGGAACTAGTATTCCTGAGTTTCCATTCTATAGCTATCCAGGGTTCCCAGATAGACAGGAAGCTGGCTTAAGTGTCTGAAACTAGGTGTATAAGTTTTTTGTTAATCATAATAAAATTTATTTTATTTATGATCTCTCTCAGGCATAAGCTAATGTTTTTCCACTTACTGGCTATATGGATTTTTACCGCCAAAAATATGGACTGGAGTAACCTATCCTGGGGCCTGGACACTAAGGGGGGTCGTTGTCCCAAGAGACAAGTTTCAATACAGGGGGTTATTTGAGTGAGGCAGAGTTTTGAGGCTATTCGGGCTACTTCGGACCAGATGTCCCGAGCCTTGAGGCATGTCCACCATATGTGGAGGAAGGTCCCCGTCTCTGGGCATCCCCTGAAACAACCGTCAGGCTCTTGAGGGTTCATCTTATGGAGCCTTGCCGGGGTAATGTAAGTCCTATGAAGTACTTTTAGTGAAGTTTCCATTAGGCTGTAATTATAGGAACCTCTCACTAGTCTCTGGCTAATGTGTCCCCATTTTTCCAGGTCCCATGTCTGGCCCAAGTCCTCTTCCCATTTTGTCAAGGGCTTAGGTTTATTATTATTAAGCGGGCTATTGAGTTTCTCATATATCCTGCCTAGTTTGCCTTTAGATAGCGGGGCGTCCGAGGATATGCGTGTCATCCAATTTGTTTGAGGTTGGCCTAAAGTCCTCCCCAGGGTCCATATAAAATGACTAAACTTACAAAAGATGAAATGTTCCTTTAGTGGGAGATCAAAATTATCCCCAAGGTGCTAAAAGCTAATGAGTTGGCCCTCTTTGAACCAAGCCCCTATCCTGTCCAACCCGTGGAAGGTCCACCAGGCTTTTGAGTCGTTCGGGAGATCTTTTGCGAATAGATAGGAGCGGAGAGAGGTCAGGAGTCAGGCGCTGTTTTGAGTTTGCCCAGTCCCAGCATCCCAGGGACAGTCTAATCATGGGGTTGGGGTAAATAAGTGGTTGGCGGTGAGACTTTGGAAGCCATACCACCGTGTCCCATCCTTGAGGTTGTAGCTGCTGGTTTTCTATTGTTACCCAAATTGGTTGATGTGTCATGGAGGGCGCTTGGGCCAGAAAGGAGATCTGGGCTGCCCTGTAGTAGAGCTTAAGAAGGGGACATGAGAGTCCGCAATTACTTTTATGTCGAAACATAGTGAGTTTTGGAATTCTAGGGGTTCTATTTTGCCATATGAAGCTCATAATTTGCCTTTGTAGATTGTCTAGGTCTTTGATGGGAACTTTAACTTGTAGTGATCTGAAGTAGTATAGGATTCTGGGGAGCACGTTCATCTTGACCGTGTGAATCTGGCCAGACCAGGAGATGCAGAATTTATTCCATCTCTCCAGGTCGGCTGCTATTTCTTTGAATAGGGGTGGGTAATTGGCGCAGTAGGTGTCCGCGATATTGGGGGTAATTTTTATACCAAGGTATTTTAAGTGTTTTTTGGGCCAGTGAAAGTTGAATGAGTTCTTAAGCCCCTCCCTCTCAGGTTGCGCAAGGTGAAGCCCTATAATTTCCGATTTATCCTCGTTAACTCGCAACCCGGAGATAGAGTGGAATTTATCTAACACTGCCATCAGGGCAACTGTGGAGTGGGCGGGTTAGGGTGCACAGTAAGTCATCTGCAAAGAAACAGCATTTGTATTCCTGGCCATCTAGTTGTAAACCCTGAATCGCTGAGGAGGCCCTAATGCTCTGAGCTAACGGCTCCATGGCGAGGGCAAATAGGAGTGGGGAAAGAGGGCAGCCCTGTCTAGTCCCCCTCTGTATGTTTAGCTGTGAATTCTCTGGGCCGGGGAGTTTCAGAGTTGCTTGTGGGGACCTGTAATATGTTTTAAGAAGATTTAGGAAGTTCCCTCTAATACCGAATTTCTTTAGGACTGCAAATAGATATGGCCATTCTAAAGAGTCGAACGCCTTTTCGATGTCTAAGGCTAGGGTGCAAAGAGGGGTCTTTGAAATGTTGGCCAGGTGTAAAATATTCAGTACTCTCCTGATGCTGTCCCCCGCCTGCCTATGAGGGATGAAGCCTGCTTGGTCCTTGTGGATTAGTTTGGGCAGGATGCTGGAGATCCTATTAGCCATTAATTTGGCCAGGATTTTAATGTCCCCATTTAGCAGGGAAACAGGACAGTAGTTTTTAACCTCCATAGGGTCCCTCCCTGCTTTGGGAAAGAAGACCAGAGTCGCCTGGTTAAGCTCCGGTGGCATCTGCTCTCCCTTCAGGATAGCGTTGAACATTGAAACCATGTGAGGAGTCAAAACATCTGCAAACTTTTTATAGTAAAGGTTTGAAAAGCCATCGGGCCCAGGGGTTTTGCCTAGTTTGAGAGCTTTAATGGTGTCTCTGACTTCCTCTTCTGTTACCTCTGAGTTGAGTAAATCTAGGTCGGGGATTCCCAGAACCGGAAGGTCCAGCCCCCCAAGAAAGCCCGTCAGGGAGTCCCCCTCAGCCTGTACCTGGGAGGTGTATATATCCTGGTAAAATGTTTGGAAGGTGTCCTGGATCTTAGCCTGACTATTTGTAACTGCGCCTGATCTAGTCTTGATTTGGGTAACCCTAGCTTGCTGGAATCTGGCATTCAGCCTGCTGGCTAATAAGGGGCCCGGTTTATTTGCCTGTGGGAAAAATTTGCTCTGGGTTTTCTTTAAGGCCTTCTCTGTTTGAACTGACAGGATGTTATCTAGTTCTAGTCTAATCGTGTCTATCCGCTGACGGTTCAGGCCCGACTGCTGTTGTTGGTTTTGTTTTTCTAGGGTGGCTAGTTCCTTCATCAGTAAGCTCTCCTTTTCCCTCACTTTTTTTTATATGCTGAGGCTAGCCTTATAAAGCTACCCCTTATAAATGCTTTATGCGTTACCCAAAACCACCCCGCACGAGTGGAGGGGCTAGAGTTAGTGGAAACAAAGTCCCTTAGCTCTCCAGAGATCTGGTTCAGCACACTCGGGATTGAAAGAAGCCTATCATTGAGCCGCCATGTGTAGGGCATTTTGAAGTTGGGGGTTAGATTCAGGCCTAGTGTGACCTGACTATGATCTGACCATGGGCATGGGACTATGTCCGACGATGTGGTATGCTCTAGTAAAGTAGCGTCTATAATAAGGGTGTCAATACGCGAGTAGGACTGGTGTGTGGGTGAATAAAACGTGTATTCCCTCTCTTGAGGGTGTAGTCCCCTCCAATCATCTACTAGTCCCAGTTTCAGAAGCAGGTTTTTAAATAGTTTGATGTTGTCTGTGGGTCGGGACTCTCCCTGTTTCTTGGATCTATCTACTTCTGGGTTTAGCACTAGGTTAAAGTCCCCCCCTATAATAACTTTGCCTGTGTCCTGGGAGTCTAGCGTCTCTAATAGATTAATAATAGCTTTATGGGGGGCCACTGTAGGGGCGTAGAGTGACACCAGGGTGAGCTTAGTATTGAGCAGGTTGCCCGTAATAATCACAAAGTCCCCTTCTTTGTCTATTTTTTTGTGGGAAACCTGAAATGGGAAGTTTTTGTGGATCAGTAACGCATCGCCTGCCCTCTTAGTTTTTTGGCTGGATGTGTAAAAGGTTGGATAGTCTTTGTGTAAAAACGTGGGGGTCTTACCCTGCGCAAAGTGGGTCTCCTGGAGGAAGAGAACTGCAGGCTTATCATTCCTATATGTTATGAAAGCTTTCCTTCGTTTGTTAGGAGAGTTAAAGCCTCTAACGTTGTGGGTAGTAAATGTGTAATGAGGGTTAGTCATGTGGGAGTGCGGAGGTCTGCAGGGACCCCGGGTGTGCTGTTACCCCATTAAGTTTAGAGAAGAGCGGGTCGCCAAGGATCTGCGCAGGCCAGGACACCCCCCGCTGGGGAGACGGGTCAGCCAAACTGGAACACCTGTGGGTGCCCCCGGAAGGGGTGGTGGGGAGAGATAATTTTGTCAGTACATTGGAAAAGATGTCGTAAACTCGAGGGTGTTAATCCCCCAAACAGGAAATATATTGCCAATAACTTTATCGTAAACAAAATTAACATAACAATTCTAAGCATTAAGTCCCATACGGGGCTCTAACAGGCGTTGCTAGAATTACCTCAATCTACTGCTAAATTCGTAGTCTAATGAAGTTGAGATTTTATTCTTCCCTAGTAATCAACCATGGAACTAGTAGGTTGGCAGTGGGTATTAAACTACGGAATGCTGGCCATCCTAGGCTTTATGTAAACATATAACTGAAACGAGGAATTTCGGCCTAGGCCACCATTAATTAAACTCTAAACATTATATTCTACCGATTATGCTAAATAAGTATAATGGCTATAGCCCCGGGGAGGACAGAGGGAAAAAAAATGCAAACAAACGTCCATCAGTACAAGCTTAGGTGAGTCTTGATGTGCTTGGGAGGTGGGCTGAGGGATCCGGGCTCAGGGTCCGCTGAGTGTCTCTGATTGCCCCAGGCCGATGCGACTTCTTGGCTGTTGACCAGATTCTTTAAGGTCTTGCTTTGGGCTCTTGTTCCGGAGTTGAGCCACCCTCGGCTGAGTCCGCCAAGTGTAGACGGTTAAGGAGTTTGGCACATTCCTCCGGAGTGTGGGTCGCGTAGACAGTCTCTTGGTGTTGGAATGAAAGAGAGAAAGGAAAGCCCCATCTATATGGTATCTTGCACTTAATCAGGATAGCAAGGGCCGGCTTCATTGCTCTGCGTTTCTCTAATGTTCGTGAGGAGAAGTCCATGTAAATTTGAAGGGAAGCACCATCAGGGCCTTTGATGTTGGACAATTTTCTTGTGGCGTTCAGGATCAGGTCCCTGTTTATTTGCCTCAGGAAACGAACAATTATGTCCTTTGGTAGCTCCGGGTTTCTTGCGGCCCCTAGGGCTCTATGGGCTTGCTCAATCTCCCAGGAGTTGTCAGCCACTTCTGGAAGGATGTTGGAGATCACGACTGTTAGATATTGCAGCAGGTCAGGGACCGAGTTTGGCACCCTGCGTACCCATGATGTTGTGTCTCCTCGATCTGTTTTCCAGGTCATCAAGTTTGTCATCTAGGAGAGAGACTTTTGCCGCCAGAGTGGTGATTTCAGCTCTGTCGTGTTCCTGGGCTTCCAGGATTTGATCAGTTGTCTCCTCCAGGAGGTTGGTTCTCTGACCCAGCTCAAAAAGGTCATCCCTGATCTCCTTAACCAGCTGAGTAGATTGAGCCTGTAGCATTTGCCCTATTATCTCCAGAGATTTGGCCGAGAGGTTCATGACCGGTGATGGGTTGGGGTTGTCTCCTTCGGCCTCCGGCTGGTCTCTTTGTTCAGGGGAGGGGCTTCGCGGCTGTGAGGAGGGTGCCTCCGGTTTGTGGAAGAGCTCTTGGATGCTCTTAGAAGGCACGCTTTTTTTTTATTTGCCCATTTTCACCAAGTCAGACCCTAGTTATAAATAGTTTGTTCGTCAGCACAAGCTTGTAAATGAGGTAGCGTTGTAGAGATAAGCCAAATCTGGTTTAAATCATTTGAAGTGCGGAGTAGATGGCTTGTGCCGGGAATAGGTAGCAATTGTGAGGCGCCCTCGGCTTATGTGGAGTCATGCCTGTCTAGAGCCACCCGTCTCTAAGCTCCTTGTCCCATAATGTTCATGGGGGTGATATCAGAGATCAAACACTCATGTAATTCAGGTCAGCTCTCTGCCTCCGGGTTGGTGGTCAGTTGAAGTGTGTTCTGCTACTTTAGACCTTCAGGCTTGCAAGAGACTAGTTGAGCGAACAACCAATAGACCACCTTTAGCTTCTCTATGGCTGGGCAAGCTAGTTGCCAGGATAGGCTTTAAGTCCTCTGCTTTGTTCAAAAGTGTCTCTGGGGGGTGGGTTGGGGTGCCTTCAGGCCCTCCAGTTGTTCTGATAGGGACCTTCACTCCTCTGTTCAGTATTTCTGTGAGCTCTGTATGCCCAGGGTCTAAGGTTTGTCAAATATTCAGGGTGCTGTTCAGGGGTTACTCTGTCTGTGCCTGGGTCTCTGCACACTGATAGCCCTCTTGCTGGGCCGCGGAGCCTGTCTGTGTTGCGTCCATCATTTTAAGGCACTGGCTCCGCCCCTTCTTCTATTCCCCTAGTGGGAAAATGGCCGCCTTTTTGGCGGGAAAGATCCTGCCAAGGTGTCTGTTGGGGCCTTTTCGCCTCCTGGGCCTCTGGCCTGGTTCAGGGGCCTTATGACTGTGTCTCTGGCCTGGTTCAGGGGCCTTATGGTTCAGGCCTGGTTCAGGCACTCTCTGTGGCCTTACTGGGGAAAAAGGGGTCCTCCGGCAATGCCCCAGCTCCTGTGGGGAAGATGGCGGCCTCCCGGTCTAGGCTCGGGACCCTGGTCCCGCCGGAGCTCCTTGGGCCTCTGGCTGGGCCTACCTCTCCTCCGAGCCCACTCCGGAGGTAAGCCTGCCCAGCGTGGGGACTGCTGTGGGGTGCTGTGGGATTCTGAGGTGTGGGCCGCCTGCACGACTCCCCCACGAGCTCTTGCTTAACCAGCCACCTCTTATCCTGGCAATGCCGCAGGTCCCCTCTCGCTGTTCTCCTCTTTCCATGCCTCCGCAGCTCCGTCAGGGCCTTCTGTCCATGCAAAGAGGGGCGCCGGGAGCCACAGCCATGGGAGGCAGGATGGTGTAGGCCTCGGCCTCTTGGCTCCGCTTCCCGACTCACCCCTTCCCCCTCTCTTGTCTGCCGGTGCCTCGCTCGTCCCCCCCTGGGGCACAGGTGCTTCTCTTGGGGCAAGGAGAGATGTTTTCTGCCCTTTTTTTCCCCTTTCTGTCACAATATAGTTATTTTAAAAGGATAAGCAGCAAAAGCATCTCAACAAAATAGAGTCAGGGTACTAAAGCAAAAATAACAATTTTAAAATCGTTTTAGCTCTTTTTTAAACTAAATAATTCTAGAGATTTATACTCTTTTCTCTGTGGCACTGTACAGTAATTAGTGGTACATTGTGTTTGATTAATGGGCGAGAGGTGGCCTAAATGCATGAATTGAAGGATAACACATGAAAATTGGTCATAAGCTAATAAACATATTGTAGGCAAGGAATGTACAGGTCAAAAAATATAAAGAAATCAATGACTAACCTAGCCACCTTTAGAACTGTGAATCCCAAAAAATGAAATGACCACTGTATGATGAAAAAAAAAAAAAAAATATTGGAAAAAGTTGAGTTGACAAAGAGAATAAGCACCAAATGTCAACATAGCTAGTTTTTCTTTAAAAAAAGAGACTGTTTGATGTGTCTGAGGGTTGCTAGAGGCACCCATGATTCTTTGCTAAAGGTTGTATGTGTGAGTGGGTTATTTATATCTTTACAGGAGAAGAGTTTGTAGTTTATCTTGCAACTGCTTGCTTTTGAGCATGTGTTAGAGAAGGAGGTAGATGCACATGATCAGCAGTCCCAATTATATATCAAATCCCCCTCCCCTTGCCTTATTCCTCTTCCTTTTTTTCATGTTCTGCCACCCTCCTCCCCATCGCCTCTGTCCTTTACTCACTAGACAAAAAAGTACACTCTCTCAGGCTTCAAGCTAGCAGAAAGGAATGTAGAATTATTGTGTTGATTATTATCTCTGATTGTATACCAATTATTGCGTCTCCAAGTTATACCTTTTTTTTTATTTTGAATAACGTTCAGCAAACATGCTGCTCCATGGCTTCACATGTGCAGGTAAGTAGCAACTATTGTACTCAAAATGTGAATATCACCTTCACAACATTTTATTTCTTTATGTGTTTTTTTCCAGCTTTTTTTTTAAGTCTCATGTTAGTTTCCCCTGTGCTGCTCGGTTTTTCGTTAAGCAAGCTTTACTCAAGCTTTAATCATTTCCAACTACATATTATGTTGTAGTTTTTGTTCTACTTCCACTCAATTTAACCAGTTCTTGTGGCTGATTTTCTCAAAATAATTAAACTAAAAAAAGATGATTTCTTAGCTTAGTTCTTGGCATTTATAATACTGTATGTATCTTTCATTGTATATGCTATGTATTGGGTCCATGTCCTTGGCTTCTATTTATTGTAATTAAGTTAGACTAAATCATTTTGGAGATATTTTCACTAGGACTCTTTGGGAGCTGCAGTAATGTAGACTTGTTTGATATACATATGGGACTAGTTTGTCTCTGAAGCAAGGGTTGCCCCTTCCGGGTGATCTTTTATAGTCTAGTGGTGTCCTTGTCTCCATGTCCCATGTGAGGTCATGAACCTAAAGAATATTTTTCTTAGCAGTTAACAGGAAGTACTTGTCAGCCATTTTTATTAACAGGAAGTCCCTGTTAGCCATTGTTCAGTAAAAGATGACATACCATGTTTTACGTCTATGTTCCTTCTGGCAGTTCAGAGTATAACCATGCACCCGTAAGTAGAATTTCATGATCAATTAAGCAAGGCAATAATTACCGATTTAGAAACAGCCAATAGTAAATGAGACCATCATCATGACATCAGTAAAACATAGCGTTTAAACGTCAATCAATTAGCGTTTAGAAGTCCGGTATGAGATCGGACACGCAATTTGGCAATGTACAAAATAATAAAAATGCATGACAATACTGTTCTAGTCCATGTGGGTGGCCTGATATGTATTAACTCCTTGATTACCGTGATTGATATAACACCGAAATAAAACATAAAATAATTAATTTTTTATTGCAGATTTGTGAGCTTGAGACTGTTGTGCAATTAGTTCTAATGCCTTTCATTGCTTTCCCCATCTTTTAAAGAGCAGTATTGATGTTTTATTTGCTTTTACAGTGCTACAATCGGGTTTAACCACCTTGCAAGTCCGTAGGATTTGCCATTTACGGGTTTGAAGGCAATTGTGGGCTTGAGGAACTGTTGCAATTAAATAGCGATTTGTGATTGTAACATTCATGGGCTTGAAAGATCAAAGGCTTAGCTGGTCGGAGTTACAATTTTGACAAATGCAGGGATTTTGAGTTTCTAACCCATAAACCGATTGCGGGTAGCTAAAAGACGCCGATTGAATAGCAAATAACTTTACAGACTCCTTTATGGGCTCTTGTAATGACAATTTGCTCAATTGAATGGGGACCTTGGTGCCTTATTGTGATAATAATGAGCTGCTCCCTGTCTAAACCCCTGCCCCTTCACATAATGTATGTATGGCAGAGTTGGCCTGTCCAAATAATTCTGCTACTACCTCAGCAGAAAAGACAATCCATGTTAAGAGCCTGTCTTATTCCAGTATGGGTTACAAAGTTTTTTCACATGATCAAGTGGGCTCAGTCACATTGTTTTTAAATTATTCTTAAAGAGCATAATTAAATATAAATTTGCAAGTTTTCAATCTTGCAAAGTGCTTTGGAGAAAGCACTATATATGTTTGATTTTCATCTCAAAGACAGGGCCCTCCATTATATTGCAATGTATTAAAATTGTTTTTGCCTTGTTTTTGACCCCTGTAGAATGCTAAGGAATATGTTGGTACATTACAAAGGATAATAATAATAATTACAAAAAAAAATTCTGAGATACTCACCACTGTTTCTGCAGCATTATTATACATATTCGTATGATGTTTCGCTTTGATGTGCTAATGTCGGTATGCTTATTTGTTTCAGTGGTGGAAAAACCTATTTACCCCAGTATTATCAAGCTTTTAGATCCCCTCCTCCACACACATTGCACACTGAGCCACATATTAGTAAATGGAGCTGCACATTGGCCTAATGAAGCACACAAATAATGCTGGATATATGTTGTGAATGATTAACTGTTTAAGAAGAAACAAAGTTGTTGTTGGACTGCCAGAGTCTGAATCTGAATTATTCTGTATATTAGTTTAAATTTATAATCATTAGTAATCCCAACTGAAAGGAAGAGATGGCAGGAGATGATAGGGAATTCATATATATTATATTTGCATAATCAACAGAATTTACACATTTGGACCAAATAATTTCCTAATTTTTTGTTTTAACATTTTGTGCCCACGGGTGCTATTATTTACTGAAAAGGTGTGTTTTATCTGGTTATATAACTAATAGGGGTATTTACTAAGACACACAGTGGGTGTGATGTGCATCACAGTATTCAATATGCTCTATTTCTTAGGGGGAAAGTTAATATTACAGTACATAACAGACACTGTGATCCATTAGTAAATCCCTCCTTCTATCACAGCTCCTATGGATGATTAATAAATATCCCTCACTGATTGTGGTTCACATAACTTCTATTTTATTTATTTTTTCATAGTTTATAATTGACTTCTTCTTATATTTTTCAGTCCAGAAGCTACAAAAGCACCTCCCATACAGGATACTACATTTCGAGGTAAATATGCAAAATTTCACTGCATTGAATGTAATTTGTTATTTTAAATTACAGTAATTTAGAGCATCATTTATTTGTCCAAATCACAATTACTTGAGCACGTAATGTAGCCCGTAAATGTTACTGATATTCATCTGGCTGCAGTTAGCAACTCGCAATCCATTTGCTAGTTACAGGCTCAAAAGCACTGCAGGTTGTCAAAAATGTAACTCCGCCCTTTCTCCTCCATTGATTTTTCAAGCCTGCAAATGTTACCAGTGCTAAAGATGCAACATTGATATTCAATTACAAAAAATCAACAAGCTCGCAATTGCATTCAAACCCGTAAATGGCTAATGTATCAAAACATTATACGAGTACTAGATAGGACACCTGTTCATATAACTGCAGCAGCAAATAAACACACACTACTGTACTTTAAAATACTGGGAAAGCAATGAAAGACATACGAACTAATTGCACAACAGTCTCAAGCTTGCGGATCTGCAATAAAAAATAATTACTTTTAACTTTTATTTCCATGTTATATCGATCTTGGGAATCAAGGGGTTAATGCTTATCATGGGACCCGGATGGACTAGAACAGCTGCTTTAAAGATTTTTTTTGATCTCTACATTGCTGGATTGCGAATCTGATCACAAAGTTTACTTCTAAACTTCATTTCCTATTGGTTGTGTCTAAGAAGTATTGCAAGTGTTTAAGAAGTAAATTATGAGCGTGTTTGAATATTGTCAGATCATATGATCATGCCCCCTGAAATCCTAATTACAGTTGAATACATCTAAATTTTTAGAAAAAATGTGACCCGCAGCCAAAAGTTTAGTCTGAGGCAATTGCGAGCTTGCTCTTACAGCCCCATTAAATTTGAAGCCCGTAGTGGCATCGGCAAGCCCGCAAAGGCTGCAGGCTTGAAATTCGGCTTTGTTACAGAGCTATTAAATTCCACCTTGTTCCTAGACGCAAGCCCGTAAACCATTCTTGCACACGTTGAATGTGCGGCCATGAGCATGATCAATTAGTCAATGGCAAAAAAGATCATCATCATCATGTCACTGACAAATGGAGGTTCGATTTCAGAGCCTTACAGGCTTCAATTACAAGTTTCGTTCAGTCCCGCATTCCAGAAATAATGCAATATTAATAAATCAGTAAATATGGTATTCTAGTTCATGTGAGTTCCATTATATGTATTAATAAATTGATTGTCTGGATCGATATAACACGGAAATGAAACAGAGTTTTTTTTATTTTATATTGCAGATTTGAGAATGTAGTGCTATTAATTTTAATACCCAACATCACTTTCCCATTAATTATAAGTACAGTAGTGTGTGTATATTTGCATTTACATTGCGGGTCCTCTCTTGTACCCCTTGGCTTTTTAGCTCTATTTGCAGGTTACGGGGTTGCACGCCAGTGAATTTGTTGCAATTTAATAGCGATTTTCGAACGCAACAGTTATGGGCTTGACAGAACAAAGGATTTGCGGCTAAGGAGTTTAAATCTTGACATCCCATAGGGTTTTTTCACCCTTACCCCGCAAGTCGTTGGCGGGTTGCTTTACGAGGCCAATTTAATATCCGCAAATCTTACGGGCTACGGTTTTACAGGTTGAGGGAATCTATGAAACAATATTGGTTAAAATTGTGATATGTGTAAATGCATGTATAGTTTTAATTTGCCCATAATAATATATTATTTAGTACAACATAACATACCCATTTTCTCTTCTTTTAGATGCAGCCGCTAATGTCCCACTATCGTATGAAATGTCAGTTGAAGGCTATTCACCTACTACAATTCTGATACAAAAAGAGACTGAACAAAGCGTAAGTAATGTTTCTTTTAAAGTTTATTTATAGTTTTCTCCATAGTCATACCAGCAACAAAAGGATAAAACAAGGTATTAAGCTATTATTACACATTATTTACATATTTAAACCTCATTTTTGTAACAAGTGTTTAAAAACTCACTTTTTACTCACTGAATCCTTCCAAACAAATACTTGCAAAGGTCCACTTCTTGTAGCTCATGCATACAATATATCATAGCCAATCACTGACTTTCTCAGGAACAATTCAGCAATAGCTGCTGAGACACAGCCTGTCATTGGCTAGTACATCTAGTCGTATAGAAACATTGCGTACATGGGCTACAGGGTGTGGACCTTTGCAAGGACTGTTTGAAAGGATTCAGTGAGTAAAAACAGAGCTATTAAGCATTTTTTAAATAAAATTATGTTTAAACATGCAAACTCATAGAATATTTATTTTAATATTAAAAACAGGGAAATTTCAATATCCCTTTAAATAAATTATGAAAGCAAATTAGTTTTCTGCGTCTGGCCAAGTCTGTGTTAGGGACGTAGGAAAAACAAAAAATATTTATGCAATCGCATGGCAGCCGGCATCACAAAGTAAATGTTCTGTCTAATGGGCAGACTGAATTGTTCCTTGTAAAATTTAATTTATCTATGTGATTTTAAACTTCTTTGAAGGAATTAATAAATTAAATTAGATTGGAAAAACTCCCTCTGTCCTTTAGTTTGTCATTTTAGGGCTGAAGAATCACTTAAAGCACTGTAGATTAAAAAAAAGTTTTGTTTATGAAATATGCAATAAACTAATAACATTATCAGCTATGGAACATGGACATAAAATCTTCCTTTTATCAGACTCTGCTTGCGCATGGACGCTGCCATGATAGTCATACTACCAAGTGGGCAGTTACAGGGCAGGGCAGGGAAAGGTGTATTATTCTGAAATATTATCTTATCTGAATCCACCAATGCTCAACAACCCCCCACCCCCTCTTTCCTTGCATAGATAATAAAAATTTGGAGAACACTGCTATACAGTCTCCAAACCAGGAGAAAATGTGGAAGATATAAACATGGCACATTCAGGACAAGCAGTATTTACTAAACTAAAGATTTTACCTACAAAAAATACCTTACAGAGGTGCTAATGTTTGTAATTTGATACAGACTTCACAAACATATGAAGTTTTTCTAAATCTAAAAGGGTCTGTTACAGAGCATGAAAGGATAGCTATATATTGTACAAGCCATTTTTCTAAAGTGAATCATTTCTGAGAATTAGTATCCAAATGAACAGTTTGAACACCAAATAGCTGCTTTTGTGCTAATTAGGATCATAGTCTGCTTTTTTTTTTCTTGTGGCATAACAATATTATCCTACAGTTAGATCCCTTCCCCCACCATTATCAAGCACGGTTAATCACAAATTGGTGTAACAGTGTCCTTATGTTCAGGAAAAAAACACACACTCTGCTCTTCCTGAAGCATATATGTTATAATACCATGCTTTACAAATAAAAGGAACACAAACTGTAATGGAAAATGGCGGCTTAAAAAAATCCACATTTTGTTTAAACAACGAAAAGTAGAAACTCTGAAATAGTATAAAACGATTTTGCTAAAAAATAAATTAAAACTCTACTTACAGAGTTCTGTGCTCTCCAGATTGGGGTGGCAGATTCGTTTTGCAACATGCTTTTTGCCCAGATTTCACTGAAAACATGCACAAACTTTGGTCCTCATTTAATTGTCCACAAATATGGGATATATATATATATATATATATATATATATATATATATATATATATATATATATATATATATATATATATATATATATGTATCCACTGTGAAATAGTGAAACAATCATCACACAAACATTGTTAAATTACATTATACACACACACAGAGATATGTTCATAATATAATTTAATTTATAATGTATTTATTAATTATAATTTCAATTTATTAATTACCTCATGGTGGCTAGACAAACATATGGCATACTATTGGTACAATCATATTTTGTTCTATGCATTCGATAGATCTGTTTTTACTAGCTTTATCACTTCCTTAAAATTAACTTTTTGTACAACATATTTTTTGTTGTTGATTTGAAGTAGTGTAATATACTTTAGTACAGGTACATATGGAAATAACTTTCTAAACGTACACTCTGATGGACAGGCACCGACAAAATATTTTAACATATAAAACAATTAATTATAATTCCTCTTGCAGTTGTTTGTATTACTATAGTGCAGCACACTGTAAGCTTTCCACTTCACACCCAGGTCCTCCCCAACAAATAATTTGTTGATGGCACCTGGCCAGAGAAGGTAGGATGTATGTGTGCTGCCTTATTCACCTGGTTATAAATTAATTAGACTGGCTTATCTTAAGGCACATTTTTTCATACTAGGAACGTAAAATGGAACATCCGTGGGCCTTTAAAGGTCAAAGTATAAACTGATGAATTTGTAAGAATGTGGACTTATATTATATTAAATAGTTACTTTTTATCATAGTATTCTTGAATAACGTAGACTTGGTGACATCACTGATCTTTATGCTGTATAAGATGCATGCAAAGGTCTGTTATGTATTTATGCCATATTTAATTTGAATCTATAGACATTAAGATATTGGCAGTGCATCACATTTCTTCATTTGAACATTTATTACCATTTTAGTTTTATAACAAAAGAAATGTATGATTTTTTCTCAGATGGACAATGAAATTATCAAGGTGACAGAGAAGCCGTTAAAACCAGTGGGGGAGAAGATGGTAGAATTCAAAATCATTCTTCTGGGGGAAACATACAGCAAAGAACTAGGTGATAAATCCACTGATGCCCATCAAAAGCTTGCTGGGAAGTTCATCACTCAGGTAAAACACTTGTTGCAAAAATAGATCATGCATAGATCTTTTGCAGCAACAACACTAAAAATACCAAATCAGAGGGGCCAGAAGCTATATATGTTGTTAGACAGTCCATGGTTAGGGGCAGGCATGATAGGGTCATACATAATAAATCAGATACAATGGTAGGAAAAAACAGGCAACTAAAATGCTTAAAAGAGGACAAGCCAATGAATTCCTGTGGCCTCTGCTGAGCTCAGCTACTTTATAGTCATAGATGCACATCATAGACTCAGAGGACACGCAATAAATGTTCCAATATGAGGTGTATATGTGGATTCACCTGGCGAATAGCACTTTCACATATTCAGGAAGTTGTTCTTGTATGATATTGCCTACATCTTTGTTAGAGTCATCCCACACATGACATTGCTTTTAAGCAGGCCTATATGGAATTGGGTCCTATATGCTGCTTTTGAGGAAGTGAGTTGGGGCAGCAAGCTTGACAAGTAAACAAATGTGCAAGTCATAACGCCACTTATCATGCAAGCATTAATTGGATCAGTTTCAATAAATAAATTGATGTGAACAGTGCATTAAAGTTACACTTTTTTTAAATATTATTTTACAGACTCAAGATGTATTCAGAGAATTACCAGGATATAAAAACACAAAGTTGCAGCATATCAGGTAACAACTTATTTAGTAGCTAAGATGGTCAAATACCTAAAGTAGCACTTTCTAAGAAGCTACTGTATGTAATACAGTCAAAATGGTAACAAACATTCTTGTTTTTTTCTCTTTTATTCATAGCCCTTCACTGCAGGATGACAGGTAAAGCTGTTTTTGGGATGTTATTATAATACTGGTAAAAATTATAGCAGGGAATAGCGTTAAAAAGATAATAAACAGGAAGACTGGCAAATTGTACAATAGCTAATGAGAGTGCCCTATACATAGCTGTGTTCATTCCCTGTAGGCTGCTGTTTCTATGAGTAATACAATTGTACACAAAAGAAATGTGCCCTTGTGTGCTGCAGATATTGTGTGCTATTTGGGGAGATATTCAGAATTTATGTGATTGAGCCCTTGGTGTCAGAAAAACATGTTTAAAGGCATATCTAAGGTACCTGGATTATGAATGCATCGGATAGAGGAGAATTAGTAGTATATGAAAACATTTTGTGCATTAAATGTTCCCAAAATAAACATTAATAAACGTGCCCTGACATTTGCAATTTTTTTCAGTTTTCTCAGACTTGATTTTGAGAAGGAATTCCCCTTAAAAACATTAGCTAAAGTAGCATAAAATATATAATTCGCTTCGGCCAATCACAGGCAGCTATAACATTGTTTCAGTACCTGGGAAGTCAGACTGTGCAGCAAAGCATAATGGGATGTGTAGTCTTCCACAAGAAAGCAAGGAGGAGCTCAGACATTACTGTGTTGATTTCTGCATTGTGCTGCTATTGTATCTGTATGTGTATAGAATGAGTCAATGTGATGTATGTTTCTGATATAAGCGGTGTGTGTTAAATTAGAAAAAGTTAAAAACATGGAAAATTCCATATACCTTTAGATGTTTTGTCCTTTAGAAATAGACAATAAATATTAAAGATGTTTGCACATCCACTAATCCAACAATATTCTGAGTAGGTCCTAAGCCATCATATTTTCTGTAGTGATGGGATTCTCATTGGCAGAGGAACCTGAATACAGTGTATTTCCTAACTAATAGGTAGAAAAAGGAAAAACATGTATTTTTGTTAAGTACACTAAACAATTTAAACAATATGTTGACAAGAAATGTCTCTGTCAACTCTCATTTTAGTTTATTTAATATTAGGGTCAAGTTGTGGGAGATGGAGAAAGGTATAAATAAGGAATAAATAAGACATTCAGTAAATGGCCAACTATGCAATAAATTGATCAATGTACTTGTTTAAATATATACATAATGGTAAATGATATATTGTTGTTGTTTTTTTCATTTAAATCCAGAATTGGTGTGGAAGTGCAGTATGCTGTCATTTTTGATGGTGATGCAGATGCCATTAGCAATGCTACTTTGGACCTAATGAATCTTCAGTCAAATAAAGTTGATGATACATCTTTTTTTGATATTGAAGATGATACTGCAGCTGTTTACACAACTGGTGGCTTTAGAGACTATGTATTAGAGGCCCTTCATAAGCAATCCTTACTGGGCAATAACACATTGGACTTATATCCTGACTCCCTCCAGCTTCTAAATGGTAAGTAAAGTGTAGACTGTAAAAAATGCAGAAATTAATATATATAATGGAGTTTAATCATTAATAATTTTTTTTATCCCTGCATGATATCAATTATAGCCTTTGATACTGACCCTAATGATATCAACATAACAAACTCTTTCATCCAAAACATAATTAAGCTATGCTTGAAAATATTACTAGCAAATGTAGGATTAGATGATTTCTAGTTAATTTAAATTACATACTTCTATAATTATAATTATCCAAAGGCTCCCAATTGCTTGTGAATAATTATAATTACATACTTATCCCCAGAACCATCACATTTAAATAAAGGGTGTATCTCTCTTTTTGGAATTTATAACTCAATTTAAAGTTATGATAATTAAATCAGAGTTTATGTTAAACCAATAATATCATCATCAATGTGTTACAAATCTTTTCTTTTTAAAAAAGTTAAAAGCGTCCCATCAAACCTTGAAGACGAATTGATTTCAGTGACCGAAAATCCAACATTTCCCCGACTCTCAACAGCAGACGTAGTAAGTACATATATCATTCAGTGATTTAAAGCTATTGGAATAATATGAAATAATAATGTTAATTCTAGCATATGTGTCAGTATCCATAGATCAGACATCTATAAAAGGGAAACTGGAACACAACATACAGTTCAGTGAATTAACTAACACTTTACATCATAATTATTTTCTGTGTCACCTCTGCCCTCCTCTCCATCAATGCTTCTCAAGCGAATGAATGGATATAGACTCAGACAACATGCAACATATGTGTTAAGTGCATTGATTTTGGAGTCTAAAAATATGTTGTACTAGCGAATTGCCCGTCAAAAAATGACGGCAATGAAATTGTAAGTGAGCTAATGGTGTTTGGTTTATATAATGTGGCTGATTTAGCGTCCTTCGTTTTCTATGTTGTGCGACTTTTTCGGAAAATCCGTAGCTGTTTGGTGGTGTTTTGCGTGTTTATGGTAGTGTTTTGCGTGTTTAGGGACCTTTAGCCTCGTTTTCGTTTTGTTCAGCGGCCATTTTTTCTCTTGCTTAGGTGATTTTCGGGTCTCTAAACTGCAAAATTTGTGCTTAAATGGAGGTGTAACTTCACTTGCATAGGTCCTCGGTGCCCACCCTTGCTGTGAGTTTGTTGTTTGTATTTATTGTGTTTGTAATGTTTTTGGGGTCACACGGGTTGCGTCCTTGTTTTTTAATCTCGTAGGTGTTTTGCGTCTTTAGACTGCTGAAGCCTCGTTTTAGTTTTTTTTGGCGGCCATTGTTTCTCTTGCTTCAAGAATTTTTTAGTGTCTAAACTCTTTTAATTTTAAATTGAGGTGTAACTTTAGTTTTCGAGGTCCTGGATGCTCCCTCTTCCTGTAAGTAAGCTTTTTATGTATTTGTTGTGTGTATTTGTTGTATTTTTCATGTTTTCATGTGCGCGTGCTGTGGCCGATTTTTGCGAGGTCGTAATGGCTCGTAACGTGTCTTGTATTTTCGACGTAAATTTTGCGAGGGTCGCAGTTGCTGGCAAGGAGCGCCTTCGCGAGGGCCGTGGGCTCGCTATGCGAGCCCGCAAGCCTGAGCAACGGCTCGTATGCTCACAACTATATATGTGATTTAATTTCCTTATTCCTTTTTCTGATATTTTCTATCTGACCTGTCAATTTTTTCAAGATCCAGTGAAAAGGTTTTTCCTACTACCTCACTCTGCAATGTGCGTCCTAGCAACATTTAAAATATGGGTTATTTCTCACTTTATTAAACGGTTTAATATTCAATATCATTAGTGTAGAGTGCTGTAATGAGTTCTTGTAAGTGCCCATAAAGTTTGTTTCCTAAGTTCTATAGCTAATGCACATAACGGAATGGAACAATAGTGTATGTTTTAAATACCATAATACAATGTACAGTAATTAAATCTAGTTAATATGACAGTCTGATATATCATTTATATGTCCTTAGGATAATGCACTGCAAGCAGAATGGCTTCCAACTGCCTATTCAACTATAAGTAATATTTTGCCATTTGAAAGCATTGACGAGGTGGAATCAAGAAGTGAACTGCCGATCATCATTCCTTTGAGTGAAGTTGCACTGGAAGCAGAAAGCCCTTTAATTACAGAAAATAATTTTGTCTCCAACATTGATATTTTCCCTGATTCTAATAACATTTTTACAACACCGTCAGCAGTTTCAGCCATACAGCAGCCATCCACCATCTTAAGCTCTTTGGAATCCACAGCTACATTACCTGGCTCATTTAGGGATTTAGACACTGAAGAAGTGTCAGGGGAGCAGAACATTGTAGCATATGACCAATCTACTATAAGAATACTGTCTCAACCTGTGCCAAAAGACATGTCACATCCTACAAAACATTATGTGTTTCCTACCACTTTTACACCATCTATGACAGTTTCAGCAGCTGATGATTCCAGTGCAGATATTGTAACATCTGCAATAGTTGCTGAAGAGCCTGCACTAAGTGATTTTCCATTTGGCCTGTCAAAAGAGACTGAAAATACTGTCCTTATTGACACAAATTATAAAGCTTTAATGACATTAGCCACCCCTATTACATTTGAGATCAGTTCAGAAAAAGATGAATTGTTGATTGAGGACAATCTTCTACCAACTAGTACAAGTAATGAAAATAATCTTCCTTTTGCTGAGGGATCAGGTTCTGGATTTGGTACTTTTTCAAAAGAAGCCAACTCTGACATCTGGTCTTGGACAAACTCAACAATGGAATCTTACCCAACATTACAGGCACAGCATAAAGATGTAACAGAGATTGCAAAAACCCACGAGGAGTTTATTACTGATCAGCCAAATGCTCCTCATACCATCATGGATCACACTGATGCAAGCACTGTTAGCTATAAAATCTCTGAGGATCTGGAGAAATCTGATAAGGACATTGTTACCGAGGAGTCAGTAAGCCACCCTTTACTTTTAGAGTCAACAACTGAATCAACACCTATGTTACACACTGTGGAATCCTTGGCTGTTAAACTGTCTGTGCAAACATCAGAGGCAGGTGACATATATGAGTATGCATTTACAGAGACAAATAATGTATTGGAGCCCAAATTAGAATACTCATCTTTAGATACATCAAGTGAAGAATCTTTTTCAGCAACAAGCTATTCTCCACAAACAGATGAACCACCAAAAATCATGGTTTTGGACACAAGTACTGATGTGGCAGCTAGCTCCATTTCTAATGAGATAATACCAATTCAACCAAAACCACCAGTTGCTAGTTTTCCCACACTACCAACAATGAGAGATCAAGACAAGCAACCTTTTGCAAGTTCAGAGACAAACAATATAATCCCTGAATTAATATCAACAATTGATGTGAAAATGGAAGAGAATAACTTTATTACAATGTCTCCAACTATGGAAATATCCAATGAAATACTAAACACGGTCACTGACGTGGCTTTCAAGAAGCCGGGTACTCTTGTTACTCTCAGTGATAGGGATGGTTCTTTAGCATCTGTGGAAGAAAAAACTGCCATTGCCAATATTATTGATGCAATTGATAAAGAAACTTTAAATGCAGTAACTGACTATGAACAATTTTCCAATGATGCCTCAATCGAACCAACACACATGTTAAGTTCTCCAGTTATTTCAGTTAGACATGATGAAGATGTGATTGCAGGAGTTCAGGATATATCTCTGGAGCTAGATCATATGAGTACAGTGTACTATCACCCTGACATGAGTCCTGAAGAAAGAAGCATGATTGGAAACAATATCCATGCAACTGACCTTGCGGGTGTTGTATTTTCCACTAATGAGAGTGGCAACAATGCTTCATTATCCGCACGTGCTCTTGTGGTATTTTTTAGCTTACGTGTTACAAACATGATATTTTCAGAGGATTTATTTAACAAAAATTCTCCTGAATATAAAGCTTTGGAACAACGGTTTCTGGAACTGGTAAGATCCAATTGTTATATATTATATAGGATACATTTTAATCAGTGTCTGCTGAAATGCATTGTTGCTTGTATATAATAAAATGTTCAGGTACTTCAATTTTGCTTAAAATTTGTATATAGTATTGTTTATAGAAGAACATTAAAAGTACCTTCCTATATAATTACAAAGTAAATAGAAATTAAAAATTTCCATTGTGGTTTACTTATCAATGACAGGATAAGTGGGGTTAAGAAGTTCAATGAAATATCCCCAATTCCTATGTTTTCTACCAATGCTGTTCACCCATCGATAATGATTGATAATCCCTTGATACCAATTATACCTGTTTATCCCAACTTTTTCATTGAAAGCATTGTATGTTTTTTAATATTTGGTATTTATTTTAAGTATGTATTTATTTACATTTGTATAGAGCACCTTTATCAAAGTCCATTTTGTTAACTATACCCTATTTAATCCTAACTATTTAAGCTCTGTTTTTAAATTTCAGTTTCTCTTTATTTTGTAGAATTTTTCTATACAACTAAGATTGTCTTTATATTGAATTGCTTAAAGTTTTTATAATTTTGTTCATGTGCTCTCTTGTTATACTTTAAGTCATTCTACAAATTAATTACATGTATTTATTTGTTTCAGTTGGTTCCCTATCTTCAGTCCAATTTAACTGGTTTTCAGAATCTAGAGATTTTAAATTTCAGAAATGGCAGCATCATTGTGAATAGCAAAATGAAGTTTGCAAAACCTGTTCCTCGAAATGTAACCAATGCAGTGTACATCATACTTGAAGATTTTTGCAATACAGCTTATCAAACTATGAACTTGGCTATAGACAAATACTCACTGGATGTGGAATCAGGTGATAAATATGTAGACTATTATTTCCATCCGCTCTGTACCTTCTTGTCCCTCTGCTCATTTTGTATGTATTGTAAAAAAAATTAAAGTATGATTTCATAAAAAAAAGTATTAACTATGTTCACTAAATGGCAATGTAACAGAGAGACTCGCCTAGTAAAATTACTAGTTTATTCTAATGAGATGCTTATTCACATAAATATATCTATAGGTATATCATATATACATAGTATTATTTATTATTTATTTATTAGTGTTCACCTATATCATATTCAGTTTGACTCTCCAAGCTTAACTCACGTGGCTTCCTGCCTTTCAAATACCTAACCCCTATCTACAAATCTTCTTGTTCATCGCTATTTTGCCTTTGTAAATACTTCATATGTGCTGTGATGATCTGTGTGATCTTAAGTGTTAAGTACCACCAATTTAAAGGACCACTGTACTGTCTTTACACGTAAAGCTCATATGTTTTATTGCTGGGCATTTAAAAAAAATAAAATAAAAAATAAAGGCTTTTTTTGTTAGCTTTTAAACTGTTTTCAGTTTTCCCCTAAAGCAGCAAAGCTGCATATCTCCTCCTACCTGTGTCTAGCAGGGCCATGGTCAAGCAGGCTGAGCTGATGCCATGGGCCCTGCCCCATTACATTATTAGCTCAGCTCCCACTGCCTACATAGAGGTAACAGTTCTATTGTAACATCCTTGCAGCTGCCCCATAGGCCCTGCTTAGTGACAATGCAGGGGCCACCGAAGTACTACCCCCCTTTACTGAGCATGCTCAGTCTGAAGCAGAACCTTCCCTGTTCTATCTTAAATTTTAGTCCAGCACACAGAAAGAGCTGGTCACACCCCCTAATAGACAGGTAGGAGGAAAGGGCAGCTCTGATCGAGGAAAAAACACTCAGTTTAAAAGCTAAGAACATTGTTTTACTTGTACTATAACCATAATGTGGAACTTCTCTCTGTTTTTCAGGCTACGTAGCTGACCCCTGCAAATTCCAAGCCTGTAATGAGTTTTCTGAATGTCTCATAAACCAATGGAGTGGAGAAGGAGAGTGTGTTTGTAATCCAGGATATGTTAGTGTGGATGGCTTGCCCTGTCAGAGCTTGTGTGACTTGCAAATAGATTTCTGCCAGAATGATGGCAAGTGCGATATAATTCCTGGTCAAGGAGCCATCTGCAGGTAAGAGTTTGATTATTAAAATGACACTTCACATTATTTTTCATCCTCAGTGGCCCATATACAGTTTTAGTTATAAAACAAACAAACAACAAAAACAATGAAACCTTGTGAATTACAGAAAGTTGTATTTAGTTAAAATCATAATCCATGTTCTTTTGCTTTCCACCTATGGGTTTGATCGGCTTAGATCTATTTCCCTGCATACTTTGTGCCTGAAAGTTTACGAGGTTTAGCATGTGCTACTTTATCCTGCATTAACATTAAGGCAATAGTCACAAAATGCCCTTGTTAACCAGACAAACCCACGGTAAGGGGACTCAACCAGAGCGGATCCGCAAAACCAAGTAACCAGTAAAGGCACTCACAAATCATATTAGCTACTGCCTCTAGCTAATAGACAAACCTTTTTGTAGGTGCATGAGGGATTTGTAGGTGGGGCGCTACATGGAAGTAACAAGGTAGAAAGCGTAGAGAGGTTAAGAGATGAGTTATCTATTCATAGGGTAGTAGAAGGAGGAAAAGTTTATATAGTCACTCAAATAGCAAGTAGCAAGTACTTTAAACCATCATAGAAATACAGGGTTGAGTCACATTATTATGACCTCTGCTTACTTTTGACGTCAGCAATGTGTAGCCAATGAAATATGGCATGTGTCGTGACCTGGCTTTGTGGGTATATAAGGTGACATGTAGGCATTCTGCAAACATATCAACCCTTGGTGTCATGGGTAAAAGGTGTGATTTATCTGACTTTGAAAAGGGCCATGGGTGGCAGTATTTCTGAAACAGAGAAGTTTGTGAACTGTTTGAGTGCTGCTGTGGTTAAAGTGTACCATGACTGGACAAACAGCACCATTGCAAATAAATGGTGTCAAAACTGTGGAGCGCCACGTGTCATTGATACCAGAGGTGAACGTCAGCTGCAAAGGTGTATGAGGGACAACCGACACACTACAACTGAGCAACAGGGGGCTACCAGGAGTATTTCTAAAAAGACATTACAGTGAACCCTGTTGCATATGCGGCTCCAAAGCAAACTGCTGGTCTCTGCACCCATGCTGACAAGGGTTCATTGTCAGAAACGGCTTCAATTTGCAAGACAGTGCTGAAATTGGACTTCTTCTAATTAGCAAAGGATTTCCTTCTCTGATGAGTCACATTTTCTGCTCCATCGACTCGACTGACGTTGTCGTGTCAGGCGTGAAATATGATTTGTTATGAGATATTACTGAAACTTGGTGGGTTGATTTGCATGACTGGACAGTTAATTTGGATGGTTATAACCTATTTTGGCAAAATAACGGCAATGGTAGAAGAGGGAGAGGAGTAAGTCTTTAAAGTCTATAATCAGAAAAGATATTTATGGTGGAAATGGTGATAATTTTAAAGCCTTTGCAGAAATAAATAGTGGAAGGACAATTTTTTTTTTTCGGTAGGAGTATGCAATAAAGCCCCAATTAAAAGTGAGAGTGTGGAAGTGCAATTATTGCTACAGTTTAGAAATGCAGCTACGCGTGGTTAAGTTCTAATAATGGGAGATTTTAACATCCCAGAAATAAACTTGATGAATGGAATGTAACAGAGTCCTATGCAGGTTCAGCAGCAATAATCCCAATAATAAGGATCATTATTCCTTAAGAATGAAACACACACATCAATTATGCATGTTTAAACTGACAACCACCTTCAATGATGTGGTACAGTGTATTTATGCACAACCCAGTCCAATTGTGTTCAATCACCAACCCTTTCCCCTAGAGAGGGGGTCAGCTCACAGGCCCATTTAGGAATTGTATTCCTGTTCTCTGTACTTGGCAGGGGGCATTTGCTAAGCACCTTTTCTGAGACATCCCCTCTGTAGAGGGGGAATATTCCTGTAGGCTGATTGCTATCTCCCCATTTTGTTGCAACCCTACTTGGCCCCTTAGCTGGGAGTCCCACACAACATTTTTTATTAGAATGCCCGGGGAAAATCCTGCATTTTGAGTCTAAACATGCCCATACCTCTTCTCAAGGACATACCACTCAGTGAGCACATTAACCATAGTCACTTCCAGTGAATTACTGCCCAACAGATAACAGCATTGCACCCATTTTCATCCTGGCATAGAGATTACAGGACGGTTTATACATTACATTACAACTCCAGTTTTTATTAAAATATGATTAATAAGGTGGAACTAGCACCTTCCCTCTTACTTTGTGATTTTCTCCAAATAGCTGGATCTTTTGAGGCCTATGTTGCCAGTAAGAGGGAAATTCACTCATTAATGTTAGGAGCTAGCGTTCCTTTGTCAGGAAGCCTTCACTACAGGGAGGGTAATATCGTATACATCTTTCGCAGACTAATCTTTGCAGACACTAATTAAGTGTCTAATTAGCCCGCTCCACTACTTTTCTGATCTCTTCCTGTCCCTACAAACAGGTAACCACAGAAACTGGACCCCCTTTACCCCATGGACCTGGCAATACACTTTAATATACTCCCTGGGAAAAATGCAGCATTTTCGCAGCATTTCAATGCCAAACATGCCTGGTTTCTACCGTTACAATAAATTCTCAAAACAATACAATTTTTCCGAACACCTCCATATTGTGGCTCTCTCCAGGAACAACCTGCCTCCCCGATCACACAGAGCACACAATAGTAATGTAGCTGTCACAGTTCAAATATTCAGGCTGGGAGGACAGAGTCAGTGGAGAGAAGGAAGAAAGAGTAGCAATAGTCCATGTTAATCCAGAGGCCTCCAAAATCCAATAATCCCACAAAGTCTTGGCCCCCTGGATGTCACAAAGACACATTATTTTCTCTCTATGAGGAGTAGGTAAGTATGAACTTGAACAAATATAGTAGATATAGTGTTTTTGTATTCTACATAGTAAGGGATTCAGGAATTACAGTAAATCTATGCACATAAATAAAAAATAAAAAGGCAGAAAATATTTCCACAGGAAAACTCAGGTGATTGTTGGTAATGTTGTAAGGATCTGAGCACACATTCCCATGTGTTGGTTTTGTGATAAAATCCCAAAATGCTGGTCTTTATGTATTTCTCGCATTTCTCTTATAAATAAATGTGATTTAGAATTGAAGCCGGATCTTTTACTTTTTTTTTTCTTTTAATTTTATTTCATATTTTTCCTAATAATGTTAATCACAAAGTTAAAGGTATTCCAATTCATATTTTATTAGTAGCCAAATGGCTGATCTCACTAAACTGGAAAAAAAAACCTGTATGCCCTCTTGGAGCGAGATAAATGAAGAAGTCTCCCGCAATAGACGAATTATGATGGATTATATAGACTCTACTAATTGTTTTTATATGTTTTATATTTTGTGGTGGTGTCTGTTCTTTGAAATATCAAAGCGTTTACCTTTGGCTGTTTATTGTTGTAATCTACTTATTTATGTTTGTATTTCTAATTAAATTATAAATAATTACAAATAAAAAAGACAGGAAATGGAACATGCTCATATTGTAAAAAATGAATGTAAAGTTTTGCATTTGAGAACTAAAAATATAATCTAAATTGATTAGAGATAGGACAGAATTTAGGAGTTCTTGTGGACAACCACCTAGGCAACTAAAATATCAGCATGCATTAAGAGGGGTATAGAAGCAAGGGAAGTACATTATACCACTCTATAAATAACTAGTGCATCATCATTTGGAATATGGAGAACAATTTTGGGCACCACTTAAAAAAAAGGACATTTTAGAGCTGGAAAAGTAGGGCAACAAAATTAATAAGGGAAATGGAGGGATTAAGCTAGGAAAAAAGACTAACCTAATTAAACTAATGATCTCTAGAAAAGAAGCTTCGTAATAGGGGGATATGATTACCTTATATGAATACATCCATGGTCAATATATGGATTTGTCAGGATTACTTTTTTGTGCCAATACATTTTTAACTGATAAGAGATCATCCCTTAAGATTAGAAGAAAAAAAGATTCCACTTTAAAGAAAAGGGTTTATCATGTAAGGGCAGTTAAACTGTTAAGTTCTCTACCAAAGGTGGTTGTGACAGCAAACTCCATAGACAACTTTAAAAAAATTATTGGATATATCACATATATAGTTGTGAGCATGCGGGCCGTTGCTCACGCTTGCGGGCTCATGCAGCGAGCCGCGGTCCTCGCATAGCCTAAGGCGCTCCATGCCAGCAACTGCGACCCTCGCAAACTTTATGTCGCAACGCAAACAACACAACACACAAATTACGACCCTCGCAAACTTTACCTTGCAACGCAATCAACATACGACACACGTTAACACACATTACGACCTCGCAACACTCGGACGCAACTCGCGAACATTACAAAATTCAAAACACAATACATACACACAGCACATACATAAAAAGCACATACATAAAAAACAACTTACACCTTCATTTCACTCAAAATAAAAGAGTTTGCACACTAAAAAATTTGCTAAGCGACAGAAAAAATGGCCGCCGAACAAAACGAAAACGAGGCTACACATGCAAACACCATACGAGACACGTTACCACACATTACGACCTCGCAAAAATCGGACGCAACACGCAAACATACAAACATTTAAAACACAATAAATACACACAACACACACATAAAAAGCTTACCTACAGCAAGAGGAACCATCCAGGACCTCAAAAAAGCAAGTTACACCTTCATTTAAATAAAAATAAAACACTTTAGACACTAATAAAATCGCTAAGCGAGAGAAAAAATGGCCGACGAACAAAACGAAAACGAGGCTACAGCACTCTCAACGCGTTAAACACCACAACACACTCGCAAAACACCACAAGAAACTTGCAAAACACCACTAAGCACCTACAGATAATCCGTGAAGACGCATCCCACAGATTACCCGCCATTTTACGCCAATGAGAAAGTACACCACTACGCTAATGGTTTCGTCTCGCGCACGCACACTATTACACTGCACACATTCAGCACGCTTACACTGCAGCTCCACAGCACTAATGCTGCAGCAACATCAAAACACATTGACAGCTCTTCAACACAATACTTCAAAATAGGTAAAGTATATTCATTTATGAATAAACATTATGAAATGTATTACATATTTCATTATTACACACCAAACAGAATTAGCTCACTTACAATTTCATTGCCGTAATTTTTTGACGGGAAATTCGCTAGTTTTTATATAAAATGGGCCTATAGGGTTATGTAGGATAACTAAAGATGCAGGGGTATTGATCCATGGAGTAATACGATTGCAGGAACTTTGGGGTCAGGAGGGATTTTTTACTTTGTGAGACAAATAAAATTGTTTAAGTGGGTTTTTCTTTACCTTCATTTGGACCAATTAATAATTAACAATTCACTGATTACAGAAATCAGACTAGATTTAAAAAGGTTGCATTTATAGACTAAATGTCTTTATTTAATTTAAATTACTTTTTTCAATTTACTGTTTTATGTTACTTTTGCTTTAATCTACCTCTAACTAATATTTGTGTTAGTGCTCTAATAAATGTACAACAGGGTTCCTAGACCCCCCCTAAGCATCCCCTCTCATATACAAAGCAAGATTTTTTATTTTATTTAACACCTGCTGTGCTTGCAGTTAAGAAGGGATATGTAAGTTGAGGCAGGTGTGGAAATCTTATTCAAAGTTGATAATTTTAGTATGAATTTCAAGTAATGTTTTTGCCTTGGAAATTTATAAAACAAAAAACAAAGGGAAAGGCTTAACCTACATAATGCTAATTGCTTCTATATTGTTTCAGTCTTGCAATGTATAATTGGACTTGGCACAACCTTCTTTTCTTTCAATACAAATTATTTAAACCAGAAATAATAATTCACAAGGGTTCCAATCATTCTTTAGTATGAAATTAGTCTGAAGCCTTTCCATCTTTTTAATACTGTGCATTCCTTTTGTCCTGTTCTAGATGCCGTGTAGGAGAAAACTGGTGGTACAGAGGAGAGCATTGTGAGGAGTATGTCTCTGAACCATTAGTGGTTGGTATTGCCATTGCATCTGTAGCTGGTTTCCTTCTTGTAGCATCAGCTATAATCTTTTTCTTGGCAAGAACACTTCGAGTTCAGAGTACAAAAGGTGATCAAGAGGAATCGGTGGGGTAAGTTTTATACAGTGATCTATTCTTCTGTATTTGTAGTGACTAGTTCCGTCAAACATAACAGAAGGTAGGACATTTTAAAACAACTTCCTGGGCGGATCTTCTCCCACCAATTGATTTTTAAAATAAAATGTGAGTAAGTGCATGCAATTTACTGGGGCTGAGGTGGTGGTGGGGGATCTCAGGGGCTGGGGGAGCTAATGGGGCAATTCACTGTGGCTGGGAGAGATCACAGGGGCAATTCACTGGGGGTGGGGGAGGTGATGGGGTAAATCACTGGATATGGGGGGTTGGTTTCAGGGGCAAATCAAAAAGATAGAATGTATTAGTTATGCTAATTTTCCCTGTGAATTGCAGGGGGTGTCAACATTGATAGAAAACTGTGTTCAAATGCAAGAAATTCAGCAAACTTTAGGGTAACTGTTTAAATATTTATTTGGGTATTTTTTCATGCAAACTTTTTTTTTCATACACTACCAATTCACCTCTATCAAATGCATTAATAACCCAGCTCACTTGCATATACCTTTAAGGGCTGCTGCATTAATTGATAAAATAATTAGCACAAGTGTTTTTTTCAGAAGGTGAGGTTTTACTATCATTATCAAAGTTAAAAGTGAACAAATCAGTAGGTCCAGATATGGTACACCCAAGGGTACTGTAAGAGCTTAGATCTGTACTAGCTACACTTTTAACTGACCTTTTTAATGAATCATTATTGTTAGGAGTACTAAGCTTTACGTTAGTAGTATTCAAAGTAATGGAAACACTTTTGAAATAAATAATTATGGAGTATCTAAAATCTAATAATATACAAGCTCATAGGCAGCATGTCTTTACTGTTGGGGGATCATATCAGAATTTGACTAATCTAATTCACTTTTTTGATTATATGACCAAAGTTATAGACCAAAGTTATAAAAGAATAACTTTATCTTTGGATTGGGTGAATTGTACTGCTTATAATCCATAAATAAATCCAAGATGTACCATTCAGTCCTGGGGTTACAGAAATGTTACTGTGCTGCTTGGAAATAAAATACCACATTGAAGAAATATAAATGCAACTTGGTTGCTACTACAATAAAAAGTGATATATATATATCGTTATCCCAAATTAAGGAGACACTTTACATTGATGTGAACTAGACATATGTGAGACATTACCCCGTTACCATGGAGGAAAATAAATATACAGAGGTCTAAGGACAAGAGACCCTGTATAGACAAAGAAATATCTGTATGAATTTGAATATGTTGTTAAATGTGCCATATATAAAGGAATTAAGATCCTCATGACCAGATATTTCATACAGCTGTTGAGAAGAAATGAGACATATCTTACCTGGTTACTGGGAAAAAACATTGATACCAAGATTAAAGAAATAGTCTAAGAATGTGTAAAGTGTTTCACAAACAATTAGCTAAGATCCCTTGAGTACAAGAGATATAAATATATATATATATATAGTCTCTTTCTACAGACAATTAGAGAGACATCTGAAACAGTCTCTTTTCTGGGTAATTTAATTTTTGTATTAATGAGTGGAGTTTTTCCACCAATTGCAACTGCCACTCAAATGTATATTTTTGATGTACACTAAGGTACAGTGGTATCATTGGAACACAGGAATAGAGAATTGCTGTTCACATAGGTAGATCAAAATATAAGTGCCAAAGGAGTCCTTTCTATATTGATTTTTTAAGTTTTTTAATGCTTTTAATTTTTTCGTTGTATATTTAATAAAATGATTATCATGTATATAAATTTCCCTTTTAGTTATTAGTGTGTGATATCAGAATTAAACTAATCTAATTCACTTTTTTGATTATATGACCAAAGAACAGGGTGGAGCAGTAGATGTAACTTATCTGGATTCTAGTAAAGCATTTAAGACTGTCTCACACACTAAACTAGACTCTAACATTGGGCCCTATTAAATTGTCAAAATCGCAAATCGCTACAATTCCCCAAGACCCAAGATTAATTTTTATTGATTTTTAAATTGCTCGATTGCGAGCCCAATTGCATATCGGACGTCTAAACACTAATTGATTGACGTTTAAATGCCATGTTTTATTGACATCATGATGACAGTCTTATTTACTATTGGCTGTTTGTAAATCGTTACTTACGGGCTTGCATAATTGATCATTATCATGCCCTGAAATGCTACACACGGTTACCTGGTTTACGGATTTTGGCTTTCGGCCATGTAATTGCGGGCTTGTTCAATGAAATCAATCTGTAGCTGATGCAATTTTCAAGAATTTAATAAGGCCCATAGTTCAGTGGACAGTACATTGGCTAAAGGATAGGCATCACAGAGGCATAGTTAATGGAAGACAGTCAGATGAAAGAATGGTTACCAGTGAACTGCTACATGGGGCCTGTTTTTAAAAAATATATATTTATAAGTGATTTTACTAGTGGGGTTCATTGCAAAGTTTGCCTCTGCAGATGACACAAAAATATGTAACAGGGTAGACATTCCAAGAGGAATGAATTAAATTAGTAATGATTTAATAAAACGTGAGCAATGGTCTAATATGTGGTATCTAATTGTGTCCAGTTCTAGAAACAATTCAAAGGGCCACTACAATGGTGCATGGTGTAAAAGATAAAACTAATAAATAGAAGATCTAAATATGTATAGCTTAGAACAAAAGGGAGAGGGATGACATTATAGAAACATTCAAATATAACAAATTATTTAATAAAAGTTCAAAAGGAAGTGTCATTGAGAAAAAAAAAGCAATGTAAGAAGAGGTCATGAACTTAATTTGGAATATTGAATATTTAAGGTTAATGTGAGAAAGTGCTATACAGAAATAGTAGTAGTAGTAGATACCCTGCAAGTTTTCAATTGTATTGAGTGCTTTAGAGCACTTTGAGTTTGCTTGACTTTAAACTCAATCACAGGGCACTTCATTCTTTTGTAATTTGTAAAGTTTGTTTTTGACTTGTCTACTCTGTTTAGTGCTACAGAATATGTTGGTGCAATACAAATAAAAGTTCATAATAATAAGGTTAATAATAATGACCAGAACAGGCTTTCAGTAATAGTGGTAGAGTCAAACACAGCTAAGTGATTGCATCATGCCTGGGAAGAGTATAAAGTTATCCTGAGGCTTAATTAGGTCAAACTTTTAGATAGATATAATGTACAGATTAAATGGTATTTTTTGGTCTTATTGTCAAATTTATGTTTCTAATCTTTCTGGTTTTCAACAACACAGATAAGTCATTTAACTGCAGGAGCCTTTTGCAGGCAAATTGTTAATCTGTACTTCCTTGAATTCATATTTGAATAACCATTCAGTCCTCAGTTATTAATTGATAAATGTTGGTTTCCTTGCAGGAGACCAAGTGATAGCCTATCATCTATTGAAAATGCAGTGAAGTACAATCCCATGTATGAGAGCGACACCACAGGCTATAGCCACTACTATAAGAGATATCCTCAGCTTTCATCTACCAGTTCCACTAGCCCAGAGACCTCGGCAGACTTCAGCAGTGAAGAGATTAAACACATTTATGAAAACAGTGAACTAACTAAGGAGGTAAATAGTTATATTTATATTGTTATTATTCTGTTGCTGTGTTTTTTTGTAAGAGTTGAATTTGTATGATGTACGACAGATCAAAATGGACAGACTTAATGAGTTATAGGCCTATGCATTTATGCGTTACGATCTGCTTCTTTAGCAGATCATTCAGATTCTTTTGATCCCTTCACCAAGACAGCCATTTTTTTTAAATGCCCCTACTCAGATCCAGTATTTAAAAATAATATGAACTCAGGCTCAGCATTATAAAAATCAGGAACTGCTTTAATTGTTGTTGTAATTCATAACAGGTTCAATAGATGTACATTTAAACTTGAGCTGATAACATTCTGTAACAGTTTGTGTGTCTTCTGGATTTTGTATAAATTACTATTGACATGGTTTCATCTGCAAGGCATCATAACATCCACTTCATTATTATCTTCTTTAGGAATGCTGACATATACATATATCTTCTAGATAGGTTTCCTCCCCTTTTATTGGGAGCCTACACACACACACACTTTTGTTTCCTCCTCTTTGATTAGGAGCATATACACACTTTATTACTTGTACAGGATCAGGCCAGCCATTTTCTCTGACACATATATATCTTCCAGATATCCTTTATCCTTTTCCATAGCTGGGTTAGCTCACTTTTCTCCTTTCATAATCATCACAGACTGCCTTCAGACTGGCTTGTTCTCAGAGACACCATTATATCTCACTGCTGTTAACTGAATCGCAACTGACTCTCTCTGACAGAACACAATATTCTACATTATTTAACTTTTCATGAAGCAAACATGCAACATACAGAATCAAACATTACAAGTCAATCACACATAGGAAAGCAACTGTGACTGTCTCTAAATTGCTAGGTCTTTTGATCCCTGCTACCTAGCTGAACATGCCCTTACCTGAGAGGAGGGGGGATTCACATGTTAGTGTTATGAGCCAGGTTTCCTCTGTCAGGAAACCCTCACCGCAGGGGGGTGATATTAAGAAACCTCTTTTACAGACATGGTGTCTGCTTAACCTTTTTCATGCACAGGGCCTATCCTCCCCCCTTAACCTGCTGGAATCTTTCTAACCCCACAACCATGTAACCCTGTAACTGGAGCCCCTCTCCCCGGGAACCCAGGCAATCAATATGTTTTTTTAAACTGCCTGGGTAAAACCTGACAGTTTGATACCAAACATGACTGAGTGGATATGCATACAGTAACCACAACATATATGACAAAGCCATATTCCTTAAAACTATATGGTATCACATAACTATTCATAAACAATATGGTGCACAAAATCATCCTAAGTAAATAACATGGGTAACATTAACCCTCTTAGGTAAACAATATGGGCACGCATTAACCCCATACAGACATTAACAGCCTTATTAAATTGTGATTCGGCCAATTGAATAGGGCTCTATTTAAGCACATAGCATATTTTTTTTACAGAAGTTTTTAGTTAGTGAACTTCTATTAAAAAGCAAGGTCTTCACTAACTAAAAACTTATGTAAAAAAAATATGCTCTGTGCTTAAAGAGAGCCTTATTCAATTGGCCAAATCGCAATTTAATAAGGCTGTAAATATACATTTTAGGTAACATGCATGGGCCATATTTAACCTTCTTAGGTAACCAACAGGGGCAACATTATCATCCTAAGTAAACAACATGGCCAGTATTAAATCATCTTGGGCCAATATTGCGGTAACCGTAGTTATTGTATTCCCTGCCCCCAGGGCCCATAATAGTCTTTAGCCCTCAAACTCCAATGGGCCCCCCTGGGAGTCACCATGAGAAGCTATGTATAGAGAAATATCAGAGGGACAATCATTTAGGGAATTCAGTAGAGATGGCATTGGGCTACAGTGGAAGGATTTTCAGTTAAGACTTGTGTTTAAGAAAATGTTTAATATTGATATCTGAAAGCTGGTACAGGTGTTTATTATACAAGGTAGAGTAGAGGAATCCATCTACCATATGTATATTTAAACAGAATAATTAAATTAATAATGGAATAATTCAATGTGTTTTATAAATATGTTCATTATTGAAAATTGTATAACACTGAAAAAATGCTGAGATACACAAGTACATTGAAAAAGCAGAGTATGGAAATATTCACCACATGATTCTTCATGCATTTTGACTTCGTTATTGAGAAAAATGTTAATAAAAAATAACTCAATAGTTCTGTAGCATTTTATCTTGGGGGTCTGAATTTTCCAGAACACATCTGCTATAAAAGTCCTAACTAAAGACAGTATTCTGTGTGTGGAACAGGACACCACCTGTCTCCAGCCTCTCAAATAGACCATGTTTTCATTTCTTAATGAAAAATATTCCATTAATTTACATTGTTCTATATTTATTTTTCAATCTGATAACAAATACTGTATTCTACAGATATTGCATTTCAAACTTGACATTGATGTTGCAAGAAGCTAAAATGTAAAAGAAACACATAACATTTGGTGCATTGTTGTTGTGTAATATGCACTGTAAAATTACTTGAACATTTTGTTCAAATACATTGTAAATAAACATGCATATCGGAGGGTTAAATTCATCAGTAACTATAAGATTTATATAGGGAGTTCTCCATAAATGAAAGATGTTCTTTTCATCGCAACTGATTTGTTGTGATCATGCACATGAAGGAAGTTATCAATATCAGGGCACATAAGCATTTATTTGTTGTAAACATGCTAAACATCTGAACTTGTGTAGCAAGACTTTGTATGTATACAATGCTATTTTAGTGTTACATTAGATAAGGATAAATATATTTTAGATTATATTAGAGTTCCATGCCATATGTGCTTCAATTCAAACCAATGTATTAGAATATAATTACACAAAAATATGAAAAAAAAAGAAAAGTAGTAATTGCAATGTTCCATAAACATACTATACGAATACGTTTTGCATCTGTTTATTTTGGGGAGAATGCTTATTTTATTATTATTTACATCACCATTTTGTTGTCTGTTGTGCCTGGAATATCATATATTTAGGGTTATTAATATTTCTATATTTTTTCAGGAGATTCAAGACCGGATACGAATAATAGAATTGTATGCTAAAGACAGACAGTTTGCCGAGTTTGTGAGGCAACATCAAATGTAAGTTGCTCTGCACCTATTTAAGACATCATTCTTTATTGGTTTTGCATAATATTTTCAGGTTTTATATGCATTTAAATGCCCTCACATAATACTTTTTGTGACACAGAAGTTTTTTTTTCAGTTCAGAATATTTCTATCAAATGTCCATTGAATAATATTGAAATTGACTTTTAAATAGTTATGTATTCAACTACAGCCACATTTCAGTAATCCATTTTGGCTGCCATTACAATGTGTAACAATACTATGTTTTCTGCTACGCTAAAAGACGCCAAAATACTCTTCACATATACAGTGTAAAGAAGTGAACTATGATGAGAAATGATGATCTCTCACTTCCAGTGCTATAGTGAGTGATTGAATCTGAGGGATAAAGAAGAGAGCAGGGTGAAGTATAACACATAGAGACAATGACTTGGTATGTTGGTGTAATTAATGAGTTATCAAAAGTAAGGACCATCTCAGGGTTTGTTAATTCATAATAACCGGGATGTTCTTTTAGCTGTTGAGAAATTTCAGGTAAACAGATTGTAAAACAAGTTTATAGAGACAGGTTATATGTCCCGAGAGAGGAAACAGATTTTGATTAAAGTCTCAATCGAACATTTAACCTTGTTTAGAGAGAATACAACATTTAAAAAGTGTACAGAGGCAAAACTGAGACATAGTGTATGACTGATGGGAATAGTACAAGGAATGCTCTGATATTTATGTGAAGAACACAATTACATATAATGTTATAGAAGTACTGTGATATATTGCATGCTGACATTAAATATATAGATTAATAGACTGTAGAAGTCACTAGTTATGCTGTGCAACATCAGAGAGGGGATTGAAATGCATGTGGAAAAAGTGGTTTCCTTTTTGAAATTGCAGCTGAATTGGTGAAGATACATGTACCGTATTTTAGTTTTGGGTGACTTGAAGCTGTCCCTGGATTGCTGTATAAACAGTTGCAAGCAAAAGTATGTGAACCCTTTGGAATGATATGGATTTCTGCACAAATTTATCATAAAATGTGATCTGATCTTCATCTAAGTCACAACAATAGACAATCACACTCTGCTTAAACTAATAACACACAAAGAATTAAATGTTACCATGTTGTTATTGAACACACCATGTAAACATTCACAGTGCAGGTGGAAAAAGTATGTGAACCCCTAGACTAATGACATCTCCAAAAGCTAATTGGAGTGAGGTGTCAGCCAACTGGAGTCCAATCAATGAGATGAGATTGGAGGTGTTGGTTACAGCTGCCCTGTCCTATAAAAAACACACCAGTTCTGGGTTTGCTTTTCACAAGAAGCATTGCCTGATGTAAATGATGCCTCACACAAAAGAGCTCTCAGAAGACCTATGATTAAGAATTGTTGACTTGCATAAAGCTGGAAAGGGTTATAAAAGTATCTCCAAAAGCCTTGCTGTTCATCAGTCCACGTTAAGACAAATTGTCTATACATGGAGAAAGTTCAGCACTGCTGCTACTCTCCCTAGGAGTGGCCATCCTGTAAAGATGACTGCAAGAGCACAGCGCAGACTGCTCATTGAGGTGAAGAAGAATCCTAGAGTGTCAGCTAAAGACTTACAAAAGTCTCTGGCATATGCTAACATCCCTGTTAGCGAATCTACGATATGTAAAACACTAAACAAGAATGGATTTCATGGGAGGATACCACAGAGGAAGCCACTGCTATCCAAGCAAAACATTGCTGCACGTTTACAGTTTGCACAAGAGCACCTGGATGTTCCACAGCAGTACTGGCAAAATATTCTGTGGACAGATGAAACTAAAGTTAAGTTGTTTGGAAGAAACACACAACACTATGTGTGGAGAAAAAGAGGCACAGCACACCAACATCAAAACCTCATCCCAACTGTGAAGTACGGTGGTGGGGGCATCATGGTTTGGGGCTGCTTTGCTGCGTCAGGGCCTGGACGGATTGCATTAAAGGAAAAATGAATTCCCAAGTTTATGAAGACATTTTGCAGGAGAACTTAAGGCCATCTGTCCACCAGCTGAAGCTCAACAGAAGATGAGTGTTACAACAGGACAACGACCCAAAGCATAGAAGTAAATCAACAACAGAATGGGATAAACAGAAGAAAATACGCCTTCTGAAGTGGCCCAGTCAGAGTCCTGACCTCAACCCGATTGAGATGTTGTGGAATGACCTCAAGAAAGCGATTCACACCAGACATCCCAAGAATATTGCTGAACTGAAACAGTTCTGTAAAGAGAAATGGTCAAGAATTACTCCTGACCGGTGTGCACATCTGATCTGCAACTACAGGAAACGTTTTGTTGTAGTTATTGCTGCCAAAGGAGGTTCAACCAGTTATTAAATCCAAGGGTTCACATACTTTTTCCACCTGCACTGTGAATGTTTACATGGTGTGTTGAATAAAAACATGGCAACATTTAATACTTTGTGTGTTATTTGTTTAAGCAGACTGTGATTGTCTATTGTTGTGACTTAGATGAAGATCAGATCACATTTTTTGACCAATTTGTGCAGAAATCCATATCATTCCAAAGGGTTCACATACTTTTGCTTGCAACTGTATGTAATGAGGCTGCACCAACTGAGGCATTAGAACCTGATGTGTTGGAGATATAGAGATACCACTGATTGCAGCAGTTTGCCTCTCTGTTCACTTGACTGAACACAGGAACAGCTATTTGAGTGTCAATTATCCATCCTCATTATCTATGTTCCTGCTTGTGGGAGGGTTTCAATGGCTATAAACAGCAATAACTAAAATGGACTATAACCAAGTAGACGTTTGGTCGCTTTTAATAATATAGAGAACATGCAAACCATTCGGAAAGCAGTCAAATGCTTAATATTTCAAATCCTCACAGTTATATTAAAAAACTTTAAGCCCCTTTAATATCTATATAACCACTGTGATGCTGTTTATCACACAGGTCTGTAGATAATGTCAGAAAAGCAAACCCAACAAGTTAAATCTTCAGATATATTTCAACTGACATAAATAAAGGTGAGTTATTATGACTGTGTAAGTTAACTTAATAGAATGTTGTATGTCCTGTCTGTTTGTATGCGTGTGTGCCTATCTATCTATCTATCTATCTATCTATCTATCTATCTATCTATCTATCTATCTATCTATCGTTCTCTCTTTATCCATCACACATGTCACATAAATGAGATGCTAATGTGTAATATGCAGCTATGTTTCCAGAAACAAGCACAAATGCAACTTGTTTCTGATGCAAGTAATTTCTGTTACCAGTGTTTATCGCAAGGCTCCATGTTAATGGGAACATACATATCAGCACCTGACACAATACAGTGGTTTTCTGTATGATATTAACAAATAAACAACTCCTTGCTTTAATTTTCTTCAAAACATGGCATGGGATGCATTAACGCATGGCAATTAAATAGGAATAATATAGGTTACCTATAAATAACTATTCTATTAGAAGGCCGCAAATGACTCTAATATGTCTAAATGTTTTATATTGACTCAAGCCCTCAACTTCAGTCTTTCAGCCTCTACATGTAAACCATTCCCTTTTAAGTTTGATTTCAAGGGGTTTGATCATATGATCTGACAATATTAAAGTAAGCCCGTAATTTACTCTTTAGACACAGCCAATAGTACATGAGACTGTCATCATGGCACCAGTAAAACATGGAAGTTACACGTAATCTGCAATCGGAGGCTACAAATTAATGAGAGCCAATAAGTAATATCTGCCGATGGGGCTCGCAATCAAGCAATCTAGCACATAAAATGCAGTTGAGCATCTGATCTAGTCCATGTGGGTTTCATGATATTGATTAACCCTTTGAGTCCTGGGACTGATGTTACACATAAATAACAGTTTAAAAAAATATTTTTAACTGCATATTTGTGTCTTTGAGACTGCTGTGCAATTAATTCTAATGTGTTTCTATGCCTTCCCATAATTTTAAAGTACTGTGTGTTTAATTGCTGCTACACCTCTAATAACTGTTTGAAAAAGCCCTTGCAAGTTCTATTTAGTACTCGTAATTTTTATGACAGAAACTTAATACTTTTTCTAGTTGTGGGTTAGACTTAATTTGCGAGCTAGACCTACGGGTCTAATAGAATATCGATTTTGTGTAACTTTAATTATTTAGCTTTTGTAATGATTTAGCTGTCCAAAGATCAATGGAGGTGTAAACCTAAAGTTTAGCTGGCCCTTAGTGATTGGGGGTGGCTAACTCGTAATCAGATTGCGAGTAGCTAATAGAATGCTTTGCAATTTTAAGAGTGATTTTAAGTGTGTATAACTTTACGATCTGGGTAATAGAATAGGGCCCTAGGTTTGTAACTAGTTGGTAATAAAAAATCTAAATTAGATCCACCACCCTGTCTCTCTTTAGCATTTATAATCTTCTCTCATTATTCTTATTTATACCAACTAGGCCAGATACAGAATATGTTGATGGCTTACAAATATTAATAAGAGAGAGCAAGGTAGGCAGATCTTGGATAGCAACATTTTAGGCCATTTAACTAACATTAATGTGTTTTTTTTATAAGAACCTATGGCAAATATCTATGTCGCATAATGACTTGTGACCACAGCAAAACTCCCAGGAAAATTCACACTCCCTTGGCTTCTATGGAGTTTACAATAATTACTAGTAATATATTATTACTAGTAATTATTGTACACTCCATAGAAGCCAAGGGCACATCTGTCCTGGACAAATGTGCACATTGATTTTCATATATCAGACATTTTCTCTTAGATTCTATCTAGCTATGTCAGAGATAGCACATTATTAGAGTATGACACGATTGCTGATATATTGTAGAGCTATGACATGTAAGAATACTTAACTAACTCTGTTTATGTTGCTTGTTTTTATGTTCTAGGGATGCTCGTTAAATGGAACATCGAACAAATGCAATAAAAAATGCTGATTCATCACTTTTGCCATTACGATAGAATAGAGGAACTGCAAAGATATCCTACAATGTGTTAAGATGAAGTGTGCATGTAAAGGATTTTTGATCATTTACATTTATTTATAGACCATTAGCAAGTTTACAGTAACTTAAATTGTTTGGAAATAATGAGAAGTTTGATTGTCGACTTAGAATAATAAGTTAAATTAATTTTAGAAGAAATGTATGGATCTTTGGTGTATAAGCTGCAAAAATATTTTATAACAAAATTGTCTGAATTGCATTCATTTTTTAAATGTGCTATATTTTACACGGAAATGCTTGTTTTCTTTTCTTACAAATATACTAGAATATCTGAACACTTTTATATGCTATTTACAGATGTACATACAGATCTCTATGTTATTATTTATCACTGTAATATAGAAATTCTACCCTGTTTTGGGTGTGCAGCTTAAATATAATAAACATAGCAATATTTTGCTAACTCAATAATGAAAAGTTATTAATGAAATAATGATTGAAAAAAAAAAAATCAGTCACAGTTTATTGGCATCCTCGAAAAAATATTGTATCACAGATATTGAAGTTATTTCAATCAGATTTATTTACTATGTTTATTAAAGGCACACTTACAGGTGGTCAGAGCAATACATGTATTAAATATATGAACAAAGAAGTATGTCACTAAACTGCAATTTTATAATACTACTTGTTTATGTTCTTACATCCAGTTTTGATTCATGTCATGTGAAATTTACATATGTACCTTTGTAGTATTACATTGATTTCACACCTTGAGCCTGGGGAATATAAAATAAATATTTCCTGGCATTGTTCCTTGGATTGTACACCTCCCCAAATAACTCAAAATGATGCAGGACTGAAATAGTCAGTGGTGTATTAGAAAATATTGAAGCATTGAAATGTTGGGAGGAAGCAGTATGGTGGTGATTTGCAAGAGCCAGCAAAGAGGAAAGTTTTTTATGACTGGGGAAATCCTATTCTCCTAAATGCATTGCCCCCCCCCCCCCATCTGTATTTTCCCCTCATATCTTCTCTCTCCTCTTTCTCAAACACAGCTTTCCTCTTTCTTGTCCCTTCCCTCCCCATTTTATCCCTATTTTCCCCCTTTTACCTCTTCTTTATCCAGGCCTCCCCACTCTTATACCCATGTGTGTGTCCCCTTACCCTCACTCTCCAATTCTCCTTTCATTTCACCCCAATCTCACTCTCCTGCTCTTTGTGTTTTCTTCTATCCTGGTATCCCCTCACCCTGTGTCTTTTCTTCTCCCCTTCTTTTATGCTCTCTTTTACTGTACCATCTTTTCCCCTTTATGCCCATATTTTATCATCTCCCCTTCCTTTCCTCCTCTTCTGCTCCATCCTACTTCCCTCTCCCCCTTTCAAATTTTCATCTGCCATTTCTTTTTCTTTTCTTGATTATCTTTCATACTTTCCTTTCATTATCTTCTTCTTTCTCTGTGTCCTCTATTTACAATTTTTCTTGTTTCTCTGTCTCCCACTCCTCTCTCCAAACTGTCTCACTTTCATTTCTTTTCTTTACCTCTTACTCTCTTCTTTTTATTTCCTCCATCTTTTTTCTCCCTGCCATTCAGTCTTTCTTTCTCCATTTAAATTTTCCTTTTCTGCTTTTACACTCCTTCTTTTTCAGCTATTTCAGCTAATACTTTCTCTCCTCAACTCTAATTTTTATTTTCCCTAGCCCTCCATCCTTTTTCATTCTTCCATATCTTTCTATCTCAATCTCATAATTCCCCCATATGTTGCTTTCTCTCTCATTCGTCTTCTATTCTTTATCTCTTCGTTAACTTTATTTCTCTCTCCTCTTTTTCCTTCTCTATTTCTATCACTGCTTCTCTGCTTGTATTGCCCCTCCCCTTCTTTCTACCTCCACCATCTACCTCATACCCATGTTTTCTATCTCTGCCCCCTCTGTCTGTTTTTCCCCTCCCTCTTTCTTTCTTACTTTTTCTTTTATCTCTCCTACCACATCTTTTTTCTATTTTCCCACCTCTCTTTCTTTTTACTTTTACATATTCCTTTCCATCATGTTCTTTCTCACACCATTTTTCTTTACCCCCTTTATCTGCATTCCTTTTCTTTCCTCTCATTATCTTTCCCTCTGCCTTTCTCTTTTTTATTTCTCGCCCTGTTTTCTCTTATCCACTCTTTATTTTTCTTGCTCCAGCTCATTATTTTTTACAAACTTTCCCCTTCCTTTTCCCCTTTCGAAGTCCTTTCCACTTATGTTTCCTTTGCTTGCCCTCTCCAAATCCTCTCTTGCCTCCACACTGCAGCTAATGTTTTTCACTCATGGTAATTTTCTTAACTGATCGTGAGACTGCAGGCCATTGTGTAATACCCTTGGACATAACTCTAACCTGTGTATACTGAAAATGATGATAAAACATTCAATATTTTAATAAAAAAATCATACACACACAGTTAACTGCATTGTTTGCTGAAAATCCTACATGGCACCAGTTTAGGACACCAAAGAACACATTATATTATTGTTAGAAAATAGTTGTGTTAGATCTGTTTTATTTTTGTGTATAAAAATGAATAATCGATTGTTATTCAAAAAAACTGTTTTACTTTTTAATGCTGTCCTGTTATTCACATACCTTAATGCTTAAGGTGTGCCTTTTGTATTGGTAAAACTACATTTGTTTTCATAAATTTCCATGAATCATGAGAGGGGTGGGATAATCTTTCCTCAAGCTCACTTACAATACAGTGTCCAAATGTAATGGATGAAGCTGATTTGATAATATAATTTTATGGCATTCACCAGTATGGTGAGCTGTAACATATTTAAATTTAGAATTGAATTCCAGTTATGCATGTGAAAAACCATCCTCTATTTCCAGTAAATTGTCTTACCTTCTATATAACGGAATTCAAATGAAATTACTTGTGGTGTTAGCTATTAAGCTTCATGAATTCCCTACACAGCAATGGCCTCTATCTCTAATAACATCATTTTATATTGTACTTAAGGAAAATGTATAACTAACATTTTTGTAACCTGGATATTGCAATCATTGTATGCTTGAATTAAATGTTTCTGTTTTTGTATTAATAATCATTGTAAATATAAATGCTTAGTATGAATGTTTGTGCCAGTTTATTATTCTATTTTAGGGACACGCCTTCATTTTCAGAAATTGCAATTATCGTTTACAGTAAGCCATCACTAAACACTAATTGTTTCAAATGGTGGGCAAACCTTTTGATCTTGCCCTCCATCTAAATCAGTGAAAGTAGTTGACCCCTTTGTCCCATACATATCTACCTCTTTTTTTAATGCTTTTATTATCCTTTATTTGTAACTCGCCAACATATTCCTTAGTTCTATACATCAGTAGAGTACACAATATCACATACAGGGTAGAGTACATAACAAAAACTACAAAGTTAATACATGGCAAAAAGTGAAGAGTCCTGGCTTGAGCTTAATATCTTATGTACATGGTGCTTTATTAGAAAGCACCTTGCACAATTGAAAACTCACAGACTTACAAGCTAATGCTATGTTATAATACAACTGAATCCCCATGCTTCTTATGCTCTTCTTTCTTTTTCTACCCTGCTCCTTCACTCTTTGCCTATATTTTTCTTTCACCCTTCTCCTTCTTAGCAATGTAGATGGATGGCTCACATCCTTCCCATTATAGGGTCTTGTCAGTGACCCCCAGTTTGCACACCACAATATTAAAGAACATCTTGTCTGCAAACATTCCAGAATTTAACGATAACCCTATTAGATCACTTTCACCATAGATAAATCATACCTCTAATAATTCAGACAAAATGACCAAGCCTCAGATTACTACACCTCTGCTGAGTCAGGTAATAAGGCAAGGGTATCCTCCAACCTGCTGGCCTGCTGGTGTCCCTTGAGTCCAAGGTTGGAGATAACTCAGAATGACCAAGCTTCTGATTAATAATGATTAATAACGCAAGGGCATCCCCCAACTCTGGTCTGTTAGTGTGCCTTGAGCTCCAGGATTGGGATATATACCGTACTCCCTCCAGGCTTTAATCACCAAAAAACTTAGGTGATTTTTACTTCTCCTACAAACATCTTTGCTTATAGATTTTTGCTAAATTATTTCAACACAAACTACAATACAAATTATTTAAACAAAGACTTACATTAAACTGTATGTTGTGCTAATTATCCATTTCCCAACATGAATTCTGTGTGAATTGCAAAAATGATAAAGCATGTATTTGCTATTGGTGGTGAATAATGAATGTAACTTGAAAAATCCAACTTTATCATGAAACAACATTGTTGATAATTTACCAAGGTCTATGTATGGTTTGCTCTCTATCTAACTATCTGCTCCTACTCCTGCTTATGGGACATTTACCATGCTTCACTTACTCTCAAAATCCTCTCCACCTATGTTGCCACTGTAGCTTTAAAGTGATTGTAGCTTAAAAAGTAATTGTAATAAAATGATTCCTGATTGTGGGTTATTCCAGTAAAAAATAGAAATAACATGAATGGATTTACTTCATACTTACCATTACTTTCAGATTATAAAATCAAACCAGAATTGTTTCATAGAAGTTTATCCAAACCCCCAAGACAACTTTTGGCTCTCATTGCCTTCTGGCTGTCATTTGCTTTGCAAATTGAACAAAATTGGACCGTTTCTAGTAATAACGTCACCCCTTGTTTATTTTACTGTTTATATATCACTGGAGATCATATTTCTGAATTTTTGGACTGTTTTGTCTTAATTATTAGAATGTTACAACATCTAAATAAATCAGAACATTTAGTAATATTATTACATATTTTTAGATTGAACTCAGTATCACAACAATAACTGCTAACCACCTTCTCTGGATGTTGCTAAAAGTCCAGATTTACTCAATACGGCTGTGAATTCTTGATGGAGGCTTGCATATATCACTACAGAATAACACACAAATTCCCCATCAACATATACTTGCTTGAAAATATACTGCATGTTTGACAGCTATAGTATATATATGTTTTGTACAATAAATGCATTAATGGACAGCGTATTGTGCGCCTACAAATCAGAGGAAATCTGTAAATGTAGAAAGACATTATTGAACAGCTCAGCCAGTTTCTTGTAAAGGAGATTAGACAAAGCACATTGAAATAGATTAGTGGACCTATGGGAAGAGGAAAAGGGTTTTAATCATATTATACATTAGGGACTACAATCCAGAAGGACAGATGACCCATAATTGAACTGTCGTCAACATCTTGTTAATCTTTAATTGCTTTTGTCATTAGTCTTTTGTTTTTTGTAATTGATGTGTGGGGCCTTGAATACAATTTAGCATCTCAAGTGGTGACATTAAACAAAACTGCATTGAATTATATATGTTTGTAAGACCTCTCATTAATAGTGTAAGCAATTCAAATGATGTTTAACAGAACAAGGTAGTAACAATGACGTAATACATACACATCACGGACTGTACATAATAATAAAAATAATAATAATAAACATTCTTTGTGACAAATTAATAAATATATTATGAAGTTTTATAACATTTGACAATTAAAAACTCTTTTCATCCGACTTTTTTTATACTGTGCCAAATCATTGTAGGATCCTACACAAGAGTTTAAGTGTAGCAAAACGTCATTTCTAACTATATTTTGTAACTTCAAACCAGATTTTCTTTTTCTGAGTGTGCTTGAATTCACACAATTCTTTGTTTACTATGCAATAAATAGATGTTTATTCCAGGCAGCACGATCCTAGCATGCAAAGCAGCACTTACAGAAAACCACAAACTTTTTGGCAGCAGAATTGGATTTCATTCAAAGGAAACCCTCTATTTAAAGTTGTGATGTTTAAAATGTGCTTTGCTTAAAAAATGATCTGCTGATACTGTGCCATAAAATATAATGGTTGTCAGACAAAGTGAAGGGTAACTGGATACAATGATGTAAAACTATAGTGGATTGGGGTAACCATTTTATCGAACAATATTTCACCTTACTGTTATTACTATGACTCCTAAAGGGACAAAGGAGACAGATAAAGTATCGGCTAAGATAATGTAACAGGAGATTATTATATCTTGTCAAACACATGGGAATATTATAGTTTATTTGAAGTCATTCTGTAAAGTTTTGCAGAATTCAGCTTCAACGCTCTATTGTTAGTTTCATACTTGTTTTGAAGTAAAGACATTGTCACAGTTTTTTTAGGCATAATTCTGTTAAACTATATATTTGGAACCGAAAGAGATTGCTATTTTTCATCTGTTAGGTAATCATCTTACTCGGCTTCAACCTGATATATAGGCAGCTGGTCTGCAGTCACCAATCCTCCTAAGTGTGCAAAACATGTCATGTAGTCTGATCTTGCTATTAATTAAGCAGCTGACACAATCTTAAGATCCCTCTTCTTGTACTTTAAGGCCAGTTAATTCAGCACTTTAATTTCAGCATACTTTTTCCATTTTTGAAATACATGCATTTTTCACTGAGAAATCTTATACAATAAAGTATATGCTTACATGTGAAATTGAATGCCCACTTGCTGAGGCATTAGTACAGCCAATCAGATTGCAGGGCTGCCCCCCCACCCATTTAGGTATTGTTGTATTATTGTGCTTACATTTCCAAATTGAAGGAAAACAGACAGGGAACAACATTTACATTTCTTATACTTTGCATGTCTGGAATTTGATTAAATGAGAGCAGTGCTTTGCATGCTATTGCTCTGGAGCTGTTCTTGCTCTGGAGATATCCCTGATAAATCAAAAGAAAAACAAATTAACTCTTAAATCTATCATTGCATTAGATGTTGGACTCACCTACACAGGAGTCAGCTGTGGGATAACTGGTCTATGCAGTGTAACCTGATTCTAGGAAAAGCTGCTATTAATCCCTGGTTTCACCACAGCACGCACAGGACTCCATACCTTATGAAACATGAGACCTAGGCCTGCATTTAATTCCAAGCCCGTAATTACCTTCACATTGTCCGTATATCTGCGGGTTAGAAATTTGCTACAGTTACAGATGTATTTAATTGACTCAAGCCCGCAAGTACAGGCTCACAGGCACCACACGCAAACCATGAGCCATAGCATTTCAGGGCATGATCATGATCAATTAAGCAAGCCCATAAGTTACAATTTAGACAGAGCCAATAGTAAATGAGACTGTCATCATGACATCAGTAAAACATGTTTAAACTACAATCAGTTATTGTTTAGAAGTTCGATTTGCGATTGGACTCACAATCCAGAAATGTAGAAATCCATAATAATTAATAAATCAGCTGTTCTAGTCCATGTGGGTGACCTGATATGTATTAACTCCTTGATTCCTGTGATCAATATAACACGGAATTAAAATGTAAAACATTTAATATTTTTTTATTGCAGATTTGGGAGCTTGAGACTGTTGTGCAATTAATTCTAATGCCTTCCATTGCTTTCCCAGTATTTTAAAGTACAGTAGTGTGTTTATATTTGCTTTTTACAGTGTTACGAACAGGTGTTTAACCCACTTGCGAGTCCTATCAAGTACTCATATAATTTGTTGATACATTTGCCATTTATGCGTTTGAAAGCATTTGCAAGCTTTTTTGAATTGTTACAATTAAATATGTATTTTGCATCTTTAGCACTGGTAACATTGGTAACATTTAAGGGCTTGAAACATTAAAGGAGGAGATAGGACGGAGTTACATCTTTGACATCTGCAGTGATTTTTAACTTGTAACTCGCAATTGGAATGCGAGTAGTAAAATGTAGCCAATGAAATATCAGTAACATTTATGGGCTCTATTACAATTGGCGTCAGTTTACAGGCTCCGATTGAGTTAGGGGCTCCGAGCTACAATTTATAGTGATTTTAAAATTCACAAGTTAATGACCTCCAAGCCTTGGATCTTTCACTGTCGCAAGGCTAAAATCGCAAATCGCTATTCAATTCCTCCAATTCCCCCTCGCTAACCACCCCCCGCCAAGGCCGCAAATGGCAAATATCTAAGCACAAGTTAAAGGTACCAAGGAGGTCTTGCAAAGGGCTTAATGTCAAATCAGAGCAAATAAAAAATAAATACTGTACTTTTATTAAGAGTGAAAGTGATGTTAGGTCTTAGAATGAATAGCACAACATTCTCCAATACTTTATTTCATGTTCAATTTCCGTGTTACATCGATCACAGCAATCAATGTGAGGTCCAATGGGCTTTCGATTTTTGCGACTGACACCTAACTTGCGGGCCTGGCCAATTGAATAACATTGCAATTAGAGACCAAATGGAGCCTGCAACTCAATTGCAGGCATTTGACTGTCTGCAATTGAGTTGCGTGCCCCAAATTGAATGAGGCTCTATATTTGTTAATAGTGTAATTAAAAAAATAGATCATTTTAGCATATAATTGTGTGCTCTTTTGTACCATTAAGGGCACTTAAGTGAGGTAAATGGCCCTTTAAAAGCTTATTACAGTTTCATTGTAAGTGGTAAAATGTAAGAAACACTCATATTTTTAGCGCAGTTGCTTTTCTAAAAGAACATTTTAAAAACTGAAGTATGGTTTAAAGCACAAACGGGATATGGTGGTTTCCCTGTTTTAAAAATAAAAAAAACTACCTAAGTATTTATGTGCATATTTGCACATATTTTTATTGACAAGTGTGAATGCCCTATAGCTCATGCATATAATGTTTCTATAGCACTATGTGTACTAGCCAATGACTAGCTGACCGGCTAGTATATCTATTACTATATAAACATTGTATGCATGATTATAATTAAAATAGTGAACACTGCATGTCCCCTTTAAATATTAAAAAAAATCCTCTTATGAAAGAGTACTCCTGAACATAGAAAGTGTTTTTAGAATGAAAAAAATAATACAGCTTGTAATGCGTCACTTTTATATGCAACTATCGAATTGCCCGTCAAAAAATGACGGCAATGAAATTGTAAGGTAGCTAATGCTGTTTGGTGTATAATAAATATGTAATACATTACTAAATGAATATACTGTACCTATTTTGAAGCATTGTGATGAAGAGCTGGCAATGTGTGTTGATGTTGCTGCAGCATTAGTGGTGTGGAGCTGCTGTGTAAGCATGCTGAATGTGTGCACTGTGTGGTATGAATATCCGTATGTCGTTTGTGGCGTTTTGCAAGTTTCTTGTGGTGTTTTGCGAGTTTCTTGTGGTGTTTTGCGAGTTTAGAGTGCTGTAGCCTCGTTTTCGTTTTGTTCGGCGGCCATTTTTTCTCTCGCTTAGATTTTTTTTAGTCTCTAAACTCTTTTATTTGGAGTAAAATCGAGGTCTAAGTTGCATTTTTGAGGTTGTGGGTGCTCCCTCTTGGTGTAGGTAATGTTTTTATGTATGTGCTGTGTGTATGTATTGTGTTTTACATTTTGTAATGTTCGCGAGTTGCGTCCGAGTGTTGCGAGGCCGTAATGTGTGTGAACGTGTGTCGTATGTTGTTTGCGAGTGTCGTAATGTGTGTGTCGTACTGTTTGGGTTGCGACGTGAAGTTTGCGAGGGTCACAGTTGCTGGCATGGAGCGCCTTCGGCGCTCCATGCCAGCAACTGAGACCCTCGGGCAGTGCCCTCACTTCGCGAGGGCCGCGGGCTCGCTGCGCGAGCCGCGGCCCTCGCTATGCGAGGGCCGCAGGCTCGCTACGCGAGCCCGCAGCGTTAGCAACAACTCGTACGCTCACAACTATATATGTGATTATGCTTTGGTGGATTCTATCATTTATTTATATTGATTTACAGTGGTACATTGGGTTAAACCGTTAATCCGTTCTGGACAGGACTGTGTAACCAGAAAATAGTGTAACAGAAGTAGCATTTCCCATAGCAATCAATGTAAATTCAATTAATCCGTTCTGGACCTCAGATTTTTCACATTTTAGTTTGAACTGATGGTCATGTTTTCAGATACAAATCCTTAAAAGCTAAACAGAAATTAATAAATAGCAATAATTACATCAAATAACTTAGAATTTAACTTCACTTTACCAGTACTAAGAGGACTTGAGGGCCCAATGAGATAGTGGGGATGTAGAGGATTAGAAGGAGGACACAGATTATTGCTTGGAACTTTGGCTCTTATAGGCACACCGCTGTGCACACTGGCTTATAGGAACAGGCTGGGCACACTGGCTCATAGGCACAGGCTGGGCAAAGTGCTCATATGCACAGGCTGGGTACATTGCTCATATGCACAGGCTGGGTACAGTGGCACATAGACACAGGCTGTTTGGTCTCTTACCTGCACAGGCGAATTGGGCTCTTGGGCTTCCTTCCTTCTTTCAGATTCAATCTCGTCATCCCGATTACAGTGTTTACAGCTTGCTTCCTTCTTTCGGATTCGATCATGTGGTTGCGTGTACAGCAGCGTTTTCAGTGTTCCTACTTTCAGATTTGATTGCGTAAGTGGAGGTAGCGTTTCAACCCGAGGCAGAAAATTGCAGAGGAGAAGCAGTGTAACCCAAAAACAGTGTAGACCGAGGGCGTTGTAAACCGAGGTACCACTGTATTTCATGAGGAGGATCCTTTGAGTACAAAGAGGAAATTTCTATCTGTACAGTCTAATGACATGCCCATTAGTTTAAAATAATACACTCTGTTGAGACAGAAGCTGCAAGAAGTAGGTTCAGTAAAGAAAATGGATGCCTGCAGTAAAGAATAATAAAAGTAAAAAATGTAAAAATTGTAATTAATTTTACTTTGTTTTCTTTTTTGTTTTCTTTTTTTTATTTTGCCAAATGTTCAATGGTTAAAACAAAAATTAGAGGAGAAGGATTGCCAGTTGTAATTTTCAATGTATTAAATGTAATACAGTAAGTAAGCATGCAAGTTATGCCAAGGGACACGTATATAATGCTTTAGCACCAAAGTGCCAAAACCATATATCTGTAGAATAAGATCTAAAATAATCCCAGCTAACCCTGTCAAAGGCTTTTTCAGCATCGAATGACAGGGTTAGTAAAGGAATCATATGATTTTCTGCATGAGCAATTATATTTATCAATCTCCTAAAATACACATTTCTATGCACACTTGCAGTGTAATGCAATCTAATTGGAACTAATGCGTTTCCAAATGTGTGTCTTTTCCCCTGCCTTAAATCTAGTGGCCAGATGCAGCATTACAGTACCAGACCAGGGTATCTAATTGCAACATTCCCTGTATAAGATGACCCTACTAATTAAGACTTAAAAAAGGGTAAAAAAATACTGTCTTATACACGGAAAAATACAGTAATCATTCTCCAAGCTGGCCTACATATTGTCTCTTCTCAATCTTTTAAGACCAAGCAAACCATATGTACTATGTTTACTTTATTTAAAGTAATTGGCCCCTATTTAATTGCCCAAATCGCAATTACATGAGCCCATAATGGACCCCGTAAATGGCTACTTTTAGCTACTTGCATACCAATTGCAAGTTACAGGCTCAAAAGCACTGTGGTTGTCAAAAATGTAACTCCGTCCTATCTCCTCCTTTGATGTTTACAGCCGATAAGAGTTACGAGTGCTAAAGACGCAAAATCCATATTCAATTACAACAATTCAAAAAGCACGCATTTGCCTTTAAACCCATAAATGGCAAATGTATAAAAAAATTATATGAGTACTAGATAGATCTTGCAAGTGGTTTAAACACCTGTTTGTAACATTACAAAAGCAAATAAAAACACACTACTGTACTTAAAAATACTGGGAAACAAATGAAAGGCAAAATAATTTTGATTTTTATTGATTTCTGCATTTCTGGATTGAGAGTCCGATTGCGAATTAGACTTCTAAACGCTAATTGATTGTAGTTTAAACTCCATGTTTTACTGACATCATGATGGTCTCATTTACTATTGGCTCTGTCTAAAATGTAACTTACGGGCTTGCATAATTTATCATGATCATGCCCTGAAATGCTTCTTACAGGTTCATGGTTTGTGTGTTGGGGCTGTGAGCATGTAATTGTGTGTTTGAGTCAATTGAATACATCTATATATGTAAAATATTAGTAACCTGCAGCCAAAATGTTGCGTTACATGTAATTACGGGCTTAGCATTAAATAGGGGCCACTGTATCCAATATTGTCTAGCAAGGAACAATCTATTCTAGTATACAGTTTGTGGGACAAAAATGAGTAGTCAAAATCATTAGGATGGTAATTTCTCCAAGCATCATAGAGTTTAATATGCTTTAAGATCTTATTAAAATAATATTTTGTTTATAATTCAGAGTGTATAAATTGACTAGTGTTATCTATTATTATTTATTGTACCTATATAAATAATATATTGTCCAGTAATATCCATCTATTTAAACTCTTCTGTTATAGTTAATCTTTTATTAAACAGAATTGCCACTCCTCTAGATTTAGATTTAAAAGTACAGCATTAAAGTGTAGTAAAAGTTTTGTTAAAAAAAGTTAAATTTCCACCTTATTCTACCTACATCTATATCACCACACACAACAAACATACAGCCCCATAACTGCATTGTGAGACCCGCAACGGCTGCATGGTTGAAATCTGGCAGTGTTATGGTGCTATTAAATTAGATCTGTCCACGATCAATGAGCCGAAGACGCAAGCCCGTAAACCATTCTTGCACACGTTGGATGTGAGGCCGTGAACATGATCAATTATTGTAACCCGTAGTAACGGGTTTAGACGTAGCCAATAGCTAATGAGATCGCCAGCATGACTGCACAAAAGCCTGTGGAAACCCCCGCAGGCTCGCAACATTAACCCAATTGGGACTCCCACAGCATCTAAAATATAAAATTCCTGCCTCGCGGGTCCTTAAAGGACCTTAAAGGACCCACACTAAATAAAAAATGAACCCCTGGCGCGGGGTACTATATGTACCCCCACAGAACCTAAAATGAACCCCATCACTCATGGTGGGTCTATATAGACCCTCATGAGACTATAATTAACCCCATCAGTCCAATAGGGGTCTATATAGACCTCTATAGGACACTATCAACCCCTACATTAACACTATATGTGCCATGAGGGCCCTCATGACACAAAGTCTAAGCACTACACTACACTATGAACCCTTTCCTACCCTATACCATTCTATTAACCCCCTCTAACTAATTAACACTAATTAACCCTATGATTATTGATTATTATTAACCACCCATCTAAGTAATTAACCCTATTTAACCCTCAACATACATAATAAGCTAACCACTTAACCCTATCTAAACCCAGTTATCCCTACCTAGTCCTATTTACCCCTAACTGTACCCAACTAACCCTAACAGTACCCAATTAATCCTAACTATACCTAATTAACCCTAACTGTACCCAATAAACCCTAACTGTACCCAATTAACCCTAAATATACCTAATTAACCCTAACTGTACCTAATTAACCTGTATCCTACTAACTCTGACCCTATTAACCCCCTAATAACCCCTACACTACCCTATCCTATCTTATTAACCCCCTATCCTTAAGTACAGTACAGGAAATAACCCCCCACCAATTACATAAAAATAAAAAAGCACTACAGAAAATAATAAAAGACTTACGCATAAGGACTCACCTAGTTATGGTCAGCTCAGCCCTGAGTCCAGGGAAAATTGCTATTAATCATTGCATGCTTGGCTATCTTTTATTACTCATGTCAGTGGGCAGGATATACTTTGTACGTAAACAGAGGCTTAAAACTTTAGATTTTTTTAGCTATTATTAGTGTAATTATAAAATAATTTTAACATATAGTCTTGAGCTCTTTCACACCATGAGTAGCACTCCAAGTTATGCCCTTTGACCACCTTTCCAAAAGAGGCCAATGGTAAGACTTTAACTTATCTCATAACAAGTATGAAATAAACTTAGTGTAATTTTTATTTTATCATATTTTTTCCCTCTTATCTATAATGACTGTCCAAATTGACAATATATGAAATAAGTAAATACTTTGAGCCTTATTTAATTGAGCCCGTAATGGAGCCATAAGCTAATTTGCTATTCAATTGGCGTTTTGCGAGCCAAAAACGGCTTTACGTGTTACAGGCTTAAAATCCTTGCGGTTGTTTAACCCAGAACTTACAGCCTCCCGAAGCCTTTCACAAGAGTTCAGATGGCTAAAATCGCTATTCCATTGCAAAAATCCCTCAAGACCGCACCCGCAGTCAAGCCCGCAAATGGCGGCCCAAATCTTACGGGTTACAAATAGGACCCACAAAGGATTTACAGACTAGTTTGGAACACTGCAAAACACACCAATGCAGTTTAAATTATGGCCAAAGCAATGGAAGTCATTAAAATTGCACTATCAAAATGTTTTTTTTCCTCATATGCCAATATGAAAAGTCATGCTGCAAGATTCTGAAGGCTATTAAATACACACTACCTCATTAAATTGCAACACAAATACATGAAAATGGCTCCCATATTAACCATTTCTTATTCACAGAGGCTCCAATGCGGACCCTAAACATACAAAGATCATCTGATATACATCTCACTCATCACATCTACATTGGGAAAACACATTGTGGCCAAATTACACCACCACATCACATATATCAAGTACCAGGGGAACATTGTTTTTAATGTTGTTCAGTCCCTCAGTTGTGTCTGACTCTCTGTGACCCCATGGACTGCAGCACATTCAGCTACATCTCTGCCTGTGCTTTTCCATAAGGTTTGCATGCCAAAGAAACTGGAGTGGGTTGCCAGTTCTTTCTCTAGTGGACTGTGATTTGTCTGACCACTCTGCAATTTGTGATACTGTGAAGTATCAACATTCCCCTGAAGGCCTGATAACAATATGACAGGTGATAATGAATTGCATGTGTATTAACCCTTTATATATATATATATATATATATATATATATATATATATATATATATATATACAGTATATACTGTATATATATATATATATATATATATATATATATATATATATATATATATTGTGACAAGGATGGTCGTGTAAATCGGTGGTTACTTGAAGAAGAGACTGATACTTGCTTGAAATGCAGCAAACTGATTTATTTACAAGAACGAGTAACAAACTGAAGAAGTAACTCTGCTTAAAATAAAGGAAATAAACATCTACTTAAACGTGCTGACTGTAACGCAGGAACACCCTGACTACTCCTGTGCAGCTTATCTGCAGCAGGGGAAAAACACTACAACCCTGTGTCTTCCGGAAGGAGTAGTTTTCGCACAATAGCGCCACCTAGTGGCCAGGATACAGTCAGTCTCTTATTACGTTATATTGCCACCTTGTGGCCAGGACGTTATTTCCACTGTACTCATTACATAGTCTCAGATGAAGCATAGGGCCTGCCCGTCTCTCCCGTATGCTTCACCCCAGGGACCCTTGAATATATAACAACACCAACTTGTAGTCACTTTACTCTTCAAAACTCAGCCTCTTCCCTGGGGCATAATAAGTCTTGGTACCTTCCTTCTGAGGCCTCTGTCAGCTTCACACACGCTTAGGCCTTTAAGGCAACTCTGCCTGGGGATTCTCACTAATCCCTTCACACTTCTCTCTTCAAACTCAGCCTCTTCCCTGGGGCATAATAAGCCTGGGCACCTTCACTCAGAGGCCTCTGTCAGCTTCACACACGCTTAGGCCTTTAAGGCAACTCTGCCTGGGGATTCTCACTAATCCCTTCACTTACTTGCCGTCCTGAGGCTGTATTCACTCTTCCAACTCACAACGTCCTGCGACTGCAAACAGCCCACACTTCTTGCTGTGGTCCCAGTACTCCCAGCCACAGTAAATCAGGTAATCTCTTACAGGCTTGCTCCAAAGCTTCCACTGTAATCTCCACACCGGATCACCTTTCACCTTCACTCTGACGGCAGCACACAGCCTCCCCAGAGCCTAGCCAGCCACACCCCTTTCCATGTCTGCTTTCCAGGCTTTTAAAGGGAAGTTGCACTAATTAGGAGTTCTTCAGAAGTTTTAACTCCGTCATTCCTGTCAAGAACTCCATACTCCACTTGCTTGTCATATCATCTAAGGGCCAAACGGTCACAATATATATATATATATATATATATATATATATATATATATATATATATATATATATATTATCATATGATATCTTATGTTATTATTACTACTATTATTATTAATATTGTAATGTATTAACCTATTGCATAGTAACTAGGGCTCATTAGTTTACTGATATAGGAATGTGACACAAATGTGATGTATATGGATGTCCCAAAACCCCAACCATTGAAAACACATTGACACAGTGAGAACGGTATAACAAAGCTTTATTTCATACACAGAGCACAATCAGAAATGGACAAGACTGTGCATTAAAATCATGGGTGTGGTGTGGGCGGATCCAAGAAAAGGAAAGAGGCTTGATTTTTGGAAAAAGGAGATACCTAAAGGGGATAATATTATAGTCTAGAAAAAGTATGATGCATTGCACCTACCAGGGTCACATGTCGTCACTACACCACTGCAATCATTAGAAATCACTCCATTTAATTGAAGAAACCATTAATTTGCATAACACTTGCAACTTGTCTAGATCTGCTTAATTAAAAAGATGCTTAAACCTCTGGACTGTGTAATCCAATACAGTTTCACACATACAGTGTTTTTCCAAAACAAAAATCTGAAAAAAAAAGACGGAGGAGGATAAAAATTAAAAAAATATGCATGTACAGTACAGTGCTAAATACTGTAACTGTAACAATATAACAACTCACTTGATTCCCATCTGCAAGCATTACTAACCATTAGCTAGTTCTCAGGATAACTCACTGGCCATGATCATTAATAATGATGTGTAATCTCACAATAAATGCTTTGCTGTGACCAGCGTCAGTGGTCATGCTGTACTATCAACTTCTCCATATGATATTGTTCATCAACATTGATGTCCCATCCATCAGCATTAGGGGAAAATACTCATTAATACGGAGAGGACACAAAGGTCAGCAGCCACATTCAATGTTACTTACATCAGACACAAGGATCTGTTATCGAACTGATATTGATGTCAGGATCACATGCTTCACTAGTGCATATATCAATGCTGGCTGTCATTAACATGACATTGTGTGACTTTGCAAGTCCTCAGCCATAGCGGTATTAGTCTAAATTTAAGCTAACAACAATCTTTGGAATCTGTCATTGAATGAATGTCTACCTGAGAGGTACTGGGAAAATCTTACACTTACAATACACAATACATTTCCTTCACAATTCTTGCAGGTGAATTGTACCTAAAACAAAACAAAATAAAAAAACATAACACCTGCAAAATAAGGACTTTAAAAATATAGGGACTGCAGCATCCCTTCTCAACAGCATTCCTCAGTGACCATCAATTGGTGAAATGTTAAACAGAACCCTACGTGTCCACAGAGAGGAGGATCATGAACCATGTGATGGGAGGTAACCATCTGCGTCCAAAATATCAACTTCACATAGGTCAAGATCAAGGACTCTGTAGCCAGGCTAGATTAAGTTAACATTTGGACAATAGAATGTCACTGAGGAGTGCTGTTGAGAAGGCACAAAACATATGTGCAGCCCCTACATCCTCCTCCGCCTAGCATAAGGGCCCCAATCCCTGTGGGTGGTGGTGGGGGCAGGGGGGCATCCCCCAGGAGGCAGCGGCAAGAGCAGTGGTGGTGGTGCTGTTGGCGGTGGCCTTGGCGGAGGCATGTGGGGAGGAGAGGAGCGGTCGGGCTGCAAGTGTGGGGGAGGCTTCTGGGGTGGAGGAGGCGGGGCTGGGGACCAGCGCAAGGCCTCCTTAGTCAGGTGTTGAAATGCACTCTGGTCCGCCCCAATCCTGTGCAGCCCGGCAAGGTAGGACTCAGTCATCAGATGGTGTCTCCTCTCCTCCTTATAGCGCCTGCGCATGACCTCTGCATGATTGGCGGAGATGCTGGCCTGGATCCCCCGGAGGCACTCCATCTTTTGCTGCATGATAGCCAGCATCTCCGCCTGTGCAGCCTGGCTTGGTGGTGGGGATGGAGGTCCCTGGGCTGTTGCTTGGTGAGGAGGTGGCGGTATTGGTGGCTAGGTGGGGAGGGTCTGGGGCCCTGCTGGAGCCTCGCTCCATGAGGGTGGTGGTGTCATTGCTGGGCCTGGTGGTGGTGGTGGTGGCCAGTCTGCAGCACTGGTTAGGGGAGGAGGAGGACCCTAGTGAGATGCTTAGTCTCTGGCAGAGGGGGACAATGATGTGGCCGATGGTCCTGCTGGTGACCCCACAGCCCAGATGACATCCTCCTACTCCGAACCAGGGCCCTCCGCTCCATTTCTTTCCTCCTCCCTCTGCGCCAGTTCCTGGTGGACTGGGGCTCACTCGTTGACTTCCTGCTCTGATGGAGCCGACGCCCCCACCTCTGCCTCCCCACTGAACCCAGACCTCTTTGAAGCTGAAAGAGAGAAAAGAAAGGTAGTTGCCATTAGTATGATGAGTAATACATTGTTTTATGTTCATTCCTAACTATCTGACATCTAGGCTTAGACCTCGATAATTCACTGAATTGCAATTATGAGTAGCTATCATTTGCTATATTTGATCTATTCGTTGGTTCTTGACCTTGATTGTTCTGGGCTCCTAACGCTATCTTGATTACGGCTTTGGTCTGTAACTGCATAGGGTGCAGTGGGCATACCTATACATGGACTCTCTATTGGTTGATTACTGTTGTGCCCAGGAATGTCAGTGATTTGTCAGCTTCATGGATTTAATGATGCATCCATCTGTCCCTTGTAAATTACATAGAGCTGACACGTAGTTTTCCTTGTTGGTCATCCTGTACATGTGTAGTGTGTGTGATGTACATGTGGTGGCATGTTGGTGTATGTGATATTTACCTGATATGGAGGCTGGATCCTGCTGGGCCACCAGGCCTGAAGCTCCAGCGGTGGGCAACTGCCTCAGAAGGTTCTTGGCCACCCTCTGCCACTTGTTTTACTTCACAGTCACTTTTGGGCCACCACCTGGTGCTGCAGCTTGCTTGCTCTCCTTGGTCATCATCCTCCTCACCTTGGTCCTGATGTCATCAAAGCGGTGCTTCATAGACCTCACATCCCTATCTGCTGTACCCACTGCTGTTACTGTGGCCTCTACCTCCTTCCATGCCTGGGTCCTAGGGCCAGGCCTAACTTCCCTCCCCCCACTAGGATAATGGGGTGGCCACGGGTGGCATCAAGAAAGAGCACCTTCTCCCCCTAACTACCCCCCTGGGATTAGGCCCTCCCCCTATGTCCCTGAACTAGATCTGCCTAGTTCTCGGGGCACCCTGCCACTAGCCACCTGCTTCACTCCACTATCCTCCTCTACTCCGCTCTCTCCCTCCACCACTCCTTAACCAATCTCCTCCCCTCTCCACCTCTTCTACTCCTCCATTACTCTCCTCTGCTCCGCTCTCCACCTCCTCCTCCACCTCCAACTCCTCCAGCTACTCCTCCTCCAACTTCTCCTCCTCCTCCAACTCCTCTCCTTTGCCACTCCTCACCTCCTCCTCCTCTCCTCCACCCCTCCCCATGGCCACCTCTCTCTCCTCCTCGCCTCTCATCATCTCCTCCTATCCGCCTCTCCACTCCTCTCCCCCCTCTCTCCTCCCTCCATTTAAATCTCAAAAATAAGATAAGGATGAATAGAAATAAGTGTTTCTGTAAATATGAAGAAAAAAATGGTGTATTATGTGTATTTATTAACTGTTGGGGGTGGGTTGTGGGGTTTGGGATGAGGTGTGTGTATGGAGTCACCTAGCTCTATGTGTTTCTATGTGTGTAATTTAATTTATGTGTATTGGTATTATGTGTAATCTGTAAATATGTGTAATCAAAGATTAATTGTAAATTTGTAAATAGATGCATATAAATTAACAAAACCGCAATATACTGCTCTCTCCTACACTCACTCATCCTGCTCAAACCACCAACTCTGGGACCTGCGTGAGTATTATCGTTTCTTGGTGTTATATCTAGGAGATATTGAATATTCTTGTAGACTTGGACAACTGCAGCCTCTTCGGTTGGAGCATAAATTGCTTGCCTTGAATTCAAATTGAAATCATTTTGTCATGTATTGGGGTGTAACTGGGCACTGCTTTGACCAGTCTTTGACTGAATATAGTATATAGTATATGTGGACAATTGTCATACTAATTAACTATAGTAACACAAATTCAAAGTCCCTCAATCTGAACTAGCACAAAAACCAAGCAAAAAGCTAACAGTATAATTATCAAAATACAATGGGTTTCTGTTAATATAAATTCCATGTACATCATTTGTTTTTTATGACTGATTATAACCAGATGTACTGTTTTTGGGTAAAGTATAAATTGCATTGATAGAATTTGACTTATTAATCTGTTTCATTTGTCTGTTTAATGGTATTGGCAGAAGGAAAACTGCCTTACTTTTCATAATGTTCCCATAAAACATTTTTTATATGATTTTTGAGATCATGAAACTCAATGTTGAAAACTGTAGCATTTATAGAATATTGGACCCATAAAAAATCTAAATTATTTTAATCATATTACACATTGTAAACAAATATATAATTCAATACATTGAAGAGACTGTCATCGAAAGATGTAATTGTGACAGTTATATTTACCCCACTGTGTATGAGTTGGCATTTTTCCTAAAATATTTTTATAGTGTGTAGTTGGCTCAAACACTAATGTATAGAATGGGAATATGGGATATAAAATACAGGATTTCACTGTTTTAGGTAAAAACCTACCACATTTCATTTTTCATTTACTGGTAAAATTCAATATCCTATTGGTGTAGGGGCATATTTTATGCTGCCTCGGATAATTCAGATTTGTGCACTGCCCATGCACCTAATAACTACCACTCCTTTTTCCTTGCTGTCCCAAGTCATAGATGTCAGAAAGTGAAGAGTGCACTTAGAGACAGAAAAGTAATTACATATAGATGTTTCTGAGCATATGCAGAATGTGTTCAGGCCTAGGAGAACCGAGAAACACCCCACTGTATTGGGCTCATAAATAGAGATACTGAAATGTTCATATACATCTGTCAAAGAGGTTCTCACTATTTTTGTGTTTTTTTTTTTTTTTTTTTATTTAGCCTTAGACCATAGCATTAAATATATACTGTATATGTCATAACAATCAACAATTACATATTTTTATCTATATTTGTCATTTTTTATATAGAGAAATATGACAATTTTCTGAATTTGGGCCACTGGTTCTTATATTTTGAAGACAATGTTTACATTTCTTTTTTTTTTATTTTGTGATACATATACACATCTCGATGAAGAACACTCAGATGTAGAAACTACAGCAATGGAGCTAGGACAACTGAAGAGTCATTTCATGCATTTCACTTTACATTTAAAGGGTCATTGTAAGTCATTTTTTCAAACTACAAGTAAGAACTTTAGCTGGCAGGTAAATTGTATACTACATGTGTAAAATGCAAATCAATTTATTTGAAAATGATGTTTAATATGTGTAGCAGCATGCTAGAAGAATTCCTCCTCACCATTTGGTTTTAGTATTTAAAATGCATAAGCTGGATCAACATCTGATGTGGTATTGGGAACTATTCTACAAATATACATGCATACAGTTTGCCCATAGGACATCTGTATTAGTAGTTATGAATCAGTGGTCCTTTAACCTTTTCCAAATGGTCTGTTCAAATTTGTAGTTCACATATGGACAAATTATGAAAATTCCAGTATAAAATCAATATTATTTCAATCAAATGTAAAAGATGTATTATTCATACATGCTACAAGTCATAGATAACAAACTTACAGCCTTATTAAATTGCCATTCGGTAAATTGAAAAGGGCTCTATATAAGCAAAGAGCATATTTTATTTACAGAAGTTTTTAGTTAGTGAAGACCTTGCTTTTGGATAGAAGTTCACTAACTAAAAACTGTTATAAAAAAATATGCTGTGTGCTTATATAGAGCCCTATTAAATTTACAGAATCGCAATTTAATAAGGCTGTAAATGATTGGCATCTGAATTTTTCAGTTAGCACTGCATATTAGACCCCATTTTTATTGAAAAGTTGCATTGTACAAACATAGCATAGAGTTAAAACACTCAAAGCTAGATAATTACACAAGTTTTATTGTAAAATATATGCAGCAGACTACTGTGCTCATACAAGCTAGAATGCTGTCCTATATGTACGTTTTATGCTTGTTAATGCAATTTTCTCACAGCCCCATAATTATCTAGAAAATACCTTTCAACCAGCTCCATCCACCCATAGTCAGCTCTTTATAGTGTACATTGCTGTACATATTGTTGTATGTCACATTAATGGTGCTATAATGAATCTAGTGCAGAGCAATTAAGCAGTAAACATTCACAGCATCCAGGGCTTTGTTCTACATCAGAAACCCCTATTTCTTGTGTCACTTAAGCCCACTGAATTTTGAAAATGAACGGCTGGAAATTTAACTCCAGTGACCGCACAGCAATAATTCCTTGTTTGTATTAAACAATGTACACTTGTTCCCAAAACTGCTTACATTACTTTGTATGTGTATGGCTGGTGCCAAAGGCTTTAGTAGTACAAATCAGAGCCTTATTCTAACAACAAGTTCTTAATTCAAAACTGATCAGTTGATGGTCTCGGGTCATTTTATTGTCCACGAGGATTGGGATGTATGATGGGCCTTGTAAAACTAATTTATCAGTAAAATGGAGTCACTTTGAATTAGTGATGACACATAGTCTGCATTTGTAAAATCAATAAATACTTGGCCAGGTAGATTTTAGAATGCGTGTAGAGGATGAGTAAGAAACATGGGTCGAAGTCAATAGTGAAAGCTTAGTAGAGGGAAGAGATTATATCTTAAAATGTTGCCTTGCAACTTTTACTATTTTAATTGGTAAATAAAGCAACCTTTTTTTTTTTGCACCGTTCAGTCAGTGATTTTATGGACTGTAACAAACTAGTTACATCTTTATGACCATGGTCATGCTGATCCACTGGGTATTCATGGCAGAGATATTCCAGTGGGACACAGCATACAGCTCCTGGTATTCCTAGGTGGTCTCCCATCCAAGTACTGACCCTGGCCATGGCTTCATGGGGGAGTGACCTCTTGGTTCCCTAACTGGAATTGAAACCAGGTCACAGCGATAAAGCACTGAATCCTAAAAACTGGACCACCAGGGAATCTTTATTAGATGAATCCATATTGATTATCTAATTGTATCAAAGCACTAACTGCAACCTTTTTTAGGTATGAATTAGGAATACAACCCTCAGTATAATGTGTCTTTTTCTCCATTGACATTGCTAAGTTGACCACACATCACTAGGTAAACTTATGTGCAGTAGATTGAATTGTTCATTCGAGGTGACATTTTAAATTAGAAATCTAAAGGTGTAAACAAACCTTTTACTGCTTGGTATCTTAACACAGTCATTTGTAATGATCAGACAGTAGGGTTTAAGGTGTTTATTCAATTGCTTTTGATAAAATAAAAAGGTTTAATGCAATGTGATGCCCTTTTAAGGCATATGAAGAAGTAGTAGTAGAAATGTTTAGACAACCTCTTAGGCAGAGTTCACTTATCGGACAGGTAATATAGGTGGGGGAAAAGATCTGCTCTAACCTGAAATACCAATGTTCAAATTTAAGTTTTGAACGCTTCATTGTTTATTTTTCTGCATATACTGATATTATTGCTATTCATTTACTAAATCAACATATTGAATCCTACTGCCGGTACTCACAAGTTGTTTTTTTGTTATTAATTTAATCTCTAGTCTATCACATATATAGTTGGGAGCAGGCGAGCCAGCCAGAGCCGTCGTATAGCATGGGCAGCAGGCGAGGGCCTCAGTTGCTGGCATGGAGCGCTGAAGGCGCTCCATGCCAGCAACTGCGACCCTCGCAAACTTTACATCGCAACGCAAACAACACGACACAACAACTACGACCCTCGCAAACTTTACCTCGCAACGCAAACAACATACGAGACATGTTACCACACATTACGACCTTGCAACACTCGGACGCAACTCGCGAACATTACAAAATTAAAAACACAATAAATACACACACCACATACATAAAAAGCTTACCTACAGCAAGAGGGAGCATCCAGGACCTCAAAAAAACAACTTACACCTTCATTTCAATCAAAATAAAAGAGTTTAGACACTAAAAAATTCGATAAGCAAGAGAAAAAATAGCCGCTGAACAAAACGAAAACGAGGCTACAGCACTCTAACCACGGAAAACCCCACAAGAAACTCGCAAAACACCACAAAGCACCTACGGATATTCCGTTAAGACGCATACCACACATTACCCGCCATTTTACGCGAATGCCGAAGTACCCAACTACGCTAACGGTTTGGTCTCGCGCACGCACACTATTACACTGCACACATTCAGCATGCTTACACAGCAGCTCCACATCACTAATGCTGCAGCAACATCAACACAGATTGCAGCTCTTCAACAATGCTTCAAAATAGGTAAAGTATATTCATTTATTAATGTATTATAGATTTCATTATTATACACCAAACAGCATTAGCTACCTAACAATTTCATTGCCGTCATTTTTTGACGGGCAATTCTCTAGTTTTATAAAAACATTAATCACCACAAACTAATCTCTTTATTTTTTTTAAACAAACCAAATTCAAGCAATCTCATTGTTAGTTAAAGCAAAGTGCTATTATTCCAGTTTATGAACGATTTAGAGCAGAATTTCACCTAGTTCTTCTCTTTCAATAGTTACCAGCAAACTTTTAAGAGACCACTGTAGGTTAGGAAAAACTTCACATGCTTGTGAAGTATGCAGCAAGCCAACATCTGTAGCAGCTGTGTAAGCCATAATCAGAAATCTTCATGGTAGGTATACTTGCCTATTCAAGGCAAATGGGCAAAGCAACGTATGCAGAGATTGGAAGTATTCTTGCAAGCTACTTCTACTAAGCATATGGGGTGAGAGGGACGTTGTCTGAAATATTGCGTGAATCTACGAGTATGACAACAAATCCCCCTCCCTCCCCTTCTTAAATAGTTAATAAAAATAGAGTAATCATTAGCAGAACACACCCACTTTAACAGCTGTATTAATTTGCAATTCGGCAAATTCTAAAGGGCTCTATTTAAGCACACAGCATATTTTTTTTACAGAAGTTTTTAGTTAGTGAACTTCTATCCAAAAGCAAGGTCTTCACTAACTAAAAACTTCTGTAAAAAAAGTATGCTCTGTGCTTAAATAGAGCCCTTTAGAATTTGCCGAATTGCAATTTAATAAGGCTGTGTGTCTCTAAACAAGCAGAAAGTGTTGAAGACACATACATGGCATTCTTCACGCACAATCTGCTTAAATTATACTGGTTACACTATGTTGGTATAGATTGTGTTGATGTTTAATGCAAAGTGCAATTTTAAAAAGGCTCTGTTATCACTATTACTTCTAGAATGGACTGTAGCCCCTTTACAATTTGATTGCTAATATTTATGTATGTGAATACATGCATGTTTTAGTGTGTACATGTCAGCAGCAGTTGTTCATATGTGGCCATCAGTAATTATATATCACATAATATAATTGTCAAACTGCGATTCGTCGTCACTCTTTGCGACAAATCGCACATGCGCAGAGCACTGCCTGATCCGCACATTCTCAGTGCACGGCGTGAGCCGTAAATGCGCAGAGCGCGACGTGAGCCGCGCATGCGGAACGGGAGGCATGCGCATCGCCTAAGGGGAGGGAAGAGACACAAGGGGGGGGGGGGAGAGAGACACAGAGGGAAAGGGGGGGGGGAGAGACACAGAGGGAGAGGGGGGAAAGAGACACAGAGGGAAAGGGGGGGGGGGAGAGACACAGAGGGAGAGGGGGGAAAGAGACACAGAGGGAGAGGGGGGTAAGAGACACAGAGGGAGAGGTGGGGGGAAAGAGACACAGAGGGAGCGGGGAAAGAGACACAGAGGGGGGAAAGAGACACGTGGAAAGATACACAGAAGGAGAGGGGGAAGAGACACAGAGGGGGAAAGAGACACAGGGGGAAGAGACACAGAGGGTGAGAGGGAGGGAAGAGACATAGGGGGGGAGAAGGGGGGAAGAGACACAGGGGGGAAGAGACACAGGGGGAGAGACATAGGGGTGGGAGAGGGGGGAAGAGACACAGGGGGGGGAGGGGGGAAGAGACACAGGGGGGGGCAAAGGGGGGAGAGGCGCTCATTGCCAGACCAGTAAAGTAGTGCCAGGCTTCCCTTTTTATTGCCGTCACTTTTGACGAGCAAGTCGCTAGTGTGTATATAAATGTGACTGGGAATAAGTAGGTTATTTGCTAGACAATAAAAGCAAATGTTTATACACAGCTATGGATTGTTCTCTTGCATAAAAAAAAATTGGTCGCACACACAGCGAGTTTTACTTTTTTTTCCCCTAGGAGACAAATTGTCTGGGAATCCTCATGCAAGTGAAATATTACATACAAAGCTGCAGACAAATACATTAATACTATACACAACTCTTCCATCCAAAGAGAAATGTGTTAGCTGTGCATATTGCATATCATTTTATCAACAATTTGGTTTAAATATTTTAACCAGCCAATTTCTGTGAAACTGAATGAATTTCCACTTCTTACCACCAGGGGGAACTAACTCACTTTGGAGAATTCTAAGATATATACATCAAAACACTTCTCATCCTACACAAGTTCAGTGATTTTTAATAAACACTAAAATGAAAATAAATAAATAACCACTTAAAAGTGACACAGAATATGTTTACAAATATGGTATAATTCAAACATATAGGTAGTAGCAAGTACTTTATCATTTAAATGTTATTTAAAATATATATTTTCTTAAAGTAAAAATAAGATTGAAGTTTGCCATTTAGAGCTGTCAGTTAGCCTTTTGGATTCACCCACAAAAAAAGGTTGAAAAGTTTTATTAATAAGAGATGATTGTATTTATTTATTGATATACAATATACTTTCAGCCTTTTTAAATTGCGATTTGGCCAATTGAATAGGGCTCTATATAAGCACAAGCATCTTTTATTTTACAGATGTTAGTGAAGACCTTAGTTTTGGATAGAAGTTCACTAGCTAAAAACTTTTGTAAAAAAAAATATGCGGAGGACCTCATTCAATTGCGATTTCGCCAATTGAATAGGGCTCTATATAAGCACAATCATCTTTTTTTTACAGACATTTTTAGTTAGTGATCTTCTATCCAAAAGCAAGGTCATTACTAACTAAAAACTTCTGTAACAAAATATGTGATGTGCTTAAATAGAGCCCTATTCAATTGGCCAAATCGCAATTTAATAGGGCTGTATATATATATATATATATATATATATATATATATATATATATATGTATATATATATATATATATATATATATATATACACACACACACATATATCAATACACTAACACTGAAAAGGTCCAGGTTGCAAACCTTTTGGTTAGAAGTATGATAAGTGTGTAGGAACTTACTTAACCTGGAGACTAAGGTCAATAAAGAAATGAATAAGAAATGGAGATTAGTAGAGAATTTTCATAGGATGGTTATCAGTGCTTTTTAAATGAAGCTTGCTGGAAGGACTGTTGAGCTTTACATTTAGGCAGTATATTTAAGACGAAATGGCTAGGAAGGGCAATAAGGAGCTTGTGAAGGAGCTGCTAGTGTGTAGGAAAATAAAGCTGAGAAACCAAAGGAAAAGGTTCAAGTGATGTGGAGTAAGCAGAGGCTTTAGGTTTGTTCATGGAGTTTACTGAAATCTTTCAGCCGGAGAGTATGAATGTCAGAGGAGATGACGTGATTAAGATGTGCAATAAAGATACTTAGAAGCAGCATGTAATCATGAGCTTGGACATGTGGCAATACATATATAAAGTGCCAAGGTGCACAAAGATAACCACTTTCCTAATCCTGTGTTGATAAATGTTATAGATTTTGATCGGTGGGAAAACACCAAACAAAAAGGAGGAGAATCCTTTTTGGGCCCTTGCTCTAACATAACAATATGCTGTTATCCCATCACCTACTGTACTATTATCATTACATGATGTCTTGAATTCATATTGCCTACTGTTTTTTTGTAATTTCCTATGGGGATAATGATGGGTTCAGTAATAACAGTCATTTTATGTGCTAGTGTTAGAAAGAGGTATGAAAAATAGCAATATCTAGCTTCGACTATCCACAGGATAACTGCTCTCTGCAATGGCTGGCCAAAGATCTACAGTGGAGCTGACATTGGATACCAAAAGCTGTTTTGCTGCCAGTAGCAGCATGAGATGATGAAGTGATGAAATGCATCATTGCAGCAATGTTTGGATTCTTGATTTATGAGCTCAGCTGCAAGTCTATCTGAGTACAGTACCTCTGGTATTTAGTATTTAAGATTGTGCACTAAGAATACGGCATTGGATCCCAGGGCCCTCACTTGCACAGCCCCATGGGTGCTCCTGGTATTTACTGGCTGTATTTTTGACTTCATTCTCAAATCTCAGTGGATACTCCTAGGAGTTTAGGAGCTCTCACGTGAACACACCTAATGCAATATTACAAACCACCAAATGACCTTCATTTTTTTTATTAAATTCTTTATTAATTCTTCTAAATAGGTTCCAGTATGGAAAAAGTGGCTCACAAATGATTAGCAGATGACTTTTCTCTGGAAGCCATTACCATGTGCATTCTATATAATATATGAAGCATACCTGCCAATGGATTCAGTATCTTCACTAGCGGAGGCCACTGTCTGTTCTAATTAGCAAATTCCAAAGTATTCTTTAAAGAAAAAGGATTATATACAATTTAAATGATCCTCAGTAAATGTAAATGAAAAGCTAGTGTTAAATTAGAAACTATTAGTGTTGATGCAAAATGACTGCAGTCATCACTTAATGACATTGTCTGAGCTCAGCTAAGAAGAGGAAACATATGCACGGTATGGAATTTGAGACAAAAATGAATTCAGCGGATCCTTTTGAAATGAGAAATGCCTAACTATGGTATTCAATGCATTGCATGTCTTATTGTAGTTATTTAAATAAATCAAGATTTAGCTAAGTGAGCAAATACAGTATAGACAGGAAATCATTATCTCCTGCGTGTCTGCAGGGGGAACTTCAGCTTGGACACAATGAGGGCCATAGAGGGGGATTGTAGAAGGAGCAGCTGTCAAAGGCATAACATAAAACATTGTAATCTTAAATGTGATTGGGAAAACAGAAATCATCTTAAAAAAATGGACTACACTGGAAAATAGGCAATAGATTTTAAGAATGTATAAAAAATACAGAGGTGACTTTGTTACCTTTCATATGCAACTATGCTGCTCTGGAATCTCGAAGTGGGAGAAGATTTTGTATGCACTGGTTTCTGTCTGTCGGCACAATAGAAATGTGGCATTTACAATTGTCAGTACTCTCAGCAAAAGCTTGTTAGTTTACAAATCCACACCATCCGGAGAAAGTAAATGAAAGCTGTAGGGTAGAAAAAAATGCAATCCAGCAATAAGGAAAACCTGCATATACATGCCGCAAATTGTAAAGGTTTTTTGTTTGCTTTCTAAAAACCCTTTGCCTATGGTCATATTTAGTTATTTAAATACCATGTATACAAAATGCCACTGTGGTCCTTGGGTTTGTTAACTAAAGGCATATCTAACTTTCCTGGATTATGGATGCATCTGATAGAGAATCAGTAGTGTATGAAAATATTTTTTTTTGCATGAAACAATACCAAAATAAACATTAACACATTCACTCTGTTGTTTGCTAAATCTCCTCCGTTTGCAAGCAATTGCTTTGGTTAGTCAACTCTTGATAGCTCTGCTAAAATTAGCATAATTTGTTTTGGCCAATCACAGGCAGCTAATAAATTTTAATACAATATAACATTTAGTGATGGCAGTTTGAGCAGAAAAGAATCAAGGGATGTGTAGTCCTATTGCAGAATGAAACAGAAAGAGTTAGACATTGATCTGTATATCTCTGCATTAAGCTGCTGCTGGCTTGAAGAGTTAAATAGTTAAAATCCGTACCTAAATGCAGTGTTTCTATTGGGAGGTTCACTGTGCCAATGTAAGAAGCTCTGGGGGTGTGGAAAATACGTTTTATTTTTAAATAAAATAAATCTGTATGTGTATAGAAGGACTCAATATCATGTGTATTTCTGATATAAGCAGCATGTGATAGATTAGAGAAAGGTGACAACATGGAAACTTCGAGGCCCCATTAATGATAATGGAGATATGGGCACCTTTCTCACTGAGGAGTTTAATGAAGCCCAAAATGTTGGCACATGTATATTGCTACTTCTCTTGTACAAAGGAGACTTGCATGGCATTTTGGGTCTGTAAGTTGTGTCAGGGACAGCTTGAGCTTTTACAGGATACTTCTCTTTTGCGCATGGTATATGGGAGAAAAGACTCTGATTGAGAGTAAGGCAAATAAACTAGTATTTAACTTTGTTACGTCTCACAAATCAGTGTTTTTTTTTGTTGTGCTAGGATATGGAGTAATACTCAGAAGGGTTAATGAGCTCTTACTTTGCTCACACTAAAATCTTGGAGGCTGGTAATTCTGTAGCATAGTAGAATAAAATAAAGTAGATTCATGATAAATGTTTGCATATGAGACCTGTGACCTTTACACTCTTGCTCAGTATTTGTGCTGAAGAAATTATTTGCCAGCTGAACCTCTCTGAGTGTTAGCTTAATACCATTTTCTTATTGATTTGACACACACTATTATTCAGTTTTAAACTCATTTTTATAAAGTGCCTTTTTAGAAATCAATCCCTAAATATACTCCCTGTTATTACTATTAGGGAGTCAGAAGTTCACAAGCAGCATTCCAAGCAGAGTTGTTAAAGTGCTTTGCCACATGTCCTAACAATGCTCTTCCCAACCTCCTTAGGAAAAATAGAACTGGTTGGAAGCTAAATGTCCTTTATCCAGAGTTTATTTGGCAAATACATACCCATCATACCACTTGTGATCATTATAACAAATCCTGTACATATATAGGCCCAGACCTATAAGGGTAAACAAAAATACACAATATTCACTGTACTAAATACATATGGCAATGTTGTGCGGAAATTTCCATAGATAAAAATGACATATAAATGTGTTGTTGTTTAGTCTTGTCCAACTCTCTGTGGCCCTATGAATCGCAGCACGCCAGGCACGTCTGTCAGTCACTGTCCCTCTGACCTCCCACAAGCTCATGTTAAATTGCTACAATGACCTCATATCTCCAACTCTGGTATCCCCTTCAGTATTCAATGTCATGTGTCAATCTTTCCCAGTCATGTCTAGGGAAGTCTGACTTCTCATGATATGGCCAAAATATTTTAGCTTTAGCCTCATGGTCAAATCTTTCAGTGATTTCCTGTAGTACTGATTTATTGGATCTTCTTGCAGTCCAAGGGACTCTAAGCACCACAAATCAAAGGTGTCAATTATAGAGCTCAGCCTTATATATGGTCTAGCTCTCACTTCTGTATGTTACTACTGGGAATACTATAGTTCTAACTATGAAGACCTTTGTTAATAGTGTAATACCTTTACTTTTTAATAACTTTTCCGAACTTGCCATAGCTTTCCTCTCTAAAAGAAAACATCTTTTAATTCCATAACTGCAGTCACCATCTGCAGAGATCTTGGATCACAGGAAACTAAAATCTGTCACTGCCTCCACTTCCTCCCCATCTATTTGCCAGGAAGTGAGATTGCGGTTTGCCACAATCTTCATCTTTTTAAGGTTGAGCAGCAGGCCAACTTTTACCCTCTCTTCTTTTACCCTCATCAATAAGTCCTTTGGTTCCTCCTCCCTTTCAGCCAACAGCCAAGGTTGTTGATATTTCTTCCAGCAATATTGATTCCGGCTTTGGATTCATCCAGTCCAGCCTTACGCATGATGTATTCTGCATATAAGTGGACTAAATAAGGTGACAATAAACAACCTTGTCGCACTCCTTTACCGATCTTGAACCATTCAGTTGTCCCATGTTTGGTTCTGACCGTGGCCTCTTGGTCCACATACAGATTCCATACACATGTTCATTCTATTAGCAAATTTATATGAGAGACAGTAAAACAGTAATTTTATAATGGATTATGTATCAGTTAAAAAGGTATACTAATTGCATATTTAACAAAAATCACATATGATTCTATGTATAGAAATACACCAAAGACACATTATTTACCCTCATCTTTGCATTGATTTACAGAAAGGATCATGATTTTGCTTATCTTATAAATAGCTTTACTACACACAGTTTTATTAATGTGATATACACACATGCCAAATAAAAAATTACTAATAATAATACTTTAATAATACAATAAATAATATAATGGAACAAAAATAAATATATAATGTTAATAATAATGATAAGAAAAAATTATAAATTATATAAGAGAATAAATAAAACAATAATGTAAGACAAATTATTCATATTTTTTTATAGTATGATTATTATTATTATTATTATTATATTAATAATATTATATTATTGAACTAACTGCTATTTCATCAGCCATGGTGGGTATGTTCTGTGCAATCAATAATACTTAATAGAATAAGTGTAAACATATAGCAACACAATATGGTGTATAACAGCCATTCACAGGCAAACTTTTTCAGCACTTTGATAACTACACCTATTTGTTCATTTTGCTGGACATTTATACTTAATTTTTATTCTATAAGCTTTATATTAACATGTGTTTATTTTTTCTATGTATGGAACTGTTGTTATTCTGCACAATGTTTTATATGTTAAATAACTGGAAATGCTTTGATACATTCTAGACTGCAGCCACTAGATGGCAGTAAATATGTTTCCACCGGTGTTTGAAAGCTGTAGATCTCTACCAGCTGTGGGAAGGGTAAAAAAGATAATTGCAACTTTTCAATTATTTCAATTATTTTATCTATCATGTGTGCTGGTAATAGAGCATTTTTTTTGTTGCCACGTATTACTTATGATTCACAGATACATCTTAATTTTGGTGATGTTGTTGGAACATAGGTAGATGCTCATTGGCCTATGAGCGAGTATGGTCCATATTCAATTGAGGTTTCTGGCAATCCGGTAGCCCGTAAGTGAGGTCGCAAGTTAATTTGCTATTCAATTGGAGTCTACAGGTTACAAGTTACAGCCATAAAAATATTTTGATTGTTAAACCCGTAACTTACAGCCTCCAAAAGCCTTTGATCTTTCACTTTCTCAAGAGTTTTGATGGCTAAAATGGCAAATCTCTATTCAATTGTTTAATTTCCCCAAGCCCGCAAATGTTTTCACACCCGTAACTGGCAAAAGAAGGAGAAAATCCTATCAGTGCTAGATAGGACTCACAAGGGGGTTAAATACCTATTTGTAGCACTGTAAATGCAAATAAAAAATCAATACTGCAGTGTAAATAACGGGGAAAGCGATGTAGAATTAATTGCACAACAGTCTCAAGCTCGTAAATCGGCAGGGAATTTAAATTATTTTCATGTTTCATTTTGGGGTTAAATCGATATCAGGCCACCCACATGGACTAGAACAGTATTGGCATTCATTTTCATAATGCTTTATTTTGCGGGTTTGCCGGTCTGATCGCATATCGGACCCCCGAACCTAATTGATTCACATGTAACCTACTGCCTACATAATGTCTCATTTTCTATTGGCTGATTCGAAATGGGGCGTGCTTAATTGATCATGTTCCCGCCCTGAACTGCTACGACCCAGGGCATGGTTTACGGTTTTGGCTTTGGGACAGTAACTTGTGGGCTTTAGCAATTAAACAGCATCGCAATCGGAGATGAACGGGAGCCCCCAACTCACTCGCAGACATTCGGATGTGATCGAGTTGCGGGCTTCAAATTGAATATTGCCCTAAATCTCTATCTATCTATATGATTTGCTTGAACGAAATGCTTACATCAGATTCCACAAGAAATATTATTATTAATAATAATAATAATAATAATAATAGAAACATTCTTTGCTTGAAGAGCACCCTCTGCCCCCTCTACCAATCAGAAGAATCACCAACATTACTAGATATCTTTTCACTATTTCTGCAAACATGTCTAACAACATGGTCATCTCACCTTAAAGGGAAACTGAAGTCACAATTTTGCAATCTTGTATTTTAGAAAAAAAGATATTAAAAATGATATTACATGCTGCAAAATTATGTTTAAAACTGGTATAAAAATACTTTTGGAATAAAGTCAGGATCTCCTTTTGACTAATTTGATTTAGTATGTGACGGAGCGGCTGGAGATGATCGAGATTAAAAAAATAAGAGGAGGTTTCTCTAAAAGCATTTTTTACAAGAATTAAATGAACATTTTAAATCCTTATAAGACTAATATTTCATGTAAAGAAATCCTTGTGATATGTTACACCTTTTCTTTTAAAAGCATGATAGCAAATTTGTGATTTTAGCATCCCTTTATTAACAGAACCACCTTCTCTTCATGCTCTTACCGGTCTCTAATTTCACTTGTATATTACTAAAAAGAATATCATTGAGTGTGCATTGAAATCCATTGGTTCATTCTGAATGGCCATGGGAAATCACTGACATTTTTAGGGACTGTCTCTGAATAATACTACTTAGTAAGGGGGTACTAAAACTGTTCATGGGAGTGACTTCCAAATCAAAACATAAATAGTGTACATACAGAGAGGAGTTTAGGGGGATCCCTTCTATGAAGGGAAAGTTACCTCCCATATAGAGCTCTTTTGCATGTGACAGATATAATTTAAAAACGTTTTACTTTCCTTTACATTTTAATTATTTATTGACTTTAAAGTTTTTTGCATTTGTTTTTTTACATGTGTAAACCTTGCCCACTGGTCACACCCACCATCTAAATTAAAGGTGTGTGCCTCTCAGCCTATCGGTGCACTGCACTGGTCAGTGCTGCTTTAGTACTGGTCTATGGGGCGAGTGTGTTACTCACAGAGCTTCCCCCAGCACAACTTGCTAGATCCAGGATCTCAGAGTCCTGTCAATCATCCCATGTGACCAATGAGCAGTGCAGCCTCTGTCCCTCCCACAAGCAGAGCAAAGGCACAGGGGAAGCCGTATGTGAGAAAATAACCCAACAATGAGCCATATTTGGTAACGCAATGTTAAATATTGCGGGCCTGCAATGAGCACCGAATGCCCTTATGACTTAGGCTACAATGAGCGCCGAAGGGCGGCAGGCGCTCATCTCGAGGCCAGGAGGACTTAGGATCCAATGAGCGCAGACCGTGACCCCGCCACAACCTGCAGCACTTTACACAAGGCACGCACTTTACGAATTTAATTGCCGAAATGGATTTAACCACGTAACTGCAAAGACCACCAACTAACGACAAATAATAAAAAAATCAAAAAGGACACACTCACACACAGCACAGGGGGAGAGCCATGGAGTCTGTGAGTGAGGTTGCAAGTTAATTTGAGTCATATTTGTCGTTTTTTTCGATTGAAAATCGGCTAAGCGAGAAAAAAATGGCAGTCGAAAAAACGTAACTTGATGAAAACAAGGCCGAAAGCAGTAAAAAAGAGCCCAAAGTCAGTAACACTTAACGCAAGACAGTAACATTCATCGCACAGAGAGGCTCGCCATGAGTGCGGAAGGTGGTCATTGCAAAGCACCAAAGTTGCGGGTTGGAAGACACCTGCAATGAGTGCCAAGGCCCGTAAAGTAGGAGAAGCTTGCAATGAGCGCAGCGCAGAAGGTGCTCAGAGGGGGCAGAGCCTTGCATTGTGCGGAAAACAGCATTAGTACACGGGGGAGAGGGGGGAGACTATTAAGTACACAGGGGGAGAGGCTTGCGAGGAGCGCCGAAGGTGAACATTGCAAAGCAGGCTTGCCAAAAACTGCAATAATTGCAAAGTGCATATGACATATATGGCTTCATGGTTCTCTGTTTAATATATGTGCCTGGTTTATTTACTTGTCAGCTAATGCAAAAGCTTTCCATGTGTAGAGTTTACAAAATACATATATATATATATATATATATATATATATATATATATATATATCTTTAAGCACTTCTCACTTGTTTCCCTATACTTTTTTTATGAACGTCCAGTTCTTATATATATAGTAGTACGTGTCATTTGTAGCATGTGTGCACATTTTTGGTTGTATACAAGTGATTTGTCATTTAGTGTTGGCACTTATGCACAACTAGATAATTAATTTGCTTCACATTTATTTTTACTATAACTTATCTTTTCTTATATATCATTAGTATTCATTTGTCTTTATATAAGCATGGATTCACACTGTTGATTCGGGTACCTGTACTATATGGCACTTTAAACATAGAGAATCCTGGAGAATAAATGTCTCACTAACAAAAGCATTAGCATTTGCTCAGATGCCTTTGTTTTCCTATATAGGATGGTTGTTTTTTTTAGCTCATAATGAGAATATGCTTGCATAGTTAATTTTTTGGCATTAACTTAATATGATACCCCATATATAGAGAGACTTGTATATTAAATTGTTTACTATCATTAATACACGCATGTACGATCAAGAGATTATATTCATTTACCTGCCGTTTGAGGTTTATTAATGCAGCGTTTTTCTTCTGAATGGTTATGTTACTAATAAAGTATCCCATCCCCTTGCTTATCCATATTATATACTAGCGAATTGGCCGTCAAAAATTGACGGTCATAAAATTGTAAGGCAGGTAATGCTGTTTGCAACACAATGTAAGGCTTTTTTGCCTCTGAGTACCTTCGTCGCTCATTGCGAGCCTTGCACTGAGCGCCTTTGGCGCTCCTTGCGAGCCACTTCCCTCGTGTACTTTTGCTCCTCTGAGCACCCTTGGCGCTCATTGTGAGCCCCGCATTGAGCGCCTTTGTCGCTCATCATGTTTCTTGCAATACGCGCCTTCGGAGCTCATTGCAAACCTCTCCCCAATTCTTTTTTATATATATATATATATTTTTTTTTTGTTGCAAGTTAGTGTTGTAAAATGGCTGCGATTGTCTATGTGTTACGCGGGTCTTGAGCATTTTCCGTCCTTCCTTATAGTTTATTTAGTACCTCGTACGTTCCTGGGTAAAAGTCTTATGTGCCTGTCGGTGTTTTGCATGGTTAGGGGTTGTGTAGCCTGTTTTTGTTTTTTTCGGCTGCCATTTTTGTTGTCGCTTATGCGATTTTCTAGTGCCGAAACTCTGCAAATTGTGTTTAAATTTTCGTGCAACCTTACTCCCAGACATCCTGGCTTCCCCCTCGCTGTGTTTGATGTTTTTTATTTTTTTTATTTATTTGTGTTTTTGTTGTTTTTGTATGTGCGCGGTTTGGCCATTAACTTCGTATTTTTTTGACCTCAGGTCGTATTTTTTTTTCTAAGTCCCGCTTTCCTTTTTGCAAAGTGTTTTTTTTCACTGGATTTTTTTTAAACTGCTACAGGTTTCGCATTGTGAATTATCTAATTGAGATTTCTGTTGATCTGAAGTCCCGCAGGTCGTAGGGATGAGCGCCTATGGCCTTTGGCGCTCCTTGCCTGCAACTGCGGCCCTTGCGAAGTGAGCCCTCAATACTCACAACTATATATGTGATATGTATGTGAATGTGTGTGCATATGTATATTTGTATATATATATATATATATATATATATATATATACTGTATATATATATATATATATATATATATATATATATATATATACACTTATCTGTGTGTATAAATATATATATATATATATATATTTATTTGTGGGCACATTTGCATGTCCCAGCTCAGCTTCCCAGAATGCAGTGTAATAACTGTTTTTCTCGGAACTCTGAGCTGGAAGCAGGTTTTTTTTAACTTGCTTGAGACATTCAGGCGTGAACACAGATGTACTATTTATTTACTGTACTACTGTACGGTGGAGGGCTTCTATCGCTCTTTTGCCCACCATATTATAAATGATTGTTGTGGTGAACTACCTACTCATAATTTCCACAGCACAGGCTGAGATCCCGCTCCATGCTGATGATAGCCAGTAAGCTTGAAACAGCTGTACATGGATTGGATACTCAGCCTGTGTTTATTCCAATCTTGGCTTTGCATTAAAGCTTAAAGGAATGCATGTTTGATAATGGCTAAGGATTAAAGAGCGAGGCATTTGTGGGCACATTTGCATGTCCCAGTTCAATTTCCCAGAATGCAGTGTAATAACTGTTTCTCGGAATTCTGAGCTGGAAGCAGGTTTTTAAACTTGTTTTAGACATTCAAATGTGAACACAGATGTACTTTTTATTTACTATATATATATATATATATATATATATATATATATATATATATATGCGTTTTGCAATAGATAGATAGAATAAGAAGCTAACATATAGAACCGCTGCCTAATGAGGCAGGTTTTCCCCGCAGAGATCACTTCTCTGACGCAGGTTGTTGCTGACACAAACATCCACTGTTTTTCTGAATTTCAGTGTATTGAGAGGGCAGAATTTCATACAAAGACAGGCTGCTGACATACAGGTCAGTATATCCAGCCTCTATCCACACTCCCTGTCACTCAAAAGCTTTTCCATAGAGTTTAATGCGAACACAACCCTGCAACCTGATTGGTGAAAGTCACTTAGGAGGAGGATCACAAATCTATCTGAGCTGTGAGGCAGAGCAGGGGCAGATGGTCAGAAAACAATGCACAGAATCATACTTTTCATTTGATCTGATATCTCTGTGAAAACAGCAAGTATTAAAAAAATTCTAAACTTATTTCAACATGTTTTTAGTAGATCTTTACACCGGTGCGGTTCAGACTGTGCTGAATTAACTGGCCATTTAAATTCACAATATTCAAGTAAAACAAATGGAAAAGGGGGTGGGTAGTACAATGGAACTAAATGCTTTCTCAAAAAAAAATGTACAAGCTTATTTACACCTCCATCAAACTTTCCACGTAACATTCACTCTCCAAATGCCAACAGAAATACATTCAACATCAAATAGGAAGAACCCCATAACTTATCAGAGTGAAAGGTTGGGTGCTCCATGAGAGTCCAACAGCCTCATTCTATTGCTCGATTTTGAGATCCAGGCTCACAAATGAAGGTTGCAAGCTACTTACTATTCAATTGCCTTCCGTCTGTGGGCTCCGATCGAGTTACTTGCTACGAGCTGCGATCCATTGCAATTCGTCAAATCGCAAGTTACTTCCCTCCAAGCCTTTGATCTTTCACGACCGCAAGAGTTGTGGCTGCTAAAATCATAAATTGCTATTCAATTGCTCCGATTTTCCCTCGCGAATTACGCTGTCAAGCCCGCAAATTGCCAAACTCGAACCACAGGTTACTGCTGCCAAGGAGGCCTCGCAAAGTGCTTACTGACAAATCAGAGCACTTTAAAAGCAAATAACAAAGCAATACTGTACTTTTAATAAAGGTGAAAGTGATGTTAGGTCTTAGAATGAATAGCACAACATTTTCAAACTCAGCATAAATAAATATTTTATTTCATGTTCAATTTCCGTCCCACCTCCATTTTTGTTCAAAGTCCTACGGGCTTGAATTATGGGTTACGGGCTGGGAGGTCATTCAAGCCCGTAGGACTTTGAACGGAAATTAAATGTGAAGTACAGTATTATATTTTGGCTATGCGCGAGCTTGTGAATGTTGTGCTTTTAATTCTAATGTCAACCATTGTGTTCCCCATCATTTACAGTGTTGGATTGAATTTATATTTGCATTTAAAGTGCTCCGATCTTACGGACGTGAACCATGTGCTTGCGCGTGCGATCATGTTCAAGCCCGCAAATGCTACTGCCGAGAGCATGGTTTCTAATTCTTGCGACCGGCGCCTAACATTCGGGCCCAGCCAATTGAATACAGGAGCAAAAGTAGGCCTACTGCACCCCGTAACTTAATCACAGAAAATTGGCTATTTGCAATCAAGTTACGGCCCCGAATTGAATGAGTCTGCAAAAGTCTAACCGCATGCACTGAACTCCACTGTTACATATCATTCTTCATGGGTATAACTTGTACAGAATGGTCTATAGAAGTGCACTGAGCGGACACAAAGTGCCACATTGATAAGAGTGGGCACAGTGAGAGTATTGCACACAACACTCCTAGCGTTCTGAGGCCACCAACACTACAAAGAAAAAGTCTGAATTAACTCTTCTCGTTGCCAAGACATTTGTTTCATTAATACAAACTGTTTTTGTAAACATTTCTATAGAAATGTCAAGATTTAACTTTACCTTCTTCTATCAACATGTCAGGATCAGCAATATATTTGTTTGCATATATAAATCTGGCATTGAATTATATACACATTTTTGTTTTAATCATACACCACTATATTCAGCAGTGACTTTCTTAAACCATATGGTACTAATTCTCTGCAGGGGTAAAGTCACAATTATAAACTCAGTACTTGAATTGGGTAGTATCCGAGTTCCTTAAAAAGACATTTAACTGTGGTAAGTTTAGATAACTTATATAAAGGTTTAAAAAAAGTTATACATGTAGAGTACTATCTATCTATCATCTATCTATTTATCTATCTATCTATCTATCTATCTATCTATCTATCTATCTATCTATCTATCTATCTATCTATCTGTCTGTCTGTCTATCTGTCTGTCTGTCTATCTAATCTATCTATCTATCTATCTATCTATCTATCTATCTATCTATCTATCTATCTATCTATCTATCTATCTATCTATCTATCTGTCTGTCTGTCTGTCTATCTATTTATCTATTTGTCTATCTATCTATCTATCTATCTATCTATCTATCTATCTATCTATCTATCTATCTATCTAGTAATAGTGAAAAATAAAGGTTTTCCTACCAATCAGTGAGCAGACAAAATAGGGCTACTGCTCAGAGAGAGACAGTAAAGCATCATGATAGTAGCAAAAGTTTGAAATAAACTATAACAAGAACAAAATTACAGTGAGCCTATGTTACACATGTAATAGATTCATATTTTTAATTTCTCCAATGGATTTTTATGTCAGCATTTCTTTAATAAAGTATAACATTTATATGCAAATGCCCTACTAAAAAAATATATATTGTGTTTGTTCTTGTGCTTCCATACAGTGTGATACTATTGGGTCTGATATACTAATGGATGAATTGTTGGAGAACTTTTCCATTCCTGTTGCTTTATGGGACAGACAGATGTACTAAGATTTGACATCTCTAACAGGTTTACAAGAATACACCCCTGAGACATATGCACGATTGTTTTAATATTCTGTCATAATTTAAATCAATGTAATAGGTACATTGTGGTACTGTTTCACAAAACAGCCTAATTTAAATATTATTTTATACTAAAGGACCACTTTAATGGCCTTTTTATAAGGAAAGGTAGTAATTAAAGTGCCATTTATCTCACTGCAATTGCTCTTCAAGGTATGATATATATATATATATATATATATATATATATATATATATATACACTAGCGTCTTGCCCATCAAAAATTACGGCAAGACAATTTTAAGGCTGTCTGCCACACAATGTGAGGCTCTGCTCCCTCTGAGCACCTTCTCGGCTCATCGCGTGGCTCTCAAAAAGCACCTTCGGCGCTCATTGCAAACCTCTCCCCCTGTGTAGTTTACAGGCCTCGCAATGAGAGCCTTTGATGCTCATCGCAAGCCTGCAATGAGCACTCATTGCAGACGTCATGCAACCTGCACGACGCGCTAAGTGCCTTCGGTGCTCATCTCGATGTCCCTAGTCCCGGCATTGTTCGGCTAAGTGTTACTGGCTTCGGCTAAGTGTTACTGGTTTAAGCTAAGTGTTACTGGCTTCGGCTAAGTGTTACTGGCTTCGGTTAAGCGTTTCTGGCTTCGGTTAAGCGTTACTGGCTTGGGCCTCGCTTTTATCCTGTTTGATCAAAGTTACGTTTTTTCGGTGGCCATTCTTTTCCTCGCTTAGTCGATGTTCTATCTCCTAAAAATAGCAATTAGGGCTCAAATTAGCTTGCAACCTGACTCACTGCTGCCTGGCTGTCCCCCTGAGTTGTCTGTGAGGTTTTTCATTTTTTGGGGGGTGGTCTTGAGAGTTACGGGCTTTGGCTAAGTGTTACTGGCTTCGGTTAAGTGTTACTGGCTTTGGCTATGGGCACCTTCAATCTCTTTACATCTCTTTTCCATCCTTTGGCTCTCATTGCAGCAAAATGATGCAAACCTCTCTTGAGGCCATCTTCAATCTGTTTTAAAGTCCTAAGTGCGTGCCTCGGTATGAGTGCCTTTGGCACTCATTGCAGCCTAAAGTCCTACGTGTCTCGCGATGAGGCCCGCAATTGTTAAAATGGCGTGACCAACAATCCGCAATTACCACAACTATATATGTGATACTGTGTGAGTTGATGCTGGAGGGGGTTGGGAATTTGGCAATTTTTTTTGCTACAGGACCCCCCATGCACTAGATCCGCCACTATGTTTGACAGTTATTCTTCCATGTTTGTGGGGAGTGGAAGCTGCCATTTTACATTTAGTTTTTGTCACTAGCACTAAGAATGCTGAGGTGATTGGGTCAAAACTACAAGAGTTGGCCTAGGAACCAATCAAACCGCAGCTGAACTCTAAACTGTTGCAATTACATGTTTCTGTGTTCTTCAGTAGCTCACATCCCCAAACATGAATAATTTGTATCAATAAAAGACAGTTTCCAAAAACATTTTCACATGTATATACTCTCATACAAGAACATGTTCCCCTTTCTTCCATTCTTTTTCCATTCAAAACTTTTAAAATTGCATTATTTCTCAAGTTCTTATTCCTGTGTATCAGGCATTGTTGTTGTCAGTTAGTGAATACCCTCCTTGTGAAATATGGAGACCCACAGACCTAATGTTATTGGCATGTAGTACCGAGAAATGATTTCTATTGGCTAGCATCCACTTAACAATCACAAAGCAATTCTATTTTCCTTATGGGATAATTGAAGCATGATAAAAACAGTTTTGAGTAGGGGATCCATATTGTTTTGTATGCCAAGTAATTTAGAATAATTCTACTGACTAAAATTTAAACAAAATCAATTCCCTAATTCACTTTGTGAATACTTTCTTAGTTATCATTATTGGAACAAGCAGATCTTATATTTGTTGCAAAAATATGGATGACATATTGTGTTTCAGCTGTCAACTTATTTCTGTTGGCCACGCTAAAGGTCTATACCTGAGATACATTTTTAAACTTGTTAAATAGGTTTTAACTAGTGATGTCGCGAACATCAAATTTTCGGTTCGCGAACCGCGGATGCGAATTCCATCAAATGTTCGCGAACGGGCGAACATTTGAGAACCGCCATAAACTTCAATGGGCAGTCGAATTTAAAAACCCACAGGGACTCTTTCTGGCCACAATAGTGATGGGAAAGTTGTTTCAAGGGGACTAACACCTGGACTGTGGCATGCCGGAGGGGGATCCATGGCAAAACTCCCACGGAAAATTACATAGTTGATGCAGAGTCTGGTTTTAAGCCATAAAGGGCATAAATCACCTAACATTCCTAAATTGTTTGGAATAACATGCTTTAAAACATCAGGTATGATATTGTATCGATCAGGTAGTGTAAGGGTTACACGCGCTTCACAGTAACAGACCAATCTCCCCGTTTAATGCACCGCAAACAACCGCAAACAGTCCCTTTGCACAACCGCAAACTCCCCATTTGCACAAGGTTGGATACCAAGCTAGCCATGTCCCGTTCCTTGTCCTCACTGATGTCATTGAAGGTCTCTTCCTCCACCCAGCCACCAAGGGTCCCCGAAAGGGGACAACAAGCCCCCTGGGACGCCTGCTGTGTTTGGTCTTCCACCTCCTCAAAGCCACCTTCCTCCTCTGACTCCTCTTCTTCAGACTCCCAGAGTCTGGGGGCTTCCACTGCCCAGCATGGAAGATTATACACAGGTCAGAGTCTGGGGGCTTCCACTGCCCAGCATGGAAGATTATACACAGGTCAGAGTCTGGGTGCTTCCACTGCACAGCATGTAAGATTATACGCGTTGCCTCTGTCTGCGTTATTATAAGGTGTGTACTGTTAAGTAGTACTATTCCTATCGGTTTAATCCCTGTTACGTCCACTATTAGGGGACGTGTATATGGCATGGATTTTTGGAACAGGGAGATGGAAAAAGATACTTGGTCGGACCTCCTACTTCGAATTTGGAGCACTGCACGTGCAATGTAATGTGCCACCAGATAGGAGTGGTGTATTAAGTTGTACTACTCATTCCTATCAGTTTAATACCTGTTCCGTCACCTATCTTTCCTCCCAATAGCACATTCTATATGTCATCAACCGGCCTGTGTGTATTTAGAGAACCACACTTTAAGGCCCTTAACCTGGGACAAGGTGGCTTGGCTATCAGAATTGCCTCAGAGCTTTAAAAACTCGCCAAACCCCCTAATCAGACACTCACTATCATACTGGAAATGGGCCAAGAAACACACGGGTTTGTTCCCTGGATCCACCCAAATGACCCCAATTCTTGACCACCCTCAGGCCCCGAAACACATGAGCACAACATCACAACACTGGTGGAGGTCAAGGAAACTAGATAGACTGGGAGACTGGTTAGTAAAGGGCCAGATGCTCACCTATGAGGAACTGAGGGACAAGCATGAGCTACCGCTGTTAGAACATTACAATTACTGTAGGCTGAGGCATTTCACACACTCCCTGACCTAGAAACAGGGGACACCAGTCTTAAATTGGTTCTCCAAAATTTGTAAAGATAAACCTCTATCAAGGGGGATCATTGGGTCGCTTTACAAATATAAAACATTTGTTACTGGTTGAAGCTAAACTGGGGGAAGGACCGGAGTGGGGGAGCCCTGGAGACCCTTCAGAAGCAACCGGCGGCAAAATTATCCCAGGAAAGGAGAGGTCGCTCACTGAAGCCTGCCCTAGGGTAACCCAAGGGTGATTGCCCAGGTTAGATATTGTAAATAATAAGCTAATACTGCTGGAGGGATGATAGCTATTAGGACTTTGGTGTTCCCTGCAGATATACTCTTTACTATTGTCTGTTTTACCATGTTTTAGGTATCTCTTAAATTGCAATCACAGTAAAAAATAAGAAAAATTATTAACCTAAAAAGTAAAAATAAGAAGGAATAACCAGCTAACTTTCCCAAAATGTCTTTATTATAAATATGTATTTTTGCACAACTGTTATGCAAGACTGTTCAAAAATGCTTTTTTTTTTCATTACATGCTGTACGCCTTCTGACAATAAAAGAATTTAAATGCAAAAATTAGGTATTGTTGCAGCGACCAGAAAAATTGATGTTAGTTTGTGGACCAATATTAGCTCAAGGCAGCTCATCTATCAGGCCTTTTTTAATCGAATGCATCGCCCACTGTCAGTCCCTTCGGGATCCATCCCTCATTCATCTTAATTAGGGTGAGGTAATCTAGACTTTTTTGACCTAGGCGACTTCTCTTATCAGTGACAAAACCTCCTGCTGCACTGAAGGTCCTTTCTGACAGGACACGTGAAGCGGGGCAGGACAGAAGTTCTATGGCAAATTGGGATAGCTCAGGCCACAGGGCAAGCATGGACACCAAGTAGTCAAGGGGTTCATCGCTCCTCATAGTGTCGATATCTGTAGTTATGGCGAGGTAGTCTGTTACCTGTCGAGTCGTTCTCTGAGGGTGGACCCCGAAGGGCTGTGGCGATGCATAGGACTTAAAAAGCTCTGCATGTCCTCCATCAACAACACGTCTGTAAAGCGTCCTCTCCTTGCCGGCGTGGTCGTGGGAGGAGGAGGATTATGTTCACCTCTTCCGCTGTTAGATTGCCGTTGTGCTGTGACATCACCCTTAAACGCTGTGTAAAGCATACTTTTTCATTTATTTTGGAAGTGCTGCATCCTTTCCGACTTGTGGTAATTTGGTAACATTTCAGGCACTTTCTGCTTATACCGGGGGTATAGTAGCGTGGACACCCAGTACAGGTCGTTCTCCTTCATCCTTTTTATACGAGGGTCCCTCAACAGGAACGACAGCATGAAAGACCCCATTTGCACAAGGTTGGATGCCGAGCTAGTCATGTCCCGTTCCTCATACTCAGTGATCTCACTGAAGGTATGTTCTTCCCCCCAGCCACGTACAACACCACTGGTACCAGATAGGTGACAACGAGCACCCTGGGATGCCTGTTGTGGTTGGTCTTCCTCCTCCTCCTCAAAGCCACATTCCTCCTCTGACTCCTCTTCCTCACAATCCTCTTCCAGCGTTGACGCAGGTCCAGCAAGCGATGCTGATAAGGCTGTTTCTGGCGTGATGGTGACCACAACTCTTCCTCTTCACGCTCATCTACGGCCTGATCCCGCACTCTTCGCAGGGCATGCTCCAGGAAGAAAACAAATGGTCTGATGTCGCTGATGGTGCCCTGGGTGCGACTGACCAGGTTTGTTACCTCCTCAAAAGGACGCATAAGCCTACAGGCATTGCGCATGAGCGTCCAGTAACGTGGCAAACCCCCCCCCCCCCCAGCTCCGCAGAGGCTGTCCTAGCACCCCGGTCATACAAATACCCGTTAACGGCCTTTTCTTGTTGGAGCAGGCGGTCGAACATTAGGAGTGTTGGATTCCAACGTGTCGGGCTGTCTAAAATCAAGCGCCTCGCTGGCATGTTGTTTCGCCGCTGGATATCTGTAAAGTGCACCATGGCCGTGTAGGAACACCTGAAATGGGCACACACCTTCCTGGCCTGCTTCAGGACGTCCTGTAAGCCTGGGTGCTTATGCACAAAGCGTTGTACAATCAGATTAGACACATGTGCCATGCACGGCACGTGTGTCAACTTGCCCAAATTCAATGCCGCCAACAAATTTCTTCCGTTGTCACAAACCACTTTGCCGATCTCCAGTTGGTGCGGAGTCAGCCACTGATCCACCTGTGCGTTCAGGGCGGACAGGAGTACTGGTCCGGTGTGACTCTCTGCTTTTAGGGAAGTCAACCCCAAGACGGCGTAACACTTCCGTATCCGGGATGTGGAATAGTACCTGTGGAGCTGGGGGGGTGCCGTTGATGTGGAGCAAGACATAGCAGCAGCAGAAGAGGACTCAGCCGAGGAGGTTATGGAAGAGGATGGAGTAGGAGGAGTAGAGGAGGTGGCAGCAGGCCTGCCTGCAAGTCGTGGCAGTGTTACCAACTCCTCTGCAGAGCCACGTATTCCATGCTTGGCAGCCGTCACCAGGTTTACCTAATGCGCAGTGTAGGTGATATACCTGCCCTGACCATGCTTTGCAGACCAGGTATCCGTGGTCAGATGGACCCTTGCCCCAACACTGTGTGCCAGAGATGCCATTACTTCCTTTTGCACAATCGAGTACAGGTTGGGGATTGCCTTTTGTGCAAAGAAATTTTGGCCGGGTACCTTCCACTGCGGTGTCCCAATAGCTACACATTTTTTGAACGCCTCAGACTCCACCAGCTTGTATGGTAAAAGCTGGCGGGCTAAGAGTTCAGACAAGCCAGCTGTCAGTTGCCGGGCAAGGGGGTGACTTTGTGACATTGGCTTCTTACACTCAAACATGTCCTTGACAGACACCTGACTGTGGGCAGATGAGCAGGGACTGCTCATGGCGAGACACGGAGTGGCAGATGGTTGAGAGGGGGCAAGCAGGGCAGCAGTGGTTGACGTGGCTGAAGATGCTGGACCAGGAGGAGGATGGCGGCTTTGACTTTGTGTGCTGCTTGTACTCATGTGTTTATCCCATAGGCGTTTGTGATGTGACATCATGTGCCTTCGCAAAGAAGTTGTACCTAGGTGGGTGTTGGACTTCCCACTACTCAGTTTCTTTTCGCACAGGTTGCAAATGGCATCACTGTTGTCACAGGCAGACACACGAAAAAATTGCCACACTGCTGAGCTCTGCAATGACGGCATTCTGGTGGTGGCAAAAGCATGCATTGACTGGCGTGCTGTCTGGCTGACCCCGGGTGCCGATGAATGCTGTCTGACTGTGCCACTAGCTACTTTCGATGACCTCCCGCTGCTTTCAACTCGTCTCCTCCTCCTCTCTGTCTCCCCATCTGAACTTTCCTCCTGTTCTTCTTCTCTTATAGCGGGCACCCACGTGACATCCACGGACGCATCGTCATCATCAACCGCTTCACTTGTATCTGACAACTCAACAAAGGAAGCAGCACCGGGTACAACATCATCATCATCATCATCAGACCGTACGTCCATGTGTGTAATGCTGCCTGACTGGGACATATCCCTGTTATCTACATCCTCTGGCACTTTGTTTGTGCATCACTCATTTCTTCCAACGGATGTGTAAATAACTCTGCTGACGGATCAAGTGAAGCGGCTGTGGTGCTAGTGTTGGTGGTGGCGGCAGGCGGGCGAGTGGTAACTGGAGAGCTGCCCGAAGCTAAGCTGGAGGAGGATGGTGCGTCTAGGTTCCGAGCGGAATCTGTAGAAGATTGGGTGTCCTGTGTTAGCCAGTCAACCATGTCCTCAGAACTGTTCAAGTTCAGGGTACGTTGCCTCTGAAAACTGGGCATTATTCTAGGGCCAAAGGGAATCACAGCACCACAACCTGCGGGGTGGCCTGCCTCTGCCTGTAATTTTTTTTACGATTAGTGGTACTATGCGTGCAAGCTACTGTGACACCAGATATGAGTGTCACTGTGCACTGGCAAAAGTTGTCAGACTAGATGCAATAGGCCTCACACACACACCTGTAGGCAGGCAACTGATATTCAATCGATTACAGTAAAAAAAGGGTTGTTTTATTTCACTGCACACTACATTTGCACCATATATGAGTGTCACTGTGCACTGGCAAAAGTTGGCAGACTAGATGCAATAGGCCTCACACACACGCCTGTAGGCAGGCAACTGATATTCAATCGATTACAGTAAAAAAAGGGTTCTTTTATTTCACTGCACACTATGGTTGCACTAGATATGAGTGTCACTGTGCACTGGCAAAAGTTGGCAGACTCGATGCAATAGGCCTCACACACACGCCTGTAGGCAGACAACTGATATTCAATCGATTACAGTAAAAAAAGGGATGTTTTATTTCACTGCACACTACGGTTGCACCAGATATGGGTGTCACTGTGCACTGGCAAAAGTTGGCAGAGTAGATGCAATAGGCCTCACACACACGCCTTTAGGCAGGCAACTGATATTCAATCGATTACAGTAAAAAAAGGGTTATTTTATTTCACTGTACACTACGGTTGCACTAGATATGAGTGTCACTGTGCACTGGCAAAAGTTGTCAGACTAGATGCAATAGGCCTCACACACACGCCTGTAGGCAGGCAACTGATATTCAATCGATTACAGTAAAAAAAGGGTTCTTTTATTTCACTGCACACTACGGTTGCACTAGATATGAGTGTCCCTGTGCACTGGCAAAAGTTGGCAGACTAGATGCAATAGGCCTCGCACAGACGCCTGTAGCCAGGCAACTGATATTCAATCGATTACAGTAAAAAAAGGGTTGTTTTATTTCACTGCACACTATGTTTGCACCAGATATGAGTGTCACTGTGCACTGGCAAAAGTTGGCAGACTAGATGCAATAGGCCTCACACACACACCTGTAGGCAGGCAACTGATATTCAATCGATTACAGTAAAAAAAGGGTTCTTTTATTTCACTGCACACTACGGTTGCACTAGATATGAGTGTCACTGTGCACTGGCAAAAGTTGGCAGACTAGATGCAATAGGCCTCACACACACGCCTGTAGGCAGGCAACTGATATTCAATCGATTACAGTAAAAAAAGGGTTATTTTATTTCACTGCACACTACGGTTGCACGAGATATGAGTGTCACTGTGCACTGGCAAAAGTTGGCAGACTAGATTCAATAAGCCTCACACACACGCCTGTAGGCAGGCAACTGATATTCAATCGATTACAGTAAAAAAAGGGTTGTTTTATTTCACTGCACACTACGGTTGCACTAGATATGAGTGTCACTGTGCACTGGCAAAAGTTGGCAGACTAGATGCAATAGGCCTCACACACACGCCTGTAGGCAGGCAACTGATATTCAATCGATTACAGTAAAAAAAGGGTTGTTTTATTTCACTGCACACTACGTTTGTACCAGATATGAGTGTCACTGTGCACTGGCAAAAGTTGGCAGACTAGAAGCAATAGGCCTCACACACACGCCTGTAGGCAGGCAACTGATATTCAATCGATTACAGTAAAAAAAGGGTTCTTTTATTTCACTGCACACTACGTTTGCACTAGATATGAGTGTCACTGTGCACTGGCAAAAGTTGGCAGACTAGATGCAATAGGCCTCACACACACGCCTGTAGGCAGGCAACTGATATTCAATCGATTACAGTAAAAAAAGGGTTCTTTTATTTCACTGCACACTACGGTTGCACTAGATATGAGTGTCACTGTGCACTGGGAAAAGTTGGCAGACTAGATGCAATAGGCCTCACACACACGCCTGTAGGCAGGCAACTGATATTCAATCGATTACAGTAAAAAAAGGGTTATTTTATTTCACTGCACACTACGGTTGCACTAGATATGAGTGTCACTGTGCACTGGCAAAAGTTGGCAGAGTAGATGTAATAGGCCTCACACACACGCTAGCAGGCAGGCATATGCAATTAGATTACACAGAAACAAATAATAAAATAAAATAAAAAGGGCTTTTTGGGTTGCTGTCCTTGCAGCAGATATCAAAGGAGTCCTTCAGGTGTGTAGTGAAAGCTAAATACACAGCCTGGCTATCTATTTCCCTATTAAATCAGCAGAAAAAAATAATAAAATAAAATAAATGATGTTCTAGCCCTAAAAAGGGCTTTTTGGGTTGCTGTCCTTGCAGCAGATATCAAAGGAGTCCTTCAGGTGTGTAGTGAAAGCTAAATACACAGCCTGGCTATCTATTTGCCTATTAAATCAGCAGAAAAAAATAATAAAATAAAATAAATGATGTTCTAGCCCTAAAAAGGGCTTTTTGGGTTGCTTTCCTTGCAGCAGATATCAAATGAGTCCTTCAGGTGTGTAGTGAAAGCTAAATACACAGCCTGGCTATCTATTTCCCTATTAAATCAACAGCAGGTAGAATATATGTCCTCTCTCAACGAATGCAGCTACAGAATGATTCTAAAATGGAGGCTGTCATTCAGATGGAAGGCTCTGGAAGGGAGTGTATGCTGCTGATTGGCTGGAATGTGTCTGCTGACTGTAAGGTGCAGGGTCAAAGTTTCCTCAATGATAAAGAATAGGGGGCGGACCGAAAAGCGCATATGTTCGCCGTTTGTTGTGAACGCGAACATGCGAAAATCGCCGCGAATAGTTCTCCGGCGAACTGTTCGGGACATCACTAGTTTTAACAAGTTTACCATATATGCAGGCCATATGTTATACTTTTTTTAATTTACATTTTTATATAAGAACAAGATCTGTACATAAAACGTTTTTGGTGCAAAGTTGTTTTGAATTTTCATGGCAAAATGTTTAGGCCCAGGAGCAGGGCCGGGATTTCCACATTTGGAGCACCTTGGCAGTGAACTTGAAGGTGCCCCTGTGCACATGTAGTGTGCGGTAAAGTTTCTTGCTTAGTGAATGCTTTCATACATCACACACACGCACTCATCACACATACATTCATCACACACACACTCATCACACAACACACATACACTCATCACACACATCACACATACACTCATCAAACACATACTCCCACACACATCACATGCACACCCACACACATCACACACTTACATCACACATACATCATACAACACATCACAAACACCATACACACACGCACTTATCACACACATTTACATAATACATACAACATACAACACATCACACACCATAAATACACACACATCACACACATGCACTCATCACACATATACACTCATCACACACTCATTGCACACACACACACATCACACAACACATCACATACACCTTACATACACACACATCACTCACACTCACCTTACACACACACACATCCCATACATACACATCACACACAACACACACACACATACATACATCACACACAAATACATACATCACTCACACACATCACACAATGTATATGTATTTAGTTTACTAAAGGGCAGCTAGGTAAAATATAAATGTTACCTTTGTCATGGACTCCCAGGGTCATGCCAGTGAAGCTCCTTATCCTCATGGGCAGGAGCAGTGTCACAGGAGGAACTAGGAGGGCTGGGGAAGAAGCCAGCTCCCGGCATCTTAACACCTTCTTCTCATCTTGCTGATGCAGTCTTGGGCACTCCTTGCAAAATGTCCCCTACTCATTTCCTGTGCCGGCAGACAGTGCTGTATTTAGATCCATGAAGTGAGAATGAGGCGCCTCTCTCAAAGGCCTGCCTGTAGGCTAGTGCCTATAATGCCTAATGGATGATCTGTCCCTGCCTAGGAGTATCAGTAATCCGATCATAAATATAAATATAGTGTCCATGCAATAAAGCATTGATAATAGTCTTGCAAAAGAAATATGGTGTGTTTTCATATCTATATAAATATACGGACATGATTTCTAAGTGCCACTGCTTTCAATAGGACTAAGGGGAATCTAACTTCTTTACTGAGAAGTCAGCTTAAGCAAGCAGCTCAAAGAACACAAAGGTGTCAACAGCAAATAATACTAGCACATGTTGTTTAATAAATTAAAGAAGTATTTTTTAAAACATTTTACTCTTCTTCAGTAACAATTCTTCAGTTAAGCATATTGCAAATATTGCATAAATGTAGGACTACATTTACATTTTAGACAAGTGCTCTAGATTATTTTACTTTTTGCTTAAAATATACATTAGAATCATTCTTCTAAGAATGGATGTTTTCTTTCAGGATAATTAGTCTTGAGTAAAGCAGGCATTTGTCTTGGGTAATTGAATGTGATGTAATTTGCCACACTTGGCACTGACGCATTCCGACCTTCATCGTAATTCCTGTGTGCATTGGAGAAAGTTGTAAATTTTCACCAAGGTGTTTGAAAGGAGTTCTTGATACATCTGCTAAAATTACAGCAGAAAGAAATGTCTGAGCCCTGATTGCTGAGTTTAGGCATTACAATATTTCCTTTAACTGCCAGATGCTGAAGTCTGGTAGATTAATACCATGTCGGCAGCAATGAAGGGCCAATCATACGTTTTTTACTGTATATTTTAAAAATCAAAGTATCATTCCATCATTACATACTTTGCCATGAAAAACAGCTCATTTTCCTTTTTACTCTGCCCTAATCATTTATGCATGAACATATAATGTTTCCAAGTGAAAAAAAAGTACCTCTGCATTTTCCACTCAGGATGAGAGATTCCAAAATACAATGGGTCTTGCATAAGAATGTCAGTCATAGCCTCTTTGGTATTATTTAGCTGCTATGATTTGCAGTCAGGAGATGATTATCATTGTAATGATGATTTTCTAAATTAACCCCTGTAAATTGCTGCAATTTTGTAGCCATTAAATGGAATCTGACACTTAAAAATAAGTTACCATCTATTTGAAATATATGAGTTTGTTACAAATCACATATGGGGTGCTCCTGTTTATTTCTAAACAGGATGCAAAACATCTACGGTTAATGAGTAATGCTAGTACTGTGTAGTGATGCCTAGTGTCTTTCGGTGTCCATCCATCTGTTCATACCATGGGGAAGAAACTATCTGGTGACTTGTTTATGCTGGGTGGCCAGATAATAATGCATGATGTGTGAGGTTGGATGGTCACCTTGCTCTTTAGACCTCATTAAAATATGATAAGAGTCTCTGGGAGGTTTCCCTGTGCATATGAAATGAATAAACATGGGTTTTAGGATCTTAAATGTCTGTGGAGGGATAGGGATGGTAAGTGCTTGGAATACATACTGTATTCAGAGAAAAATATTTATCTTAAAGGCATATCTAAGTTTACTGAATTATTAATGCATCTGATAAAGGAGAATCAGTAGTGAATGCAAACATTTTTTTTGCATGAAAAATTACCATAATAAACATTTAAACACTTACCTTGAAGTTAGCAAAATGTTTTCTTTTATTTGCCGGTTTAATTTTAGAGTAAACACCCCTTCAAACCCTGGCTAAATTAGCATCACATTCATAATTGGTTTTGGCCCAAAACTGGCACAGGAAGCTGCAACATTTGTACCAAAGTCTTGTTATCTGAGGATTTCACACCTGATTACCATTTTCGCTGGTAGTCCATTCTGTGTATGAACTACTGCTACTTGTTTTTTTTTCTCTCTCTCTCTGTTTGGCATAGATTACTAGACAGCAGCTGAGCATAATTGGGGGATTTGCTGGTAGTACATTCTGTGTATCTTCTGCAGACCTCTCTTTCTCCTTGCAGAGTGCAGTTTTTGTGCAGTACCCAGACTGTAATTGAATGCTGCAGGAAGATTGATCTGCACAGCCATTTGCTGAGTAACGAACAGGTTAAAATCCGTACTTGCATGCTGTGCTGCTATAGGCTAGTACGTTTTGGTGATGTAAGCACTCTGGGGATGTGCAAATCAGGATTTCACTCAGTTGCACATACATCTGTAAGTAGACTGAATTTGTTAATGTAATACATATTTTTTCTGCTAATCAGTTACTGTTTGTTAGAAATCATTTAAAACCCAGGAAACTTCTATATACCTTTAATGCTAATAATTCCGCCTAACCAAGGAATTTAGTATACTTGCCATTTATTGAGATCTGAAACAATTTTGTCTATTAGTTTGGTGAAGTTTTGTCTATGTATTTGCCTAGGTATTTTAAGTTGTCTGATTTCCATTGGAAAGAAAAGCTAGTTTGGAGTTGAGTGAGCTGGGAAGGGCTTCTGATTTGAATTGTAGATTTTGAAAGCAGATGCTTGGCTGAAGTCAGACAACATTAATATGAGAGTGAAAAATATCCTCTTGGTTAGTAAGTGTAAAGATGATGTCATCCATAGATATGGTGAGTTTCATTCCCTACTTGATACTAGCATTTCCTTGGATGATCACTGCAAGAGGTTACATTATTAGGCAAAAAAGCAAGAGGGACAGTGGACACCACTCTGTTGTAAAATTGTTATAGGGAAGACGGAGTGCGATTGAGGATGAGTGGTATAACGACATGATTGTATTGTATTTTTTTTTACATTCTAAAAGCATGTTGCATAGTTTCAAGTATAGTTCTTCAGAATAGCACATGTGAAAAATAGAAATATAATGGTCCTTCAAGAATATTAATTGATGACACTTTAGGTTTGCAGCATGGGTTTTCACAAGTATGTGTGCCATTTAGAAAGTTACAGCCATGTACAAGGTTTATATCATGTGTTTGTGATGTGGTCACTTTTCTGTAAATAGCAATGATTTGTTATTATTTGGGTTGTGGGTGGTAAATGGAAAACCCAAATTCCTGTAGTCAAGTACTTGTGTCTTTTTCTTTTTTTTTCCTGGACACGGGAAGCAGGTAAACAAGGATCAAAAATTCCATGCCAAGGTTGCTGAAAATCCTTGATTTTCATTTTCATTTACCAGAAAAAAATAAATAAATTGAGATGTAGGTCTAGAGTTTGGAGTGTTTGTAGTCCATTAAGTAAATAGCTTTTAACTGAGTTATGCTGCAATTTAGCTGGCTCTAATGTAAATGGAACTTTTACAAGGATATGAAGCCTGCAATATGAAGCGTGAATCAGATTATGGCGAGAAAACAATGAATACTGTACAAGTGTCTGTAAGGGCACTGAAAGTGTCACAAAATCAGGTTGCTAAATTACAGCCAAGGAAACTCTATTGTGGGAAAGAAAACAATCTCTGCAATAGGAAACAGTGGTGAATTTAGAAAAGTTTGCCAGGAAAGTAACAGAAATCAAACCAGGAAAGTGTCTATTGATTCGTATGAGGCAAACTGTTCCCAACAGATGCTAAAGGGAGAAAGCACATTTATGGAGAGGCAGACTCACAGACTGGAGATTTGGGTTACATATAATATCTCTGGACCATTCTGCCATCAGATTCAGTATTGGCCAACTGCGGAAGAACAAATCATGAAGATGAAGTCTGAAGCCTAAACCAGCAAATGGAACAGTAAATGATATATGTAAAGCAGAACATTAAAAACGACACACATGTTAATGGAAATACTTAGTATTTGAAGGGGACAGTGAACATGTCATTTCATGCCCCAATCACATTTTTAATTCAGTGAATATAATACACTCCAAAACATTTGTCTGAATATCAAATCTTGCTCACTAAGCATTGACTGAGGAGACACGATCATCATGGTACAAATTCCAATGATGGGGATAAAAAGGAAGCTACTCCTGTTATATTAATCAGACCTTGATTGCAAGTTATTAACCCAGTCTGAATACTATTAGAATGTAAGGATTTATTGAGAATTATTAGCTGTAATCAGGATTCAGTGCATTCCCAGAACATACACATATACACAATGAGGATCTGGATTGGAAAATAGAGACAATTCTTGAGGAGTGAAATGGCAAAAAATATTTTTCAGCACAATATCAAGGCTTCTGGGGGATTACAGGGGATTGTACCAGCTGTACCGGCTAGAAGGCAAATCCCACCAGTTAGGTACTGACTCCAGAACTCAGTAAGCACCAAGACCAGATGAAGGTGATGTCTTAGAGCAACTTTCCTGGTTATCAGATAAGGGTTAGAAGCAAAAGAAACATATTAATGGTTAACATACAGTAAACAGGGCTATTTCCCTTCCTAGCAGGGGGACCATTTCCTCAGTGGCCGATGTTGGCATTGTACTAAATTGCATATGGCCAGTTGGATCACGCCAGGCTATTAAGTCTACCCAATGCAAACATCACCTACCTGCCAATGGGAGGTGAAGTTTGTCGACTGGCGTCACCAAGGTTGGTTTGTGGGTGCCTAAGCAGTCATGTAGCCCAGAGAGTAAACAAATTAATGTGCCAGATTAGGACCAGTACATGGAGCTGCATATGTATTATAAATTGTTAGTCTCGGTCTGGGTGCTAACATAAATTTATAATCAATGAGCTTATACTGGATTCAGCCTCTAAAAGACAGAAATAACGGCAGGCTGTTGTCTATGAATGGGGTGGTAAGGCTGTTCTAATTTCGGTGTGAACTAGCTCATGGTACAGAGTCTAGACAGTTTCTTGCTTTGAAACATTGGGGTGGTTAAAAGTGCTTGAAAATGGAATCCCGCTGTAGTGGCAGTTCCAGTGTGTTGTCAAGAGAGTCCCAACAATTAACCCCACCTGGCTGTTCCGTCAGGTCATGGTTGGGCAGAGACCTGTCGCTTATTAAAGTGCCCAGGTCATATTTTAATTTTACCCCGCTGGATGTTTCTTCTCCAAGAGTCATGCTATAGAAAATAGGTCTCTACAGAATATAATGGAACGTTACAAAAAAGGATAATAATAATAATAATAATGATGATGGGAACGTGAAATAGAATAGGAGACGGTCAAGATGTTGGTTAGCTAGGAGGAACTACACTTAAAGGGTCACTACAACCCTAACAACAGATTTGTTAATTTTTAAAGAGCATTAGAAATGTGCTATAAACTGTACTAGCCTTCTTCTCTACAATGAATGACTCCCAATATATTTGGCATTGTTTGTGCTGCATTTTTCTGCTAATGTGCAACTTTTTTTTTTTAATCCAAAATTTTTAATGTTTATACAACAGAAAAACAAAACAGAAAAACATAAATTAACATATATACAATACATACAGCCATACACAGTCTTTCTGGACAACAACTTTTAATAGAAAGTATTCATATTAAATTGTCCCAAAACAAGCATATATACTTAAGAGAGCATCTCCAAACCTTTATTAGAAGCCAAAAGGAAGCCGTAACCAAACATGCAGAAAGTGACATTAAACTATTTTTCCTTCCCATTTTAAGCATTTTTTCTGGGTTTTCCCTTCTTGGTTATTATGTCGTCTAAGTTCCTTTTCCAATTCCCTGTCACGGTCAATGTCACACCATCTTGGTACTTCCCTAGGTTTCCATCTTTTAACTACACACCATTTACTCACCATCTCTGGTGTATTAAACTTTGTTTCTCAAAAATATGGAATAGAAGCGGTGCTGCACTCAAAGATATCTTAATTCCTGTAATTGTTTCAATCTGGTCTATACAATTTTTCCAAAACAACTGAATCTGTGGACAACTCCACCAAATAGGTGCATGGGTCCCCCTCCCCCTGCAGCCTTGCCAGCATTCATCTATACTGTTTATATTAATTATTTTAGCGTTAGTTGGTACCCAATACCACCTTTGTATTAGCTTAAAATAAATATTGAGGTATCTTCTATTAAGGAGCATGCATTAAACCATTTTTCTTTCGACCAAATACAGCCGAGTTCCTGTTCCCATTCAATCATTCTATTTGTTTTAATTTTTTCTTCTCTCACCTTTAATGTTTTATTACATTTAGAGATAATTTTAATATTTTGTCCTTTTATTATAATAAGTTCCAGCGGGGAATAGTCTCTAAATGTATTCAAAGGGATCTCGAGAGATCTCAATTCATTTATAAAAGTCCTATACTCCAACCAGTTGATATTCGCAGTTTGACCTCTGCTCAATAAACTCGTATGAGGCATACATACATTACATACATACAATATTTTCAAAAAGGTCTCCCAATTTAGTAACTCCAGCTAACTTCCACTTCTTTACATCTATTTGTTTATTGTTATAGTGGAGGAGATTCAACGGGACAGCAGGTGAGGGATATTTGGCTAAGTCCAGTATTTCACAGTTTTTAAACGAAGCTTTTAATGAGGAACGTACACCTCCCGATAAAGGCCTAATGGCTTTATAGTCTAATGTAGGAAGCCATAAAAGTAGATCCAATGGACACTCTCGCATTAGATCCACTTCAAGTTTAAGCCATTTGGCTTTTTTATTTGATAAGTTCCATCCTAATAAATGCTTCAGATTGATAGCATTATGGATGTCTATTAGCGACAGGGCCATTATTCCTCCTTTTTCAATACATCTCTTAGTGATACTTAATTTTAATCGAGGTTTCTTGCTACTATTAATAACATTATTTAAAAAGCTTTACATACTATTAATCAAATAGAGGGGTGCCACCTGAGGAATACACCTCCAGATATATGTTATTTTGGGAACAACTAACATTTTAGTCAAGGCAATCTTGCCCGACCATGAAAGAGGTTCAGCTTTCCAATCTAACATATTATGTCTGATCTGTCTAAATGTAACACACATATTGTCTTTTAGAATAGATTTAATTGATTGTTATAAATTGGATTCCCAAATGGCTTATACCCCCACTATTCCAATTAAGCTTAAAATTGCTTCTTAAATGATTAATTTCCTAATTTCTCAGTCCAGAGATCAATGTATCTGATTTTGTCTTATTAATCTTAAAGTATGATAGTCTACTAAATTTCTCTAACTGAGCAAAAACAGCTGATAGGGAAGTAACTGGGTCCGTTAAGGTCAAAATCATATCATCCGCGAACATTAAAATCTTATGCTGGTTCTTCCCGAAATTTAGTCTGCTAATCAATTGTAACATTCAAATTACTTCGGCCAGTGGTTCTAAAGTTAGAACAAATATTAACGGAGGCAAGGGGCAACCTTGCCTCGTCCCGTTCTGCAAAGTGAATTTTTCAGTTTCAAGGTCAATGCCGGACACCTTTGCTCTAGCATTTTTATAAAGTGCCATGATCGCTTTGGTGCCAAATTGTTCAAACCCTAATTTTTCTAAAGCAGCCTCAATGAATGACAAATTCAACCTATCAAATGCCTTTTCGGCATCTAATGAGATGATTAAGGAATATTTCTCATCTTGGCATAAGACAATAAGTTAATCAGTCTTCTTGTATTTTCAGGACCCTGTCTCTTGGGTATAAATCCAACTTGATCATAATTAACCAGATTGGAGATAAGCACTTTAAGCCTGTTGGCTAAGAGCTTAGCGTATATCTTTGTATCAATATTTAATAGGGAAATCGGCCTATAGTTGATAATATTAGCTTCTGTCATTTCTGCTGACATTTGACCTGAGGTTATGTTACTCTTGTGCTTCAATTTGTATATATATATATATGTATATCTTATGTTATTTGTGTATTTCGAACCAGTGAGATATCTGTGAGATCAAACTGTCCACTTATTTCCTTATTTAATGATTTGCCATTCTGGTTTCTTTATAATCAGATCAGGCTTTCGAGGTCCTTTGTGTAAATTCTCCACATCAATTTTCCACGTTGAAAGTACAGCTTCTCCTTCTCTCACTGAAGACATTATATGCCAGTGTGCATCTTTTAAGGTCATAAGCCCTTCTGGGAATCTCCATTTGTATTTTAAATCATCTTTTCTCAGAGTAGTTGTAATATCCATATATGTTTTCCGTAGAGCTAAAGTAGCAGGTGCTATATCGGAAAAAAAATTAATTTCATTATATGGGGACGGAACGCTTAGATGTTGATAGCTGGCTCTCAAAATTTCTTCTTTGTCCAAAGTACGTATGAAACTAATCATAACATCTCTTAGTTGTCCATTCATCAACTTAGCTGGAAGTGGAATTCTGTGTAAATTGTTGAAAATATTAATTTCCTGAGTAATACCAGGTATTATTGTGCAAAAAAATTATCACAGATAATTTTAAAGGTCTTTTTCTGAGACTGTCTCTGGGACTCCTCTTAACCTAAGGTTTTTTCTTCTAGAGTGCTAGTCCAGATTTATAATCTTACATTCTAATTCATTAACTTTTTTTTTAAAGAGAAGTAGTGTTGTTATTACTGAAGCGTGGTCTACCACCAATTTATCAAATTTGGATTCTATATCTTCAGTTCTCCCATGTATCTCTTTAATAGCTTTATAATTTTCCCCAATTTGCATTTTCAGGTCTGCTGTCAAGTTAATCTGAAATTCACTCAAAATCTCTTTAAGTTTTGATGTGGTAAGCAGTTCCTCCTACGTTTCATTTAATTCAATTGAGACAGATGATTCATTGTTGCTTATTGAACTCTGATTACTTTCGCTTCCATTGACATGACTTTCTGGGAAATATTTATTTAGTTTACTAGAATTCGGGGCAAAAAAAGTTTCAGCTTTCTGAGATGTCAATTTTTTAACCTTTGTCTTAGATTTGTTAGCCATATTTCAACTCCAATTTACGTGAAAGACACCCAACTTTTCTGAAAATTAGCTTGTTGTTTCAATGTATTATTTCCAATTGTATTCTCTTTTGATACTAGAGTTATTGACTCTACTTCTGTTAAGTCCTTTATCAAAGCTTGATAATCCTTTTTTTTAATATGTTTTTAATCTCCTTTAAGGAGGGCTTTAGATCTCGTTCCAGATATTTTATATGGGAGATTTTCCACAGAATATATCTGTATCCATTACAAATTATTTCTTGTCAATTCAGCTTGGGTGCAGTAGTGATTACACTTTTCACAGTTGTCCCATAAAGATAATATCTCTCAATGTATGATTCTATCTGATCTCCAATATCACTCAATAGATTCTTTATTTATTTGTATCTGTATGTTGATATATATATATATATATATATATCTTATATGGTAAATTGCTTAGCTGGTACTCCTGCACTCTTTTGACCATCCATTTAGGCGTCACACCCAGCTCATGTGTTATCAGTTAAATTATTTATTTGATCCAAGCTGCTTCCAACTAGGAACTATGGTGATACATTTTTCCCACATCTGCTGAGTGGTGTAATATCATCTAGTTTCCAGTCTGAGGAGAAATAACCTTATCTATCATCACGCTTTTATTAATAAAGTGGACTTATTTATTTTACACTAGGGCTCCAGACGGTACTCTCTGATGTTATCCACTTCTGATTACTCCTATATCAGGACTGCCTTCTCACTGCTCTTTTATCCCTCCACTAGTGCATCAAACCTCATTCATAGAGCATTCAACAGCTGTTTGGTTCTTGGGTCTATTTGAGGGTAAAATACTTTAGTAATAAAGTTTTCCAGTGAGGGTGCAATTTCTCCTTGTTTTAGAAGAATAAGAGGCTTTTGGTCTTCTAGCCCATCAGGTGCCTTGATAATGACCACAGTCCAAAAAAAGGAATAGCAAATTTATTCAAAGCCAGGTTCATAGACTTTCTTTATAGACAGTTATATCTGCACACCCTTACAGATGCAGTTATATTCGTGTTTGTTAATGGAGTCCTCTAATCAGCCACCAATTAGTTTTAGTGTTGCTTTTATATGGCCCATATATAACCCAGTCCAACATTCAAGCGCAGTGGGCCATATATCAGAGACACATGTAGTTTATTATATAAATGTGCTCCAATGGAGCTCTCACCTCCCTGCCTTTAGAATTCAGCCTTTAAACACACCACCACACTTGTCTCCTGGAGCTCGGCTTCCTCCGTGAGCTAATTCTGACAAGTCTGCTCTTGTCCAGCGTCTGGGACACACTGCGCGTATCTCTGTCTTTCCGTGCGTTCCCCGCCAGCTCTGTGACGTCACCGCTGAAGCTCTAACCTGGAGTCTCGGCGTCTCAAGTGAGTGGAGTCCAGCAGCGCTGCTGTAATTACGGTTACTGTAAGACTCTACACGGTCTCCGTTTCCATACGTCCTGCTTCAGATCCAATGGAGCTCTCACCTCCAGACCATCAAGGAGCAGGCATTAACTTATTGTGCCACGATATTCACCAACCTATATAGAATTAATGGACACTGCCTGGTCTTATATAAAAGTTCTTATAGCTGAATCCGTTGGTCCATATTTCAGTGCATGCAGATTCGAGCAGAGCTCAGTATAGCAGCACTCATTAGCTCTCCCTCTCACCTCAGCAGACTTCTCGCGTGTCTGCGCTACTCATTTCAGGTCACGCCCTCAAATCTCAATAAAAAACTCTGCTTATGTGCAACTTGATGTGCTAATTTATGACTCTTCTTGTTCTTGATAGAGCTTGGTGAGCTGATCGAACTGCATTATTACACTGGGGTATACTGTGATCGTTTATTTGTTTACAAAAACAATGTTTCTCTAATTAACACTTCAAAGCAACCAAATAGCAGAGCAAAGCTATTTAGCTTGGACTATGCAGTCATGGTGATATTGAATGCAAATTAAACTGTTTGTTTTATATTTTCCTTAGCTTTGCTTAAACAGTGCATTAGATATGTTTGTATGTTTTGGAAAATGTACATGAAAAAATTCTATGAAAAACATATTTACATAATAACTTTAAACAAAAAATGCTGAAAACCTTGTCAATTATTTACGTATGGAAGAAATCACTACTGCAATGAATAACCAGTTTTCATGATTTTGAGAAGAACTTGTTTTTGGGGTACAAAGTTTAAAATCTTTATTTCCTTTAAATGTTTTATTTGAATTTATTAATATTTTTTAACGCTACCCACTTATTTAAGTTGATAAGATTTAGTTTGTGTCTTGATAGTCTTGTGTTTTAATGTTATAATATTTGTGTTTTGTTTTACTGTGTATTTTACAGTTGCAAGAAAACACAAAATGTTAGATGTACATGACTCCATGTACAAGTAAGCTATTTTATTATCCATGATTAAGTTCTGAGGCACATAGATATCTAAAGTGGTGATTAACAGAGTCCTACTGTCCTACCATTAATCCCAGTTCTCTGATATTTATGCTCAGTTATATCTCTGCCACACTCTTAATTCATCTTGTATAGGCATATACCTTATTATTTTCTTTTGTGATATAAAGAGTAACAGGCATCTGAGCAGTGATAAATCAGGATCATGTGTTAACTATTTTGCTCTAGAAAATCTTATTGCCATTAGTTTCACAAATTGGCATTTATTTTTTTGATGGTGTATATAGAGGCAAATTAGAGTATATCACTTATATAATTATGATTATCTTATATAGATGTTTTACTCTATTTTGTTGTTCTTTTTGTCCCATACCTTTAAAACGCACATATTTCTTGATACACTTATTAAACTGGTAAATAATATACCTTAAATAACCCTCACCAGTCTGTTTAGGTTGTTTTTAATTGGTATGTTTCAATGTGGCAATAGCAACTGGGACACAAACATATAGGAATATGCTTGCGCTGCATTTTTGCTATTACACAAAATTAGTTCTGAATAGCTGAAATCATTTATTCAACCACTCTGAGGGGTTAAAGGGAGAAGATAAAAGGGGATATATCTCTCACAGAGAGTTGGCACAGATGTTGTTTCTTTTTTCCCCAAATCCCAACTTTTGCCAGGCAAAATATATATTTTTTGTAATTTATATATTGATATTTTACATATCACCTGTGTCCAAGGCACTTTCCATAGTTATAACATGATACATCATTGCTTTGGGATATAGAGGATTACATTGAATAGAACAAACATAATAGTGTAAGGTTTAGGTTGGTTGCTGAAAGGGTACAGTAGGCCAGAGACAAGATCAGGGTAATAAGATTTAATAGATCAAGCCAAGAGAGAAGCAGGGTTAAATAGTCTAAGTAGCATAAGGGTTGGAAAGAAAGATGAAGTTGGTTTTCAGGGAGGTGCAAAATTAAGTGTGGTAAAGTGGGAGTTTATTCATGTGAAGGGGTGCAATGAGGGAGAAAGAATGGGTGCTTGGTTGGTATGGGACTGTGCATTGTGAGAGTAGTCAGGCCATGTAGAGATTTGTAGACACGAGTTAGAAATTTGAAAAGGCTATGGTAGGTGACAGGAAGCCTTTAGAGTTGTGCTACGAGAGTGAAGGAGTGGGTTGTACAGGGAAGAATATGGTATAGGCATTTTGGATTCATTGGTGTAGGGTTAATGCATGAGCTGGAAGACAGATAAAGAGTGAGATGCAGTAGTCCAGATAGAGGGGCATATTGTGTGAATATTGTACAGATGGATTTGGTGGATAAGATCAATCAAGGATAAATGTTTAGTGTGTGAAAGGATGGAATTGAAAGCAATGCCAAATTTAAATCTGTAGTGAATTTATTTTATATTTTATATACCTTGGAGGGAGAAGGTACAGGAAGAACAGATTAGGACTTCTATTTTTGAGTTATTGATAAGTTGAAAGCGTGATGCCATGTAGGACTGATTGGCAATGAGGAGAGAAGGTGTGAGGGGAAAAAGATGACTAAATGTAAGAAAAGAGAAGATATGTATGTTGACAGCAAGGAAATGGCAAATTAAGTTAAATGAGCAGATGAGTTTTTCCTAGTGGTGATGAGTAGAGGGTGAAAAGCAGAGGTCTGAGGACAAATCGCAGAGGAAGCTGAGAGTGTGGAAGTGGAGAGGTGATGTTGCCAAGAGCTGAAGACTGATTGGATTATCTACTGTGCTAAATGCATCTGAATCATTGTGTAGGATGCTGAGGGAGGAGAGGCCAGCAAAGAATGTTTCAGCCAAGTGGTTCTAAACACAGGGGAGTATATTTTTAGTAGAATGGAAGGGATGGAAGCCTGAAAAAGGGGGTTGGATTGTGATTTGTACATTAGCAAGTCAGATGGAAATGGATGAAATATTCCAGCAGTTTGGAGAAATAGGAAAGGAGAAAGGTGGATGATATATATTAGGATTATAAGAATCAAGTGAGCAAGTTGTGGAACCAGCGATTAATTATGCAGACGTAATATTTGGTTCAATGCACTGATATATTGGGGGGGGGGGGGATGGAAATTTGATTATCATATACACTAGCCAATTGGAGCAGGACTATGCAACTGATATGGCTGTATACAAGAGCAATTCTTCCTTTGGATTGTGCACACAGTCAATGAGTTGCTTCACATGGCCTAAATATACACTAAATAGACAGATACAAACACACTATAACCCAAAAATAAAGTTATGTAACTACAGTATGTAAACTCAGAGACAATTTCATATAATTTAAACAGTTTTTCATCATGCTTGTCTGCCCTCTGGCTGATGGATGAGCAAAACTGCTAACTTGCGTGGCCCTAAAGTATTGTAAATTCAAGTAGAGCAATGCCTTGTTTTCTAAAAGCATGAATCCTGCATAAGCAAATAGGCTTTAATATATGTGGGAGAGTTCATCACAGAGATAGCAAAACATTCATTAGTGAAAGGGAGGAAAATGGCTCTTATAAAATGGAAATCTAACAGCTTATTCTAGCATACACACATATGACAGCTTCCTGGCAAACAAAATGAACACTGTCCTTTTATGGCAGTATACAGCCCTTATCTCTGACCAAAATAATAGTGTTTGACAGAGTGTTGCTTGCTCTGTGTTTATAGCAAAATCCAGCATTTGGCTATAAATTAAAACCAGCCAGCAGACATTTATATATTTTCAAGGAGAGGAGGCTATTAACCACAACATAATTTCACTTATGGTGGGCAAAGGAATAATAGAAGCCCTCCACCTTACAAAATGCAATAAATAAATAGTACAAGAAAACACAATAATTTACTTAAAGATCAAAAGATGGTCAGAACAGGGTATAAATTATCATAACAAATTATTTTAACAAACAGAATAATTACTTACTGCTTGCCTGTATGACATCTTTGTATCTATCTTCATCATATAAGTGAGAAGAAAGTTAAACTCTTTAATACAGGGACCAACTAACCACATTTTCTTGTGAATACACTGATAACTCTTTCTTGTACTGTTTCAACTGTAAAGTTTGTGTACATTGATGGAGCTATACAAATAAAGATATACAGTATAAATCTATACCTATGACATCAGTTTTCTGGCTCGCTAAGTAAATCCCTCGCTAATGGTCCTACCTCACAATAATGCATCTTACTACCAAAATACTAGCTAAATTTAACCCGCCAAAAGGAAACAATGTGCGCACACTAAACTAACTGAAAAACTTGAAACTAACATGAATACGTTTCAATAACGTGACCATAACACTAGCTCTATCTTGCTCCTGGGGAATTGGTTAATATCAGTAAAAGTTGGGCATTATGACCCTGCTGCCTATCCCTACAATATATATATATATACTAGCGACTTGCCCGTCAAAAAATTTCGGTCAATAAAATTTTTAGCCATGGCAATGCTGTTTGGCACACAATGTTAAGCTTTTTATACTCTAAGGACATTCGGAGCTCATTGCGAGCCTCTCCTCGCGTGTCCTTTGGTTCCACTCTATATTTTTTTAAATACTAATTAATGAATTAATTGAATATTACATTACATATATTAATTAGAAAAAGGTAAACTATATTAACACCCAATAGCCTGAAGAGGTAACAATGTATTTTTATTGTCCTGCAGCATATAATGTCCAGTGGGACTGTTGCTGGCCTGAGGAGATAGTTTTATGAATGTTGTAACAGTGCATTAGAAGTAGGCTGTGTGCGCAAGGGCAAAAGTGCTACTTTAGATGCATAATGTTGTTAGTGTTAAGTTAGGATTGTAAAATAGCGTTGTTTGTCTATGTGCTAAGCGGTTCTGTGTTCTGTAACTCGTACGTTACCTGTTTTTTGCGCGGTCCAGAGTGGTGTAGCCTCGTTTGCATTTTTTTTTTACTGCCATTTTTGTTCTTGCTTAGCCGATTTTCGAGTTGGGAAACTCTGCAAACTCTACTTAAATTTGCGTTCCACCTGACTCCCAGACGTCCTGGCTGTTCCCCCGTGCTGTGTGTGATGTTTTTTTTTTTGTGTGTGTTTCGTGTTTTTTGCTTTGTGCAGTTTGGCCGTTAACTTTGTATTTTTTCTATCTCATATTTTTTTTACTCTACGTCCCACGTCTCATAATTTTGTTTTTTTTAAGTTCAACTGCTTGCAGCCTAAGGCGATCCTGCGTTTCCTAAGTGTTTGGAGGCTAAGTCCCGCGTGTTTAATTGCCTCCATTGCACGCCTCGCTTTGCGAGGCTCGCAGGCAATGAGTGCCTTTGGCGCTCATCGCCCAAGTGGTGTGAGTTTTTAGTGCCTTGACGACGTTTCGTAGTTCGACAATTATAATATGTGATATAAGCTCAACCCTAGCCCTTAATAGCCTGTGTTCTACACCCCAATATCTAACCATATCGAAATCATCTCTGATTGGCTAATGGATCAGCCAGTAAGTGTAGCTAGCATTATTCATCTATTCCTTTCTTTGATTGCCGGATCCATTAACTCCAGATGATCGCAGATCTTTTTCAGTAATTAGTCATTTTAGATGGTGCCACACATAAACTCAACTTAGTACTAACCTTTAGGCTGTTCTTTGTTTGGTTTATTATACATGTGTACATGTTTTGTGAAATGTTTGATTTAAAATGTAAAATCAATAGCTTCCTGTCATGGGGCTTGGTAGAAGGGTTGAATTAATATTCATATTCCACTCTCCCAAGAGCATTTGAACTAAACAGCAGCATTGAAATTGCAATACTCTATGGATATTGTAAAGAACTGAAAAATACATTACTTGATAGCAATAACAAAATATGCTGTATATATTAGAAAAGAACATAACTCTCAAAGCTGTGGGTTCCTGGAATTTCTATGGAGCATTGTTGGCTGGCATGAATATGAGACATGATATATTAAATAACATTAGAGAGAGAATTAAGTTTAACTCCTGTAAAAACAGTAATGGGTCCAAGATCAATAGTAGTCTACTGTTTTGATTGCTTTAACAGAAAAGTTAAGTCACTAACTGCCAACTTATAAATGGGATAAAAAATGTGAGCAGTATAAAATAAATCACAGCAAATGGAAAGGTAATAAAATGGAGAGGAATTCCATGAAGAATACTAAAAATGCCACCAAAGGATTCAATACAGAGGGAGTGGTCATTGTGGTGCAGTTCACTTAAACGTTATTCAGTAGTCATTGATATATACCAAATAATAAGTAGCCATAAGTGAAATGTAAGCAATACTGTACTTTATTATTAGTGTACATTATTTTATCTTTAAAATGTACATTAGTATTGCATTCTGCGCTAGGATACTTACAGCCTTATTAAATTGCGATTCGGCCAATTGAATAGGGCAATATATAAGCACAGAGCATTTTATTTCAGAAGATTTTAGTTAGTGAACTTCTATCCAAAAGCAAGGTCTACACTAACTAAACACTTCTGTAGAAAAATATGCTCTGTGCTTATATAGAGCCCTATTGAATTGTCCGAATCGCAATTTAATAAGGCTGTTAGTGTAACAGAGAGAAATCTGCCATCTAACTATATATATTTAATCATGCTGGGGAAGCTCATAAAGCTATGCTGACAATTTATTAAGACAGCTTTTTCTATCATTAGAATGCTTAGACTAAGTGGCCTCCATTCATTCTTATTTGCTGTCATACACTTGTTTCATTCATGCTTTTCTATTATCCATTTTACCATGCTTTAAGAGACATTTATTTCCATATTATAATTTTTGTTTCTTCACAGAATCAGCTGACAACATGAAATTCAGGTATACAAAGCAGATCAACATCCTCTTCATATGTGAAGAACTAGAGGGGAGTTTATCAACTTGTAAAACTTGTCTCTCATTTAAGTGAACTCTTGTCATTAATTTACAATCTATGAAATCCTGCAGGACCTACTTACATAAAGAATAGGAGAGTCTTCTGTGTCACATTCCTTGGACAGGTTAGCTCATAGTACTACATCTTGGTTTGTATGCAAAAAGTATTCTTAAAATAGTGATTGTATAAGCAGAATAAGATAATATATGCAAATCTGTCATAGCTGCATAATTACTGTAGTTAATTCTATTGTTCCATATTCTAAACACCACCACCTCAAACACCAGTTATTGTTCTGAAAATGTATTTACATTTCCACTATAAAAGAATATATGTCTTCTTCAGAGGCAGAGCTACTGTGCAGACGTTGCAAGGCACCAGGACCCTGACCTTTGAGGGGCCCTTGCGGCCCTCCCATGGCCCCTGCGGCCCTCCGCGCCCCTGTGGGTCCCCTGTGGCCTCTGCGAATCCTTTGTGTCCCTGAGGGTCCCCTGTGGCTGCCGCAAGGTCCCTGTGGCACTTAGGAACCCCTGTGGCCCCATCAGCCTTTCTGTGGCCCTCGAGTGGCCCCTGCGGCCCTCCCATGAACTGCCCAGTTCTACTGTGCCACCCGTGGATCCCATGTGGCCCCAGAGATCTCCCGTGGGTCCCCTGCAGCCCCTTATAGCTTACTGTGGCCCCCAACAGGCCACAGAAGCCCGTTGGGCTTCCTGCAGGCGATGTGGCCCCCACAGCCCCTTATTGCCCCTGTGGACGTCCCGTGGGTCCCTGGCAGCCCCTTATGGCCCACTGTGGCCCCCACAGGCTCCACAGACCACTTGTGGCCGCTCACAGATCTCTGCAGTCACCCTCAGACCCCTGAGGCCTCCATAGGCCCCTTGTGGCCCTCTCGATCCTTGCTGGCCCCTGTGGCCCCCTCGGACCTCTGTGTACCCCCTCGGCAATCTGGCCTGCAGTGGACCCTTCTCACCCCAGGAAGTGGAGTGCAGCACTGGGCAGGTAAGAAAGTATTTATTGTACTATAATATATGTAAATGCGTATATATATATATATATATATATATATATATATATATATATATATATATATATATAAATATATATATATATATATATATACATATATATATATATATATATATTTTTTAGACATAAAGTGCCTTGCAAAAGTATTCAACCCCTAGGCATTTTCCTTGTTTTGTTGCCTTACAGCCTGGAATTAACATGGATTGTTTGAGGATTTGCATAATTTAATTTACAGAACATGCCCACAACTTTGAGGTTGTTTTTTTTAATTGTGTACAGACAACAAATAGGATAAAATAACAGAAAAAGTCAATGTGCATAACTATTCACCCCCTAAAGTCAATACTTTGTAGAGCCTTCTTTTGCAGTAATCACAGCTCCAAGTCACTTTGGATAAGTCTCTATGAGCTTGCCACATCTTACCACTGGGATTTTTGCCCATTCCTCTTTGCAAAACTGTTCCAGCTGCTTCAAGTTGGATGGTTTCGCTTGTGAACAGCAATCTTTAAGTCTGACCACAGATTTTCTATTGGATTGAGGTCTGGGCTTTGACTAGGCCATTCCAACACATTTACATGTTTCCCCTTAAACCACTACAGTGTTGCTTTAGCAGTGTGTTTGGGGTCATTGTCCTGCTGGAAGGTGAACCTCCGCCCTAGCCTTAAATCACGCACAGAGTGGTACAGGTTTGGCTCAAGAATATCCCTGTATTTAGCACCATCCATCTTTCCCTTAACTCTGACCAGTTTCCCAGTCCCGGCTGCTGAAAAACATCGCCACAGCATGATGCTGCCACCACCATGGTATTCTTTGGGTGATGTGATGTGTTGGGTTTGCACCAGAATTAGCGTTTTCTTTGATGGCCGAAAAGTTCAATTTTAGTCTCATCAGACCAGAGCACCTTCCTCCATACATTTTTGGAGTCTCCCACATGCCTTTTCGCAAACTCAAAACATGCCATTTTATTTTTTGCTGAAAGTAATGGTTTTCTTCTGGCCACTCTGCCATAAAGCCCAACTCTATGGAGCGCACAGCTTATTGTCATCCTATCTACAGATAGGATCTAGTCTCTGCTGTGGAACTCTGCAGCTCCTCCAGGGTTACCTTAGGTCTCTGTGCTGCCTCTCTGATTAATGCCCTCCTTGCCCGGTCCGTGAGTTTTGGTGGGTGGACGTCTCTTGGCAGGTTTGCTGTTGTGCCATGTTCTTTCCGTTTGGTTATGATAGATTTGATGGTGCTCCTGGGGATCATCAAAGATTTTGATATTTTTTTATAACCTAACCCTGACTTGTACTTCTCAACAACATTGTCCCTTACTTATTTGGAGAGTTCCTTGGTCTTCATGGCAGTGTTTTGTTAGTGGTGCCTCTTGCTTAGGTGTTGCAGCCTCTGGGGCCTTTCAAAAAGGTGTGTATATGTAGTGACAGATCATGTGACACTTAGATTGCACACAGGTGGACATCATTTCACTAATTATGTGACTTCTGAAGGTAATTGTTTCCACCAGAGCTTTTTATGTGCTTCATAACAAAGGGGGTGAATACATACACACATGCCAATTTTCTTATTTTCTTTTTCTAAAAAATAGTTTTATGTTTATATTTTTCTAATTTTCACTTCACCAACTTAGACAATTGTGTTCTGATCCAACACATACAATTCAGATTAACAAAACATTGAACTTTACACTGTAATGTAACAAAATAGGTAAATAGTCAAGGGGGATGAATACTTTTGCAAGGCCGCCACTTAGAGAAAATAAAATACGACCCGCAAACAATATGAACTTAACGGCCGAACCACGCACATCCAAAAATACGTAAAATACAACAAATACAAATTAAAAAAATACTAAAAACATCACACACAGCACGGGGGGACAGCCAGGAGGTCTGGGAATGAGGTTGCACTTGAATTTAAGTCGAATTTGCAGAGTGTCGACACTCGAAAATCACTTAAGCGGGAGAAAAAAACAAAAACGAGGCTACACGTAAACATGCAAAACACTGCCAGGGACATACGACTTTTAGCCACGAACATACAAGGTAAAAATACACTATTAGGAAGGACGGAAAATGCTTGAGACCCGCATAACACATCCACAATTGCCGCCATTTTACAACACTAAATTGCAACTAACAACATCACCATTCTAAAATACTGCATTACACAACTAAACAAGCGGTTTAGCCTCGCGCACGCAGCCTATTTACACTGCACACTTGCCACATTGTTGACACTTTCTCCTCAGATCACCAACAGCCCAAATGTACATTGTATGCTGCAGAAAAACAACAGCGATTGTTAGCTCTTCAGCATATTGATTCCTGGATATCTTCATTACAAATAGGTAAAGTATATTCATTTATTATTTAATTAATTAATTAATTATTATAAAAATATATATTTCTATAAAAAAAAGAGAGCAGAGGAGAGAATCGCTTTGCCAAAAGCGCTCAGCGCGGAGCTCACAATGAACGCCCAGAGTGCTCAGAGGAGCAACAGTACACGAGGGGAGGGGCTGGCAATGAGCGCAGAAGGTAGTAAAATACTACATAATAGTGTGTGTATTTTACAAAGCAAAACAATCCATTTAATAACATATGAGTATCTTCACAATAGTATAAAACCTAATTTTAGCTACTGATTATTTTCACTGATAGCCTCAGTTTTAAAAGGTTAATAAAATATAAGTTGTTTTGAAAGGTTGTTCTTTTTCAGGTTGTAAGAGTTATTCCACATTCTGATCTGTATAAAAAGATTCATAATTATAAAATATTTACAATATAGAAGAGATACTACATAATCTGGTATGACAGAACATTTGCAGAACTTTTATACTAAATACAACTGATCCTGCCATTCGTTGTTTGAAAGGAGGAGGAGAATGAGGAGGAGAAAAAAAAAGTAGGAAAGATCGTATTAATGGTAACATATATAACAACGTTGCATTACCTGTATCCTGTTCCATTAAATAAATAGCAACTCCTCAGATTTACACTTTAGATAGTGTTGAGAGAATATATTTTACTACCATAAATGGTGGAGCTGTTAATTAGATGAGTCAATTTGAGTTGCAGATTAGTTAAAGTTTTTTGGAAAGAGATATATTATATGATTGATGATATATTATTGATTAATATATCTCAAACTTCTTTTATAGACCTATTAAGTAAAATTTGATTTGGTATCTCCAAAAGTAAAACTAAACTAATGAATCAAATATGATTTATATCTAATTATATCTAATTTATATGTAATTATATCTAATTTTTCAAGATTCACTCAACACAGATAACTGGGGAAAGACAGAGGTGATACCTATATTTAAGAAGGGAGCAAGAGCAAATCCGGGGAATTATAGACCAGTGAGTCTCTCTTCTGTAGTGGGGAAGCTTTTAGAAGGGTTAATAAGGGATACAAGAATATGTATATTCAAATTGGATTATAAGTAGGAGCCAACATGAATTTATGAAGGATAGGGCATGTCAAACAAACCTAATTAGTTTCAATGAGGAGGTTAGTAGGAACTTGGATCAAGGCAACTCAGTGGATGTAGTCTATTTGGATTTTGCAAAGGCTTTTGATACAGTGCCACATGGGAGACTATAGAGCAAACTAAGGGATACAGGAATTGCCATAAATATTTACTCATGGATTGAGAGCTGGCTAAAAGACAGGAAGCAAAGGGTTGTTGTAAATGGAACATACTTGGATTAGACTAATGTAGTAAGTGGGGTTCCTCAGACTTCAGTATTAGATCCCCTCCTTTTTAACATATTTATTAATGCCTTGGAAGTGGGAGTGGAGTGTGGTGTCTCCATTTTTGCTGATGATCCAAAGTTGTGCAAGGTAATTAAATCAGAAAATGATGCACTTTCCCACCAAAGGGATTTGCATAAATTAGAGGAATGGGCAACTAAATGGCAGATGAGATTTAATACAAATAAATGTAAAGTTATGCATCTGGGAACGAAATATAGCTATGATATTTATAATCCCAATGGAGCTAATCTAGGGGTATCAGATATTGAAATGGATTTGGGAGTGCTTGTGGACAACCACCTAGGTAAGGTAACAGTGCACAAGGCCAAGCAGCATCTGCAAAGGCAAATATAATATTAGCATGTATTAAGAAGGGTATAGAAGCCAGGGCAGCAAATATAATTCTTCCACTATACAAATCCCTAGTACGTCCTCTTTTTGAATATGGAGTACAATTTTGGGCACCACTACATAAAAAGGACATTTTAGAGCTGGAAAAAGTACAGAGAAGGGCGGCAAAGCTAATAAAGGAAATGGAGGGGCTAAGGCATAAAGAAAGACTAATCAAATTAAACTTATTTACTCTATAAAAAAAGGCGTCTAAGAGGAGATATGATTATCTTATATAAATATATCCAGGGTCAATACAAGGCTTTGTCAAATTTGCTCATCCTCTTGTGCCAATAGGTTTTCAACCGACAAGGGGACATCATTTGAGACTAGAAGTAAAATGATTTTGCCTTAAAGAAAGAAAATGGTTCTTCACAGTGATGGTGATTAATCTGTGGAATTCTCTACCAAAGGAGGTGGTGACTGTGGATTCGGTAGATAACTTTAAAAAGGGATTGGATATATTTTTAAATAAAAAGGGCATTAAGGGCTATCCTGGATAAATAGAGAGGGAGTATTGATCCAGGGATTAATCCGATCACCACTATCAGGAAGGAATTTTGTATTTGTTTCCCTATTGAGACAATTTGTAATGTTTCACTGTTTTTTTTTCTGTTTGTCTTCCTCTAGATCAATTAACAATAAATCTGCGTATTGCAGATCAGAGGAGATCTAAAAAGGTTGAACTTGAAGGACTAAAGTATTTTTTCAACCTAATTTACTATGTAACTAAATTACTATCAGCCTTATTAAATTGTGATTTGGGAAATTAAAAAGGGCTCTTTATATGCACAGAGCATTTTTTTACAGAAGTTTTTAGTTACTGAAGACCTTGCTTTTGGATAGAAGTTCACTAACTAAAAACTTCTGTAAAAAAATATGCTTGTTCTTATATAGAGCCCTTTTTAATTGTCCGAATCGCAATTTAATAAGGCTGTAAGTAACTATCTGTAAGTAACTATGATTAGCCGCAAGAATTATATCTAAAGATGGAAAAGCGCAATTCTAAATATTATTCAAAGTACAAAAAAATCTATTTAAAATATTGTTGATGTCAACATAAAATAAAGATAACTAAACAATTATTAGAAATATGACCCCTTTGCCTTGAATCCATTATTAATTCTCTTTCTTCCTACATATTCTAGGATGTCTTATGAAATACTGAACATAATTCCACTAAAGAAAAGAAATACAATCCCCCAGGATAGCCTGTCTACACTCAATTTGGTAAAGAGGATATTACACATGGCAATTAGAAGAATAAATTCAGAGCATGCTCTTGATGAGTGTAGTATGATTATGATAATATGATAATACGGTTTAAAAATGTCCTTCAAGCAATCTGTTGAAATGTATCCATTTCTTTTCTAGTAAATTTACTATAGATAGTTACACATAATTGTGTCACAATAGCAACTGCACATTCCAAACCACCCACTCACTAATATCACGTTTTCATGCTTACACATGTTCTCCATGCCATGTTCTTATGGCTGCACATATTGTAATTATAGTTATTTAAATTTTACTTATTGAAATGCATTATAGTTTATGAGAAGTTCCATTTGACCCGTGGGATTAATTACTTAAATGTATTGAAGCAATATTTTAACTTTAATATCTTACTTTTTCTGCAATTAACTTAATTAGTGATGATAAACAGATAGTAGGCTAAACTCTAAACTAGCCAACATCATATTAGTGCTAAAATTATATCAAGCATCTAATGCTTGGTTGGCTCCTTTAAGACATTCAGGGTGCCACAAATTATTAGAAAGTGCCCTAATAGGTATGCCATCGATGCGTTTGAATTGGATAACTTCAGTTTTATTTACTTTGTATATACGTTGAAAATGTAACAATCAACAGAGCCTACCTTGTGTAGGGCTTGGCATTTCATGTAATCTGTTACTTGTTCTGTGTGGCTTCAGGCTAACAAAATGTCTTCTTTGGGAGTCATTAGCGGGCAGATAATTGTAACTGGAATTTTGGACCTTTTACACATACTGCTCAAGGATGTAGCATTTCCTGTCTCACACAGAATTTTTTTTTTTAACTTCTTTCTTGTAATTTTCATTTATTATGTCTAACTTTATTTTCCTCTACAGCAGGAGCTAGTTCTCAATGTCCACTATCACACAATTTTTTTAGAATATCACATTAGAAAGTGAATCCAGTTCCCATGGAAGTTTTCTTTCAGAGACCAGTTTCATTGCAAGGCATTTATCGGTGCTGAATGCAATCCCTCTGGTGGGGCATGCATGCCTTGTAGACTTAAGATTAGTAGCAAACCAATGATTGCCCACTATGCCAGTAATTGTTTTTTTCCATGGCACAATAACTCACTGAGAGAGCAGTTGCTTTTCGCATTTGTGCCTTTTATTCACAGATGAGAAATTTCTTCTAGTATTTCATTAGTCTCACTCTGAAGCATGTGCCAGTCCCCACATACTGGGCAGTTCTCTCCTGAATAGGAAAAACAGCAAACCCCATATGTACATTTCCGTCTTCTTGTGGGTTTATATTGTATGTCAAATGCTAGACACATTGAACTAGGATGCAATGTATGAAGCCCCTTATGACACTTAGGGTGAGAAATCCAAAATGCAATTTAGCCATTTAATGGGTAAGCTACATTTAAAATCTTGAGGACAGCTGGTAATTATATATATATATATATATATATATATATATATATATATATATATATATATATATATATATGTACAGGTGTAAACCTAGAGTTGTGGGAAGGTCCCATCCCTTGTCAAGGGAGGATCCCTCCTCCTCAGGTAGATGAAGTGTGCTGGACTCAGTGAGCGGTAGCTGAAGTGTGCCGGAGGCTACCGAATCTTATCGTACTTAAAGGGACAGATAGTCCTGCTTTATCCAAGGCATGTCCTGAAGGTGGGAGGGAAATGTTACATATGTAGCCGACATCTGACACGAGGCTTGCTAAAAGCGTAGTAATGACTTATCTGTGGACATGGGCAAAGATAGTTGTAATCATCAATGTGATGCTTATTGAAATCCGAAAAACAAGAAGGAATGAGCCGGAATCTGCAATGAGGGCTTGTTGAAAGCTCTGTGACAATGAAAAAGTGTGACCTGGGTGTGGGTAGGGACATTGATATGGTTGAATTTGGTGATGTGACACTTGGTTAGGACTTATTAAAAGCCCTTGGTGCCATGGCTCTACAGCATTGGTAATGCCCTTATGGACATTTTTACTTAGTAGATATGGCCCAAAATGAAATTGAGTAACCTTGGTCTAAGCAAAGTCACTATTTAGTAGATGTGGCCCAGTTTATTTTTTTGGGATAATATGTGTCAAAGCAATGTATGTAGGCTCATGAAAGCCTCCTGTAATGAAAGTAATGTGACTATTTAGTGGATAAGGTCTGAATTGTGATACAAAGACAATAAAATCAGTACATGTAGGCTTGGTAAAGCCCAGTGGAAAAAATGCTGACCTTGTACATACACTGCTTAGTATATATGTATGAAAATGGGGCATATATATTAAATGGTAGGGCTTATGAAAGTTGTATGACAAGGAAATGTTGTTGCTTTGATATAAGCAGACTTATTTAGTAGATATGGCCCAAATTCTGATACAAAGGCACTAATATCAGTGTATATAACCTTGGTAAGGCCCAGCGGAATAATGCAGACTGACCTTGTATATGGGCACAGACGCTGCTTGGTATATATGTAGGTATATGGGGCAAAAATATCGAATGGTAGGGCTTATTGAACGCATATGACAATGAAATGGTGTTACCTTGATATAAGCAAAGTCACTATCAAGTATATATGGCCCAAATTCTGATACAAAGGTGCCTAATGTGTGTATGTAGGCTTGGTGAAGCCCCGTGATAATGAATAAGACCAACCTTGTTTAGTAGATGTACAGCAAAATCTGTGAAGGGAGGTTTGTGATTGCCAAGGCGTGAGGAGACTCTGAGATGCATCCTCCAGACTTTCTAGCCAAAATTAAAGTTTGTTTAAAGTGAGTTAAGCCCAGACCACAGGAAGAGGCAGAGTGGGGAGGGACCTGACCACAAAAAAAAAAAATATATATATATATATATCTAATGTTTTTAAAGTGGGATGGAGGGAAGGAAGGGGGGGGGGGGAGAATTGAGACCAAAGATATGGAAGTGTTTTGGTATATATACGTTATGGCAATACAATAAAAGTGTCAAAATGACGGAACAAAATCAGCAGCATAGAGAAAAACATATTTATAAGATAACCGCAATACCAGAAGTAAAGTATCCTAATTTTTCTCCACCTATACTTGCAATGGTAAATCTTAACACAATTGCAGATGTACGATAAATTGTATTAAACAGATCTAAACCAAATTATTTAACACATGGCTCTGATTTATTACCACTGAGCGGCCTTCAAAAACTCTTTTTATAACAGAAAGTAACAATGATGTATAACTAATATTTATATAAGAGATGAGTCATACATCATATCTACTCATTAGAGTGCTAAACCTTAGGCAAGCTATTTTAGTGTTGATATCTTGGCATGATCTGAGTGTCTCCCCATGAAAAATGAAATATATGAAAAGTTGAAAATGTTACAAGTTATAATATTTTCCACCACAGTCCAGACTGAGCTGGCAAAAAAAACAACATAAATCTACATCTCGATAAGATGCAGTGCGGGCGTATGCAAGACATATATAAACAATTTAGTTTAGATATTGCTTCAAAAAGGCTGCCCTAATTATTTAATAGCCAGTTCCTGTAAAAATGCATTTACTTAGATGGCCCATTGAGTCCTCCTGGGAAAACACAATTCCTTGTTTTGTACGTTTACTAACATCTAATTTCTTACCTAGACAGTTGAATATAAACTAGGTCCTAAACAAATATCAGGATAATAAACACATGCCCTTGTACTTTTTTTAATCCTGCACCTTGTAGAGGCACTTAACTAATTGGTACTATCTATCTATCTATCTATCTATCTATCAATATTTTTTCCTACTTGTGATCCGCTACAATCATGTTGGTCATCTTGTCAGTACCATTAGGCAATGACAAGAGCTACTATTGAAAATAATTGACATTTTTAGAATGTAAAATAATTGACATTTTTAGAATGTAAATAAACAAAACATCCTCTAAAAAAGAAAAAAACATAAACTTGTATCAGTGTAACACAGTGTAACAATATTGTGTGTTATCTTAATAACCAAATGGATCCTTAATCAAGCAACCAAACAAAGTTATTAAATTAAACATAAGTCACAGCACACACAATACACTACAATACAATATTGCAGGTACAAAACAAAAGGGGAATAGGCAAACAAAGCTAACAACCACTCTGATGCTTGCTGCAAATCCAGGGAATGTGGATAGATTTCTACACTGTAGTAGTGGCAGAGTCAGGGTACTTTGGTTCTGTGTTAAATGCTGTCCACAAAAGTCTCACCCAACTTTCTCTTGGCAGTTAAGTACATAGACCTTTACTGAAAATAGTTCCAGCTCCTCCTCAATGAAACCTGACAACCCACCATTTAAGAAAGCCAACCCGGTGGTCTATTGTCTTGCTTTCAGAATTCACTGGGGTCTGAGTTCCTACCGATTTCGCCACTAGTATCCCATAGTGCTAATAGTTATTATGCTGATGGCTTATACAAATGCAAGGGTTCTCATTGACTCTAATGGAAAGCATACAAAGACAATCCCTGTTGAACAGGAGCTGCAAGAATCAGGCTTAGTAGGGAAATTGGAAGCCTATAGTATGGAATAAATGCACATAAAATTGAAAAATGTAAAGACTATTATGATTTTTTTAACTTTCTAACCACATCTTGCACATTATCAAGCTTTGTTATGATTATAGGTTTGCGAGTTTTTAATTTTGTGTCAGTGTTTTGGAAACAAGTACTATGTATGTTTGATTCTAAGCTCAACAATAGAGCCCTCCATTCTTTGCAATGTGTTAATTTTGTTATTGCCATGTACTTAACCCCTGTATAGCGCTACGGAATATGTGGCGCTTTACAAATAGAAGATAATAATATTAATAATGGAAAGAAACGTCACTGCATATACACAGTTTTGTGTATATGGACATACTAATCCAATTGTAGTTAGTGACACCATCCATATTTGAAAGCAAGACAATCTCCTACACATAGGCATCCACAGATATGTATGTACATTGACACATGTGGAAGTATTGCCAATGTAATAGAGCCAGCGGGAGCATTTGGGACACAGTGCTTCATTCTGGGATGCTGAAGAATACAAGCTTATTGAACCTGAAGGGACCATAAATTACAACCTCTCTCTAAATGCTTATGTATTATTTCCATTGACATAATAGATGTTACATTGTTTGTTTTTGGGGTTACATGTTCGGCTGGAGCAAACGTATTGCATTGCCATTTGAGTGTGCTTGTGATTTTTGGTTCCTTTATAACCAGTCTAGGAAGCTCTACACTCAGTTACAGAGGAATGTTTAGCTAGGTTATATAAAAATGGATATCAAGAGTGAAATATGAATCATTTAAAAAGATCTATACCGTTTTATTTTCGCTGTTCTTTCTGTGCTCCATCTGATCATGTAGAGCAGTATTGATGAATTATGTGTTCCTTTAACAACTTTGGTGGATATCTCTATTAAAATGTATTCCACATTTTAGTTATCAAATAAACTAAAATGAGATTAACACGTAACAAGGTAAATATCTGTAATCAATTTAATAAGTGTTTTTGATCAAACACCTAGGAACATGTTATATAGTAATACACACAATCCTTTTCTTTAATTCCTCTTCTGTTCACATAGTGCATACAACTGGAAATATTCTGACTGTAGTGATTATTATAAAATAACACTTGCTCTACATACGGCATGTCAATTCCTACCATATTGGCATCAACAGCAATATTCCACAGTTGTTAGTTCTATATATAATTAAATCTGAAATAATTAATGTTACCACATAATTCAACATTTGCATCAAAACGTATATTAAGCAGTGTTCATAGTCAAACTGAATTACTGCCAGCTGAGTACAATGCATACACTCTTACACGAGTCATACAATTTGTTCAGGAGTCATAGGATCTGTTTTATTTTAATTCAGGTTTGTATAATTTGCTGTATAGTCCAATGAGTTCCTAAGCTATGAAACACTGTTAGAAACAATTAGCATTAAGGTTTTGGAAAATGAAATTATTCTGCTCAATGTATATGATATCAACCTAAACTATAGTGGTTTTAATGCTTCATTTTGCTTGAAAAAGCAGATGCTTGAACAAGGAACATTCACTAAGTGCTATTTTCAGAGCACTGGAATATTGAAAAGAGGAATACATAGGGGTCAGCTAACACTTTCAATGGGGTCAGTTGGGCTTGTATGTTCTTATTGAACTATTATGAAAAGCTGACACAACCTAGTACATAGTGCTGGGTCAAAGGAAACATTAATTACCAGCACAAAATCTGTATAAGTGAAAAAGATACAATTTAGACATTTAGGCATATAAATATAGTCGAGTGAGAATGTGCAATAAGGTAAAGAAGAAGCTAATTACGTCTATCCGTAAATCTTGAAGTCAAAGGGCGTTGCATGTGGATCTCTCTCTCATGACTCTGAGCCATAACATTCCTTTTTCTTACAATTGCCTTGAGTCAGAAAAAATGTTTTTGGCCAAGAGGAGCCAAGTATTATATATTTGCCAACCTAGGAAATCTTCAGGCTTTGCCAAGTTTTATTTAAATGATTTCGGTTTCAGGGAATCTCATCAACACTTGAAGGCATTTTATGTAGATTTATAGCAGTAATATAAACATTTCTTTAACAACATTAAAATGTGTTGACTATTCACTTATGATTAGGAATGGAACATTTTAAAATTACATTTTCAAATAAAATATGTCAGTGCTAATCACAGTATACTTCTAAGAGGATGTGGGGATAGAGTGATGAGTAGAACGGAAAACAACTGTTTGAAACTAATGACAGCTCAGAAGATAATTTTCTTATGGAGTAGATAGCAGTTCTAAAAGCAGAGGGATTTAATTATTATTAAAAAAACACTTGCAGCCCTACTAAATTCTCCCAATGTGAAAACCCGTAGCCCGTAACGGAGCCCGCTAGACTTACGGCTATTAAATTGGCCTCTTACAGCTACCCGCAAACAATCTGACGGTTACAGGTGGAAAACCCTACGGGCTGTCGAATTCGGAACTCTGTTTCCGCAAAGCCTTTGATCTGTCAAGCCCGTAAATGTTACGTTCGCAAATCACTATTAAATTGCTACAAATCCCCAAAGACGCACTGGCGTTCAAACCCGTAAATGGCAACTGGAGGCAAAAATATTAAGGCTGCCAAATAGGACCCGCAAAGGGTTAACAGACAACTTCTCAGCACTGTAAAAGACAATATAAACACACCAGTGGACTTGAAAATATGGGGAAAGCATTGACAGGCATTACAATTACTTGCACAATAATCCCCCAATAAAAAAATATGCATTTAAAATAATTATTATTTCATCATGTGTTTGAATGGTCATGCATATGCCAATATGAAAAGCCATGCTGCAACATGCATAAAGCAATTAAAGAGACACTACCTGATTAAATTGCACAAAAACATAAAAAACTGCTTGTCATATTAACTGCCTCTCACTAACAGAGGCTCTAATGTGTACCCTGGAATATATATATATATATATATGATTGCATATACATCTCGCTCATCACATCTACATTGGGAAAACAAATAGTGGCAAAATTACACCTTCACATTACATATAGCAAGTACCAGAGGGACATTTTATTATTTGTTGTGCTTCAGTCGTGTCTGACTCTCTGTGACCCTATGTACTGCAGCACATTTAGCTAGGTCTCTGTCTGTGCTGTTTTCATGCCAGAGATACTAGAGTGGGTTGCCAGTTCCTAGTGGACTGTGATTTGTCTGACCTCCCTGCTATGATCTGCCCACCTACACTGGCCCTACATGGTATAGCTCCCAGTTTCATTCAGGTACGGAAGCCCCTTCACCACCACCACTTAGCAATCCACAAGGAGGCCAGGGGACATACACCACACTAATGTAAGTTAATGAATAGCAAAACATCATGGGAGGTCACCAAATGGGAATGGATATAGATCTTGGCACATGGCCACCAGCAATGGCTGGGACTTTCCATAATGGGTGTAGCAGAGATAACCCCAGATGGAGATGAGTTGGCTGTTGATCCATGTGGCTCTACACAGCCTCCATTTGTTTTATGCGGCCCCTCCTGATGGATTAGAGTAGATTTGTGTGGTGTATGTTCTCCTGGTCCCCTTCAGGATTGCTAAGTAGGGGTGGTGAAGGGGCTTGTGTACTTCAATGAAGCTGTGAGCTATATCATGTAGGGTCACTCTAGGTGGGCAGGTCATAGCAGAGAGGTCAGACAAATCACAGTTCACTAGAGAAGGAACAGGCAACCCCACCCCAGTGTCACCTGTCATATTGTTATCAGGTCAGGGGAATGTGGATACTCCACAGTATCACAAATTGGACTTTGCATGTGTATTAACCCTTTATTATTATTATATATGATATATATTATGATTTGGTATCTAATTCTATTATTACTATTATTATTGTTATATGTATTGATCTATTGCATAGTAACTAGGGCTCATTAGTTTACAGATATAGCAATGTGGACACTAATGTGATGTATGTGGATGTCCCATAACCCCAATCATTGAAAACACACTGACATGGTTAGAACAGTATAACAAAGCTTTATTTTATACACAGAGCACAATCATAAATGGACAAGACTGTGCATTAATATCATGGGTGGGGTGTGGACAGATCCCTGGAGAGCAAGAGACTTGTGGGAAAAAAGGGGATATCTACAGGGGGTAATGTCATAGTCTAGAATAAGCATGATACATAGCACCTTCCAGAGTCACATATGGTCACTACACCACTGCAACCGGAATCTGATGGAAAAAAAGGATCACTCCATGTAATTGAAGAAACCATTAATTACATAGTTACATAGTTATATAGTATTGAGTTTGAAAACAGACTTTCAGTCCATCAAGTTCAACCTTTTAAGATCTCCTCTAATCTGAGATATGCAGATTAGTTGTTAATTAATTAGTTGTTAATTAATTGATCCAGGGGAAAGCAAACAGAAAAAACCCAAGTGAAACTTAGCTAATCGTCTCAAAGAAAAAAAAAATACCTTCCTGACCCCAGATACTGGCGATCGGATTCCTCCCTGGATCAATACTCCCTCTCTAAATATCCAGGATAACCCTGAATGCCCTTTTCAATTAGAAATAAATCCAATCTCCTTTTAATGTTATCTATTAAATCTGCTGTTACCACCTCCTTTGGTAGACAATTCCACAGATTAACCACCCTTACTGTGAAGAACCCTTTTCTTTCTTTAAGGTGGAATCTTTTACTTCTAACCTCAAAGAATGTCCTCTTGTCAGTTAGCCCCTCCATTGCCCTTATTAGTTTTGTTGCCCTTCTCTGTACCTTTTCCAGCTGAGGGCCTACTAGGGATTTGTATAGTGGCAGAACCTCCCTTGTGTATACAGAAGAAAATAACTTATTAAGCTCATCTGCCTTTTCCTGGTCACTAATTATCAGACGACCTGTGTCCCACTGTAATGTTCCTATAGCTTCCTTCCTCGCCTTCTTCCCATTGATGTATTAAAAAAATATTTTAGGGTTCGTCTTACTTTCTTTTGCAACTCATTTTTCATTTTCTATTTTAGCCAGCCTTTTGCAAGCCTTGTTGATTTCCTTGTACTCACGTAAAGCAGTCTCCGTCCCCTCTTGTTTGTATAATTTAAAAGCCTGCTTTTTACTTCGTATCTTGATCTTTTCATCATTTCTAGTAGGTTCTTGTATAACCTGGGCCTGATAATGATCCCTGATTGTACTCAAGAACCTGCTCCCCTTAGCTGAACCGCTAGCCTCATTTATCCAGTTTATCTCAAGGTAATTAAAATCTCTCATTATTAGAACTTGCCCATGCTTAGTTGCATTTCCAATCTGTAACAATAATTGTATTTCCTCACTTTCAGCTGCTCCGCTATTTTTTGCTGCTCCGCTATTTAACTCTACCCACAAACATTCTACTTTATCACTAGGTCCACCATAAATATATTTTCTGACTATATGCTTACATTCAGGCTTAACATACAGACAAATTCCTCCATCTCTTTTACATTGTCCCTATGTTTTCTAAATAGGTTATAACCATCCAGATTAACAGTCCAGATATGAGAGTCATCCCACCACATTTCAATAATGCTTATTAAATCCATTTTTTTATTAACTGCCAATAATTCTAACTCTCCCATTTTTCCTGGCAAGCTTCTGGCATTAGCAAGCATACACCTTATATTATGAGTCTGTACTTCTGAAGTGCCTGCCACTATACTTTAGTTACTTAGTGATACCTCCCTATTGTCTATACTAACCCTCCCGCCATCTCCTCCCCCATGAGTAGCTAATTCACCCCTTATCCCCTCTACACTTCCTACCCCATTACATTCATCTTGTCCCTCCAACCTAGCTTAAAAATGCCTCCAGTCTTTCTACCATCCTATCCGCTAGAATAGCACTTACAACTTGCTCAATGAAACAGATGATTTAACCTCTGGACTGTGTAATCCAATCCAGTTTCACACAATACAGTGTGGTGACAAAACAAAAATCTGAAAAAAAGTGGTCAACTAAAAAAAGGTGGAGGAGGATAAAAAAAATAAATCAACATGCATGTGCAGTACAGTGCTAAATACAGTAACTGTAACAATATACCAACTCACCTGATTCCCATCTGCAAGCAATACTAACTATTAGCTAGGTCTCTGGATAACTCACTGGCCATTCTCATTATGATGTGTCATCTCACAATAAATGCTTAGCTGTGGTCAGCATCAGTGATCAAGGTGTACTATCACCTTCTATATATGATATTGTTCATCAACATTGATATCACAACCATCAGCTATACAGGTGTTAGTACATGTTAAAGGACACTCATGAATAGGGAGAGGACACAAAGGTCAGCAGCCACATTCAATGTTACTTACATCAGAGCCAAGGATCTGTTCTCAGACCGATATTGAGGTCAGTATCACATGCTTCACTAATGCATATATTAATGCTGGCTGTAATTAACATGCCATTGTGAGACTTTGCAAATCCACCGCCATAGTGGTATTAGCCTACATTTAAGCTAACAACAATCATGTCTTAGATATCTGCCTATATGATAGCTTTAATATTGTGGGAACTACATGTTAAGGGGGTGTTGTCATTGACGGAATGTCTACCTGAGAGGCACTGGGAAAACCTTACCCCTCATACATTTCCTTCACAATGCTTGCAGATGCAGAAGAATCCTTCATTGACCTGAATTGTACCTAAAACAAAACAAAACAAAAACATAACACCTACAAAATAAGGCCTTAAAAAATATAGGGACTGCAGCATCTCTTCTCAACAACATTTCTCAGTGACCATTAATTGGTGAAATGTTAAACAGAACCCTTTGTGTCCACAGAGAAGATGATCATGGACCATGTGATGGCAGGTAGCCATCTGCATACAAAATATCACCATCACATAGGCCAAGATCCAAGACTCTGTAGCCAGGATAGACTAGATTAAAATTGTGACCAATAGATTGTCACTAAGGAGTGCTGTTGTGAAGGCAAAAACATCTGCGCAGCCCCTATTTCCTCCTCCGCCTAGGCACAGGGCCCCAATACCCCGTGGATGGCCGCTGTCTCCCTGGTGGTGGTGGTGGTGTGTGTGTGTGTGTGTGTGTGTGGGGGGGGGTGCAGGGGCAGGCAACTCCCCAGGAGGCAGCAGCACCTGCAGTGGCAGTGGTGGAGGCATGGTGGGAGGAATGGAGGGGCCAGGCTGCGGGTGGCCGGGGGATGCCTCTGGGGTTAAGAAGGTGGGCCCGGGGACCAGAGCGCGTCACATGGCTACTGCCGTTACCCTCTGGAATGCGCTCTGGTCCTCCCCAAACCTAAGAAGCCTGGCCAGGTATGTGTCAGTCATCAGGTGGTGCCTCCTCTCCTCCCTATTGCACCTGGCCAGGCTGCGCATGACCTCTGCATGATTGGCCTGGATCCCCCGAAGACACTAAACCAGCTGTCGCATGAGGGCCAGCATTTCTGTCTGCGCAGCCTGGCCTAATGTTGGGGATGGAGGCCCCTGGGGTGTGGCCTGGTGAGGAGGTGGCGGTGGTGGTGTCCAAGTGGGGAGGGTCTGTGGCCTGTTTGTAGACTGGTGCATTATGTGCGGTGGTGTTGGTGGGCCCGGTGGTGGTGGTGTCAGCCAGTCCAGCGCATGGGGATAGCAGGGTTGAATTCTGGCGGTCCTAATGGTGACCCCATTAGCCATATTACATCCTCCTCCAAACCAGGGCTGTCGGTTCCTATTCTCTTCTCCTTCCCCTGCACCGGTTCATGCTGGGCAGGGGCTTGCTCCTCCACTTCCTGCTCCGATGGAGCCGACGCCCCCACCTCTGGCTCACCACTGGACCCAGACCTCCTTGATGCTGAAAGAGAGAAAAGAAAGGTATATGTTATTAGTATGATGAATAATACATTGTTTTGTGTGCATTCCTAACTATCTGACATCTAGGCTTGAACCTGGATGATTCTCTTAATTGCAACTCAGATTAGCTATCATTTGTTAGATTTGATCTATTCTTTGGTTCTTGGTCTTGATTGATCTTGGCTCCTAACGCTATCTTGATTCCGGCTGCGGTCTGTAACTGCATAGGCTGCAGTGGGCACACAAATACCCAATACATGGACTATTGCTTGATTAATCCCCAAATATAACTGAAAGTGAGGAATTGCAATTATTGTTACAAATTGGAAATGCAGCTAAGCATGGTAAAGTTCTTATAATGGGAGATTTTAGTTACTCTGAAATAAACTAGATAAATGAGACCAGCAGTTCAGCTAAGGGGAGCAGGTTCTTGAGTACACTCAGAGATCATTATCTGGCCCAGGTTATACAAGAGCCTACTACAAATGAGGCTATCTTAGATTTAGTCATCACAAATAATATCGTATTGATATAGTATACAATGTTGAAATAGGGCAACCTTTGGGAAACAGTGATCACAACACAGTCTAATTTGAGATTGAATTAAAAAACATAACTGTAAGGGGCTAACGAAAGCTCTTAATTTTAAAAGGGGAGATTTTAACGGTCTAAGGGCAGTGATACAATATATAGACTGGGACAGAGAACTGACATGTAAAAATACTGAACATAAATGGACAATGTTCAAATCCTTACTAAATAAACATACTTATCACCATATACCATGTGGAAATAAAAGTAGAAGGAGTAAATCACAACCCATCTGGTTTAACAATGAATTAAAGATGAAGACGAGGAGTAAAAAACAGGCATTTAAATACAAACAAGAGGAGACAGAGACTGCTTTTGCAAGTACAAGGAAATCAAAAAGGCTTGCAAAAGCGCTATTAGACTGGCTAAAATTGAAAATGAAAAGTTAGTTGCAAAGGAGAGTAAGACTAACCCTAAAATATTTGTTAAATATATTAATGGGAAGAAGGCCAGGAAGGAAGCTATAGGAACATTCCAATGTGACACAAACCATCCGATAACTATTGACCAGGAAAAGGCAGATGAGCTAAATAGGTTCTTTTCTTCGGTAGGGAGGTACCAGTGGTTGGGTCACTGCAACATAATGGGGCTACACAACCTTCACCAAATTACTGGTTAACCTTCACCAAATTACTGGTTAATGTTGGAAAAAATAAATGTTAATAAAGCCCCAGGTCCTGATGGAATACATGTTAGGGTACTGAGGGAACTGGGCTGTGTAATAGCAAAACCATTATATCAAATTTTTCAAGATTCACTTAACACAGGGTCTCAACCAGATGGGAATTATAGACCAGTGAGTCTCACTTCGGTAGTGGGAAAGCTTTTAGAAGGGTTAATAAGGCATAATATACAGGAACATGTCCATTCAAACAGGATTATAAGAAGGAGCCAACATGGATTTATGAAGGATCGGTCATGTCAAACAATCCTAATTAGTTTCTATGAGGAGGTTAGTAGGAACTTTGATCAAGGCAACTCAGTGGATGTAGTCTATTTGGATTTTGCAAAGGCTTTTGATACAGTGCCACATGGGAGACTATTGAACAAACTAAGGGATACAGGAATTGCCATAAATATGTGCTTATGGATTGAGAGCTGGCTAAAAGACAGAAAGCAAAGGGTTGCTGTAAATGGAACACACTCCGATTGGACTAATGTGGTAAGTGGGGTTCCTCAGGGCTCAGTATTAGGTCCCCTCCTTTTTAACATATTTATTAATGACTTGGAAGTCGGATTGGAGTGTGGAGTCTCCATTCTTGCTGATGACACAAAATTGTGCAAGGTAATTAAATCAGAAAAGTATGTACTTTCCCTCCAAAGGGATTTGCATAATTAGAGTAAGGGGCATCTAAGTGGCAGATGAGATTTAAAACAAATAAATGTAAAGTTATGCATCTGGGAAGTAAAAATAGCCATGCAATTTATAATCTTAATGGAGCAAATCTAGGGGTATCAGATATTGAAAGGGATTTGGGGGTACTTGTGGACAACCACCTAGGTAACAGTGCTTAATGCCAAGCAGCATCTGACAAGGCAAGTAAAATATTAGCATGTATTAAGAAGGATATACAAGCAAGGAAAGCCAATATAATTCTCCCACTATACAAATCACTAGTACGCCCTCATTTGGAATATGGAGTACAATTTTGGGCACCACTACATAAAAGGACATTTTAGAACTGGAAAAAGTACAGAGAATGGCAACAAAGCTAATAAAGGGAATGGAGGGGCTAAGTTATGAGGAAAAACTAACCAAATTACACTTATTTACTCTAGAAAAAAAGTGTCTAAGAGGGGATATGATTAACTTATATAAATATAGCCAGTGTCAATACAAGGATTTGTCAAGCAAACTTTTTGTGCCAAGAGGTTTTCAACTGACAAGGGGACATCCTTTGATATTAGAAGTAAAAAAAATTCACCTTAAAGAAAGAAAAGGGTTCTTCACAGTATAGGTGGTTAATCTGTGGAATTATCTACCAAAGGAGGTGGTGAAAGCTGATTCGATAGATACATTTAAAAAGGGATTGGATATATTTTTAAATAAAAAGGGCATTCAGGGCTATCCTGGATACATTGAGATGAAGTATTGATCCAGGGATGAATCCATTCGCCAGTATCTGGGGTTAGGAAGGAATTTTATATTTTTGTCCCTTTTGAGACAATTGGCAAAGTTTCACTGTTTTTTTTTCTGTTTTCCTTCCTCTGGATCAATTAACAATAAATCTGCGTATTGCAGATCAGAGTAGATCTAAAATGGTTGAACTTGATGGACTAAAGTCTTTTTTCAACCTAAATTACCATTTAACTATGTAACTATGTAACTGTTGTTGCGCCTATGAATGACAGTGGTTTGTCAGCTTCATGAATTTAATGACATATTCATCCCTTTTTAATTCCATGGAGCTGACATGTCAATGGCATTGTTGATCATTAAGTACATGTGTAGTGTGTGTGATGTACATATGGTGGCATGATGGTGTATGTGATATTCACCTGACATGGAGGCTGGGTCCTGCTGGGCCACCAGGCCTGAAGCTCCAGCGGTGGGCACCTGGCGACCCTCTCCGACTCATTATAGCTCACAGTCACATTTTTCTCTTCCTTGGCCATCATCCTCCTCACCTTGGCCCTGATCATCAAAACGGTGTCTAAAATCAACAAAATCAGACTTGAATAAGATAACATTCTAACAATTAAAACTGAAAAAGCAATACGAATAACGCAGCATAAATATTTTAGCCAAGAAAAAAAATCATCCCCTATGTTTGCAAGAAAGTTAAGACCTAAAAATAGCCAGAACCAAATTTTTCAAATTAAAACCCCTCAGGGTCTGGTCACCCAAAGGCAAACAAAGATACAAGATATGTTTCTGAACTTATCCCAAAAAATATACTCCTCTAACTCCAAAGCTGGAATTTTTAAGATTAAGGATTTTTTAAAATAAATATGACCTCCCATCAATCTCAATTTAAGACATAGAATCTCTAAATGCCAATATCACCATAGAAGAAATCAATGACACCATCAAAACTGTAAAATTAGGAAAATCCCCAGGCCAGATGATTTTTCTAAAATGTACTATAAGACCTTTTCCAAAATATTAGTCCATATCTGAACACTTTATACAATGCCATCCTTAAAGGGGAACAAATCCCAATGGAATTCAACCAAGCCCATATGATATTTTTCCCAAAAGCAGGATCCACTGGAGGCAAATACCGTATTTATCGGCGTGTAACACACACTTTTTCTCCCTGAAAATAGGGAGCAAATTATAGGTGCATGTAATACGCCGATATTCCCTCCCCCTCCTCATCCTCAACCTCCCTCCTCATTCTAACCCCCCCTCCTCAACCTAAACCCCCCCTCCTCAACTGAAACCCCCCCTCCTCAACCTAACCCCCCCTCCTCAACCTAAACCCCCCTAAATAACTCCCCCTCACTTACCTGCTTCTGTTCCGCCCTCCGCTCCCTTACCTGGCGCGCATGTGACGTCACATGTGCGCCACGTCATTAGCATATACCGGGTGCACCCGGTATATGCTAATGACGTGGTGCACATGTGACGTCACATGTGCGCCGGGTCAAGGAGCGGAGCGGAGGCCGGAAAAGAAGCAGGCAAGTGGGGGGGGGGGGGTTTAGAATGAGGAGGTGGGTTGAGGTTGAGGAGGGGGGTTGAGGAGGGGGTTGAGGAGGATGAGGATGGGGGGTTGAGGGGGTTTGAGGATGGGGGGTTGAGGGGGTTTGAGGATGGGGGGGTTGAGGAGGGGGTTGAGGAGGTAGGAGGATGAGGATGGGGGGTTGAGGGGGTTTGAGGATGGGGGGTTTGAGGAGGGGGTTTGAGGAGGGGGGTTGAGGAGGGAGGTTGAGGAAGGGGGTTGAGGATAGGGGGGTTGAGGAAGGAGGATGAGGGGGGTTGAGAAGGGGGGTTTGAGGAGGGGGTTTGAGGAGGGAGTTTGAGGAGTGGGTTTGAGGATGGGGGGGTTGAGGAGGGGGTTTGAGGAGGGGGTTGAGGATAGGGGGGTTGAGGAAGGAGGATGAGAGGGGTTGAGGGGGTTTGAGGATGGGGGTTGAGGATGGGGGGTTGAGGAGGGAGTTTGAGGAGGGGGTTGAGGATGGGGGGGTTGAGGAGGGAGGATGAGGAGGGAGGTTGAGGAGGGGGTTGAGGAGGGGGTTGAGGATGAGGAGGGAGGTTGAGGATGAGGAGGGGGGTTGAGGATGAGGAGGGGGGTTGAAGATGAGGAGGGGGATTGAGGAGGGGGGTTGAGGTTGAGGAGGGGGGTTGAGGAAGGAGGATGAGGATGGGGGTTGGAGGAGGGGGTTGAAGATGGGGGGTTTGAGGAGGGTGTTGAGGAGGGAGGATGAGGGGGGAGGTTGAGGTTGAGGATTTTGCTTCAAAGTTCTTTATTTGAATTTTTTCCCCCTGAAATTTCCTTCTTAAAATGAGGTGCGTGTTATACGCCGTTGCGTGTTATATGCCGATAAATACGGTAATTCTCGCCCTATTTCTTTATTAAACGGGGACTTAAAAATAATAGCAAAGCTTATGGCTAATTGATTCTCCTGCTTTCTTCCAAAACTGATACATAAAGATCAGGTGGGTTTTATACCTTTCAGACAGGCAGGGGACAACATAAAAAGAGTGTTGGACATCTTCCATTTAGCAAAATGAGTCAACAAACCTTTATGCACTATTGCTTTGGATTTAGAAAAGGCCTTTGATTCTTTGGAATGGCAATACCTTTACGCGGTCTTAGATAAAATAGGTATCAAGTGAAGCTTTATCAATCTCATTAACTCACTATACAGAGACCCAGTAGCGTTCCTGAAACTCCAAGGAGTTAAGAAAGGTTATATAAACATTAAAAGGGGAACAAGACAGGGGTGTCCCCTGTCTCCAATAATATTTGCATTGGCGATGGAACCTTTAGCTCAAGCTATACGCTCCACCCCATAAATCCAAGGGTTCCAAATAGGACTACAACATCTCAAATGCTGCTTATTTGCGGATGACATCCTATGTACATTAACTGACCCAATTTCATAGATACCTACAGTACATTGATGAATACTCTAGCCTTATTCGGACAGATCTCAGGATTGAAAGATAATTTAGATAAGACAGAAGCGATAGTTTCTTCTCTCCACCCACAAATGCTAGAACTGTTAAAAATTAAGTATTTATTTGCTTGGCCAGAAAATGTTATTAAATATCTAGGCATCAACGTGACCCGTGACCTATATAGATTGTATGGGGCCAATTATACTCCTCTAATAAAAAAAATAATTGCTGACACTAATAAATGGAGTAAATACTCCCTTTCATTGACAGGGCGCATTAACGCTATTACAATGAATGTTCTACCCCAAATTCTATATTTATTGCGGAACATCCCCATCCCTATTATCCCTAGAAATATAGAAAAACTCCCAAAACACCTTAAAAGATTTATATGGAACAATAAAAAACCATGAATAGCAAAATCATTCCTGTTTGGTAGCAAGAAGATAGGAGGACTATCCGGTGCTAATTTGAGATCATATTTCAGGGTGGCTAAGATCTCCATTATCCCTCAGCTCCCTCAATTGAACACCAACCGATTCAGGTATTTATAGAGAACCAACAACTTTAACCATATAAATTGGACTCAATAATCTGGACTCCCATCATACCTCCCAAAATTACCAGACATAAAAATATTCTAATAAGACTCTCACTTTCAATCTGATTATTATATTAATTCTAAACACCATCTGACTTCTAAACTATCATGCTTAACTCCCACATTAGCTACTCTAATTATATGGGACAACATCAGGGAGGACTCAAAAATTTGGTGGACAAGGTATAAACTAGATAGGCTAGGTTATTGGTTATTAAATTACCAAATCATTTTGTTTGAACATCTTAAAACAGCATTTGATATTCTGTTAAAAGAACACTACAATTACTGTAAAATTGGGCACCTAATCACCACTCTGATCAGAAAATGGGGACCACCCCAAACTGGCTGTCTCTCATTAGCAACAAAACCCATTTGTCTAAGGGGGTTTTGAGCTCCCTTTGTGCAATCATGAATGCACCCTCCAATAACTTTAAACCTCCATTTAGGGAAAAATAGGAGGCTGACATGGGCTTATGTCGGGACGCTACAAAATGGGAAAGAACTTGTACAAACTTAATTAAAGGCTCACTGAATTACAGCTTATTAGAAACAACATTTAACATTTGGCAAAGAGCATACTACACCCCTTACATAATGCACAAAATGAATCCCCAAACACCATCCAATTGCTTTAGGCAATGCCAAACAATAGGTACTTTCATCCACATGTGGCGGAAATGCCCGGTTTCCCAACAGATTTGGACCAAAACCCTAGAACTAGCATCTAATATTCTTCAAAAAAACATTACCCCATCCAATTTGCTTTCTGGGTAAACATACCACTTTACTATTACCCCCCCCCCCCCAAAAAAAAAATGTCTACAGCATCTAATGCTTTCCACTAAAAACCACATTGACAGTAAATGGAAGACCCCAACACTTAATTTAAGAGAAATGATCAATAAACTGAATGTTATAATGATTAATGACAAACTTACCCATATGATAACAAACACATACTCTAGAGACTTGGGACTCGTGGCTTAATTCACTCCATACAATAAACATTTTATAAAAAAGTGTTTTTTTGAACTCTTCTAAGATCTGGTAGATAATGTAATGCAGGACCCAGGAGCTGGACAAGTAAGTTGTGGGAAGATTGGCTGGAAATTGGCCAACCCCACGCTAAAACCTAAAAATGATGCCTGGGCTGGGATAATTGTGTCAGCCTGCTCATAGTAGTTATTTGGTTTAATTTTCTTTATTTTCTTAATTTAAATGATATATAACCCTTATGTTCTTTTTGTTTTACGAGAACGGATAAGTTGAAGAAATATTGTAATGGTTCTATAATGAATTAGAACCACATTATACAAAATTTCTAAACTTCATTAACAAATTGTTAAATTTCAAATGATCATAAAAGTCACTGTTACAATGTTTATACTTGGCAATAAAAAAAATATTGAAAAGAAAAACGGTGCTTGACCTACCTCACATCCCTTGGTGCTGTGCCCACTGCTGTGACCTCAGATGCTACCTTCTTCCATGCCTGAGTCCTAGGCCCTGGCCTAAATTCTTTTGATGTGTGTAATTGTGTGCCCTTTGCCTCTTGCCCTCACTACTGTGGACAGAGATTCTCATCTCCCTGACCTGTCCCTCCCGTGAACTACCACCCGCCCTGGGATTAGGCCCCTACCCCTCTGTCCATCTTCTAGGTGTTCCTGGTGCTAGAGCCACCCTGCCACCACTTACTTCCTCCTCTCCACTCTCCTCCTCCATTTCCACCACCTTCTGCTCCTCCTCCACCACCTCCTCTCATCCGCCACTCCCAATCTCCTCTCCTCTCCTCCAATTCTCTCCTCCACTCCTCCACTATAACCCAGGGCCACCTCTCTCTCCTCTCTCTCCTCTTCGCCTCTCCTCTTCTCCTCCTCCGTACCTCTCCACTCCTCTCCCCTCCTCTCCACTCTACCCTACTCTTTCCTCCCTTCATTGTAATCCTAAAAATAAAATAAGAATAAATCAATCAAAGTGTGGCTGTGTGCGTATGATGGAATTTTTTGTGTGTGTATTATGTGTATTTAATAACTGTTGAGGATGGGGTGGGGATGATTGGTGTGTATGTATGGAGTGACCTAGCTCCATGTGTCTCTATGTATGTTCTTTAAATTATGTGTATTGCAATTATGTGTAATATGTAAATATGTGTAATGAAGGATTAAGTGTAAAATCATAAATAGTATAATAGAAATAAACAAAACCACAAATTACTGCTCTCAAAATACTCCTACTCTCTCTCTCTCACTGCTACTTCGTCAGAAAATACAACACAGTCAATTCATGGGTGAGTGGAACGCAACTTTATAATCTATGTCTGTCAATCATCTGCGGCTAGACCGCTTTTTATTGGCTGAGAGGCTTGTGTTACACTACGTTATACCGCGATTCGATCGTAACGCCCGATCGCATCTCGGCCAGCCTCTTAACAGTTTGCGGCTAAGGGTGGGATTTACGGGCTTGCAGCTACGGCCCATTGGTCGTGGCATGGTTGAATGTAATAGCTCTGTAACTCCGCCGAATTTCAAGCCTGCAGGCTTTGCGGGTGTACTAGTGCTGCTACGGGCATGGAATTTAATATGGCCCTTGGTGGTTTATAATCTCTCCACTATGAAAATATGTAACATACTCCTTTATTAATATAGCCTTCTGGACATATCTGCTCTTACTCCCAAGACATCAAATATGAGTGGAGAAAAGCAGATCTGTTTGAGTCTGCAATGCCAAAGTTAAATTATAATATTTTACACACATTTTCTTTTATACTGATTTTTGTGCTAATCAATTATTAATGAAACAAACTTATCCCTACAGCTTGACCTTGACAGTGGCACTTTAATCCATTTTTAATCCTAACCTAAATGTGCCTTACAGAGCTGTATATATATATATATATATATATATATATATATATATATATATATATACAGTATATATAAGCTGTCATGCACAGGGGCCTCTGGTGGTCTCTTGGCGTTCATTCAACCAACCAGTGCCCCGGGAGGGGATGGGGTGCGTGGCACAAGGAGTCCCATTCAGGACAAACATTGCACCTCCAATGTATATCTGGACTGTACAAATGGATGTATGGACTGTATCTGGACTGCTATTTCAACTGTGAGCACGGTGATCATAATTGTGGTACTCCCTGGATGTGCGGGTTAGCGTTGCCATGTTGGCATATGTGGGTTCATAATAATTATGGTTCCATGCATGGCATGGGTAGTTTAATGTTGCATGTTGTGGTTTAATATTGCCTGTGGTATAAGTATAACATAGAAGACTTCAGAAGTCAGATGTGGAGGAGCCAGGAAATTTCATTCAGGGAAGGGGGAGGAAGATCTAATTAGCTATTATGGTCCCCTGGACAGCTAGCGCCCTGACAGGGAAAACTTGCATGTGAATACATCTACCCAGGATAAAAGGTCCTATTTGTTTTTCTCCAACACCACAGGGGATGGTTAGAAAGGCTGACAGCATTGATTGAAAAGTCACATAGCTAGAAGGAGAAGGGTTGGTGAAAAGGGGTGACCCATGCGTTTAAGATTGTTGAATGTTTTGACTAATAAAGGTGCTCAAGTGGTCTTACATAATTTAAGTGTGATCATTATTGCAGCAAGGTTTAACTATGATCATATGGGTTAATAATTCTACATCTGCGTAAAAGAAGAGTTACAGCTGTTAACTCTGCTGCTCTGCCTGATAATTCCCATGTTGCTGTTATTGTCCTGATGGTCTAATAATGGTCTGGTTCTATCTATAATAGCAGCGATAATAACAAGAACATAATATATCGCTGGTTGGGTCAGAACTAGGTTGTGGGCAGGCCCAAATGAAGAAGCGATCGTGACAGCAGGTTGGCAGTGGTGGAATCCCCTGTAAGCTTAAAGAGCAGGATGTCCAGATATGGCAGCATGTCATCTGCTGACCTCAGGGACCTGTTCTGGGAGAGAGGGCTCAACAGAACTATGGTTAATACCAAGGCTGAGATGATCCAAGAGCTCTTGTTGAATCATGAGCTCCATTTGGTGTAAGAAAGGCTGCAGACAGAGGAGGAGGGTGAGCAAGTTGCAACAGGCCTGTTCCCTGCTCCAGAGATGGTGAAGTCAGAGGAGGAGGAAATTTGTAAGCGCTTTCAGAAATGGGAAGCCATGATGCCAAGCATGTCTGGTGAGTAACTAATGGCCCTGTGGACCCAACTCAGCAAACAGGTGCAGCGAGAGAACCAACAAAAGGGTACCTGTGTGGCATCCAGTCCTACCAAAGTAGTAGACCCTATATCTGCCAAGATAAAGACAACATATGGCATCTTCAAGCCCTTCTGTGAGGAAAAGGGGAGCATAAATGGGTTCCTCCAGGACTTTGAGCAACAATGTGATTTACACCAGATTCCAGAAGCTGAGTGGATTAGGCTGCTGGTCAGCAAACTCAGTGGAAGTGCAAAAGGCTATCCCTAAGGGGCAGCAAATGTATGAGGAGGCACTGTTGATCAGATATGCAGTGGCCCCCAGAAACCTACATGAGGATGCTCTGTAAAATAACCAGGGGTATGGGGGACACTTACTCTGAGATAATCTATTGGATGAGGCACGCCTGTCGGGGCTGGTGGCAGGGGAAGGAAAAAACTACCTTGGAGGGGGCTTTGGAAGTAATACTACTGGAGCAATTTTACTCCATTTGAGGGCTTGGGTACAGGACTGAGAGACCACTACAGGGTAAGAGGCTGCTCGCCTAGCTGATAATTTTATGGCTACCAGAGCGGAGACACGTGTAAGGGTCCCAACCACGCTACCAAAGGGAGACCCCCAGTCCAGCACCTTTCACATCTCACCCTGTAGCCACCCACACTAACCCTGCTACACAAGACGACAGCCAATGTCAGGGAACCATGGGAGTGGCCCTTGCCCCACAGGACTTACCAGTTATCGCCCTGGCAATCAAACCACGAGGGGCTTTGAATGCTATGGCTGCCACCAACCAGGGCACCTATGGAGAGAGTGCCCCAATGTGCTCTGCTGGGTGGCTCAGCCCACCACTAAGCCAGTCTATATTCTGGGTGAGTGGAACATGGATGCCACAGAGCCTGCAGTGAACCAGACTAGACCAAGAGAGGAGAATTTCACCCCATTCATATTGTGCAGACCCGTCCAGAGGGCAACAGACCCAACATTTCAAAAATGTTTTTTGGTTTAGGGCAGAAAGGTCCAGGGGTGCTGCTTTCACTGTGGTACAACCAGATTTAGAACCATGTACAGCCATTGTGCCATCGGGACATATATATATATATATGAAGAGTGAGGTAGCCATGAATGTCCAGTAATCCAGATGAATAATCAGAGTATTGCAGTATATAGTGATACCTTTTTTATTGGACAAACATATTCATAGGTTTCATGACGAGCTTTCGAGAGCGTTCCTCTCTTTGTCGAGTCAGAGTCAATCTATAATCAGTATTGACTCTGACTCGACAAAGAGAGGAACGCTCTCGAAAGCGCGTCATGAAACCTATGAATATGTTTGTCCAATAAAAAAGGTATCACTATATACTGCAATACTCTGATTATTCATATATATATATATATATATATATATATATATATATATATATATATATATATATATATTTATAATGAATAATACATTAGTAAGCTCATTTGCATGTCTAGAAGGTGGGGACATGCAAATGAAAATACAATGTACCTCACTCTTTCAATCTAAAAATAGCAATTTTATACATTGCCCCCTTAAAGCATATGTCCTCAGTTTTAAACAGCTTTTAAGCAAGCACCGGGTTGGATTTTGAACAAAACAAGAATCACTCACATACAGAACTGTTTCAAGCTATTGGCTATCATCAGTGTGAGGCAGATTCTGGTTTGTGCAGTAGATTTTTCCACAACAATCATTTTGTATATGGTGTATATGGTGCACAACCCAGAATACTTGAATATGTATACATTAATATAATAATTGACAATTGAGGTTGAATATTTATATTATAATGGTCCCTGGCGTATGTCCAGTATATGACTATAGGAAACCTTGGCTGAATATGTGTTTGTTTGTATGAGGCACTGACTAAATATTTATATACTGTATCACTATGATGATTCCAAGTGAACCTCTTCATACATTAATATTAGTATAGGAGACCCTGGCTGTATATGTATACATATATAGTATTAGAGGGGTTATAAATATGTAAATATGTACATATGTATTAGATTGCACAGGACCATGGCTGAATATGTGTATACTTATGTCAATGCAGGGCACCCTAGCTGATTATATACATTGTATTGTAATTATAGTGGACCCTTAGTGCTGATATAATATTAAAAGGCCCTGGTCTAAAATGTTTAGACTGTATGAATAAAAGTGATTCTGACTGAATATGATTACATTTATATGTAGGGAACCCAGTGGCAGCTGGTGAAATGTTGAACGGGGAGAGCGGTAGACTTTAGAATTTTACAGGTGCTCATCAGAGAACAACCTAACCTTAATAGGTTAGTTCTATGGACATGCTAACCCACTAGGGCCCTCATTCAATTGCGATTTGGCCAACTGAATAGGGCCCTAAATAAGCACATAGCATATTTTTTTTAAAGAAGTTTTTAGTTAGTGAAAATCTTGCTTTTGGATAGATTCTTACTAACTAAAAACTTCCTTAAAAAAAATATGTTATGTGCTTATTTAGAGGCCTATTCAATTGGCCAAATTGCAATTGAATGAGGGCCTAGGAGAGCAACCTCTATGGGCCTCGTCAGTGAGGTGCAGCCGAACTCCCTAAGGCCTTAGGTTTAGTCTCCCTAAGGGTGATAGGGAACTCCAGAAGTGGGCTCCTTGCTCACTTCTGCAGTTCAGCTGCACCTCACTGACAAGACCCATAAAGGCCAAAACGTGTCTGGGGTTTGCTGTTTCTCCTGTTCAGGGTAGAATTGCCTCGTATTTCGGGGCTGGGTCACTCTTTTGAGTGGGACCAGACTGATATACTACAGGATATTTCTCCCTGTGAAGGGCACAAGTGAGCTAAAAGAGGTTGCTCTCAGAGTGTGTTATCATGTCCATAGAACTAACCTATTAAGGTTAGTTCATTCTCTGATGAGCACCTCTGACTTAGTTGTTTTGTATATATGTATATGTATATATATATATATATATATAAACACACACAAATATATTTAGCTGTATGACTTTTTTTCCTGAATACTTATGCTCTTGGTTAGACTCAATGGGTCACATTCAATTCCAATGCCGCAACTTGGTCGCAGACAGCCGAATGTCTGCGAGTGAGTTGCGGGCTCCCGTTGGTCTCTGACTGTAATGCTATGCAATTGCTCAAGGCCGCAAGTTACGGGCCCCAAGCAAAAACCTTAAACTATGCATTGGTTCAGGGCACTTCAGGGCGGGGACATGATCAATTCAGCAAGCCCGTAACCGCCCATTTTGAATCATCAATAGGAAATGTCATTATTACGGCAGTAAAACATGGAGGTTACATGTCAATCAATTAGATTCGGGGGTCCTGATATACGATCATACTCGCAAATCCCAGAAAAAAGAATTATGAAAATGAATGCCAATACTGTTCTAGTCCATATGGGTGGCCTGATATGTATTAACTCATTGATACCAGAGATCGATTTAACTCCGAAATGACTCATAAAAATACATTTTATTTCAGGCTGATTTGCAGGCTTGAGACTGTTGTGCAATTAATTATAATGTCTGTCATTGCTTTCCCCGTTATTTATAGTGCAGTATTGATTTTTGATATGCATTTACAGTGCTACGAATAGGTGTTTGAGCAATTAAATAGCAATTTGCGAAAGTGAAGTCTTGCGAAAGTGAAAGATCAAAGGCTTCTGGAGGCTGTAAGTTGCGAGGTTAGCCATCGCTATTTTTTCAAGCCGTTCCAAGCCCGCAAAAAGATGCCAATTGAATAGCAAAATAGCTTGCGACCTCACTTACAGGCTACCGGATCTCTTGAAACCTCAACTGAATGTGGATCAATGTTTTCAAACAATTTCTGTTTTCGTTGTGCAGTGACCCTGTAACTCTCATAGTTCATAGTTTTTATGAGTGATGGAAGTGATCAGTAATCATGATATGTGTTTGTGTAGCATTCGCTCACTGCCCTCCCATAGAAAAATATAAATAATACGGCCCATTATCACATGCATTTAATAAACAGTAATAGCTTGGCGTGTGTATCAGTAGCTATGTTGTAATAATGGCTGTTATAAGGAAATGTATGTGATTTGCTCATGCAGCAAGAGAGTGATGTACGCACAAAGGAAAGGGGAAAATGGCTACGTACATACCTTGCGCACACACTCGCACAGCCCCTCCACTTTACTGCCCAGGAGCTACAAAAACACAGATCTGGGCCTGAGTAAAAGTATGTTCCGCTTTACTATTATACCTGTAATATTTTATATACTTTGTACTGTTACTTTATGTTCTATTAAACTCCATTTAATAACCCTATTAGCCTAGATGATTTAGAACCCATATACAGTGCCTTGCAAAAGTATTCACTCCCTCGACTTTTTACCTATTGTGTTACAATACAGCCTTAAGTTCAATGTTTTTTAATATGAATTTTATGTGATGGATCAGAACACAATAGGCTAAGTTGGTGAAGTGAAATGAGAAAAATATATACATAAAACTATTTCTTAGAAATAGAAAACAGAAAATTGGCATGTGCGTATGTATTCACCCTTTGTTATGAAGCCCATAAAAAGCTCTGGTGCAACCAATTACCTTCAGAAGTCACATAATTAGTGAAATGATGTCCGCCTGTGTACAATCTAAGTGTCACATGATCTGTCATTACATATGTACACCTTTTTTAAAAGGCCCCAGAAACTGCAACACCTAAGCAAGAGGCACCACTAACCAATCACTGCCATGAAGACCAATAAACTCTCCAAACAAGTAAGTGACAATGTTTTTGAGAAGTACAAGTCAGGGTTAGGTTATAAAAAAATATCTAAATCTTTGATGATCCCCAGGAGCACTATCAAATCTATCATAACCAAATGGAAAAAACATGGCACAACAGCAAACCTGCCAAGAGACGGTCGCCCACCAAAACTCATGGACTGGGTAAGGAGGGCATTAATCAGAGAGGCAGCACAGAGATCTAAGGTAACCCTGGAGGAGCTGCAGAGTTCCACAGCAGAGACTGGAGTATCTGTACATAGGACGACAATAAGCCGTGCTCTCCATAGAGTTGGGCTTTATGGCAGAGTGGCCATAAGAAGGCCATTACTTTCAGTAAAAAACAAAATGGCACTTTTTGAGTTTGCAAAAAGGCATGTGGGAGACTCCCAAAATGTATGGAGGAAGGTGCTCTGGTCTGATGAGACTAAAATGTAACTTTTCGGCTATCAAAGAAAAAACTATGGCCCTCATTCAATTGCGATTTGGCCAATTGAATAGTGCTCTAAATAAGCACATAACATATATTTTTTAAATAAGTTTTTAGTTCGTGAAAACCTTGCTTTTAAATAGATGCTTACTAAGTAAAAACTTACTTAAAAAAAATATGTTATGTGTTCATTAAGACCCCTATTCAATTGTCTAAAATAGCAATTGAATGAGGGCCTATGTCTGGCGCAAACCCAACACATCACATCATTTAAAGAACACCATCCCCACAGTGAAACATGGTGGTGGCAGCATCATGCTGAGGGGATGTTTTTCAGCAGCCGGGACTGGAAAACTGGTCAGAGTTGAGGGGAAGATGGATGGTGCTAAATACAGGGGTATACCTGAGCAAAACCTGTACCATTCTGTGTGTGATTTGAGGCAAGGATGGAGGTTCACCTTCCAGCAGGACAATGACCCCAAACACACTGCTAAAGCAACACTTGAGTGGTTTAATGGGAAACATGTAAATGTGTTGGAATGGCCTAGTCAAAGCCCAGACGTCAATCAAATAGAAAATCTGTGGTCAGACTTAAAGATTGCTGTTCACAAGCGCATCCAACTCGAAGGAAAATAAATAAAAAAAATATCTTCAAAGTTGTGGTCATGTTCTGTAAATTAAATTATGCAAATCCTCAAACAATCCATGTTAATTCCAGGTTGTGAGGCAAAAAAACACAAAAAATGCCAAGGGGGATGAATACTTTTGTAAGGCACTGTACTTAAAAGAACAGCACACATTATTGTTACACTTATACAAGTTTGTGCTTTTTGCTTTTTGTAGTTTGGCAGAACTTTTTATGTGTGTTTTTTCTATTTTGTTCATATTTTTATTTTGAATATACTGTATTGGCCAGAGTGTTGTCCATGTTTTGTTACACAGCTAATTAACAACTGTGAGTAAGAAAGATGAGTCTTGCGGTACAAGGTACAGATGGACTGGAGCAGGATATGTGGTGGGTATGCCAGGTAAGGAGCAGTAATCAGTTTTGTAGATAATTAATAATTGAATAATTATTTGGTTTGAACTTGAATTCTAGCAACAGTTTTCAGGTGAGGGTGACATACTTCACAAGAAGGGAATGTTAAATATTATGAAGAAGTGAGTCAAAGGTGATTCTTAAACAACAATCTTGGGTAGCTGATGGACTTGTAGAAAATAAAATAACTAAAGTAAAATAACTAAACACACACAAAGTGGAAATGATACAGTTTTACTTAGCTTTGTGTGGTGGCAGTGTACAGCAATTGACAGCTCAGCAACATGGGTATCACAGCAGTAGTGGAGCAAGAGAATGGAAGTCCCTGGAGCCCAAAACATTGGGTCCCTCAAGTGAGGATTGTAAAAATTGTTTTGTTCTGGGCCCACCAGTACAATTTACTGAATGCCCCATCCCCAAGACCCCTTCCCATAACAGCTTCCCTCCTTATGACCCCTTCCCCATGTAGCATACCTTCCTTTACCTGCTGCCTGTGCAAAGCTCCTCTGCCTACTGCACAGCTCCAGGACTCGCGCAGGGACAGGCTGAGGGCCCCTATACTACACTACAGAAATAGATATAATATCTCTACATAGCACCCAGTCCCTCTCAACATCCACCACGACACAGCACTCAGCCCTCTTAGGAGGGCCATGGTGCACTGCACCACCTGCACCACTGGTAGCCCGGCCCATTGTATCACAGCATCTCTCAGTTGGAAAAGCCCTGAGTCTGCATGACTTATTAATGCAAGATGGAGGTTGATGTTTCAAGGTATAAATTCTTGCCCCCCCTGGTAAGCTTCTGCTTAAACTTGGGCAATAACTCCTTATACATGCATGCGTGCATATATAAGGGGTATGTTCTTCTTATGACCTAAAAAGGCTAAACACAAATCCATCATGTTTGTTACTTATTGGATCCAGTAATTTACTGGACCATATATGCCTTGAAGAGTTTACCCACTATCTCTGGTGGCGTTACAGTTATTGTATATGTTTTTATTTTAAAACCTCCTGACCCTGTGTTGCTGCAGACAATGATTTGCTTATTATTTTGGGGATGCATATTTCCTAGCATAACAAGTTTCCTCTGTGTGTGTGTTGCTTTAAAGCATTACCACTACTGTTTAGCAAAAATTGAGAAGCTTGCATTTCAGGAAAAATTTGAAATCTTATTCATGAAAGCTACTTATTTACAGCCTTATTAAATTGCGATTTGGCAAATTTAAAAGGGCTCTATTTAAGCACACAGCATATTTTTTTACAGAAGTTTTTAGTTAGTGAACTTCTATCCAAAAGCAAGGTCTTCACTAACTAAAAACTTCTGTAAATAAAATATGCTGTGTGCTTAAATGGAGGCCTTTTAAATTTGCCAAATTGCAATTTAATAAGGCTGTTAGTCTACATCTTCATGTGGGGATTCTGATGTGGAAAAGTGCATCATGCATTTGGTCACAGTAAACACTAAAATAAGTACATCCTATATCAATAGGCCACAAAAGGTAGAGAGATGTCAGGAAAATTAAGTAAAATAAGTTAGACACAGAATTCTGATAAACATTTTTCCAAATTAAATATAGTTCAGTAGTTTCTGCAGTACAATTTATGTAGTAAATCAGATCCTCTCATAATAATAATTCTAATGATGAAAACATTTAAAATGTTAATGCCAATATAAAATTGGTTATTTTTCTGTAGCAATATGTTAAAATAAAAATCTCTGTATCAATATGTTAAAATAAACATTTCTGTAGCAATGTTAAAATAAATTTTTTAGATATATGTGAAATCTTGAAAATTGCCTGATTTGCATTTACTCAGTGTCACAAAGATAATACCATAATTTTGTCAGCTGATATAAACCCATAAACAGATTATTAAAAACGTAACAAAATAATAAACAAGTTGAATGACACTGTGAACTGTATATTTTTAAGAATTTCCAAGTTAAGCCAAAGTGACATAACAATAAATGTGTTACTCATTATATTTTCCACTTTTTAATAGAATGGCAACAAATCATATTTTATTGCCTAAAGTGTCACTGCAGTCTTATATTTACAATATGCTCTTCTGACAAATTTAAAACTGTAAAAATAGCCTATGATATGAAGTGCTGCACATCTCGATTAGACATTAGCTAATTGTTAGGACACAGTTCTTCACTTGAACTCAATCCCCTGTTGAATATTTAATCCAAAATGTACCAAGGGCCTTAATTAAATTTTGATTTGGTCAATTGAATAGGGCTCTATACAAGCACAGAGCATATTTTTTTACAGAAGTTTTTAGTTAGTGAATTTCTATCCAAAAGCAAGGTCTTCACTAACTAAAAACTTCTGTAAAAAAATATGCTGTGTGCTTATATAGAGCCCTATTTAATTGGCGAAATCGCAATTGAATGAAGCCCCAATATTGGTGCCTTTAAAATCCAGTTCAAGATTGCTATGGATTAATTGGGAGTATTGCTATTCAACCATTCCCAGCAGCAAAGTTACAGACTAGGGGCCCGATTTAATTGCTAGCCCGCAACTCGATCGTTGTAAGTTGTATGTCGGCGGGTATGTTGCGGGCTCCCGTTATCTCTGATTACAATGCTATTCTATTGCTCAAGCCCGCAAGTTACTGGCCCAAAGCCGAAACCGTAAACCATGCATTGGTTCGTAGCAGTTCAGGGTGGGAATGTGATCAATTAAGCAAGACCGTAACCTCCCATTTTGAACCAGCCAATAGAAAATGAGACCGTCATAATTACAGCAGTAAAACACGGAGGTTACATGTCAATCAATTAGGTTCGAGGGTCCGATATGCGATCAGACTTGCAAACCAGCAAAATACAGAATTATGAAAATGAATGCCAATACTGTTCTAGTCAATGTGGGTGGCCTGATATGTACTAACTCATTGATAAGCGAGATCGCTTTAGCCCCGAAATGAAACATAAACATACATTTTATTTCCTGCCAATTTGTGAGCTTGAGACTGGTGTGCAATTAATTTGAATGTCTTTCATCGCTTTACCCGTTATTTACAGTGCAGTATTATTTTTTTATTTGCATTTACAGTGCTATGAACAGGTGTTTAACCCCCTTGTGAGTCCTCTCTAGCACTCGTAGGATTGTCTCCTTCATTCGCTGTTTACGGGTGTGAATAGCAATTGCAATTTTAGCCATCGTAACTCTTGCGAACGTGAAAGATCATAGGCTTCGGGATGCTGTAAGTTACGGGTTTAACCATCAGATTTTTTTCAAGGTTGTAACTCGTAGCCGGTTCAGAGTCCGCAAAAATACGTTAATTGAATAGCAAATTGACTTGCGATCTCCCTTACGGGCTCCAGTAACTTGTGAAAGCTCAATTGAATCGGGCTCTTGGATTTTGCTACAATTACAGAGCTATTCAATTGAACAAGACTGCAAGTTACAGGCTGAAAGCCAGAACCGTAAACCATGCAATCATAAGTAGCATTTCAGAGCGTGATCATGTTCGACTAAGCAAGGTCATAACTACCAATTTAGAAACAGTCAATTGTGAATTAGACTGTCATCATGACGTCAGTAAAAAATGGAGGTTAGATGAATGAATTACCGTTTTCAGGTCCGATATGCAATCTGACTCGCAACCCGGCAATGTACAAAATAAGTAAAATGAATGGCGATACTGTTTTAGTCTATGTGAGTGGCCTGATATGTATTAACTCCTTGATTCCCAATATGACACCAAAATGGAACATAAAAAAAATCATTTTTGATTGCAGATTTGCGAGCTTGAGACAGGTGTGAAATTAATTCTAATGTTTTTCATTGCTTTCCCCATCTTTAAAAGTGCAGTATTGATTTTTTTGGGGTGTTTACAGTGCTACGAATAGGGGTTAAACCCCCTTGCAAGTCCTATCTGGTACTCGTAGGATTTTCTTCTACATTTGCCGTTTATGGGCGTGAAAACATTTGCCGGCTTAAGGAATTGTAGCAATTGAATATCGATTTGCGATTTTAGCAATTGTATATTTTGCAGGCTTGAAAGATCAAAGGCTTAGATGGGCTGTAAGTTACGCTTTTGACAAGCGCAGTGGTTTTTAGCCTGTAACCCGTAGACTGTTTGTGGCTCGCTAAAAGACGCCAATTGAATAGCAAATTAGTTTACAACCTACTTTACGGGCTCCAGTAACTTACAATTGCTCAATTGAATAGGGGCCTTGGGCTTCATACACATGTTACATTATCTAATTACTAATCAGGCTATACTACAGTGGCAGATATGGTACTTGCAACTACCTATTCCTATTTAACATGTGCTTCCTAAAGCACCTAGCATGAAAGAATAGAGGTTTCTGAACTAGACCTGTACTTTTTTACAGAACTAATTTGCCACTCAATGTTCTGGTATACTGAGAAACCTAACTATTATAATCAAAACATTATTGTTTGAAATCTATTATATGCACCATTGCTTTAACTTAAAATATCTCTAGGCAATAATTAAAATGCAAGTTATTGTTACACATCACACACATTCATCTGTTGTAATTTAGCTCATACTAAGCTTTGATGAACTCTAACATGCAGGCATGACAATGTAAATAATTTGTTCATCACTACTACTATACATTATGTATATTCATTCTCAGTGGGCTATAGGCTTGGATGAACCCCAAGGCAGTAAACTTTTCTCCAAGCCCGGCGGACTTATGGCTACAAATGACAGTATTGGCTAGCAGCTATGTGCCAGCTAGCCAATGGACTACATGTTATCCTCATGTCCCCCCTAATGTCCCCTATCATTTACAGCGCTGTACAGTGCTGCATTGAATATATATTTACCCCTAAAGATCAGCTGCGGCTCCTTAAAGGGACCCCGGCACACTAATGGTTACCTCAGGCCTCGGGGGTACTGTAAGTACCCCCGAGGCAACTAACATTAGGGTCGGGGAGCTCCTCCAGGGAGGAGATCTGTTAGTTTTTCTTTTTTAGAGTGGCAGGTTTTTTAAGGGCCCAGGCGGGGCAGAAGAGTAGAAGGACAGGGACATCATGGACAGGTAAGTTTAATGTATATTATGTTTATTGTGTTTCATGTTGTGTTTATGTGTGTAATGATGTTATGTTTTATTTATTCCAGGGGCCCAGCCAGAGAAAACAAGAAGAAGGACAGGGACATGCCGGAAAGGTAAGTTTAATATTTAGAATGTTTATTGTTTTTTATGTAGTATGCATTTTTGACTAATTTGATGTTTCTTTTTTTCCTAGGGGTGAGACCTGCGTCAGGAAACCCATCATCACTGAAGGAGCATCTAGGCAAGGTAAGTGGTCTTATTTATTATATTTTAGTTTAGATTTCGGGGGTTTTAATGTAATGTAGATAGGGGGTAATGTTGTGGAGATAGGGGGTAATGTATAGATAGAGGGTTATGATTTATAGATAGGGGTAATGTTTTATAGATAGGGGTAACGTATAGATAGGGGGTCATGTTTTATAGATAGGAGGTAATGTTTTGTACATAGGAGTAATGTAATGTAGTCAGGTGGATATATAATGTAGATAGGGGCAAGTGTATTGTAGTTGGGGAATATTTGTAATGTATTTATTGATGTACTGTAATGTTATGTATATTTGAGTATGTATTTTCTTTTTTTTTGTAGTGGGGGGTTTGTAATGTTCTTTTTTTGAATGTTTTGTAACAGTTTTTTATTTATTTTGTGTAATTAGTGGGGTGGGGGTTAGGTGGGTAGTGTTAGCGAGGTAGAGGTTAATAAGGGGGGTAAGTTTAGATGTAGTGCTTTATTGGGGGAATAGTGTAGTGTAGTGTTTATACTTAGTGTCATGAGCGTCCTGGAGGACCCTCATGGCACTTATGGGGTTAATATTAGGGTTCTAATTGTCCCATGAGAGTCTTCATAGACCCTTATAAGACTGATTGGATTAAATAGAGGCTTATGAGGTCTGTATAGAACCCCTTAAGTGATGGGGTTAGATGGAAGCTTATGGGGGTCTGTATAGACACCCAATAGAGGTGGGGTTAAATAGGCCTAGAAGGGGTTAAATAGGCCCAGTTAGGGTTAGATTGGCCCAGTTAAGGTTATTTGTTCCAGATAGGGTAAATAGGACCAGTTAGGGTTAGATAGGCCCAGTTAGGGTTTATATATGCCCAGTTAGGGTTAACTAGGTATAGAAGGGGTTAAATAGGCCCAGTTAGTGTTACATATGCCCAGTTAGGGTTAGATAGGCCCAGTTAGGGTTAGATGGGCCTAGAAGGGGTTAAATAGGCCCAGTTTGGGTCAAATAGGGTTTAGCGTGGGTTAATGGGGTATAGTCAGAGTTAAGAGGTTAATGGGGTATAGTTAAGGTTAATAGTGTAGTGTAGTGCTTAGACTTTGTCATGAGGGTCCTGGAGACCCTCATAGCACTTATGGGGTTAACCTAGGGGTTCATAGTGTCTTATACGGGTCTATATAGAACCCTATTGGACTGAGAGGGTTAATTTTAGTCTCATGGGGGTCTATATTGCCCCCCCTGAGTAATGGGGTTAATTTAAGGTGCCAGGTGGGGTACTTATAGAACCCCTGCGGATTGGGGGCAACCATTAGTGCGCCTCAGGCCCTTTAAGGACCCGCAGTGGGAAATTCACACCCTGCAATTCCCTGGGCTTGAATTTTGAATTCAAGCCCGCGGCGGGAGATTTAAATGTCGTAGATGCTGCGGGGGGTACCAATTGGACCCCTGTATTATAGGGTTAATGTTAGGATTCTGCAGGGTCCCGTTCAGACCCCTGCATTATAGGGTTAATGTGTGCACCCTGCAGGGCTCTGCATTATAGGGGTGATTTAGGAGCACTGTAGTGATACTGCAAGGGCCCCGATTGGGTCGCGATCGGGTCCCCTGCAGCCAGCGGGGGACTTAGTTGGAGCAGCCCTTGCGATGGCTCCAGGGTGCAAGTTAGCGGTGGCTGTTTTTAATTGTTTTGCAGAGTTGGCGGAGGGGTTATTTGAACAGGGTTGTGGGGTTTCATGTGGCCGAATCTCTTGCGGACGCGTGGGATCAAAGGCTTTTCCTGCAGTGAGCTGCGGCAGGGGTGGCCGCAAGGGAATGCAGGGCGCCGGCCGCAAGCCGGTCGGAGCCCTCTGCTGCAAGGAATTAGAATATGGAAGTAGCTTGCGGCCACCCCTTGCGGCCACACAGCTCCTAAGGCCATCATTAGAATGAGACCATGTACTGTATATCGTCTATAGCGGAGAGATGTTCTCCACACCATTACTGTATTGCATTTACTTGTGTATTCACAATAAAATAGACATCCCAGTGCTCATTTAATATATGTGCTCTATTAAACCAACTACAGTATGACTTATGAATCCATTCTGCATATGTTTTCAACCACAATATTTATCTGTATTGTGCCAGAGATTTGTGGAGTAATCGTGAGAAATGCCAGAACCAGCCAGAACAAGAGATTGGAAAGAAAATAACTGAGGTTTTTTTCTGCATAAAAACAGGATGTGGCAATATAATCACATGAGGTGATACAATTTTTAATTAGGTGTCAGTCCATGCTCATTCCATGTTCTGAATAGTTGTGAAATGAACATACAGCTCTCCAAACCAGGATTCCACTCTGACCCCCTGCAGTTCCACTAATCCTTGTTTGTTTTTCACAAGTCACAAGCTCATAACTGGATGTATTTTCCATGCTGAGCTAGACTTTATTCAAGTGCTTTTTACTTATTTCCTTTTATACTACATTGTCACATTCTGTAATAGCAGTGAGCCTGTCCCCTACTCTGAAAAGATTTGATAAGCAAAGGGGGCATACAGCAATCATTCTGCCCTAGTTATGCTTTTATTATAATTCATCATTATAGTATTGGTATGTGCAGTTATGTTTAGGGCTCTGTATTAAATTGTGAGCATTGCTGGTGGCCTTTGAATTATCACTTCCTCATCATCTTGTATGGATTTGTTCTTATGTGGCTGAGGTAGGATCTTAAACAAAACAAAAAAGTCAGAGGTGCTCAATCAGAGAACTGACTAACCTTAATAGCTTAGTTCTATGGACATGAAAACCCACTGTGATAGCAGCATCGTTTAACTTGTGCCCTTCATAGGGAGAAATATCCTGTAGCATATCAGTCTGGTCCCACTCAGGCAATTCAACCCTGAACAGGAGAAACAGCAAATACCAGACATACTGTACATTTTGGCCATCACTGGGCCTTGTCAGTGAGGTGTAGCTGAATTCCCTAAGACACAGTGAGCAAGGGGTCCACATCTGGAATTTCTTATCTCCCTTAGGGAAACTTATCCCTAAGGGTAATTTCCATAAACAAAACAACAAAATCAGAGAACGAACTAACCTTAATAGGTTAGTACTATTGACATGATAACCACTCTGAGCAACCTCTTTTAGCTTACTTGTGCACTTCACAGGGACAAATAGTGTGTAATATCTCAGTCTGGTCCCACTTGCAAGAGACATCCAGCCCAGAAAGGGCAGGCAATTCTACCCTGAACAGGAGAAAAAGCAAACCCCCAGACGTACATTTCAGCCTTCATTGGGCCTTGTCAGTGAGGTGTTGCTGAACGCCCTAAGGCAGAGTGAGCAAGGGGTCCATGTCTGAAGTCCTCTATCACCCTTAGGGATTACTAATCCCTAAGGGTAAGTTGCATAAACAAAACAACAAAGTCAGAGGTGCTCAATCAGAGAACAAACTGACCTTAATAGGTTAGTTCTATGGACATAATAAACCACTATGAGATCAACCTTTTAGCTCACTTATGCCCTTTAGAGGGAGAAAATTATTTAGAATATCAGTCTGGTCCCACTCACTATATTGATCCAGCCCGAAATACCAGGCAATTCTACCGTGAACAGGAGAAACAACAAACTCCAGACGTACGTTTCAGCCTTCATTGGGCCTCGTCAGTGGGGTGAAGCTGAACTCCCTCAGGTACAGTGAGCAATGGGTCCACATCTGGAGTCCCCTATCACCCTTAAAAGACTAGGTTGTTTATAAAAATTTACCTTAGCGATTAGTCTACTGAAGGGTGATAAGGGACTCCAGATGTGGATCCCTTGCTCACCATGCCTTATTGCAGTTAAAGTGAAGGTTAGCTATGGAATATGGGGAAAATTGGTGTGCATTGGGTTAGGGCCATTGCTATTTCATTTGTACTGGGTTCCAAGATTTCTGATTGAGGCCCTGTATGCTTTCATTAATGGGAATAGTTCTATACCTCCACCAGCATAAGCATGCAAATAGGGAAATGCAGGATGCCTAGATGTAGTCATGAACAGCAGGAAAGGCAAGAAGTATAGAATGAGATGTATTTTCTTGCCAACAACACTTTATTGACACACGCTATACCCAGCATATACACGAGACATCCTTAGGGAAATACTGTGGTGCTGGGCATCCAATCAGGAGCAAAAGCTTCAATTATTCTTTGGTATATTGGAGGACTGAATAGGCCTACCCTTAGCTATATAGAGTAATCTCCTGATCAACTATTTCCTTGTCTCTCCACGTAAACTGGGCTGAGCTCTGTCTGCTGACGGCGAATGAGGGAGCACTTTTTTGGGGGAAGGTTCAAGGTTGTCTGAAGCCTATTGTCTTAAGGCTGTACTCACCTAGTTGACCTGGGTCTACAAAATGATAAAAAAAAAACTCTCTACTGTACATACACGTTTTAACCCCTTCAGTCCCCTTCCCATCTATCTGCTTCCTTCCTTAGCATACCTGGCCAGGAGGTTTTTTTTGGGCCCATCCCAAATTTCCTCTGTACTGTATTTATTTTTTCTACATAAGTGCTTTTGAAGTTTTTTTTCACATCAAGTTACTACTGGATCTATTTTAGAAACACCCCAGCTATATGTCCCTTTTCCCCTCCAACACATCAGTGGTGAGTCTGAGGCCAGTGGTGTTTTTTACTAATAGGATATGATAAATACATATACTTGTCATTTTGATTTAGAGCTTTTAACCATCTCTTACAAAGTACTCTTCTATGCCTTTTACAAACGATAAACTATCATTTTCTCAATAAAAACAAATATTAAGAAAGACAATGTATGGTTTTGAATCTTTGTGTGAAATTACCATTGTCAGAATCACTAGTGGAAGCAGACCACTTCGAACTCTTGTCTCTAGCATGTGCATCCAGTAACAATAACTGGCATCATTTTCAGATATTGAGATAACATATGTTTCCAAGATTTGTCTAATGGGAAATACACAGTTCAGCAAAACACTGAAAATTAGAGCAACTGGCAATTACAGGGGTACTTGCTATAAACACCTCAGTATTTGGCAAACAGCTATTCATGAAGTGTTTTTTAAGTAGGTGTCAATTTGTACTTTTCATAAAATATACTGAAAAATATTCTGTTTACTTTAATTGTAGAAAATGTTCATAATTCGAAGACATTAGATTATGTTGCTCTTGTGGTCCTGTAGTTTAATCCAAAGTATGGTGGCCTTCAGTTTCCCTTTCTTCACAATATATCTTTATATTTTGTAGTCTCAACATTAAGTCAATACTAAACAGGGAAAAGCAAAACACAGTGCAGTGTAACTTTCTGGCAGATGTATTCACATAACCATGTTAGTACTAAACTTGGATATATATTTTCTAGGTTTATTTCTTCTTTTGGATCTATCCATGCATATTAATTTCATTTAACCATGGAGTCCATAGTTAGCTTCTCATCAACATACATGTATGCTTGTCACAACCCCAAGAACAGTTGGACTTTTTGGGCCTGGTGACTGGGCTCCTACATACTCTAGCCATTTCTAGTAAAGGACTATGTCACTTTGTATGGATATAGGACTAAAGTGTAATTGTTAATCCGTTTTTATTTTCTATTGCTTCTTCAGGCCCTTGGTTAGATGCCCTGGACCCCAAGAAACATTTCCAACACGTCACACAATCTCAGAGTGCTCTGGGTCAATTTTCTTTTTTTAGGACAGTTATTTATATGTGTATCATGTGTTTCAGGGTGTATATATTGCATACAGCCAATAAAAATATTTTAAGGGTAGTATCACTTTAAGGGGAAGCAGCCGTCACTTCCATTAGTCCACAGCGATACCCAGTTTGCTCCCATTCCCAGGGTTGGTCTGGGTTCCTGGATGGATTCGAACTTGTGGTAATTGGCAGATCAGGCTCAATAGAATCCTATGGGAGAGCCACAGATCTGATTAAGTCATCAAGTATAGTTAACTAGGCTGTCAGAGAGCAATTGAATCACTTTTTTAAATAGATAAAGGTCAATTTGTGTCAAGTGCTTTGCAAGTGATATCCCTTTGATCCATTGTCTCGTGGTTAACAACTAATTAGGAAATACCTGACCTTAGTAATTACTCCTGACTGTTCACATAATCTAATAATGAGCCCAAAATGTTAGAAATGTGGAAGTCCTGGTTAGAACCCCTAAATTGAATACACCTCAGAGCCACCGCCATCCACCTTTGCTGACTCCTCTACGACTGTATAAAGGTCTCTCTACCCAAGAGGAGGTAGACTAGGAAATGGATACACCTATTCCCCCAGTCCCCATAACCACTGGGTGCAAAATACATCTTCTCCCCACTTACAAGCCACCATAGGGCTATCAGTCAGTATACTACCATCCACTAGATTCCTCCAGCTAGTGGGAGTCCCTAATCACTTTCTCTCCAGGGTTACAATACCCTGATAGACCCCTGCTGTGTCTGATATTTGGTGCTGGAGACCTTGGCCGGGGAAATAGATTGATGCTGTACCTCTGGTAGAAGTCCTAGCCCATGTGAGGCAAATAGACAACAAAAAGTGGTAATTGCATTGTTTAGGGTTCATTTAGGGTGTACTGAAAGTTGATGCTCTTTTTGGGTCACATATACATGGCATATTTCATTTAGAGGGAAGGCATTTATTATTTTTTAATCTATGAATAATTTCTGAAACTTGTCCTGGAACCAAGTAATTTGGCTTGAGAATCGTCAACTTGTCCGTGAATCCTGCCAAGTTGTCCTCTGTGAGGGGATACAGAACCTAGTCAACTTGTAGGTAGGATTGGTTTAGCAAACTTTTCAAGTCCTACAAAAGAGTGAGCTGTGACAATGGATATCTTATAATCATTTCTGAGAAAGGCCAAACAATGTCTAACATTGAAACTCTTCACTACCAATATCAGATGACATAAAACAGTAAAATAATAATCCAGTATAAATTCAATGTATTGATGGTACGCCAATGTGATTTGGACCTGTTACTAGAACCACTGTTTAACTCCAGTGCACTATCCAGAATTACAAGCAACAATTTTATTTCAATATTGTATCTACACATCTCTTCCATCTTGTTTTGGCACTCCCATGGCCACCAAGACACACTAAAGTAATTGACTGGCATTTTGGTTATGTTTCTATGTCCTCTCCCTTTTGCACCCAAAACTGTCTTCCTGTTATGCAAAGCCCTGGTTTACCATGTACTCAAGAAGAGGACATTATTCTAACATTTCCAGTAGAATATCAAGAAATCAAATGTGTCTTTGATAAGAAAGAAAATGAAACACTACCTCCTCATAGAGTCTATGATTGCCCACTTGATCTCCTCCCTGGTTCTAAAATGTATTTATTGGAACCAGAAATCAAAACTCTAAGGGAATACTTGGAAACCAATTTGAGGAGATGATAGATTCATCCGTCCGCCTCCCCTGCTGGAGCACATATTTTTTTAACAATATAAAGATAAATCATTAAGACAATGTATAGATTATAGGAAATTCAATTATATAATTGTAAAGAACCTCTATCCTCTATCTCCAGAGCTCTTTAAACATCTTATATTTGGAAAAAGCTACTCTAAGCTTGATTTATAAGTTGCATATAATTTGGTGGGTTTGGAAGTAGTGATGAGTGGAAGATTTCTTTTACAACCAGTTATGAACACTGAGTATATGCTAATGCAGTTTGGTACATGAAATGCCCCTGACACTTTATGGTTGTATACCTTAACAACATCCAAATATATTCAGAGACTTTAGAAAAACACATTGGACATATTGCTATTGTACTATACAGGTTAAGGGAAAACCAACTGTTCTTAAAATGGAAAAACTGTTTATTTATTTAATGTGAATACAGTTAAAATGCTGTTTTTTCTTATCCAACAGCAAAAATAGAGGTTCTCAATCAGAGACCGAACTAACTTAATAGGTGAGAGCAGCCTCTTTACCTCACCTGTGCCCCTCACAAGGAGAAATATCCCCTAGTATATCAGTCTGTTCCCGCTCAATAGAGTGATCCAGCCACAAAATGTCAGGCAATTCTACCCCGAGCAGGAGAAACATAAAACCCCAGACTGTAGATACTCTGTGGTGGTACCAATTATCTTGTACTACTTACAAGAGGATTGTACCCATCCTTCCCTATTGTTGAATTTTAAGCAAATGAGAGGAAAAGACATACAGTAGAGAGCACTTCCTTTTAGATCTATCCACTATTCAAGACATGAAAAATAACTTTAAATAATCTAATAGAGAACAAAAATAAATACCCAAAATGCTGGAAGTATAGTGTAATTCCAAGTTAAAAAGGACATTTGATTAATATATCCCATAAAGTTTTAAATAATGGACATAGGGCCTCATTCAATTGCGATTTGGCCAATTGAATAAGGCTCTATATGAACACAGAGCTTATTTTTTATTACGGAAGCTTTTAGTTAGTAAAGACAATGCTTTTGGTAGTTCACTAACTAAAAAAGTCTGTAAGAAATATGCTCTGTGCTTATATAGAGCCATATTCAATTGGTCAAATCACAATTAAATGAGGCACATAATCTCAATAGTGTTTTAAGAATTTTGTTAACATTGTATTTTCCTTGTTCTTATCCTCTGTACAGTGCTATGGAATATGTTGGCGCGATACAAAGAAAGTTAATAATAAAGTATATTTTGTTTTATACAGCATCAGATTAGTAAATAACCCTTCAAAGTAGAGACAGTATTGTAATATAGCCAGTGTAAACTTGATATGCCTCCTATAAATATAGGTATTATTATTATTATTATTATTGTTTATTTGTAACGCGCCAACATATTCCGTAGCGCTATACGTAAGTTAATTTACAGGCAAGTTCAAGATTCCCCCTTTTCGATTAATGGGGGGTCCTGTCTTTGAGCTTTGAATCCGGTGTCCATAGCGCTTTCCCTAAAGCACCTTGCAGGATTGAAACTCGCAATCTAAAGGTTGAAGTGTGTATGTGGTACAGTAGGGAGAGAGTAGTGCTGAGCATGTTAGGGAGGAAGGTTATAGGCTTCTTTAAAGAGGTGCGTTTTTATTAATGTTTTGAAGGATTTAAGGCAGGAGGATAGTCTGGTGAAGCGAGGCAAGGAGTTCCAGAGAATAGGGGCAGCGCGAAAAAAAGTCCTGGAGGCGGGAGTGAGAGGAGGTGACAAGAGTGGTAGAAAGAAGAAGGTCATTAGCAGAACGAAGAGTGCGTGTGGGGGAGTATTTGGAGATGAGAGCAGAGATGTATGGGGGTGCGCTGTTGTTGTGGGCTTTATAAGTTAGGGTCAAGATTTTAAACTTTATTCTGGAGTCTAAGGGAAGCCAATGAAGTGACAAAGAGGAGCTGCCGACACTGAACGATGTGTACTGAAGATGAGTCTGGCGGAGGCATTTATTATGCATTGAAGTGGGGAGAGACAAGTAATGGGCACGCCAAAAAGGAGCGAGTTGCAATAGTCAAGACAAGAAATGATGAGAGAGTGTATTAGAATCTTAGTGGTGTCTTGTGTAAGGTAATGGAGTATTTTGGATATGTTTTTTAGATGGAAAAGACAGGATGTGGTTAGTGTCACAACCTACAATGATGATGGAGTCTAGAGGATCCTACTCCTCTTATCTCCTGTAGGTTTTAGACCTAAGTTTGGGTGGCTCCAGACCAATGGACAGTCTTTGTAGATGCAAGAGCATAAGTCCCAGCTTTTGGTAGTGTGCCTGGGAAACCTGGAAGGGAGTCAGAAACGATCTCCTCTACCAGCATATGCCCCTGGGTCAATAATACACCTGCACACAAAGTCTTGATGAAAATTATGAACCATGTTTTATTTCAGAACAGCATATTTAACCACATCACACAAGGATGGGGGGAGTGGCTACCCTTAGCCAGCCCCAAATGACCTCTGGCCAATCATGAAGGCGAACTGTGTGTGAACCAATAGTCCCCTCCCAGGTCCGCCCACTAGTCTGGGCCAACTAATTCATTTGGGCTCTGAATCTCCAGGGGAAAGCATGCCTTGGCTCTCCTGTGCCCATGCTAAGAAGGCTGAGAAGCCTCAGGCCATCCCATTGTTTCTGGGTGCCTGCCTGTCTGCTCTCCAGCTGTGAGCTCCCCATTGTTAGTACTCTGCTGGACACTTAGCTAATGGGATTAACAGGCCTTTGGGATTAACAGGCCTTGGCTGTATTCAACGGGCTTCCCCTCTACAATATAATAACATACTAAAATAATAACATACATTCATATTTACAAATATAACACACAATGTTTCACCCACATATAACCAATATATCACATTAGATCCCTCACAGGATACTCATTACAATGAGCCTAAACATGGGAGGTATGGGAATATGCTAAGGGATAAACTTTCAATACTTTATCCCCTAGACCACAAAATAACAATATATCAATAACAAGTGGGTCCCAAACCTTTTCTTCCACAGCATGAGCCATGAACTTTGTCCAAACACAATATGGCCACTGGCTGATTCATGACAGTTAGAGTCTGTATCTGTGGGAGGAAAGAGAGGGCGGGTCCAGTAGAACCCTGAGATAACGGGCTTGGGAGGTGGGAGTGATGATGGCATTGTTGACAGAGAGAGAGAGATGTGAGGAATTGAAGCTGTAGTAGAGAGTGAGAAGATTAAGAGTTTAGTCTCAGACATGTTGAGTTTTAGATGGTGGGCGGACATCCAAGAGGATATACTAGAGAGGCAGTCGGAGACGTGTGCTAGAAGAGAGGGGGATAGATCTGGTACTGAGAGGTAGATTTGGGTGTCATCTGCATAGAGATGGTACTGGAATCCAAAAGAGTTCATTAGGGTGCCGAGTGAGGATGTGTAGATGGAGAAGAGGAGGGGACCTAGGACTGATCCTTGGGGTACGCCAATAGACAGGGGGTGAGGAGAAGAAGATGTCCTGGAATAGGTATAAGAGCACTAAACTTTTTGTGTTAGAATATTGCACTTGCGTATTGTATTGTCCTCTCTACCCCAGCAAATTAATGAGATCATGGATAAAAATAAAACTTTGATTCATAAACTCTGGTCAATAACATGATAGTTCTACTTTCCTTCATTATAAGAAATAAAGTACCCCCTGATTGATTTAATCTATAAAAAACTTCAAAGACAACCGGCACTGGACTTGAGGGATCTATCTCTAACTTTCGTTTAGTAGATTCTGCCTCTTGTCATAATGTTAACATTTCGGTAACTTTCTTTGTAATGATACTTATTTCTAGATGCAGTTCCATTGGTGGTAAATGTCAATCAATTTCACTGACAATGGGCCTCATTCATATGCGATTTGGCCAATTAAATATGGCTCTATATAAGCACATAGCAAATTTTTTTTACAGAAGTTTTTAGTTAGTGAACTTCTATCCAAAAGCAAGGTCTTCAGTAACTAAAAACTTCTGTAAAAAAATATGCTATGTACTTATATAGAGCCCTATTCAATTGGCCAAATCACATTTGAATGAGGCTTTATGTGTTTGCATATCTACAGTAATCATTATTTTATTAGCAAGCACTTCAAATCTTTGTTTTTACTCACTGAAACCTTTCACAATAGTCCCAACACAGGTTCCCTGAGTGTATGCAATAGTTATCATATATGTGTGTATACAGTAGTTACCATTTCTGTACTATCTTGCAAGATCATAAATATTGTACCTTAAAGAAAATTCATGCCAACAGAAGTTAATACAGCAGTTAATGCATACCAACTGCCATTTATGTACTGTCCTACAATAAAAATAAATAAACTACCTAAGTATGGGCCTCATTCAAATGCGATTTGGCCAATAGAATAGGGCTCTATATAAGCAGAGCCCCGTAAGTCCAACGTGAAGCACCTAACGGCTGCAGGCTTGAAATTTGGCAGCTCTACATTGCTATTAAACTGGAAGGGGCTGCGAGCTACAAGTTTGAGACGAAAATCGAAGCTCGTTCTTATAACGTTGAATTTGCGGCCGAGCGGACGATCAATTAGTGTAGACCGTAGTTATGGGTTTAGACGGAGCCAATGGAAAAATAAATCGTTGCATTACGTCACTGAAAAAGGGGAGGGTAGATTTCAAAGTCCTACGGGCTTCAATTACAGTTTGAGGAGGACTTCGATGATGGTGCTAACACGTCATCTTACGCAGCACATTAATGATGTCCCGAACAGTTCGCCGGAAAACTATTCGCTGCGATTTTCGCATGTTCGCCGCAAATGGCGAACACATGCGCTTTTTGGTTTGCCCCCTATACTTTATCATTGAGGAAACTTTGACTATCATTTATTTTATTTTATAAAATTTTTTTGTGTAATCTATGCCTGCCTGCCAGCATGTGTGTGTGACAGGCTAACACCTCACAGCTTATATTGTGCTTATTTTCACTACTCATACCTGGTGGTGTAACATACATTGAAAACAATTATTTTGTACCTGTAATCTAATTTCCGTTGCCTGCCTGTGTCAGGCTCACAGCTTATATTGTGCTCAGTGACATAAGACAACACTTTTTTGACTGTAATAGATTGAATAGCATTTGCCTGCCTACAGGCGTGTGTGTGAAGCCTATTGCATCTACTCTGCCAACTTTTGCCAGTGCACAGTGATACGTCATATCTGGTGCAACCGTAGTGTACAGTGACATAAAACAACACTTTTTTGACTGTTATCGATTGAATATCAGTTGCCTGCCTACAGGGGTGTGTGTGAGGCCTACAGCGCCTACTCTGCCAACTTTTGCCAGTGCACAGTGACACTCATATCTGGTGGCACCTTAGATTGCACGCGCAGTGCCCCAAATTTGAAGTGGAAGGACCGACCAAGCATCTTTTTCCATCTCCCGCTTCCAAAAATCCATGCCATATACACGTCCCCTGATAGGTGACGTAACAGGTATCAAACTGATAGGAATAAATAGTACAACTTAATACACCACTCCTATCTGGTGGCACATTACATTGCACGTGCAGTGCCCCAAATTCGAAGTAGGAGGTCCGACCAAGCATCTTTTTCCATCTCCCTGTTCCAAAAATCAATGCCATATACACGTCCCCTAATAGTGGACGTAACAGGGATTAAACCGATAGGAATAGTACTACTTAACAGTACACACCTTATAATAACGCAGAGGCAACGCAGAGAGAGGAGTCTGAAGAAGAGGAGTCAGAGGAGGAAGGTGGCTTTGAGGAGGTGGAAAACCAAACACAGCAGGTGTCCCAGGGGGCTTGTTGTCACCTTTCAGGGACCCTTGGTGGCTGGGTGGAAGGACAAGGAACGGGACATGGCTAGCTTGGTATCCAACCTTGTGCAAATGGGGAGTTTGCGGTTGTTTGCGGTGCATTAAACGGGGAGATTGGTCTGTTACTGTGAAGCGGGTGTAACCCTTACACTACCTGATCGATACAACATCATACCTGATATTTTAAAGCATGTTATTCCAAACAATTTAGGAATGTTAGGTGATTTATGCCCTTTATGGCTTAAAACCAGACTCTCTCAGACCAGATCAACTATGTAATTTTCCGTGGGAGTTTTGCCATGGATCCCCATCCGGCATGCCACAGTCCAGGTGTTAGTCCCCTTGAAACAACTTTCCCATCACTATTGTGGCCAAAAAGAGTCCCTGAGGGTTTTGAAATTCGCCTGCCCATTGAAGTCTATGGGGTTCGCCAATGTTCACCCGTTCGCGAACATTTGATGGAAGTTCGCGTCCGCTGTTCGTGAACCCAAAAATTGATGTTCGCGACATCACTACAGCACATTCTAAATTAATGCCTTAAATATGATATTCTATTACATGCGAGTTACAGTATATGTCTTAACTCATTAATTGCCGGGATCGATATAACACGAAATATAAACATGAATTTGCAGGCTTGAGAATGTTGTGCTATTAATTCTAAGACCTAAAATCACTTTCACTTTTAATAAATGTACAGTGGTGTGTTTTTATTTGCATTACAAGTGCTACGGATTGGACTTTATCCCCCTGTAGGCTGCATTTGCATGTTACCGATTTGCTCGCGTGTGACGTTTTTGAAATGTAATAGCTATATTGAAAAAGTAGCGGTTACGGGCTTTATGGATCAAAGGATTTACAGGCGCAAAGTTCAACGTTGCTCAACACGTAGGCTTTTCTCGGCCTTGCTGAATTTTATCCCTCAAGTCTTCTGAGGGCTACGTTACCTGGCTAACTTAGCCATAACCTATAAAATTGGAGTTACGGGCTACGGTTTAAAACGTAGACCGAATTTAATGGGGCTGCTAGATATTTAGAATATTTTTAACCTGCAGCCAAAATGTCGGGTTCCATGTAATTATGGGCTTGCAATTGAATAGGGCCCTATGTCTTTGTTGTACTAGGAGCCTCATTAAATTGCTCCATCTGAAGAAATTGTAGCTAGTAAAGGAGCCCGCATGACTTATGCTATTAAATTGGCCTCTTTCATCTACCCGCAAAGGAACTGCGGGTTACAGGAGGAAATACCCTATGGGCCGTCAAAATCTGGACTCCATCCCAGCTAAGCCTTTGATCTGTCAAGCCTGTAAATGTTGTAATTGCAAATCAATATTAAATTGCTACGAATCCCCAAGGATGCACTGGCGTTCAAACCCGTACACAGCAAATTAAGCCAAAAATATTACGGCCTCCAAATAGGACCCACAAAGCTTTTACAGACAAGTTATCAACACTGTAAAAGACAATATGAACACACCACTGGACTTAAAAATATGGGGAAAACATGGAAAGGCATTACAATTCATTGCACAACAATCCCCAAATAAAAAATAGGCATTTAAAACATTTTTGATTTCATCACATGTTGGAATGGATTTTTTTTATATTTGTTGTTCAGTCCTTCAGTTGTGTCCGATTTTCTGTGACCCTATGGACTGCATATTTATCTAGGTCTCTGCCTGGTGCTGTTCCACAAGGTTTGCATGCCAAAGATACTGGATTGGGTTTCCCGTTCATTCTCCAGTGGACTGTGATTTGTCTGACTTCTCTGCTATCCCCTGCCCACCTAGAGGGACCCTACATAGTATAGCTCACAGCGTCATTGAACTACACAAGACCGTTCACCACCACAAAGCAGCAATCCAGAAGGGGAACTGGGGAACATACACTACACCAATTTACTCTAAGCCATCAGGAAGGGACGCAAACACACATGGAGGCTGTGCAGAGGCACGTGGAGCAACAGCCAACTCTGCTGGTGGCCATGTGCCAAGATGTATACCCATTATCATATGACCTCCCATTAAGTGTTTTGCTATCAATAGATTCACATTATCATCTGTTATATTCCTATCAGGCCTCCAGGGGAATGTTGATACTCCACAATATCACAAATTGGACCTCTCTTGTGTATTAACCCTTTATTATTATATATTATATATATTATTATATGATATCTTATGATATTATTATTATTTTTATTATATGTATTAATCTATTACATAGTAACTACTGCTCATGAGTTTACAGATATAGGAATGTGACACAAATGTGATGTATGTGGATGTCCCATAACCCAAACCATTGAAAACACACTGACACAGTGAGAATGGTACTGTATAACAAAGCTTAATTTCATATACAGAGCACAATCAGAAATGGACAAGACTGTGCATTAATATCATGGGTGTGGTGTGTGGGATCCCGGGAGGGCAAGAGGCTGTTGGCCAACAACGGACACCTAAAGGGTTAAATATTAGACAGCATTATAAGGATAATGCATAGCATCTACTAGTGTCACATGTGGTCAGGACACCACAGTAACCATTATCGGATGTGAAATTGGAACATCATATAACACTCCATTTCATAGAAATAACCATTAATGTACATAGAGCAACCATATGGTCTCCATCTACTATATTAAACATATGCTAGAAATCATGGATCATGTGATACAAATCAGTTCCACACACAGTGTGTTTTCATACATTAATAATGATTCCAAAACAGATTATAGGAATCTGGAAAACATAAAGAGAAGGTATAAGAACAATCATAAGCTGTTATTATAGTATAGTATTTTTGCTCTGGACACTACAATGAACCAATTACTGTAATATGATAGTCATCTATGAGCAGTGATAACCATACTGATTCTCTCCTGTTCAATCAGCGTTCCTTGAATATGTTGAGGATGTGTAATAATATAAGGCATGCTTTACTGTGAACACAATCTATTAACATAGAGTACTATCACTATCTACATGGAATAGTTGTGCCATGCTAATATCACATCTCACTGGTATGGGTGGTACCAAGGCCAGACAGATTACACTCTTCACATTACCCCTAAACACATACACATTGATTCTGATGTCAAACAAAGGAAATTAGCCATTTTGTTTGTGGATGACATGAAATACTTGAATCCGCTTTCATAATGTTAACGGGATGACATGCAACAAAAACATATGTATAACTACTGGTTTGGATTAGCAGTTCCTAATGGGACTCTGCAACTCTACAGCCGGGACACTATTCATTGTAATTGAAACTCACACCAGTCATTTTCATTATATGTAGTCATATATTGTATTTCAGATCTATCTGCAGTGGTGAATGAAACTGATCGAATGTCTGTTTGGAACTGGGTTGAGTGTTTATTCACATGATGGTATTGAACTGCTCGAAGATGAAGAACATGCCTTCATGGTCATGAGATTTGGCTATTAACACCTACAGAGACAAGAACAAGATATCAATCAGACACTATTCTGATTAATTACACCTCATCTCAAGGTAAATCCACATCAATTGGTGAAATGTTAAACGTAACCAGACATGTACACACTCTGTAGCCAGCCAATAGTATGTCAACATCTATACCAATTAGTATTCAGTGAGGAGTGATCATGAGGAGGACTTAGATGATGGTGCTAACACGTCATCTTACGCAGCACTAGGCACCCACCTTCCGTGTCAGTGCACCGTCTCCCTCTTCGATGTCTAGGTGGTGTTCTTAGCATGGGGTGCCACTAAGTTCGGTGACTGGGGATCAGGTGGAGATGGTGGTGAGGTCTGAGATGCGGAGGCCGCCATCTCCGGTTGCAGTTGTGAAACCGAAGGCTGGAGAGGTATGAGCTGGCGTTCTGCCTGTCCCTAATGGCCTGTTCCTCATATCTCTCCATCCTTCGGTTCTGCCTCCTCACCTCAGAATGGAGAGATCTTTTTCTCGCAAGGAGGGTTTTGTGAGCCGAACCTGCCTTCTGAGCAATCTGAGCTACATAGTCGTTTGTTTCTCCCGTGTCATGTCTTCCCAGGTGAAACGGGCCATGATTTCACTCAAATTTAGGAGTAGTGGTGTTGACGGCATTGGGGGCGATGTTGACGGCATTGGGCTGGAGGTGACAGCAGGAGTGCCTGAGTTGTCGGCAGGAGTGCCTTAGGTAACGGCAGGAGTGCCTGAGGTGAAGGCAAGAGTGCCTGTGGAGACTGCAGCAGGGCCAGAGGTGTTGGCAGGAGTGCCTGAGGTGTCACCAGGAGGGCCTGAGGTGTCGGCAGGAGGGCTGGCATTTTAGGCAATGTTGGGGGAGCCCATTGTGTGTTAGACCATTTTGGGGGAGCCCATTGTGTGAGAGGCTATGTTGGGGGACCCCATTGTGTGGGAGGTTATGTGGGAGTGGTTGTGCCCTGCCATGGCTGCAATGGTGTTGCAACAGGTGGCAGTGGTGGCTGTGATGATTGCTGGGGCTAGGACAACGTCATCAGGTTTGGTGTGTTTGTTTGTTAGCTCCCTGACATGTCTGGTGGAGGGGGCTGGAACAGTAGTGCACGGCTAGATGATACGTTTGAGGGCCCGGGCAGTGAATCCCACTCCTGAGATAAGGGTCATCATCAGGATTGTGAATGGCCAGCTTCTGTGGATGGTCCCGGGCCCTCTCGAATGTTCTTCCTTGCTTTGTCAACCCCTCTCAGCTGTGGATTTTGTTCCACCTCCAGGGGAGCCTCCACCTGTGCCTCTGTGGTCGGCTTTGTCCTCCTGGGTACTGAAATGGAAGAACAAACATATTTGAGTTGGTTTCCCTACACAATTGACAGCTGTGTGTTTCCATATCCTGTGATTGACTGTGGTGCTGGTGTTAGACAGATGAACCACGGCCTGCATAATGAGCATTGTGAATCATGGCTCATATGAATGTATGTAGTGCAGGTGCGGTGTGCCATCTGCATGTGAATCAGACACGTGCTCTGCTGGAGAAAATTTATTATGCTATGTTGGAGCAGGAAAAGCAATTTTACAGTATTTGGAAATTTGGGTAGAGCATAATAATTTAAATTCAACATAATTTTGGTAATAATCTTACCCTTTTATATAAAGTTAAAAATAAGATGACGAGGCCCAATGAAGGCCGAAACGTACGTCTGGGGTTTGCTGTTTCTCCTGTTCAGGGTAGAATTGCCTGATATTTTGGGACTGGACCACTCTAGTGAGTGGGACCAGACTGATATACTACAAGTTACACAATTCTCAGACAGACTTATCACATATATAGTTGTGAGCGTACGAGTTGTTGCTAACGCTGCGGGCTCGCATAGCGAGCCCGCAGCCCTCGCGAAGCGAGGGCACTGTGCCAGGTTGTCAGTTGCTGGCATGGAGCGCCGAAGGCGCTCCTTGCCAGCAACTGAGGACCCTCGCGAAGCGAGGGCCTCAGTTGCTGGCTTGGAGCGCCGCAGGCGCTCCATGCCAGCACCTGAGGACCTCGCAAAGCGAGGTCTTCACTTGCAGCAACTGCGACCCTTGCAAAATTTCAAAAAAAGTTTACGTCACAACACAATACGACACTCGCAAACAACATACTACACACGTTCACACACATTACGACACTCGCAAACCACATACGACACACGTTCACACACATTACGGCCTCGCAACACTCGGACGCAACTCGCGAACATTACAAAATTAAAAACACAATACATACACACAGCACATATATAAAAACCTTACCTACACAAACAGGAGGCACCCAGGACCTCAAAAATGCAACTTACAACTTAATTGCACTCAAAATAAAAGAGTTTAGACACTAAATAGTTTGTTAAGCGACACAAAAAATGGCCGACGAATAAAACGAAAACGAGGCTACACACGCAAACACCATACGAGACACGTTACCACACATTACGACTTCGCAAACATAGGACGCAACACGCCGACATACAAACATTTAAAACTTAAGAAAGACACACAACAAACACATAAAAAGCTTACCTACAGCAAGAGGAACCAGCCAGAACCTCAAAAAAACAAGTTACACCTACATTTAAATTAAAATAAAACACTTTAGACACTAATACCATCGCTAAGCGACAGAAAAAATGGCCGACGAACAAAACGAAAACAAGGCTTCAGACGTAACTACACTACACTTACTCGCAATAAAGAAACACATACTATGCGGAACGTATCACAATCATATTAAACACCATTTTGAACAGTAATACGCAGAAAATGGCGGATGGAACGCAAATTGTAAACTGGAACGCAAATAGCGCATGCGTATTGCATTCTAACGGTCTCACTTTCCAGAACTTTCTACAAGTTTATAAATACTGCCTATTTCAAACAAAAAAATACATTTCTCCTCAGGTGATCAACGGACTGACTTCTGAGATAACTGCTGCTTTTACTTGAGAAGACAATTCTTTACTAATTTACTACTTTGCATTGTGCAAATTACAACTGAGAGGTAAGCTATAATATATAACATTTTATTATCAGGACAGGTCAAACAAATAAAAAAAAAATAGGATTTATGTAGTGACATATATGGCACATTTATGTGTATAGGCTCAAAAAAAAAATACGGTTCATTTAACAAACATAATTCAATATTAAACAGAGGTTTATGTATAGTGACATGTGACACGCACATATATGTCTATAATGTATAGTGACATCTGACACGCACATATATGTCTATAATGTATAGTGACATCTGACACGCACGTATATGTATAGAATGTATAGTGACATGTGACATGCACATTTATGTCTATAATGTATAGTGACATCTGACACGCACATATATGTCTATAATGTATAGTGACATCTGACACGCACGTATATGTATAGAATGTATAGTGGCATGTGACATGCACATTTATGTGTATTGCCCCTGCATAGTGACATGTGACACGGACATATATGTGTATCATGTATATTGACATGTGACACACACATTTATGTGTACTGCCCCTTCATAGTGACATGTCACACGGACATATATCTGTATAATGTATAGTGACATGTGACACACACATTTATGTGTACTGCCCCTTCATAGTGACATGTGACACGGACATATATGTGTATCATGTATATTGACATGTGACACACACATTTATGTGTACTGCCCCTTCATAGTGACATGTCACACGGACATATATCTGTATAATGTATAGTGACATGTGACACACACATTTATGTGTACTGCCCCTTCATAGTGACATGTGACACGGACATATATGTGTATAATGTATAGTGACATGTGATACGCACATTTATGTGTATTGCCACTGCAACAAAATTAGCTTAAAACAAAATCAGTAAACAACTACATTTAAATGACATTATATGTCATGTATACTGATATGTCACACGCACATATATGTGTATCATCTATAGTTACATCTCACACACACACATTTATGTGTGTTGGAAAAAACAAATATAAGGTTAATTTAACCATTTAAATATGAGTCATGTATACTGATATGTCACACGTACACAAAATAATTACATTAAACTATGGAATGTGCTTCATGTATGTGACATATGTGAGTAGCCCCCAACAAAAAATAAGGTTAATTGAAAAAAATTACACCACTATATTTCAATGACATTCATTTACTTCAATTCAATAGATCATATAAAGCTGAATCTTTTTATTTCTTTGAATATTCAAACAGACTCTGCATCAATAGCGTCTCTCAACAATTTGCACCGTGCACTGTGAAGCACAATCCCTTTTAAAGAACACCAACAAAGAAGAAGAGGTAAGATACAACAAGACATTACATGCTCAAAAGGCCATGCTTTGCTACATGAAAAATTATAAATATACAAATAACTATTTCACTTTCTTTTTCAAAAAGACACTACAAGAAGACCGGCGCATTAAGATTGGCAGGAGGGGACCGTCTGTCATTCAAAACTTCAAGCAAGGTAAAGTATTAAGTATAAACAAGAAAGAACCATGAGCCTCATTCAATTGCGACTTCCTCAATTGAATAGGGCTCTATATAAGCACATAACATATTTTTTATACAGAACTTTTTAGTTACTGAACTTCTAACCACAATCAAGGTTTTCAATAACTAAAAACTTTGCTCAATAAATATGTTATGTGATTATATAGAGCCCTCTTCAATTGGCAAAATTGCAATTCAATGAGGACCTATATATCTTTAATGGCCAAGGGCCTCACTCAAATGTGATTTGCCCATTTCAATAGGGCTCTATATAAGCACAGAGCATATTTTTTAAAGGAACTTTTTCTTTGGTGAACACGTTGCTTTTGGATACATGTTCACTAAATACAAAATTACGTAAAAAAATATGCTCTGTGCTGATATTGAGCTCTATTCCATTGGCCAAAACACAATTGAATGAGGAGCTCACAATATAACAAATGCAGTAACCAAAGGCCCTCATTCAATTGCTATTTTGGGCAATTCAATATGGCTATAAATAAGCACTTTTAGGCCCTTATTCTATTTTAACAAATATATGTGATGTGCTTATTTACAACCCTATTCAATTTTCAACATTGCAATTCAATGACGGCCTTAGAGTACTATTACATTGTAAAAAATGCAATTGAATGAGGGGCAAACTATGCAACATATGGTACACACAAAGGCCCTCATTCAATTTCAATTTGCCCAATTGAATAGGGCTCTAAATAACAACATAACTATTTTTTTAAAAGAAGTTTTTAGTTACTAAAAATATATCCAAAATAAAGTTTTTAAATGACTAAAAACTTATTTAAAAAAATATGCTATGTGCTTATTTAGGGCACGATTCAATTAGCCAAATCGCAATTGAATGAGACACAAACTGCTACACACAAAACTGAATTTCTTATTCAATGTTTAACAACCTATAAGCCTTACAAAGAAGAAAAAATAAGAATAACAAAAGTGTTGCGCACATAATAGCATTGTACCAAAAATCACACAAACTCATAGGAAACTAAATTAACATTCTTCTTTAATGTTTAACAACCTATAACCAGTACAATCAAGAATAAATAACTTTTGCACAAGTGGTGCGCACCAAACAGGATTCTCAAAAACTAACACAAACACATAGCAAACTACATTAATTATATTATTTCATGGTTCACTAACTATAAGCATCACAATAAAGGTTAAACAAGTATACCACAAGTGGTGTGCACAAAACAAGATTGTACAAAAAATAACATAAACACATAGCAAAATAAATTTATATTCTTATTTAATATATCACAACCCACAAGCCTTACTAAGAACCTTCAAGAACAATAACAAAAGTTGTGGGATTGTACAGAAAGTAAAAAAAAAAAAAGATAGAAAAAAATAACCATAACTGATACAATACAGTCAAATTAATACATTTTTCAATTATTTAAAAGACATTTCACTCAAACAACATTTTCTATTTTATATTACAACAGATACTGCGTGAAGACAATCGGACGAGGACTTTTTCCACAGGACCGGACCATCGGACGAGGACTCGGACCAGACCAGCAGACGAGGAATTTCATACGAGAAATTCGACGAGAAAAAGAACGCAAAAGACTTGCAAATAAAAGAATATCAGCTGCAAAAATGAAAAAAACAACCAAAAAAAATAAAAAGATAATAAAGCATTTACAAACTGTTCCTAAAACATCAGATGACATTTTACAAGATACCAGTCAAGACAGACCAAAAAAAGCAACTACAAAAACAAAGCATTTACAAACTCTTAGTAAAAACTTACAGGACATTTCAACCAAACAAGTCCAACATATACCAAGAAAATCTACGAAAAAAACTAAACATTTAGAACCTGTTGTTGAAACATTTCATGACTTTTCATCTGATGAATATGAAAGTCAACATCCAATATGCTTTGCAAATTGTCCTTTACTGAAGTCTTTAGCAGTAGAGGTTCATAGTTGTGGGGACATGACTACTCAATGTCAATTTTGTGAGGCTTATTATTTTAAACAGGAGAGACCCCGAGATGGACAATTTATTAGTTGTTGTCAAAAAGGAAAGTTCAAACTTCCAGAAAGGAAACAATTTCCAACCTATTTACAAAATATTATGGGCCTCATTCTATTATCGGCCGCAGCCGCTGCGGGGCCGCAAGGACCGGCCGCAAGCTATTCTGCTATTCTATTCCCTTACGGCCGTAGGCTCCGGCAGGCTTGCGGCCGGTGCCTTGCTATCTCTTGCGGCCGCTCGCGCCGGAGGAAAGCCTTTGATCTAAAACGGCCGCAAGAGATTTGCAATTCAATTGCTCCGGGAAACCTCTCTGCAAGGCTAAAAACGAGCCGCAGTTACTTGCAGGAAAAAGGTCTCGCTAGCACCAATTAAGCACATAAAATAGCTCAAATAAAGCCATCCTGCACTTTGAGAAGACTATAAAGGGATTTTAGGTGTTAGAAAAAATAGCACATAATTATACTGTACTCAAATCCGTAAAATATTTCATTTTTAATATCCGTAAAATATCCATGTAAAAAGTCCAGAGTGCTTGGAGCACCTCAGACACGCCCACGCCGCAGCCGGCAAATAAACAGTTAATTTGAACTCGGGTTTGGGCAGATGTGCAAGCTTGAGAGTGGGTTACTTTTAATCCTCATGTCCCCCAATATGATCCCTAGCATTTACAGAGCTGTACAGTGCAGGCTTGAATTTATTTTTGAGTTTTTAGATTTCACAGATTACGGCCGGTTCCAAGATATGCGGCCGGCCGTAAAAGGAGATCCTTGCGGGGCCGTATAATAGAATCGCGAGTTAACTGAACCCTCGCAAGGAATCGCAGCCTTACGGCCGATTTACGGCCGATAATAGAATGAGGCCCTATGACTGAACCTACTTTTCCAAATTACAAAAATTTTAAGACAAACATAAGATCCTACAATAGTGCCATATCATTTGCATCTATGGGGGCAACATTGGCTGCTAATGTACCAGGACATGGTCCTTACTGTTTTAAAGTCCAAGGATAAATTTATCATCGGACTTCACATTTACATCCAGAGGAAGGAGAGCAAAGAAAATTCGCTCAACTATATGTCCTAGATACAATGGAAGCTGTTGACCAACGTATGCAGATGGAAGAAAATAAAAAATGCTTACCCAGTGTTTTTATAGAGCTAAATAACATTATGGACAACAATCCCTACAGTAAAGCTTACAAAAAATTGGCAGAAGTAGAAAATGAACAACTACTTCATGCACAAAGACATCAATTACCCATGCCAAAGGTTAATATGGTGCTTAAAAGAGACAGACATACTGATAAACGTCGTTATAACTTGCCAACATCAAATGAGGTAGCAATGGTCTTTCAGAATGATGAAGGAGAACCACCATTTCAAAGAGACATTAGAGTATATCCCAGAAATGAGGACCAACCATTTATTAATATTAATATCTTAAGTCCAAATTTAGATCCAATGACATATCCCATCTTTTTCCCACACGGAGAAGCAGGTTGGCAACCAAAATTAACCCTTCCCAGTTACCCAAATGCTAAAGCCAGAATCTGAAATAATGTTTCTATGCTTGAATTTAAAGTTGCTCAAATTGCCATTAGAGATGAATTTAATCCAATTTTATGTGGTGGGAAACTAACACAACAATGGATTATTGATTCATATTTGCAAGTTGAGGCAAATAATTTAAACTTTATAAAATATCAACAAGATAAACTACGTGTAGAACAATATTGTGGACTCATGGACTATGTTGCTGACGTGGCTACAAGCAGAGACATGACAGCTGGCAAAGCCATCATTTTACCATCTTCCTTTCAAGGATCTCCTCGAAATATGAGAGAAAGATAGAATGATGCTATGGCTATTGTGACAAAATTTGGAAAACCAGATTTATTTGTGACATTTACATGTAATCCACAATGGCCAGAAATTAATCAAAATCTACTTCTTGGACAAAGTGCTTCAGATCGACCAGATTTAGTAGCCAGAGTTTTTAAGATCAAATTAAATGAATTAATACGTGACTTCACTATAAATCAGTTATTTGGCAAATGTCTTGCTTATGTATATACCATTGAATTTAAAAAAAGAGGCCTTCCACATGCACATCTTCTCATAATACTTCAAGAGAAAGATAAATTAGATACTTCGGACAAAGTGGATGCACTCATAGTTGCTGAACTACCAGATCCAGAACTATATGGTAGACTATATGAGATTGTTACTCATCGCATGATTCATGGACCCTGTGGAGACCTTAATCCACAATCACCATGTATGGAAAATAATCAATGTTCAAAAGATTTTCCAAAAGATTATAGAGACAAAACATATGCAAATTGTGATGGATATCCACTTTATAAAAGAAGAGAAGGAGATAGTGCCATTATTCGTGGAAAAAAAGTGGACAATAGATATGTAGTACCCTACAATCCACATTTACTCATGAAGTACAACGCCCACATCAACGTAGAAGCCTACACTTCCATCAAATCCATTAAATATGTCTACAAATATATTTACAAAGGTTACGATGCAGCTACTGTAGTCGTCAAAAGTGCAGACAACCCTGAAAGTAGTGAGTTAGTACATGATGAACTTGCATCTCATGTAGATGCTCGCTATGTCAGTGCGCCAGAAGCTATGTGGCGGCTTTTAAAATTTGAAATGCATGATAGATCACATGCAGTATATAGGTTAGCAGTACATTTGCCACAACGACATTTAGTCTATTTCCATGCTGGAAATGAAATGAATGCATTGGCCCAAAGTGAAGATCGTCACACTACACTAACTGCATGGTTTGCATTAAATTCCACTGATGCTCAAGCAACACAATACTTATATATTGAAATTCCATATCACTATGTTTTTGTGAATGGATTATGGAGAGCAAGAAAAACCAGAGGCAATAAAATAATTCCACGAATTTACACAGTCAGTCCAAGAGATGTTGAACGATTTTGCTTACGGATATTACTTTTAAATGTTCCAGGAGCACAAAGTTTTGAACAATTAAGAACTGTTAATGACATTGTATATGAATCCTTCCATTTAGCTGCAAGACATAGAAACTTACTCGCTGATGATACAGAGTGGGAAAGATGTTTAGAAGAAGCAGCACAATGTCAAATGCCACGACAGATGAGAGAACAATTTGCTTTTATTTGTATCTTCTCAAATGCTCCAAATGCATTAGCTTTGTGGGAGACTTTTAAAAGTAATATGGCTGAAGACTTTATGCGACGATACAATGAACCCATTGCACACTTAAAAGCCTTAATGGAAATTCAAGAAGTCTTTTTAACTCATGGATTAAGTTGTGCAAGTTTTAATTTGCCTGATCCAGGTCTAATAGATGACATTAACTTTGAAGACTATGACATTCAACTACAAGCAGAAAGAACAGAAGAAAGACTTGCAACTTTAAATACACTACAATTGCAAGCATTTCATGCCATTAAAAAAGTGGACAATAGATATGTAGTACCCTACAATCCACATTTACTCATGAAGTACAACGCCCACATCAACGTAGAAGCCTGCACTTCCATCAAATCCATTAAATATGTCTACAAATATATTTACAAAGGTTACGATGCAGCTACTGTAGTCGTCAAAAGTGCAGACAACCCTGAAAGTAGTGAGTTAGTACATGATGAACTTGCATCTCATGTAGATGCTCGCTATGTCAGTGCGCCAGAAGCTATGTGGCGGCTTTTAAAATTTGAAATGCATGATAGATCACATGCAGTATATAGGTTAGCAGTACATTTGCCACAACGACATTTAGTCTATTTCCATGCTGGAAATGAAATGAATGCATTGGCCCAAAGTGAAGATCGTCACACTACACTAACTGCATGGTTTGCATTAAATTCCACTGATGCTCAAGCAACACAATACTTATATATTGAAATTCCATATCACTATGTTTTTGTGAATGGATTATGGAGAGCAAGAAAAACCAGAGGCAATAAAATAATTCCACGAATTTACACAGTCAGTCCAAGAGATGTTGAACGATTTTGCTTACGGATATTACTTTTAAATGTTCCAGGAGCACAAAGTTTTGAACAATTAAGAACTGTTAATGACATTGTATATGAATCCTTCCATTTAGCTGCAAGACATAGAAACTTACTCGCTGATGATACAGAGTGGGAAAGATGTTTAGAAGAAGCAGCACAATGTCAAATGCCACGACAGATGATAGAACAATTTGCTTTTATTTGTATCTTCTCAAATGCTCCAAATGCATTAGCTTTGTGGGAGACTTTTAAAAGTAATATGGCTGAAGACTTTATGCGACGATACAATGAACCCATTGCACACTTAAAAGCCTTAATGGAAATTCAAGAAGTCTTTTTAACTCATGGATTAAGTTGTGCAAGTTTTAATTTGCCTGATCCAGGTCTAATAGATGACATTAACTTTGAAGACTATGACATTCAACTACAAGCAGAAAGAACAGAAGAAAGACTTGCAACTTTAAATACACTACAATTGCAAGCATTTCATGACATTAAAAATGCTATAGATGATGACATGGTGACAGAGCGTTATTTCTATCTTGATGGACCTGGCGGATCAGGGAAAACATATTTGTACAATTTATTAATGAGTTCAGTACGAGCACAAGGAAAAATAGCAATGGCGTTTGCCACTACTGGAATTGCTGCACTTTTATTAGAAGGTGGAAGAACTGTTCATAGTGGATTTAAACTGCCAGTGCCTATTTTGGAAAATTCTGTGTCAGATATTCGCATGACATCCTTACAAGCAAAGAAATTGAAGAAATGTAAATTAATTATAATAGATGAGGCCACAATGATGTCATGCTATGCCCTCCAATGTATTGACCGTTTGCTTCGTGAAGTCATGGATAATATTTTTCCATTTGGTGGAAAGGTAATGTTGTTGGGTGGCGATTTTAGACAAACATTACCTGTCGTTGTACATGGAAATCGAACAGACATTATTGAAACATGTATAAAGTCAAGTACAGTATGGAAACATTTTACCCATCTTCAACTGCAACAAAATATGAGATCAGAAGGCCAAACTGATTTCAATAATTGGCTTATTAAAATTGGAGAAGGCAGAACAGAAAAAATACTACATTTACCTGACGACACTGTAGAGATCCCACCTCATATGATTTGTCAACAAGATATTATATCGGCTATATTTGAAGGGAGCATAAATAACGAAGAATATTCCGAGCTTGACAACCAAGTTATACTGACGTGTAAAAATAAAGATGCATTAATACTCAATAATGAAATCTTTAAAAAAATTAATGCACCACAAAGAAATTATCACAGTGCTGATTCTGTACTTGCTGATGACAATGAAAGTCAGGCAAACTTTTCAACTGAATTCATTAACTCTTTAACTCCTTCTGGAATGCCACCACATATTTTGCAGCTAAAGAAAGGTGCAATTATCATGTTACTGCGAAATATGAACCCCAAAAAAGGCCTATGCAATGGCACAAGATTAATTGTTCAACAATTAAAGGACCATTTTATAGATGCTGAAATTTTAACTGGGACCCATAAAGGAGAGAGAGTTTTCATACCAAGAATAGATTTAGCACCAAGTGAAAGTAGTCTCCCTTTTATACTTCAAAGAAGACAATTTCCCATTATTATGGCATTTGCCATGACCATTAATAAATCACAAGGTCAAACTTTCAAATCTGTGGGTATTTACTTGGAAGAACCAGTTTTTGCACATGGTCAATTGTACGTTGCGTTGTCACGCTGCAAAAATCCACAGGCTATTAAAGTTTACATTGAAAACAATGAAAGTCAAGGTGATTTATTAGAAGATGGACGTATTTTTACTAAAAACATTGTCTACTATGAAGTACTATGACTTTGCAGGATACAAACTAAAGCCATGCAAACATTTTGAAAAAACATTCAAAAATACAAAACAATTGGTTGTTTAATTCAGTCATAATTAATGGAAGTCATGTTTATGGATAATTCGCTCCACAAAATACTTGCCTTGCATTTCTATGAAAAATTATGTTAAAATGTTAAGTCACTATGTTAATGTTTCTAATGTTACAAGTTTAAAAACAATATTTTCAAGTTATTTCATTCAACATATTACAAAGTTCATGTTAAGAGCTCAAGCACCTTTTAAGTCACAATGTAAATATTCTATGTTATCTTAAGATTACTACCTACATTAATGTTTATCGCCAGTTTAAGTGCTCAGTAATGAATTACTTTAATTATGTACGGTTTAAGTAGAGTTTTTACTGTATGCCTTCCTCTACATTCAATGTATATTAAACTTAACAATTATTCTGATATAAATTGCATGTTAATACTGATTAATTTCAAGTTAAACTGTTTTTACATTCAAATGTTAATACTTTTAATTCAAAATTATGTTACAAAATGTATTTACTATGTTCCTGTTTATAATGTTCAAAATTAGACAAATGTTTTGCAAAAATTACAAAGTTACATAAAAAATAAAGTTCCATTTTAAAAATATATACTTTCAAGGTTACTGCTTACTGAGTCTTTAATATTGGATATTAGTATTATTATATTTAAATCATTGAATGTTAATTTTATTATTGATCAATGCCTAATTAAACTATCTAAATCTGGATTTTAGGGCAGTGTAGTGATCCTTAAAGTTGGCCCTATTTTGAATTTCATATGTATAAGCTGCAATTTGTCTATCAGCCCCAATAATTTTGTTTATACAAATCTGCGTATGCACTCAATCCTATGCATTAGGGCTATCATAAGAAAGCATAGTTCACTGTGATAAACACATGGATGCAAATTTGTAGATTATAAATTAAATTCAAATGATGGCTATGGATGCATGTCTTCAGTGACCTCTTCTACGTGGGACCTCTGGTACTTCCCTGAAGACAACCCTCTCGGTATAGAAAAATGCACACAAAAAATGGAAATTGCAAACAAAATTGCATTAAAATGAAGAGGTAACAACTGAATCCTACTTGCTGATTTATCAAACAGGTCCAGATATACTAAGGTGAGAGGTCATAAATAATTCTCAAACATCTTAAAGTCTTACCTACATGATAATATGGCATTTTTAATAAAGAAAAATTGGAACAGCAACAAGTAAACAAAAATTATTGTAAAACACACAATTTAAAAAAAAAAATGGGTTAATAATAAGTAAATACATTACATCTATTAAAATAGGAATACTATGCAGAAGACAATAAAGCATTAATGAAATACTGTGATACAAGCAGACAGCTAAAGTCATATCAAACTGTTTGAATCTGAATTGTTTCATATTTTACTGAATAGAATAAAATAAAATGTTGCCAATTTAGAAATAACAATAGTAGAATATATTTACAATGCATTGTAGGGTCTGTGATGTGCTTCATACTGCAATAATGTATCCCTACGGGGATTTTATCACATATAATTTTAAGGAAGAAACATATTTAATCATTTTGATCATTATGTATTAATACTTAAATGCAAAGTTACATAAATGCTAGTGTGAATAAATGTACACAAGTGTTTTTGTGCTGCTTCTTGGTCAAAGGAGCACTATGCTTGTTGCCAACATGTACCCTACAACTCCTCAGCCAATGGCGGTGATGTTCTTCCTGCAGTGACATCTCCTGCTGGCTTAACATGATGCGCAATCTATCACTCTAATAACTAAAAGTGAACATAACATACTTAACGCACAGCTTTTTAGTTGAATAACTTTCAAATATTCAACACCGGGAATAAAATTAAGCAAACGAAAATTGATCAGTTTCACTGTAACAGGAATCAGCATCAGATATTGGAAGTGCTGGAAGGAAGAAGCCAGTGCATAAAAATATTTAGCTAACCATCTGGTGCGCAGATTTTAAAAAAATGATTATGATACAAGCTCATTCTGTGGCACTGTAACAATTGAAGTCTTTATGTCAAATTATTATTGCATTCCATAAAGGTAAGAACTCCTCAGTTATCTAACTGCCTCATATACAATGTTACAGATAATTAGTTTTTCTACCACCAATCAGATCTTATTATGTATACCGCTAAATGGAGCAATGGAGCTTATTCTATTCAATCATTGTTTCACATTTTTTTGACATTACATTTAGAAGTCTTAGTTCTTCAGGAAGTCTGGAGAATGTAATTAAGTGACAGACAGAATCTAAACACAGAATAATGCTCTGCATTTATGTACTTCAGAATGTTTGAAGCTGATGTTCATGCACTCTTGGGAATTAAAGAATCTATGCAAACAATTTTACTTGTACAAACTTAAAAGATACAAGAATAGTTTGAAAGTATTTTCATTTGTGGCATTGCACTGAACACACAATAACACTGTTTTAAAATCATTTACATTATTTATGTGTGTATATATATATATATATATATATAATTGAAGAGTGAAACAGCTGTGAATGTCCAGTAATCTAGTAATTTATCAATTATTAATCTATATATCACATATATAGTTGTGAGTATGCGGGCTGTTGCTAATGCTGCAGGCTCGCATAGCGAGCCTGCGGCCCTCGAGAAGCGAGGGCTGAAGTTGCTGGCATGGAGTGCCAAAGGAGTTACGAAACAAAAATACGAGACGCGTTACGACCCATTACGACCTCACAGAATCCGCATGAAACCCGCGCACATGAAAACATGAAAAACACAATAAATACACAAGGGGGGGGGGGGCACCCAGGACCTCTGCAAGTGAAGTTACACCTCGATATAAATCAAAATTTCGGAGTTTAGACACCCGAAAATCACCTAAGCGAGAGAAAAAATGACAGCCGATCAAAACAAAAACGAGGCTAAAGGACCCTAAACACGCAAAACACCACCAAACACCTATGGATTTTCCGAAAAAGTTGGACGACATCCGAAAACAAGGACGCTAAATCAGCTACAGCCACATACCACACATTAGGCTCCATTTTAGAACACTAACTTATACAATCCGGAAGTACACAGCTACCCTAACGGATTTGCCTCGCGCACGCACACTATTACTCTACACACTGCACACATTCATGACGCTTACACAGCAGCTCCACAGCACTGATGCGGCAGCAACATGAAAACAGATTGCCAGCTCTTCAACACAATGCTTCCTGCATATATTACTTCACAATAGGTAAAGTATATTCATTTCTTATTGTATTGATTATTCATTGCCATACCAAAGAAAAACACCAACGCTGCTCATAGCACACAAACAACCAAAAGGCGCTCAGCGCGAGGCTCACAATGAGCACCGAAGGATCTTAAAACACCAACAAAATAGATTTTGCACGCAAACAACATTACCTGCCTTACAGTCTTATTGCTTATTGCTTTTTTTTATTGCTTTTTGACAGGCAAGTGGCTAGTATAGATTAATAATGAGTATTGAGGCATAATTTGATACCTTTGGTATTGGACAAATGTGTTATTTATATTGATGAGCTTTCGAGAGGTTCAACCTCTCTTTATCAAGTATTGCTTGAGACTGGATAAAGAGAGGTTAAACCTCTCGAAAGCTCGTCAATATAAATAACATGTTTGTCCATTACAAAAGGTATCAAATTATACTGCAATACTCATTATAAATGTATGCATATATATATATATATATATATATATATATATATATTGATAATTACTAAATTACTATATATATATATATATAGCTGGCAATGAAAGACAAAGTACATATATATCCGCTTAATGCTACCCCTCTTAGCACTGATACTCTATAGCGGTCTTTTTACTGTAATTCCCCACTTGAACCACGCTATAATGCTGTTTTTTCCCGTTTAACGCTCAGAACTGCGCAACAACGTTAAAAGAGAGTGAGAGCAGCAGACAGGAGTAATGAGGAAGAAAAGTGATAACCTGGATGAACAGAAACCCCCAGAGATTAATTCCTACCTCAACCATTCAGAGACAAAGTACAGAATATTTCCCCTTGCTTCTCATTATGTGGTTGTTAATTGTCCAATAAAATCTACAGTAATTGTTTTGTTTTTGTACTATTTACAAATCATGAGTGATTGCAAAGATCAGCCAAAATTGGAGTGCCAAAGCATTTCTCTGGTTGTGAAGATGAAGGTGCTGGACCGCTTGGAAAAAGGAGAACGCCAAGTGGACATTGAACCGATTTAAAGTTGCCAAACACCACAATCCACACCATCCTTAAAAATAAGGAGAAGATCAAGTCTTCGGCAAACACTAGCACTACATCTTCTGCCAAGAAGATTACTTGGTCTGCCCTGAAGGAAATGGCAAAGTGGCTTTCCATCTGGATTAATGACAAAATAGAGCTTTCAGCCAGGCCTTCACAACTGCGGCCCTCACAAAGCTGTTGGCGATGAGCGCCATAGGCGCTCATCCCTACGACCCCCTATGACTTTCGGACCGCAAATGCGGACCCTCGCAAAGTGAGGGTCCGCATTTGCAGGGGTGGAGGCTCTACGGCTCCTCACAAACTGTTACGAACGACCACACAAGCAGGACTTGTAAATAAACATGCAATGACTAACTACAGACTTACACAAAAATATCCGAGTAGCGGGACTTAGAAAAAATCCATTACGGACTCGCAAAAATACGACCTTAACGGCCATCCCTGCACAGCGGCAAAAATAAAAAAACACAAAAATAACATAACAATCTTACCTACACCAAGGGGGGGGGGGGGGGGTGACACACCCAGGTCCTCTGCAACACAGCTTAAACCTCAAATTATGTCAAATTTACAAAGTTTAGCCACTCGAAAATACCCTAAGCGAGAGAAAAAAAAATTGACGAAAAAAACGAAAACTAGGCTACACGACCCCTAAAGCCGCTAAATTACACAAAGCAAAGCACTAAGACTTAAAGCAAAACAGTAACACTTAATACATTTAACTCAAGGCACTAACACTGAAACCAAGGCAGTAAAACTTACACCAAGGCAGTAGGCCCCTAAACTACACAGGCCTATAAAGTACACAGTACTCGCAATGAGCACAAAAGGCGATCTTCGTGGGGGGTGGCAATGAATGCCGAAGGGGATCATTGCAAAGCCGGAAAGGTGTGGCTTGGCAAAAACGTCAATGAGTGGCGAAGCAGCTGATTGCAGGGCTCGCTATGAGTGCCAAAGTCACTCATCGCGGGCCTGTAAAGTAGACGGGGGAAGAGGCTTGCGATAAGCGCCAAAGGTGCTCATTGTGAGCCACGCAATGAGCGACAAAGGCGCTCAGCACAGGGCTCACGATGAGCGCCGAAGGTACTCAGAGGGGCCATATCCTCACATTTGGTGGCAAACAGCATATTATATTACTGTCATTTTTGTGGGGCAAGTCGCTAGTCAACATATATTCACTACATGTTCTGAACCGAGCACTAATTATGTTTATTATTCCCAATTGACTTTTATCAAAAACATTGTTAAAAAAAACTTGTTTATTCTTTGTAGGAATGGAGCACAATTGCCTTTGGTTGACATATGTGTTCTGATGAGAACATGTGTTATTGTACTTACATGTACATTAGTTTTAAATATTGTTTTTCCTAAGTAACTTGAAAAATGTCCCATGGTCAGTTTTGGAAATCAATAATATGCCAGGATCTTAAGTGTTCTCCTTGCATGGACAGGCATTTTGAGGAAATGGAAAAACAAATCAGGATTCATTTGCAAATAAAAGTAAATCAGTATTTATCCTTTCATCCATCAAAGCAGGTATTCACATGTCATTATTCCAGTGCTCTAAATTTGTTATTTGCTAATTAAGTGATGAAATTTGTGCACAGCAATGCAAAAAACAGATGATAAAATGCCAGGAAAAAACACTAAAGGAAGCCATATACAATTAAAATCCTTTTTCCATAGTGGAGCGAAAGCAGGGTTGCCAATGAAGTTAATAATTCACAGTTACTTAAAAGTATAAGAGATGCTAATTATAAAATGTCTTAGTAGGCCTTAGTAGTTGTTTTTAAATAAATGTACTTAATGGAATAATTGTGGAGTTATTAAAAATTGCAAATCCTATTGTATGAAAATATTATAATGAACTAAACATTGTTTGTTTCTTTGTAAAGTTAGTGAATATTCAGATTGATAAATATGTTTTAAGCTTTAACCAAAGGTTATTCAAATTATTCAGTTTATTTATTCAATATTATTAAAATAAATTCAAATGTAGACAATGCAAATATAAGTTATAATGGTTGGGTGGAGATTTTATTAATTTGTATCTATTTTGTTCTTCATAGAGACTGAATGAGGTCAATCGAGAGAAGATCACGGACTGACAAAACAAAGGCCCCTATTAAATTGCTACTATTTTAGAAATCGTAGCCCGTTAAGGAGCCCTAAAGAGTTACTGCTATTAAACTGACATATTTCAATTGCCCGCAAACAATCTGCAAGTTACAGGCAGAAAAACCCTACGGGTTGTCAAAATCTAAACTCCGTCCCAGCTAAGCCTTTGATCTGTCAAGCCCGTGAACGTTACTATCGCAAATCACTATTAAATTGCTACGAATCCCCAAGGATGCACCAGTGTTCAAACCCGTAAACGGCAAATGGAACCAAAAATCCTACAGGTACTAGAGAGAACCCGCGAGGGGCTTAAAGTCCTGTCCGTAGCGCTGTAAATGCAAATATAAACACAATACTAAATTTTAAATTCAAGGGAAATTGATGTAAGGTATTAATAGCACAATATTCTCAAGCCCGCAAAAAGGCAATAAAAAATAATTTATTTTATGTTCATATCGTTCCTGGCAATCAATGTGTTAATACATATAACAGAACTCGCATTGACTAGCATATTATATTTATTGATTATTTCATATTTCATTATTTTTGGAATGCAGGTCCAATCACAACTCAGACTTCAAAACCGTAGGTGATTGAAATTTAACCTCCAGCGACAGAAAGATCTCTTATACTATTGGCTCCGTCTAAACCCGTAACCACTGGTTTGACTAATTGATCATGTTCACGGCCGCAAATGGAAGCATGATTTACGGATTTTGATGTCGGTCACGTATGTTGCGGGATTGTCTAATTTAATAGCTCTGTAACTGCCAAATTTCAAGCCTGAATTAAATAGGGCCCAAAGTGTTTGTTTAATATTAATACAGATTATTTAGTACTGTGTATTTGTAGATATGAAGGGACCTAAAGATCCCTGCAATGTCTACAAAGATCTAAAATGTGGGTAACGTTCAATGGAGTATAGTTGTAAATACCATAAAATAAATGCTGTATTAAGTAAAAGAACCCCAGTGATCCAAAATGTTAACTTTTAAATTTCTGCAAATATAATCAGACTATAGATTGTACTAACCAGTTGTGTCTACATTATATCTCTTGAGAGATACTCTGCTGTTCCAAAACATAAAAATGCTTGATGTGGTTGACTGGTGTAGGGGAGATGCATTTATGAAAGAAACTTGCCACATATAATCATTCAACATACAGGACAGAACAATTAATAGAAAACAAAAAAGAACCTAATCAAGAAAACAAACTTATCTAATCTAAAGTGTATAAAAATATCTAGGTACACAACTGCCAAATGGCCATGCTACTGTGCAACTTTCCATATCCCATAATTTCAGAGCTGTACCTAATATATATTGGATCAGGAATGTCTAAGCTAATGTATAAACAGGTTCTAGAACTGTTTAATAGACCTGGGTTTTGGGAGGGTGGAGTACAATTAATGAGTCAAAGTACGCAGTCATAGAATTAAAGGGTTAAAACAGTTCAATCCCCCCTATATCACTCATGTTCTTGTATCCATATCAGCTCCAGTCCTGTTTGACAGGGGCACAAAAACTGATGGCAGTTTTCTTTACCCTTTATTTCTGTGGAACATAATATGACTTAGGACTGATATGGAGTTTGAACTAAAATACAAGCAAGCTAACACTTCTGGTTAAGTAATAGTGCATCTAGGCCCCTATTCAATTGCAAGCCAACAGTTGCCTTCATACTGGCCGTAAGTCTGCGAGAAATTTGCAACAGTTACAGAGTGATTCAATTGATCAAGCCTGAAACTACATGGCTGAAAGCCTAAACCGTAAACCATGCACCCTTAAGTAGCATTTCAGAGCATGATCATGATGAATTAAGCAAGACCATAACTACCGTTTTAGAAAAGCCAATAGTAAATGAGACCGTCATTATGACGTCAGTAAAACATGGAGGTTAAACGTCAATCAATTAGTGTTTAGAAGTCCGATATGTGATCGGACTCGCAATTTGGCAATGTAAAAAATTATAAAAATGAATGACCATACTGTTCTAGTTCATGTGGGTGGCCTGATATTCCCAAGATTAATATAACACGGAAATTATTATTGCAGATTTGCGAGCTTGAGACTCTTGTGCAATTCATTCTAATGTCTTTCATCGCTTTCCTGTGTTTTAAAGTGCAGTATTGATTTTTTAATTGCATTTACAGTGCTACAGGTAGTTAACCACCTTGCAAGTCCAATCTGGTACTCATAGGATTTTCTTCTATAATTGCCATTTACAGGTGTGAAAAACTTTGCAGGCTTGAAGAATTGTAGCAATTGAATAGCAATTTGCGATTGTAATGTTTAAGGGCTTGAAAGATCAAAGGCTTAGATGGGATGGAGTTACGATTTTGACAATCGAAGGGATTTTCAGCCTGTGACCCACAAATCGTTTGCCAGTAGCTAAGAGATGCCATTGGAATAGCAGATTACGTTGCTCAACCATGATATCTTATTGTGACAAGTTTTTCAATTGATGCTGTAATTCATCCAAGGATACTGCTTAACAGGTTTATACCATGATTTGTAAGTCATTAGCATTTGAGACTATAAGTAAATGATAATGTCTGCACAGTCATATAACATGTGAGTGAGTATTTAATTTTGTAGATATAGATTTAACAACATTAATTGTCTCAATAAAGCTCAAAGTAATTTGTGAATTTGTTCCTGTATGAGTAGTTTACATATTTATAGGTTGTTCACAATAAATAATTGCTTGCTTTTTTTATGATATTCACTGTTTGTTTCACCCATTATATTGCATTCATTAAAAAATGGTGAACAAAAACGTTTTCTGAATACTCCAAGTTATCAAAGTGCCAATTGTAATATTATTCAGCAAATGCATGACCATTTATTTTTAAAAACTAATAAACACAATGGGATATTAATATTGTGAAGGGCATATGTTTGCACTGGCTCATTGTCATGGACTTGTAAAAACACTAAAATATCAGCTAAATGAAAGTGATATTATTAAATGAAATTCCTTTTCTACTTTTTCTTCTGGCTCTTTCAATAAAAAAAAGAATCTAGGGCACACCTTACAAAGAATCTACTCTAAAGTTTCCATATAAATGAATCTTGTAAATGAGGTTTAACTTTTTACAAGAAATATCAAGTCAATAAACTTTCCTGTGGTAAGAAAAAAGGAAATATGCCTCAAGAAGCTCAGTGTTCCCAGTAAAACGTGTTATAAAATCCTGCATTCTGTAGCAGGAAGACATTTATATCCAGAATCTCAAGTGTTTACTTTGAGCTATAATGCTGTTAGGTAATGTGAAATGCCAAATAGAGGCTATAATATCAGGTCACTAGATACAGTATATCTGCATTAACGTTAAATACAAAATATGTTGACTTTTAGGACCATTGTTTTGCCATTGGAGGAGCAATACAGATTACTTAAGTATATTACTGTCATATATACTTTTTTATCAGCTCCTCTCCTGTATATTGTATATGTAATTGGGGGTGCTCTGTATGATTACCTTTGCACAGGCCATAATTCTTCATGGGGAAGGAAGATCTTAGACTTCCAAAATAGTCAATCAGCTTGGAGGAAAGCAATAACTCACCTACACTCAAAGAGAAATATACTTATCCCACTGATGAGCACATATCTTGTACTTCACTGAGAATGTGCTTCTCATTTAGATTTGAATAGTTTAACCATTAAAAACAGTCTTTAAATAAGTGATTGTCTTGGAAAAACACAACTGAGTTGGTGCAGATTACAGCCTTATTAAATTGCGATTTGGCCAATTGAATAGGGCCCTATATAAGCACAGAGCATATATTTTTTACCAAAGTTTTTAGTTAGTGAACTTCTATCCAAAAGCAAGGTCTTCACTAACTAAAAACTTCTGTAAAAAAATGCTATGTGCTTATATAGACCCCTATTTAATTGGCCAATCGTAATTTAATAAGGCTGTTAGTACTGTATGTGGACACTTTTACTAAATGTGGAACAGGGTGCTTTGATTCCAGACTTTGCAGAAAATCTGCTCATAAATACATGTACAATCTTTTTATCCATGTTAGGAAGCTTTGACTTGCTGACAATTAAATATGCCAGGATTTAAAAAAAAAAAAAAATAATACTTTTACTTGGCTGCTTGAAATTAATATTCCTCTGCACAGATTATATTTTTTACAAACATTATTGATTCTGTTACCTACAATTTCAGGTTAGTGTTTATTGCATAGCATTTGGTGAGTTTGAAGGAAAACAAACTACCATAACTTTATGCCTTTAATCAAGGTTACAGGCAAGTATGCCATGGTTTATTGTTTTTCCTTGTTAATTTGGTATTTTGACACATTTCTGATTCACAAAACTGAAGATCAATGCAACACCACATTTAATACAGTGCCTCTCCTATAACGCCTTTTCTATTTTCTGCTGTAGGGTTTTGATAGTCTTGACCTATTTGACAGAATCTATGCTGCTGATTTCTATAAAGGTTAAATACCAGCTACACCTATTTTTGGCATCTGGCAACCAACATCATTACACATTCTAAAAATAACAAATAACATATATACACCCACCTAAAAAAAAACCTTTACACCATTAAACATTGTTTGCCATAATATAAAGGGGATTAACTCTCACAATAAGAGAACAATTGAGAGGGTGTGGCTGGCAGCAAACAGAGAGGAAGCAAAACAACACAGCTCCTTGCAATTAAGCTTTAAAAAACATGAAAATACCAAGCTATTTGGGTTATATTTGATCTACAAGATCAGGTTGCAGTGACTGAACAGTCTGGGTTGCTCTGGAACTATGCAGCAACTTTTGGACTTCACTTTAACAGCAGATTTAAATAATCTACTGGACTAAAAGGCACTGGATAGATATACATGAAGGAACAATCTGAGTCAGATCCCAAACACAACACACATTCAGCATCTATGTGCTGAAGCAGGAAAAATAGTTTTGGGGGCAAGAGACAGACATCTTTAAACCCTGTTGCAGGACATTGTTAACACTTGTTTTTCTGTTTGGAGGATTCAGCAGTACGAGACCTGCTCCAAGTGTCATTGAAGCAAAAACACAAAATAAGCTTTACAAAACCAACACCCCAAACAGTACCCCCAATAACAGCTTCTCATAATTAAAGCATGATTGACTTTGCCTGTGACACAGAAGGGAACTACCTATACTCCACCTTGGTACTCCACCTTGCCATTGCATGTAGAAACAACAGTTCCTAGACTCAACAGCACCATCTATTGCTATTGAACTGCATCACCAAGCCCTATAGCCCCATCTATTGGCTGAGTGCAGTTCCTGGACTCAACAGCGTCATCTATTGCTATTGAACTGCATTACCAAGCCCTACAGCGCCATCTATTGGCTGAGAGTGCAGTTCCTAGACTCAACAGCACCATCTATTGCTATTGAACTGCATTACCAAGCCCAACAGCGGCATCTATTGGCTGAGAGTGGAAATACATGCTATCAAGACCCAACATTGACGAAAGTTCATTATACCCAACTTGTGGGGCTGTGAATATTGAGCTCAATACCCTCTGTCCCTATTGTTATAATAGTTGTTCCACTTTTGGTAGTAGGGGATGGCAGGTGTATCAACAAGAGGCAACACCAAAGACATGCAAACTTATTGTACACTAAGAAAAACTTTACAAGTGCCTCAACAAGCCTCTACGCCAACTAAGAATACCACTTTATCAAATATGGAGGCATCTGCCCCAAGTACAAAGGCGAACATTCAAGACCTGAAGGAACTGATATCCACTTTTAGAACGGAGATCAATTTGGAAATTCAAAAGGTGGCAACGCATTTGTCTACAGAGATAAAGGCAGTAGACTCCAAAACAACTCTACTGGAGGACAATTACAATGATCTTCTTCGTGGACATATACGTGACTTGAGGAGGAGATGGTCCTAATGAAGGAGGAACAACCTTTTCAACAGTCTGTCCAAGAAGATTTAGAGAACAGATCCTGTAGACAAAATGTCCGCATAAGGAACCTCCCTGAGTCGGTGAGAGATCTCCCGCAATATTTGCTAGAATTATGCGATTTTCTTCTGCCTGAAAATTTATAGAGTGGACAGAGTCCACAGAGCGCTGGGAGGTCAGTCATCCAACTCAGATCGACCAATACTAGGGGACTTCACTTAAGTATATTGGTCTACATATTAGAAGTACCCTGAAGTTCTACCTATCATTAATCTCCTTTTTTTGCAGTTATATGGTTATTTACACATACGTTTTATCTTGCAATGTCACTTATAATGTTACCAAATATTTTAAAAGTGCCCCTATAGGGTGTAAATAAAGTTACATTTTTAGGCAAACCTTCTCAGTATTCATTGTTCTAGATACTAGTTGGCTCACCGATTAAAGTTAAGAGGACAGCTATTACTCTCCTCTAAGTAATTTAAGTTACTGATATTTCTATTTTATTTTTGTATTCCTTTTCTTTGTCTTCCATAGTATACATATAAATATATCTATACTCACTTACGTAGTTACTATAACGAAATTGCCTATCTCCTTGGAGGTACCAGTAAGCTAGTTAACTATGAATCTCATTTTAGATCACAATGTTTTTGCATAAATTGTCTAAGTCTGATTTATCCTGCTCTGACTTCTTTTTGTCTTTTTTAACAGATCTCAGTCTCTTGCTCCTCTTGTCCCAGCTAGGAGATCATCTTGCTTCAGTCTAATAAAAAGCCTGACTGATTAGTGGATATCCTCAGTCTCTTTCCTCTATCTCAGCGCCAGGTCATTGACATTACAATAATTTCACATAACGCACAAGGCTTAAATGAGCATTTTAAAGGGGGGATAACCTTTCAGGAATACCATAGACTGGGAGCAGATATTGTCACGATATAGGAAACCCACTTTAAAAAAAAAATCAATATCCAAATACTGGGGAAAAACATACTCACAATCATATCATGCATCTGCTACAGATAAAACAAAAGGTGTCTCGATTTTGTTTCACAAAAGACTAAATTTTCAACACACTAACACTCAAAAAGACGTTGAAGGCAGATATATTGCAGTTCATGGAATTATTAACGATAGTTCAGTATCACTTCTCAATGTCTATGCACAAAATTCAGACCAGTCCACTTTCTTTTGCAAAATCTCAAATCTAATTTCCAATTGGCAACATTCTATTTTGGTTATAGGAGGAGATATGAATGCAGTTCTAGATCCACTCAGAGACAGATATGGTCCCTCTACCCCATCAAAAATCCCCATCGCTACAAAGGATTTTAAATAAATCCTGAGCCAAAATTGCTTATTTGATACATGGAGGGGGATGAATCCGACAGGGAAGGACTTTACCTTTACTCAGCCAGACATAAATCCCAATCATGCATCTACTATCTATTGCTACAATAACAAATGTCTTCTAATTTGATTGACGCAACAATTCATCCTATCTCGTGGTCTGACCACGACCTTGTAAGTGTGTCACTGTGTGATTTGCTCTCAAAAGGTCGCTCCCCGTCTTGGACATTAAACCCGGCACTTCTTAATGACCCTCTGACAAAAGATAAGATTAATAAGGCGTTGGTGGACTACTTTGCACTGAATAGCGGTGGCGAAGTAGATAGGATAGGAGTCTGGGCAGCCCATAAGGCAGTATTGCGAGGGGTTTGCAATACAATTTTTTTTTCAGACCTTCATAGACTAGTCGCTGTTCAGAATTCCCCTCAGATTTTCGAGGAAATTCTTCAATGTAAACAAGAATTGAAAGATATTCTGCTAAAGAAAATGGTGACTATATTGCAGCATACACAATCTAAATGTTTTTGATTTATCCAACAAACTAGATACAATGTTAGCTAGAAGACTTAAACAACAGAGAGCAAACTATTTTATTCCTAAATTACTCACTAAAGAAAATGGTATGGTTTACCAACCAAACCAGATTACTAAGGCATTTCAACAATTTTATATTGAGCTGTACTCAATGCCCGTCCATTCTGGGTCACAAAGCCATAAATGCCAAATAGAGACATTTTTGTTATCCATTACGATACCCCAATTTGAGAAAAGTAAAGTAGATTCTCTCACATCCCCTATCTCTGAAGAGGAAATTAGAAGAGCAATAGGGGCTAAGAAGCCTCATAAGGCACCTGGTCCGGATGGATTCACTAACTACTATTACAAGCAATTCATGGAAACTTTGTTACCTCACCTCCAACATCTATTTAATGAGTTCCTCTCAGGCACTCAGGCAAAACTATAAAAGCTGAATTTCTGGAGGCAAAAATTATAGTAATACATAAACAAGGCAAATACCTGATGCAGTACAGCATTTATAGACCCATATCTTTAATAAACAATTATATCAAATTATATTCCAAGATCATAGCAAATAGATTGGCCTCTTTGTTGCCGACCGTGATACTAGGCGAGTCTTTAACCTCATGGATATCGCTTCAGGCAAAATATTACCACTAATGCTACTATCTTTAGACGCAGAGAAAGCGTTTGATAGGATTGATTGGCCTTATATGAGAGAAGCATTGCTTAAATTTGGCCTTAGTGAAAACTTTGTAGGAAGCATTATGACATTATATTCTGCCCCTATGGCCTATGTTTCCTATCAGGGTTTCACATCTCAATTATTTAAGACTAGCGAATTGCCTGTCAAAAAATTACGGCAATGAAATTGTAAGTGAGCTAATGCTGTTTGGTGTATAATAATCAAATAAATAATACATTAATAAATTAATATACTTTACCTATTTTGAAGTAATATATGCAGGAAGCATTCTGTTTAAGAGCTGACAATCTGTTTTTAATATTGCTGCAGCATTAGTGGTGTGGAGCTGCTGTGTAAGCTTGCTGAATGTGTGCAGTGTAATAGTGTGCTTGCGCGAGACAAAACCGTTAGCGTAGCTGTGTACTTCCGCATTGTGTAATTTATTGTTCTAAAATGGCGGCTAATGTGTGGTATGCGTCTGTAGTGGAATATTCGTAGGTGTTTTGTGGTGTTTTGCCTGTTTCTGGTGGTGTTTTACGTGTTTAGAGTGCTGTAGCGTCGTTTTCCTTTTGTTTGCAGACCTTTTTTCTGTCGCTTAGAGAATTTGTTAGTGTCTAAACTCTTTTATTTTGAGTTAAACGAAGGTGTAACTTAATTTTTTGAGGTCCTGGATGCTCCCTCTTGCTGTAGGTAAGCTTTTTATGTATGTGTTCTGTGCTCCTTGCCAGCAACTCCTATGCGAGCCTGCAAGCGTGAGCAACGGCTTGTATGCTCACAACTATATATGTGATAAAGGTAAAGTTTGCGAGGGTCGCAGTTGCTTGCAAGGAGCGCCGAACGCTTCGCGAGGGCCGCAGTTGCTGGCAAGAAGTGCCTTCGGCGCTCCATGCCAGCAACTGAAGCCCTCGCTTCGCAACTGAGTGCCTTCGCAAGCGTGAGCAACGGCTCGTATGCTCCCAATTATATATGTGATATATATATATATATATATATATATATATAACTACCTATGTCAGTCTATCTACATTTCTATCTGTCTATCTACAGGAGCTCTTATGTGTGAATGTCAATATGTATTATATGTAGTTTTCTGTCACATACAGTATATAACATATAGGTGCTTTACTTAGGAAGTCATATTACTGAAAAAACTCGAAGTAAAAAACATCTGAAATGAATTGCTGCACTGAAAGAAATGTATAGGTATTTACAGTGCGATTTATGGACCTTTCGTGGCCTGTAGAGAGGAGGAAGGCTGAGAGAATTAAGTAGGAGTCTGGAGAAAGCAAAGTAAATAGAATTTTAGTGGTGCAGTGTTTTTGGTTAATAGTTCTTTCAGGACCTGTCGAGTTGAGTGGGTTATATGCAGGGCGAAAACAAAATAAAATAGCTGCTGAAATTGTTCTAGTGGAAGAAGTGTATGGGAATTCTCAGCTGGTTGTGATTTATGGTCCGTTAAGGACCTGCCCGGCTGAGGGGGAGAGGTAGTTTACATGAATCTCATGCAAGGAAGTAGTGAGAGGCCATGTTTAACTGCTGCGTTGCTATTAGTCTGGAGCCTTTGTGAGTTCAGCCAGTAGGCGGCAGGCACTGTCTTTGACTCGCTTGTTGCTGGAGCTGGGCCGCGCTGGAGGCAGAGGGTGTGTGTGTGGATGGCTTTCATGAGTTGCCAGGGCCGAGCCATGGAGCAGGGGTATGAGATCCGGTCTGCCTGTGAAGTGGTGATGAAGGTGCCGGAGACTGCGCAGGAAGTTCAGAGAAGGTAACGGACCGGGGGTGGGCAGGTCCGGACAGGAGCCAGCACTTACCACTCAGCGACAGGGTAGCTGTCAATCTTGTGTGGGTCTCAGGGTCTCACTGTGTCCTACCCCCCTGTAACACCCAACAATGGACTCATCCACAGGGCTCCTGTACAGCACAGCCGAGGTGGGATGCTCCACCACCGCAAATGCGGCCCCTCACTTCGCGAGGACCCGCATTTGCGGAAGCAAGGGCCTCAGTTGCTGGCATGGAGCGCCTTTGGCGCTCCATGCCAGCAACTGATGCCCCCGCCCATGGCCCTCGCTACGCAAGGGCCACGGGCTCTCTATGCGAGCCCGCAAGCATGAGCAATGGCTCTGGCTGGCTCGCATGCTCACAACTATATATGTGATAGATCGTGGAACAATACAGAGATGTCCTTTATCGCCTCTACTTTTTGCTCAATGTTTAGAACCACTAGCGATAGCATTAAGGGAAGCTCCAGATGTTAGTGGAATTAAGTTAGACGATAAAGAATATAAGCTAAGCCTGTTTGCGGATGATATTCTCCTCACAGTTATTAACCCATTAATTAGCTTACCCAGCCTATTTAAAATATTAAGCAATTTTGGCCATATATCAGGGTTTAAAATTAACGCAAATTTAAGTGAAGCTCTTAATGTCTCATTGCCCAAGCAACTGGAAAATGTACTGATCTTAAACTGTCCCTTTAAATGGTCCTTGCATCATATAAAGTACCTAGGTATTCATATCCCCAAATTTACTAAACAGATATATAATGCCAATTACCCCATTATCTTTAAATAAATATATTTACCCTCCCTAAACTGCTATACCTTTTTAGGACTATACCATCATCAATAAATCTTAGACATAGCAACATTACAAAAAGCAGTATTTAAATTCATCTGGGGCAATAAGAAATCTAGAATAAATAGGATGACCATGACAACATCAAAACAGAAAGGAGGCTTAGCAACTCCTAAACTCTCAGAGATACTATAAGGAGGCTATATTAGCCCAAATGGCTAAATGGTATATTAAGAGAGCCCCCCCAGTTTGGGTGGAGAGAGAACGTCAAGTTTTATGGGACCAAAATATTCCCCTGAACCAAATACTATGGCTAAGCATCCATCAAAGTATAAATTTAAAATCACTTCCCATGTGTCTGAGTAACTCCATCGTAATATGGAAGCAAATCAACAAGAGAACTCCTCTACTACAAAATGGCTAACACCATTGTGGCTACCCCATGCAGACTTATCAATCAATAAAAATACCCAATTTGCTTGGTGGATTAGAAGTCAGATAACAATTGTTGCAGATGTACTGTTAGAATGTCAAAACTGGTCTCAATCGGACTTAAGCAAAAATCACTGATTGTCACACAAAGAATGGTTTAACCTGATGATGATTAGCACACAAGTGGGACAAACTGCTTACTCAACTCAAAAGGTAAAAAAAAAAAAACTCACTATTGTTTATAACTACCTAAATGATCAGGCCACGCCTTATAATTTGTCCTATAGGGCCTCCTTGGAGGCTGAGCTCAATATTAGCCTAGATGATGAACAATGGGGTAAAATTACCAAAAACGCAGCAAACTCCTCTTTGAACATTATATTGAAGGAAAATGTTTACAAAACTATCTTGAGATGGAACCTTACCCCAGCTAGACTCCACTATTCAAATAGTCAGATGGCAATTGCTTCAGAGGTTGTAACACCATAGGTTCCTAAACACATATGTTATGGGATTGCCCCAAAGTTCAGCATATTTGGATGGCAACCTATAATACCCTAGAGAAACTATGGGATACAGTTATTCTTCAAAAACCAGAAGAGGCATTATTAGGCTTACCACTCCCAGGTCTTTCTAAAAATGCACAATTTCTATCAAATCAGATTTTTGTGCTACTAGAAGCATAATTGCAAAACATTGGAAAAAACTGATACAGCCTTTGAGGAGGCTCTACGGAAGATTGAGTTTATTCGCTCCATGAGTGACCTATCTGCTGAGATAGATGCAAAATACAGGAAATGGGCCTTCTGCTGGGATATGTGGTGAGAGTTGGCCGATGAGGTTGGTGAATGTGGACCTTGAAAGAGGGTAATATCTTTCCTTCTTTTTCCTCTTTCATTTTATATATGTTTTTATTTTTATTGTTAGAATATCGCTCAGTATTACATTAGAAATACTAGGAGAAGTTAAGTGTACTTTAACAAAAACAAAAAAGAGTGAGAAAGAGTTGCAGTAAATGTGTTTATTATAAGCTGTAAAGTGTTATACTACAATGTTTTATATTCTTTCATTATGAATGCATTGTAACCTACTTTTCTCATAATAAAAATTTATTAAAACAAGAGAACAATTGCACTTTAAAAAGATTATACCAGATCTCATCCTTCTACAAGAAACACATATTTCTCCTAAAAACATGCCAAACTATTTCCATTCACAATATGTGTAATATTAATTAGCCACAAATACTCATAAGACAAACAGTATAGCAATCCTTGACCATAATCAATGCCCATTGAATGTAACTGTACATCTATTTTTTCTTAAGCATCAGGTTGCTTTGTAACAGTATAGGGAGAGATTCTAGGACAAGAGCTTACTATTGTGCCTGTATACATTTCTCCAACAGAACAATGTTCCACACTTCTGGAACTAGATAAAATACTATTAACATTTAACTTAGATCAGAGAAACAAAGTTAACAACAATAAAGCCTTATACACAAATAGTATAGCTTTCAATTATACTGGAAAATAGCAGATCCTTGGAGAGAACAACATCATAAAATCTGTACATATTCATTACTCATTTAATTAGCTGAGTTACCAGAGCTCTTAACTCTGATGGCCTTTCCCTGAACTTGTGAAGCCTCCCCTAACCCCCTTCAACCTGGTATCCCAAAACTCTGACCCTATTCCCTGAGGATGCAGGCGATATGTTTTATTATATTTCTCAGGGAAAACCTGCCATTTTGATACCAATTATGATATGGGGATTCTCAAACTTAACATTACATACCATATAGGTTACAATCATACCACAGACAATATTAACAAACTCATGCCAGAAGGGAAATACCAGTCCATGTTAATCCAGGGCTCTCCAATAGACCAACAGTCACCAAAAGCCCAGTGGTCCCTCGTGGGCATGACAACCGCCATCCTTGAAAATACTCCCAGTAATGTCTCTGCAACCTTAACAGCAGAAATGTCAGCTAGGTGAACAGCTTTGGAGACCAGGTAGCATAGTCCACGATGGTAAGAATGAAATGCTTCCAGGTCCTGCTGGTTCTGGATAGAGGACCTATGATACTGAAAGGGATCCGACTACCCATTCCTGGGTGACCATACTGCTGACAGGCATCACATGAGTTACTGTAATTGTTCACATCTTGATTGACCTGAGGCCAGTAGCAAAGTTTAGTGAATTCTCTGGGAAAAATGCAGCATTTAGAGACCAAGAATGGCTAGGTACCGTCCATGCATCAAAAACTGTCAAATATGGGAAACACATGGGCCCTCATTCAATTGCGATTTTGCCAATTGAATACGGCTCTAAATAAGCACATAATATATATTTTTTCAAGAAGTTTTTAGTTAGTGAAAACCGTGCTTTTGGTTAGATGCTTAATACCTAAAAATTTCTTTAAAAAATATATGTGATGTGCTTATTTAGACCCCTATTCAATTGGCAAAATTGCAATTGAATGAGGGCCATGGAATATAGCTCATCACTGTTTGAACACTGACAAGAGCCCCAGCATGTTTTGCCATGGCTTTGCTTGCACTTGGGACTTTGGCAGATAAGCAAAGTCTTGGCTGTCACTGTCAAGACCCAAGTATTAACGCTCTTTGATGGTTGTAATGGGGAACTGATTATAATGCTCGGCATGGAGTCTGCTGATCACCACTGAAAATCTCTCTTTGAAAGATTTATGTCCTCACTATTTACCCTATTGACTTTGCATTGGGAGGTTGGCTTCTCTGAGATTGGTCCCATGATGGCCCACATGGAGGTGCTAACTACCCCCTCTTACCCCTTCTAAAATAGGGTTGCAGACACTTGCTATTCCTCCCACCAATCAGATTTCCAGTCCATGCTAATTACATCACCAGAGACAGGAATTTTGAACAATGGACTGTACATCTTGCTAACAACTTGCCTGATGGGATTATCTAGCAGTGGACAGGAAATACAAACAGGATAAGCTAGTTTAATAGTTTAGAAGATAACTTTGAATGTGTTTAAGTTTGTGATGTAATTACCAGCTCACCCTGTAATGGAATTAACCCACCCCAGTGGCATACTACAGAAGGCTGATTAAGATTACTGCTTGAGGGCAGGCAACTTACCGTAATTATGTTTGTGGATTGAGCCAAAGTTGTATTGCTCTGTTTTCCTAGAAACAATCCAACTTTTCCTAAAACAGACACACCCTTCCGGGAACATAATCATGGTTCTGACTTTTATTTAGAGGTTATAACCTCTGTTATTTTCAACCCCTTGATTCCTGTTCTGCATCCTAAATGTCCTGGAATAGATGCTAGTCACCTAGTAGCTCATCCACTCCACAGTCCAACGCAAGATTCCTGTAGCCAAGCCAGGAGAATTCTGGACCTGAATAAGAGCCCCTCTCATGGTTCATGACAATTATCACCTTTACTACTCTCTCCTGAAAACTTTGGAATAGATTAAAATACAACTGACAACTCCCAATTCGGCCTTAACAACAATCACATATATAATTGTGAGCGTACGGGCCGTTGCTCACACTTGCGGGCTAGCGTAGCGAGCCCGCGGCCCTCGCAAAGGCGCTCCATCCCAGCAACTGAGGCCCTTGCCCGTAGCCCTTGCCCGCAGCCTCGCGTAGCGAGGGATGCGTGCAAGGGCCTCAGTTGTTGGGATGGAGCAGCCACCTCCTCCCCACAATGCCCCGGTTCGCCGCCACTGCCAGTAGCCGCACCATGCCGGGCCCGGCAATCCAGTTGGTCGGATGGAGCAGTCACCTCCTCCCCACAATGCCGTCACTGCCACTAGCCGAACCCGCCAGACGCCGCCACTGCCAGTAGCCGCACCATCCCGGGGCCCGGCAATCCAGTTGTTGGGATGGAGCAGCCACCTCCTCCCCACAATGCCCCGCGCAGGGCCGACGCCGCCACTGCCAGTAGCCGCACCATCTCGGGGCCCGGCAATCCAGTTGTTGGGATGGAGCAGCCACCTCCTCCCCACAATGCCCCACGCAGGGCCGGCCTGGGGAACAGGAAACACAGTGGATCCGCGGACTGGAGCAGGCCTCAGAGCTGGAGGAGCCGGGCCTGGGTAGCTGACTGTGAGTGACAGGGAGATAATGGGGTCTGAGGAACATGTGCAATCACTGAGACCTGCCATATAAACTAATTATACACTGATCATTAACACCATGTGTATGTATATAATGTGTGTGTGTATTGTGTGTGTATAGATATTGTGTGTGTGTGTATTGTGTGTATATATTGTGTGTGTGTGTATGTATAATGTTTGTGTGTGTGTATATATATAATGTGTGTGTATATTGTGTGTGTGTATTGTTTGTGTATATATAATGTGTGTGTATATTGTGTGTGTATATATAATGTGTGTGTATATTGTGTGTGTATCAACTGCGGCCCTCGCGAAGCAACTGCAACCCTCGCAAACTTTACGGCGCAACGCAAACAACATACGAGACACGTTAACACACATTACGGACTCGCAAAAATCGGCCGCAACCCGCGGACATGAAAACATGAAAAACACAATAAATACACACAACACATACATAAAAAGCTTCCCTACAGCAAGAGGGAGCATCCAGGACCTTTAAAAAAATGAAGTTACACCTTCATTTAACTCACAATAAAAGAGTTTAGACACTAAAAAATTCTCTAAGCGAGAGAAAAAATGGCCGACGAACAAAACGAAAACGAGGCTACAGCACTCTAAACAAGCAAAACACCACAAGAAACACGCAAAACACCACAAAACACATACGGATATTCCACTACAGACGCATACCACACATTAGCCGGCATTTTAGAACAATGCGGAACTACACAACTTCGCTAACGGTTTCGTCTCGCGGACGCACACTATTACACTGCACAAATTCACCACGCTTACACAGCAGCTCCACACTACTAATGCTGCAGCAACATCAAAACAGATTGCAGCTCTTCAACACAATGCTTCAAAATAGGTAAAGTATATTCATTTATTCATTTGGATTATATATTTCAGTAGTACACACAAAACAACATTAGCTACCTTACAATTCCATTGCCGTCATTTTTTGACGGGCAATTCGCTAGTTATACATAACACACAAGCACCAGGTCATTTATAGCTTAAAAGTGGGTTCAACTTGGATTAATATGACTGTACATTTTACAACTAATGGAAAAGTAATTTCATTTGAATCACTTCAAGAACAATGTAGAACTGATAAACAAGCTCATTACTGCTATTTACAGATAACCCATTATATTAATTCTTTATCAAGAACAGAGGTATGTCGGTCCCTTATGAGAAACATGTTTATACCATTTAAATAGTAAAGGAGGTATACTCTTTCTCTATAGTCAAGAAAATGCACCAGGCATTGCAACAATGTCTTAACTCAAGGGACCATGGGAACAAGAATTGAAAACAACTATTGATAACAAAGAATGATTTAGAAACGTAAAACTGTTTAGTTGTATCTATAGAAATTACACTATTTTTGGGACTAATTTTATTGTATATGGTTAAAAAAAAAGATATTTGAATATTTTCCAACTATTCAGAGAAATGTTTGACTGTTAAATACTTTGACTGTTAAATACTCTGCTGTATATCTTCCACCCCCTCCCATGTGTCGCTTCCCCCTTCTCCCTCCCCTGTGTCTCTTTCCCCCTCTCTCTCCCTTGTGTCTCTTTCCCCCTTCTTCTCCCCTGTGTCTCTTCCCTCTCTCTTTGCACCGTGTCTCTTTCCCCCTTCTTCCTCCCCTGTGTCTCTTCCCCCTCTCTTTGCCCTGTGTCTCTTTCCCCCTCTCCTTCCCCTGTGTCTCTTTCCCACCTCCTTCCCCCTGTGTCTCTTTCCCCCTCTCCCTCTGCTGTGTCTCCCACCTCTTCCTTCACTGTGTCTCTCTCCCCCTCTTCCTTCCCTGTGTCTCTTTTCCCCTCTCCATCCCCTGTGTCTCTTCCCCCCTCCCTCCCCTGTGTCTCTTCCCTACCTCTCCCTCCCCTGTGTCTCTTGCCTCCCCCTCTCCCTCCCCTGTTCTCTTCAACCCTCTCCCCGCCTGTGTCTCTTCCCTCCCCATCTCCCTCCCCTGTTCTCTTCACCCCTCTCCCGCCTGTGCCTCTTCACCCTTCTCCCTCCCCTGTGTCTTTTTCCCCCTCCCTCCCCTGTTTTTTCCCCCCTCCCTCCCGTGTCTTTTTACCCCTCTCCCTTCCCTGTGTCTCCTCCCCCCTCTTCCTCCCCTGTGTCTCTTTTCCCCTCCCTCCCTTGTGTCTCTCCCCCCTCCCTCCCCTGTGTCTCTTCCTTCCCCCTCTCCCTCCCCTGTGTCTCTCTCCTACCCTCTCCCCTGTCTCTCTCCCCCATGTCTCTCTTCCCTCATGTCTCTCCACCACCCTCTCCCATGTCTCTCCCCCCTTTTTCCCTCCCCCTCCTTTCCCTCTCCTCTGTGTCTACCCCCTCTTCCCCCCCTGTGTCTCTTCCCCCTCCCTTTCCTGTGTCTCTTCCCCCTCCTCCCTCCCCTGTGTCTCTTCCTTCCCCCTCTCCCTCCCCTGTGTCTCTCTCCTACCCTCTCCCCTGTCTCTCTCCCCCATGTCTCTCTTCCCTCATGTCTCTCCACCACCCTCTCCCATGTCTCTCCCCCCTTTTTCCCTCCCCCTCTCCCCGTCTCTCCCCCCTCTCCCTGGCTCTCCCCCCTTGGCTAGTGCTAGTGCTGTGCCGTCAATGCTCATGTGCCGTGGGAGAATTACACACTACAACAACTATTATATGTTATGGTTTGTGTTCAATAATATTGTTTCTGTCCTGATATACAGTGTTGTATATAATAACTGCGTCTCTTTCAATAAAAAAATAAAAAAATCGATAAAGAATACCAACTAAATACAATTAATTCCAATTGTGGGAAACTGTTACAGTATAAAATGAAAAGTTATAATGGGCCAATTGTCTTCATCTTATGTGAATATCCTAGCTTTCATAAAGGATTACTTCACATGCCGGTGAAGTCTATATTAATTGTCTATATTATTATTATTGATATTTATTACCATATTTATAAAGCATCAGAATTTTCTGCAGCACAATTTACAAAGTAGAATAAAGTGCAGCGGATAAAATGAGAATTTGTCTTTACCTTTATGATATAAGGTAAGTAGAAATACATGTACAGTTACAATGCAATACAATTCAAATACCATATAAATTGGTCAGCTTGGTGCAACAGAGTTGAGCACCCTGCTCCAAAGAACTTACAATCCAGAAGGTAATGGTAGAGTGTGAGACAGGAGGGTGACAGGTGCAACATGGCAGTGACCAACGCAGCAGGGAGACACACTTGGAGGTGGCTCTGTGTTACATTGTCGGTTGTGTGTGTGAGTATGCAGTTTGTGGATGTTAAGGCTAACAACATTAGCAACTGCTTAAGCCAAGAGGATAACATCAGTTTTAAAGAAAATCTTTATCTAACCGGATTCTCCTAGTCTGACACAATAGTAATCCTTCTTGTCAAATGCACTGCTGTCCAACTTTTTCACTGTGGGGACCAGATTTTTATTGTCCATTGAGCTGGTGGGCGGCTGCATTTACATTGGTTAGTGAGTTTGGGTCCAGATTTAAAATAATAATTTAAGAAGATTCTCCTTGGCAGTCAGTGAGCCACAAAAAACAGCTGGTGGTCAATGGGCCGCCAATTGGACAACACTGGTCTAATATATGAATGGGCAGGCACTGAGAAGATAACGCGGGAATTGTAGCCATAAAACTGTGCCTCCTACTTAAGATGGACTAATAGATGGTAACAAACCTGCTGGGCTGACATAGGAGTGGAGACTGATCTGAGACCCCTAAACCGGGACCAAACTGGACAACCTAGATATAGACTAGACAACAAGAGCTGGACTGGATAAGGCAGGAAACTGGATACAAGCAGAATACAAAAATCATCATTACTGGTAGGAACACGATGATAAGACACCATAAACTGACAGAGAACTTTGGGAGAGGCTGGACTAAATAACATTAACTGTTACCTGATTGGCTGTGGAATTCAGGAGCTTATTTCCTAGCCATGCTTCTGGTGTAAACACCTCTGTATGTCATCAGAGGAGTAGGAGGTGTGGTTCTCCTTGTAGCTCTCTGTCCACAGCCTCCAGCTGTTTTGGATTAAATAGTATTAACCCCTGTGTGCCTGTTTGAGGTCCTAGGAAGATTTAGAGTAAAGATCATGGGAGAGCATGGATCTCTTGAAAAGAACAATGTTGAGGACATTGATGAGAATTGTTACAGTGTGGTTCATATATGTTGAAAGATAACTTTCATATACACTTTTTTTATTGTTAGTACATATCTGGACATGATCTAGCTGCTCCCACTTACCATGTGTATTTATCCCCTTGATATATGATTGAGAGGAAAGGATAGAAGAGAGAATGAAAGGCTCAAGCCTTTGACAGTCCATGATTTCAGGTAATTCCTGTTCAGGCATAGGTGATTTTATCACTCAATTCCTTAATTTTCTAGTGAAATTTCAAGGCAAAAGAAAAAACATGTCAGTTATTTTTAAATACAGGTTGGCTCCGTTTGGTGTGGTTAATCTGTAACAATTAAAGCGAGGACGCCGGAGACGCCGGAAGTGATGTGATACGCACGCCAGCGTGAGACTGCCGTGTCAGTTTGCAGGGGGAACGGACGCCAGAGAGACATGTCTCTCCCCTGCACGGAGATACTACCCGTAATTGATTAATGCCTGCAAACCAGATACAGCCTGACATAGGCTGGTGAGGGAGCAAACAGACACTTGGGTAAGAACCCTGGGATACCCCCTTCCAGGACAGACCCCCTAGAAGGAAGAAAAATAAAAAAAATAAAAATATAAATAAACACTGGCGCAGTATAACAGTGCGGAGGGAAAACCCCGCGAAAATAGACTACAGCTGCTGGAGTATAATCCCTGTGACAACACTGGTGAAAATTTATATGCACAGCCCTACATAGTAGGGCCCTGGAAAGATCTACCAGGCAAGATTACATTGATCAGGAAGAGCCAGCATAGCTGGCATATAATTAATTATTATCGTCACTCACCCTCTACCTCGCACTTTGAGAGCTCCGTTTGGAGCGTGGACAGTAAGTGTGGTGAGCTGGAGTAAAGGAAAACGCCCGTGAGGGCCCGTGCTGGGTCTGTCCTGACTGGGAGGAAGGGTAAGTGGCTTGGCCGTAGCTGATATGGCCCTTTTTTTCTCTATCTGAAGGTATATGGACAATGTAACTGTGATGAAAAAGAAATAAAGTAGAGCAATGCGGGAAATAACACATTAAATATCGCCTGCATAAAGATTAAGTAAAAGGGTGGTTCAAGTGCCCTTACCAAAGACGGTTATTAAATAAAATTATAAGTTGAAGACTTAGAAGATTTAGTACATAGTAACTTTGAAACAACTATCTGGGAGGTCTGATAAATATTCTCCTAAAAGGAACAATTAAAACTATTAAATAACACTGAAGTATTATATCCTCTGAAAATAAGACTCTTCTCCCCTGTAAAAGATACTTCCCCTACCGATAAATCAGTAAAAAGGAAAATAACTACTTACCTAAGGGAAAGAAGGAGAGAGGAAAGAGAAGAAAGCAGTGGAGTAAGGAGTGAAGAGGAAAAAGGAGGAAAGGGGGGAAGAAAGAGAGGAAAAAGAAGGAGCAAAGGGGAAAGTGAGGGGAAAAAGGAAGGATAAGAGGAAAGAAAGTAAGAAAAGGGCCCTCAAAGAAAGCAATAAATAATAACAAGAAGACTAAAAAATAAAATCTAATAATGTCAAACAAAAAAAGTAACACAGTCAACAAAACAAGACTAAAAGAGAAAATAAAAGACACAACAAAACAAGCAAACTTCTTTTCCCCTAGAAATAAAGGAAATACTTCAGACTCCTCTCATGCGGATACTAGTTTAGATCTTATAGAAAATCAGTATCCTGAAAAATCGCCCCAGGGTAATCTGGAAGTTGACTCCACTCATGAAGAAGAAATTCTTACATGTTCTAAATTAAAGTCCATTTTAAAAGAATTCCAAGTTAACCTGACTAGAGACCTCTCAAAACAAATGTCTGAAATCACTGAATCTATCAATAATATATCTTTAAGAATCGAAGCCAATGAAAATGTATGTGATAAAATTATAATGGACAATAAGGCTATCCTCAATTGTTTAACCGACTTAGAAAACAAAAATGAGGAACTCTGTATAAAAATTAATAACTTGGAGAATAAATCAAGAAAGAATAATCTACGTTTAAGAGGGATATCGGAAACATTACAAGGAGAAGCTCTGGAAACATACGTTAAAGGGTTATTCAACCACCTGGCACCGGAGTTAAAGAAAGACCAATGGATAATGGATGAACTGTATAGACTTCCTTTGGCTAAAACAATGGATAAATCCATCCCTAGAGACATTATATCAAAATTACATTTTTTCTCTTCAAAAGAAAGGGTCTTAAAAAATGCCTTTTTAAAGAAACAACTAGACCATCCATATGATAATATAAAAATATTTCAAGATCTATCGGCATATACACTGGGGAAAAGAAGGGAATTCACACAAATTACCAGAACACTCAGGCTAAAAGAAATTAGATATAAATGGGCGCAGCCAACAGGCTTATTAATTTATAAAGATTTAAAATGGGTTAAAATAAATTCAGTCCAAGAGGCTATAGAAACACTAAAGGAATGGGATATACATATAGAGAACAATATAGAGGGTGTTAAAAATTTGGAATTGAGAGCAAGAAACTTGGATTGGAAAAAAAAATGATGATATATAATCTCTGGCAACCGTAGACTCGGGATATGGGTACTTGATAAGTTTGGGGGTAAGAAGTATAAAGTAAGAGATAGGGAATAAGAATAGGACTCATTACTTGTAGTAAGGTAAGGGGGATAGATAAATACTTGCTAACATAAAGTCTTTTAAATAAATGGGTTATCGCTAGATGATTAAAATGATCTTGGAAGGATCTTAAATTTAAACGGATGGGAGATTAAGACAAAATTAGTAACACTAGTATATAGCGTATAGGAATAAATATTTGAAATTAGTAATTAGGTGAAGGATGATAGGTAGATACTATTAAACACAAAGATTATCACAAAATGATTATAGTCAGAGGGTTACAACACAATAGAAATATATATATATATATTTTTTTTTTTTTCTTCTTAGTTTGTCACATAAAACTCAAATTATTAGTTAGAAAAGATAAATAAGTACATTTTTCTGTACCTTTAAGAAAGTAAAATCACTGGTAGTAGTGTGTAGTTATCAAATTAAGACGAGATATATTCACTAGGATAGATCATTTGTAAACAATCGCCTCTAGATTGGAAAGAGCACTAAACACTATAAGAATTTTCCGTTTTTTTTTTTTCTCCTTTCTTTTATCATGGGGATAAAGAGAGTTACACTGGGAAGACTTTGTGTGAATGTTCTTTTTCTCTTTCCTTTTTCCTTTTTTCTCCCTCTCTCCTCGGACGGTTGAAATATTACAAATATAGTCCAGTCAGTAGACGGAAGGGGAACATTCGGAATTATATAGATTTGACTATATTAGGGGGAGATAAGTTAAGTTAAAAAGGAGGGAGAAAAGGAAGGGAAAGAAAGAGAGAGAAAAGGATGATAACATTTATACTATGGGATTAAGGAGATTTCCCTCTTAGACCGTTCAAGGACTAGAGAGAGAGGAGAAAGGGGAGAGAAGGGAGGATATTTATTACAAAGAAGGCTTGTAGCAAATGTATTATATTTTTTAAATTCCCCTGTACCCCTATCCATATCTTATGTACCCTAGATCCCTCCCCCTCGCTCAGTAACTGAGCGACATATCTTCACTTCTTAATATCTAATGCGTCTTGCAAAATATCAGCTGACATCTTTTCTCAATTTGCAGCTGGTTTTTAAATTTATTCTGATAGTCATGTGGGGCGGCTTTTTATTATATGTATTGTTTTTTCCTTTTTTTTTTTTTTTTTTTTTTTTTTTTTTTTTTTATTTATTTATTTATTTTTTTTTCTTTTTTCCTTTTCTTCTCTTCTCCTTCCCTCTCGAGTGGTGGAAACAATCAAAGAATATTGGACATACCCTTTTAACAAAGTAAAATGCAAATAAAAATAATTTCACATAACGTTAATGGTCTGAATTCCCCAACAAAAAGAAAAACGGCCTTAAATTAAATGCGGAAATTTTATGTCTGCAAGAAACCCACTTAAAACAGGAAAATCTAAAATATATGAATAATAATAAATACACAAATAGATTAGACTCTACCTTTAAGAAAAAATCAAAAGGGGTCTCTATTTTTTTAAAAATAGCTTGAAAATTTCAGAAGAAGGCAGTAAGATCGACCCAGAGGGTAGATATATAATATGGACTGGACAGATTAATGGATGCCTAATAACATTGGTTAACACTTATCTACCAAACAAAGGTCAAATAGGCTTCCTTAGGAAACTTCTTAAAGAAATTAATAAAATCAAAGGAGGCTTGCTAATAATATGTGGGGACTTTAATATGATATTTGACGAAAATTTAGACAAACAAATAGTCGGACCTAAAAAAGTAGTACTACAAACAAACAGTATCTCAAAAGCATTCCGTAAAATAAAAGAAGATAACAACTTGATAGACTCATGGAGGATCTTACATCCAGGTGTACGAGAATATACCCACTTCTCATACAGACATAACTCATTCTCCAGAATAGATTATATATTAACTGACCTCCCAACTTTAAAAGTAATTAAAAAGATAAACATCCGCCCTACCCCATGGTCAGACCACTCCTTAAACGAACTAATTATTCAAGACCTACATATAAACATCCAAAGGAAAAAGAGTAGTTGGAAATTGGACTCTTGGTTGTTGAAGGACGAGAAATTTGTAGCATACCTGAAAAAAGAAACATTGGAATTTCTAAAAATTAACAAGCCATCAGTTAACTCAGATATAACCCTGTGGTGTACGTATAAAGCATATATGAGGGGTATATTTATTGCTAAAGCAGCCGAAGTAAAAAGGTTAAGAGGCAAGTCTTTAAGGAACCTGTATTTGGAATTAAACAAGGTGAATGATATCTTTAGGGAGACTCCAAATAGTGAAAATAGTAAAGTAATAAAAGACATAAATACCCAAATACAAAAAATTCTCCAGATTCAATCAGATAAAATATTATGGAAATTTCAACAAACACAATTTTTTGAAGGGGGCAAATCAGGTAAATTCCTGGCTAACAAATTAAAAAAACAGTATATTAAAAACAATATTGAAAAAATTCTAGATTCTAATAACATCTTACAATCCCATCCAGATAAGATAGGATCAGTATTTCAGGATTATTATAGTAATCTATATAATCTAGAGAAAGATCGTCAATTGGTTAAACCAGGGATAGAAGAGATTAAACAATACCTATACAATATAAAGTTCCCCAAAGTATCGGAAGCTCAACTTAGCTTTCTGAATAAACCAATAGAAAGTATAGAGATAACGGAAATCGTGTCCAAAAATAAAAAAAATAAAACACCTGGGGTAGACGGATTTAATAACTTATTTTACCGATATCTTAGTAAAGAATTAAACTGTACTTTATGCAATCTCTTCAATGAGATAAAACAAGAAGGAGGGATGCCTCCAGAGCTAACGGAAATAAAAATAGTTAACATATTGAAACAAGGAAAAAATCCCGAAGACTACAAAAACTATCGCCCAATCTCCCTAATTAATGTCGATATTAAAATCTACTCTAAAATTTTAGCTAATAGACTAAGCAAGATTATACCTTCTTTAATACATTTAGATCAAACAGGATTCATTCCGAATAGACAAGCGTCAGATAATACCAGACGTCTGTTAGATACCTTATACTATATAAAAAGAAAAAGGATCCCCTCCCTGACCCTGTCATTAGATGCAGAGAAAGCCTTTGACAGGGTCAGGTGGGATTTCCTAGAAAGTGTTTTGGAGAGTTTTGGCTTGAAAAGTTTCGCTTTGTCAGCAATTAAACCCCTATATTTAAATACTATAGCACATATCTCATCTTCACAATTCAGCTCTGACAAATTCCTAATATCGAACGGCACGCGTCAGGGTTGTCCATTGTCTCCATTGCTTTTTGTCCTATTTCTTGAACCTTTATTGATCAAGATTAGAGACTCTATAGAAATTAGAGGGATTAAAATAGGACAAGAGGAATACAAAATAATGGCATATGCTGATGATATAATAATGACAATAACAAACCCTGAACACTCCTGTAGAGCTCTACAGACCAGCTTGGAAGAATTTGGTAAATTCTCCTATTTTAAAATTAACCAACAGAAAACGGAAGTACTGACCTATAATATTCCATTAGAGGAAAAAAATAGGTTAATAAATCTATACCCCTACTGCTGGAAGTCCTCTCATATAGTACATCTGGGGGTTAGATTCCCAGATCATATAAGAAATATCTTTAAAGATAACTATAATGATATACTGAAAAAAATAAGAAATCAGTTGAATGATTGGAGACCCCTGCAGATATCATGGTTATCTAGAATAAATGCTGTTAACATGAGTTTACTCCCAAAAATCACATATATAATGAGATGCCTCCCGGGTAAAATACCGGTTTATTACATAAAGATCATACAAGAAATATTAGACGATTTTATATACCAGGGGAAAAAACCAAGAATTAAAAAAATTATAATTTGCAAGAAACTGGAGAAAGGGGGATTAAGTTCTCCCTCTATCAAAGAATTGAATAAAAAAATTATACTTACACAAGCAGCTGGATATAACTATAAACAGGATACTCCAAGATGGCTAACAATAGAGGACTCCCTAGCGGGAAGATCTCCAATAAAAAATATATTATGGAGTACTAAGTATAAACAGAAGGAGAGTTCAGAATTACCTACTAATATTAAATATATTATTAACATATGGCACAATAATAAAATAAAACTCGCATTGATACAGTCACCTTCCTTGGCAGCACCAATTGACTTCCTTAACAATAAATCGAATGGATTACTCTTAGCTTTATTAAAACTACATAATATTAGAAATGTGGGAGATCTATTTGAAAAAGGTAGTCTAATGGAATTGAAAAGACTCAAAGAAAAATTTAATCTAGATAAAATAACGTGGTTAGAATACGAAGGACTACAAAGATACCTTACTCTTCAAGGATATAAAATTAATAATATGAATAAAATCTGGAAAATGGAAGAATATCTAATTAAAGGTGAATCGTCACATATAATTTCCAAATTTAGCAATATAATTGACGAAAATACTCCCTTGGAAAAGAGTCTGGGTATATTAGCCTGGGAAACTGACCTGAAAATTATAATAAAAGAGGAAGACTGGACTAAAATTTTTGGTATTATTAAGAACTCATCAATTAACTCCTTATATAATGAAATGATGATCAAATTAATTCATAGATGGTACTATGTTCCCAATAAACTTAAAAGAATATATAGTAATTTAGATGGCTTATGCTGGAAACAATGTGGACTACCAGGTACAACTATCCATATGTGGTGGGACTGTAAAAAAATCAAAACATTTTGGATGAAAGTAAGCAAAGAACTATCGACTCTTACTGGTAAACAAATTCCTTGTAACCCGTTAATGTTTATATTACACTCGCAATTGGAAACCTTCCCATTAGGGGAAAGACTATTAATATCACACATATGTTTAGTTGCTAAATGGTTATTAGTGAAATATTGGAAACAGCCTCAAGTACCCTCTTGGAAAGAATTAGAGATTACTATCTCAAAGAACAGAGAAATGATGAGACTAGACTGGTGCGATAACGCCAGAGATAACTTCCCTAAGGCCACTCGCTTAATAAAATGGCAGCTGTGGGACCAATTTTTGACAATTTGTTAGAAAGGTTATGAGGATGATACTTTCATTGATAGTGTTTCCACGACAAACCCTTAAGGAGAGGAGGAAGAAGGGCTAAAGAGGAGGAAAGAGGGAAGATCTTTTTTTTTTTTTTTTTTTTTTCTCTCTTTTTTTCTCTTTTTTCCGTTTTCCTTTGTTTTTTTTTTTTTTTGTTTTTGTTTTTGTTTTTTCTATTGTTTTCTGTTGATTCTAAAAACATACTTAAAACTCGAGAGTTACCAAGGATGCGGCGACAACAAGTTTAGGTTCTTGTATTATGTGTTACACTCTCTTGTATGTGATATTTACATATATGTTATTAGCTGCTCCACTTCTCTATTTGTACAAAATAAAAATAAAAAGAATTAAAAATAAAAACACTACCCCATTTGACAATAATTCAACATAAAGCCGTTTTTTCCTGACATATCCCAGATTAACACTTATTCTATATAAAAAAGCGTTTTTTTTGCCAACACATCCCTCACAGCACATGTGGCACAGCACTGCATTGGAAGTGTGCAACATTGTGTTGTCAAAAAACAGGAAAGGTCCTGATGTGGTTCTACTGGAAGCCTTAAGAAAGCCCTAAATTTACACTCATTCAATCAGTCAGAGAAAGCTATGTTTGTCACTTTCCTTTGTTCTCACATATTGTACATTGTGTAGTTGTTCATTGGCCAAGGAAATCAACAAAAATTCTATTATTTGTTTATTATAGGTATTGGGTAGTGAAACACTGTCAATGCTATCAATATTGTTGGAACTGCTGCTCAAAATGTTATTTATGCACTGTAATCATCAATATTATTGACCAAGGAAATCAACAAAAATTCTATTTGTTAAAAATAAATCATAATTTTTTATATAAGTGGGTTTAAAGATGATACAACAAAATTGAAACGACAAAGCATTTTGCTAAACCTTAAAATGCAGGTGCTGAGGTGATTAGAAAAAGGGCAAAGTCAAATTGACATTGGAGCGCCTTTAAATGTATTTACTTATACTATACAAACATTTAAAAAAAAAACAAGGACAAAATGTATAGCAATCACAACATCTTCTGCAACAAAGGAAACCAGATCCAGAAGCTATGTTTTATAGGAAATTTAGAAATGTCTTTCCATTTGTATTGATGATGAAATCGAACGCAACATGCCATTAAGTCAGGCAATAAACGTGGAAAAGAAGAACCGGCGAATGCAGATACTGAACCTGCTTCAGCCTTTCCATCAACTTTAAGAACTACAATTGAAAGAACTAGTTTTTAATGTTGATGAAATGGGACTTTTGTGGAAGAGAATTCCGAAGCGCACATTTATATTATGTGAACAAAAGCGAGCACCAGGATTAAAAGTTGCCAAAATCAAATTGTAAACCAAGTCAATACAGAAGGACTAGCAGATGGTACTGTACCGGATACTGACGGATTTCCCTATCCCTAATTACCCTATGTTAAAATGTTTTGTTTAGCACTTGGTATTCTAGTCATGCATCTACAGTGTTAAACGGTTTGTCTGTATATATATATATATATATATATATATATATATATATATATATACACTAGCGTATTGCCCGTCAAAAAATGATGGCAATGAGATGTGTATGTTTTAAAAGTTGTTTAGTTATTAATATACATTTGGAATTGTAAGGTAGCTAATGTTGTTTTCTGTGTACTACTGAAATATAGAATTCAAATTAATAAATTAATTTACGTATTTTTATGCATTGTGTTGAAGAGCTGGCAATCTGTGTTGATGTTGCTGCAGCATTAGTGGTGTGGAGGTGCTGTGTAAGTGCGATGAACGTGTGCAGTGTAATAGTGTGTGTGCGCGAGCCGAAACCGTTAACATAGCTGTGTACTTCCGCATTATCCTAAAATGGCGGATAATGTGTGGTATGCGTCTTAGCGGATTATCGATACGTGTTTTCCTTGGTTATAGTGCTGTAGCCTCGTTTTGTTAGTCCGGCATTTTTTCTGCGGAGCTCATTACCAAAATACTACTGTTTAACGGCTCGCCTCGCTGCGCGATGGTCCCCGGGCGATAATCGACTGCGGCGCTCATCGCTAAGCCCGCTAAAGTACTACGGTTTAACAGTAAATATGGTCAAACGGTCAAATGACGGTCAATACAAATTAAATGTTGTGAAATTTGTTTGCCACACAACATGACGCTACATTTGTCCATTTTTTTTTTCTTAAAATAAATACAAATATTTTTTTGTGAAATTTTTATTTTTGTAACTTTCAACTTATATTTCATCAAATGCGTTGGTTTAGGCGGGAAATCCGATGTTGCGCGAGACAAAGGCGTTAAATCTGTGTTAATGCGTAAATCTGTAATTGCGTTTCGTAAAATGTACTCGCTACTGTCTTTTTACTCATTGCGAGGTTAATCTGCATCCTTTATCTCGTTGTTTTTCAAACACATACGTCTGTGGCTGGGTTTTACGCATTTCGTAGTAGTATAGCCTCGTTTTCATTTTTTTCGGCAGCCATTTTTTTCTTGAAGAGGGGGTTGAGGAGGGAGGTTGAGGAAGGGGTTGAGGATGGGGGGGGTTGAGGAGGGAGGTTGAGGATGAGGAGGGAGGTTGAGGATGAGGAGGGAGGTTAAGGATGAGGAGGGAGGTTGAGGAGTAGGGTTGAGGAGGGTGATAAGGGAGTGGGGAAGAGACACAGGGAAGGGAGAGGGGAGAAGAGACACGGAGAGAGAGAGGGGGCACAAGAGGGACACAGGGGGCAGCACATTTCCCACCCTCGGCTTATACTCGAGTCACTCATTTTACCCAGTATTTTGTGGTAAAATGGGTGCCTTGGCTTATACTCGGGTCGGCTTATACTCGAGTATATACGGTATATATATATATATATATATATATGTTCATAGTACAAAACAATATATGTACACAAAACTAGTAAATAAAAGTAAAGTCTATCATAAGAATTATGATTAAATAAATGCAGAACGCCTTCAAAACTGGCTTGGTTCGTTATAAAAAGCAAATACCTATGTACAGAGCATTGCATGTGTGCACTATTTCTTTATTATTTACATACTATATGCTTCAGGAATGTTGGAACAGAACAAAGAACAAAGATTGTGTAATGGTATAAGCTGGATCTATATCTCATTTTGATTGCCATTTTGGCACCACTCAGATGTCATGATGTTCTATTGGATGCTGCTCTTAGGTCTGCCTGCTCATGAGTTTTGTTTAAACCAGCAATCCGTTCAGCATATCAAAAGAGATTTATTTTTTAATATTGTTTTTGGAACTGCAGTTCCCAAGTAATAAAGTTGTTTACAGATGTGAGAAGATGTGCTGAGAATATTAATCTAATCAAAATTCTGTATTTATAGATCATGTGATAAATAAGACAAGTATTATGTTGCTGTGTACAATTAATTAATCAGAGCCTATAGAAATCACACTTTTGATAATCAAGCTTCAAAGAATATACAATTGTTTACCATGCAAGCTAAACAAAAAACATTATTATTAATACACCTATTAGGTCCCCTGTAAACCAGTCAGATATTCAGCTGCAATTACTAAGATTCTCATCCTAAAATAGATGTTTCTGTGAAAAAGTGCATGTAAAGGAACCATGGTTCCCTCTTAACCGCCTAAATAAACAGTGAACCATTGTGAATTTTGGATCATTATCTCAGATCTTTTACAGACCAAAATATTATATAACACAGATAGTTTGTATCATATTGCAAATACATTCAATGCTACTACATATGTGTTAGCCGAATATAGCACTGTTACATTTATGTTACCTTTAGAATAAGGTAAAGCTGTTTATATATGAAAAGTAGTATATAACCTTTTCGGAATGTCCCAGTCCTTCTTCTTGTCTTCTCTGGCTGGGCCCCTGGAAAAAAACAAAACATCACATTAGTACACAAATAAACACAGCATAATAAACTAAACATTCTAAATATTAAAACTTACCTTGCCGCGATGTCTCCGTTTTTCTCCCCTTCTGCTGGGCCCTTGACTAAAACCGCTGCTCTAAAAAAAATCAAAAAATAAATAATGGAACTCCTCACTGGAGGAGCTCCCCGACTCTAATGAGGCTTCTTGCACCTCTTTCGGTAGAAAATTGGCAATGCCGCCTTCTGATTGTATTTATTTGTGTATTAATGTGATGTTCAGTTTTTTCCAGGGGCCCAGCTGGAGAAAACAAGAAGAAGGATGGGGACATCCCAAAAAGGTAAGTTTAATATTTTGAATGTTTTGATGTTTGTGTTGTGTTTAATTTCGTACTAATTTTATGTTTCTTTTTCCTAGGGGTGGCTGATCTGCTGAAGGGACATCTGGCAAGGTAAGTGGCCTTTATTATTCTATTTTAGATTAGATTTAGGGTTTTTAATGTATTGTAGATAGGGTTACTGTATTGTAGATAGGGTTAATGTATTGTAGATAGGGTTACTGTATTGTAGATAGGGTTAATGTATTGTAGATAGGGTTAATTGATTGCAGATAGGGTTACTGTGTTGTAGATAGGGTTAATGTATTGCAGATAGGGGTAATTGATTGTAGATAGGGTTAATGTATTGTAGATAGGGTTAATTGATTAATTAGTGCCCTATAGGGGTCTATACAGACCCTTATTGGACAGATGGGGTTAAATAGAGGCTTATGGGGGTCTATATAGAACCCTATGAGTGACAGGGGTAATTAGGGGCTCATGGGAATCTGTATTGATCTCCATGAGTTATAGGGTTAATTAGGGCCACTGTATAGAGCCCTATATACAGACCCTTATTGGACAGATGGGGTTAAATAGAGGCTTATGGGGGTCTATATAGAACCCTATGAGTGATAGGGTTAATTAAGGACTCATGGGGCTCTGTAAGGTTAATATGGGGAGGCTACGGGGACCCTGATAGGGACCCCTGCACCATGGGGATGTGTTTAGGGAGAAGGGGGGAGCCTCAGACGCCGGAGTTGGGCTGCTCCGATGCAGCACATATGGTCTTTAGTAGTCCTTGAGAGCACTTTTTTGTGCCCGTAGGGAATCCTCCAAGGTACAAGGTTCACCGATAGATTTATGGCGTAGCCTATTTTCGCCCGTTTTTGGGTGTCATCTCGCAATGGCGACTGAGAGGAACATATTGAGAAATTGGTCCTTGCAAACAGCACTAAGATGACTTTTGCGTGGACAGAGGGAACTACGAGGTCTAATTTAATATGGCCCCATATGTATAATATAGCACTTTATCATATGCAAGTTAACTTGTGAATATGATACTACAAAACATTTCTCCCTGTAAAAAGAAACTTGAGAAACTGCACTTTAACTATGTAGCATCACATAGGACATGTAACTTAATGGCCATTCTTATGTGTGACACAATGCATAGATCCTACAGCACCGAGCACACTAGACATAATATCACATATATAACATAAAAAAGTAAAATCACTTTCCAAATTGTTAAAAACAGTGCTACTGGACTGTGATAATGACCTACTCTGATCTATCATATAATGCCAACTTACCATCTGGACATGAATTCTACCAAACTTATACTGCTTAAAATGATATATGCTTTTAAAAATTAAACCCCAAAAAACTTTGAAAGTTCAAGGTTATGTGTTAATCATGTTATTTTGTTTATACTAATCTCTTATAGTCACCCTAAGGGTAAGAGACCAGGTTCCCTGGTGGTCCAGTCCTTAGGATACGGTGCTTTGACCTCTGTGACCTGGGTTTGATTCCAGTCAGGGAACCAAGAGGCCACACCAGCCTGAAGCCGAGCAGGGTTGGGTCTGGTCAGTACTCTGATGGGTGGCCACCTAGGAATACCTGCTGCATGCTGTGGCCCACTGGAGAAGGAACTGGCAACCAAATCCAGTCTCTCTGCCATGAATACCAAGTGCATTAGCATGGTGTGTTGCAGTCTATGAGGACACATAGAGTTGGACACAACTGAATGACACAAACACACACAAGGGTAAGAGGGTAACCCTGATATGGATACTTTGTTCACTCTTCTTTGGGGGATCAGTAGCATCACTGACAATATCCAAGAAGCTAAATGTATACCTCTAGGGTTGCAGTCTCATGCACAGTACACAAGCCTGAAATTTCAGTTCAGTCTTAGCCTTATGTAGGTTCACTCTGGTATGCTACTTCAGACACTTCCATCCCACAGGATCAATGACTTAGTGACTGCCAGTTTTCAGCTGTGTGCCTTCTTTTTGAATATGATACTCCTATGTGCATGCAAATATAATATTGTGAGAAACATATATAAAATAGTGAGTAGTAAATTTTACATCTACGGACGTGGTATGTGTAGAATATAATACAAATATATAAATATTAGATGTAAAATATAATATTAAGACACATTTGTTGGTTGTAGTATTTAATATTGCTGCATATTTGTATTTTTGTTTTTGTCAAGTTTTGCAAAATCTCGATGCAGGTCCCACAACCAGAAAAGATTTCTGAGGCAACAGTGGAAATACTGACAAAAAAAGGTTGGCATTTATAGTACTGGAAATGATCTAATCAGGCACGTATATGATATGGATGTATATATATGCAGCAGCAGCTTCTAAGCATTCAATTGTATACATTTTGCATAGGTAAATGTGTATACCTGATAATCAATATAGATTAAATAGGCATATGTCATTTATCATCATCTTCACAGACCTATTAAATGCACACATAGATACTGTGTTGTCTATATTTTGGTGCTATCTTTGCCTTAACCTTATTGCATAACATTTATTTTTGTCTCAATAAATGGTATTAAAGATTTAAGTGTGTTGGGCTATATATCGAACCATTAATTTTGGGACATATAAATGTTCTTAATTAGTATATCATTTTAATTGTTCTTTTTTTATTGCTACATTTTTTAATTATTTTTATTTACTATCAATAGAGGTTATATTTTATTTAATACTCTAGTTGGCCATCTGTTTGATTCTACTAATTCTCAATATCATGGATGCTATACAATGGGAAATCCTATGACCAGACATAAAGGTGTATTTGCTTCTCCCCCATTTTTTTTGTAACAATATATATTTACACTTCTGGCCGTAACTCTAGTTCCTTTGACATATATATTATCTACCTAAACTAAGAGTTTATTTGATCTACTCTAACGTTTTTTCTGATTATTGGAACTATTATCTTCCTCTAGTAGTATTATCATCCCTCCTTTCTTTATTCAGTAAGGAAATTGTACCATCAAAAGTGGGAGGAAGGGATTAAAAGGTTGACAACCCCGGGTCTATAATATCTTTCAAACACTGAATGCTTTTGTTTTCACAGATTATAAAGTTTGTGTCTGTGATATCTGGAGGAAAATCTACTTTCCCAAGTATTGAGTAGTGTGATACTGAGTAATCTGCACATTAAGGAACTGTATTTCCTCGTAATATGTCAGTTCTTAATGGAATTATGTAAAAACATATGCTTATTTTATTTTTAGTGAGTTGCAGCAAATCAGTTAAAAAGGAGTAAATGATTTCTTCACAGAGGTCCATAAATCGATTGGTAAACTACCCCTATGCCCTAATTATAGTCTGCCAGAACGAGGACTTAACATTGTTGTAATTGCATTTAGGGGGAGAAATTCAACTACACTTTGAAGTATTCCTCAAAGTATTGTTTTTTATTTTTATAAAAAAACAATTATGCAATTTTTATGATTTTTTTTTTTCTAATGTTTAAATCCCAATTTGTCCCAGGCAACTATATTGTAAACTTGTTTTCATGCACTAATACATTAAACCAGATTGACATTTATTTTTATTATATATAAATATATATATATATATATATATGTACATATATATTGTGAGATGATTGATGCCCCAGTGGATGGTGCAAGTTACAGAAATTTAGAGAGTTCCTCACAGATTAAATTCCTGCATAGTCTTAATTAGCCCAGGTGGAACAGCATTTAAAGATCTGGAAAGGAGGAATGAGGCACTCCCAGTCAGGCCTGGCTGGCCTGGCACAGTGAGTGCTGAGGCAGGAGTCAAGACTGCTAGTTTGATGAGAGTCTGTGGGACTGAGAGACAGACAGTTTGCCGTTGTGGACCTTAGAGTCGCTGTGAGAGGAAGATTTTGCAAGAGCTGCAAAGACAGCAAGAGATGTGTTAAAGCTGCTGGACACAAGAGCGATGATGTTTGGATTGCTACAGTTCCCCAAAGCAATTGGAGCAAGCAGGAGAGAGCGACCCAGAGAGGTGGAGACCCAGGCTGGGACAAAAATCAAGCGGCTTAAATTGACAGACACCGGATAAAAAGGTACAGAAGTATATGTACTATGTTAAACCCCAGGGAAAGTTTGAGAGTGTGGACTTCCTGAGCAGCATAGGTGCTGCCATATAAAACGGTCCCTCAGGGGAGTACTTGTAGTGAAGGGCGGGACAGTACTACAAGAGGCTATCGCTTCATACAGGAGGAATGAATCCTGTATAAATGGACTGTAATTGCATATGTGTTTTCCCCTGGGGCAGACAAGCTGTACAGGCTTAGAGAGGGTGTTCTCCAGTTATAGTCAGTACGTTTATGTAGATTTTTATTTTCTTTATTTTGTTGAAAGTAATGTTTGTAAATGACAAAGATTGCAGTAAAATGTCAAAACCACATGAAAGCCTCCTGTGTATTGTGTCAGTAGTACTACTGAGGAACAGTCCTGTACGGCCATCCATGTCACACTGGTGTCAGAAGTGGGATTTTTTTTGTCTATGATTAAGAAGACCACCCACCATACTACATGGAGGACCTAATAAAGGCCTTGAAGCAGGCTGCAGCTGCTCAAAAAGAGAGCAACAGAAAATGAGCTATCCAGTTAGCTCAGAAACAAGCTGCCCTGCAAAAACAAATAGAAGGTGCAGTAAGAGTTAGAGCCGATGAACTTCTCCTAGAAATTACTGAGTAGGATGATGTGGAAATATACCTCACCATTTTTGAAAGAACGGCCATTAGGGAGGAATGGCACAAAAGGTACTGGGTCAGCCTTATTGCCCAGTATTTGACTGGTGAAGATCAGAAAGCTTACATATGGATGAAGAAAAGGCGATGAAGTATGATGACCTGAAAGCAGAAATCCTTGTCCGAGTTGGAGTTAACCGGGGTGTCAGAGTACAGAGACCGCATTCCTGGGATTTTTTCGACAGAAAGGCTTATCGCTACCCAAGGGGCATGCTTGTCTATCCAAGTTTAAAATGCAATTTCCCTGTTATTATTTTTTATTATTATCATTTATTTGTAACGCGCCAACATATTCCGTAGCGCCTGTTAAGGGAAGGCAAACCAAACCTGATGTAGAAGGAAATCAGAAGGTAGAGACCAAGTTCAGTACTAAGAATGAGACTGCAGGAGCCGTGAATGAGACTTCATAGAAAGCAAATGAGAATGCCGGGGAGCCAAAAGTGACTGCAGAGAGAGTGAGACTGCAGAGAACACAAATGATATTGCGGGAGCTGCGAATGACACTGCAGAGAAGGCAAATGAGAATGCTGGAGAGCCAAAAGTGACTGCTGCGATGGCACCTGAGACTGCTGAGATTACGCACGAGACTGATGAAATGAGAAAAGAGAATGCTGATGTAGCTAAAGAACCATTGCCCCTGGAGTAAGTTGCTGAAGTTATAAAAGCATCTAAAGATGTGAGCAAATGTCAAGGGAAAAAGGAAAGTGTTGTCACTGACTGAGTGCAAAACCAGCCTTAGTAAAAAGCATGCTGATCAAGTCATTGGTGAAGATCTGAATCCAACCTGATGCACCGACCTTATTGGTAAATGCAGTGAAGATGCCTCCATAAGAAACATGGACAGACACCGCCAGCTGTCCTTGGTGAATACTCCTGAGGTGGAGAATACTAAAGAAAGGAAGTGCCTGACAAAGATCACTGACCCAGAGAGAGGTGCTGTCAAATGGATGAATATAGCCAGTGTACTCGCAAAGGAAGAAAGTCCTAAACATGATGAAGAGTCTGGAATCCTTACCAGGAGATTGAGATGAAAGACGAACCACCATCACTGAAAGGACATGAGAAGCAGAATACGGAGATGTATCCTAAAAGGAATGTAAAGAATGCTCTGTCTCAGATGGCAATAAAACAAAGTGCTATGGACAAGGAGAGGCAAGACGGGAAACAAGTAAAGTAGGAAGTACGGATGAACTCTATACCAGTGGGACTGGAAAAGCCTACAATGGAAGACAGGCAAGTTACTATTAAAATGAAGGGTGTCAGGATGATGCCAGATTATATTCCTGAATGGAGAAGGAAGACTGCGCTTGAGGACAACAGAGTGTCCTCTAGGAGGAAGCCGCAGATGTTTTTTTGGGAGCAGAGGAAAAGTCTGCCCAAGTATAACATGAATGAGAAAGATATGCAAAAGCTGCTACCCAGTGGCAAACAGATAAAGCAAGATTTACTCCCTAAATAATTCACTTCAGAGGATGAGTGATTTCTCTAAGAGGGAGGCACAAGAGAAGTCTGAGGAGCAAACAAAGAATTTTCAAAACACACAAAAGAGGATAGAATGCATGTTAAAGGAGGAGCGTCTCTACTGGGAGCAGGAAAAATGAATGTGGCACAGCCAAGTAAATGATCTACACTCTCAGCTACAAGAGGCAGAGAGTAAAACAGCTCTGATAGAGCAGAAGATGCTGATGCATAGTCCACAAGAGCAGAGGATGAACGATCTGTCTGATATGGAGATACGGTTGGAGCAGGGTGATGCATGTCCAGAAGAGACTAACCCTGATCTTCAGGACCGATATACACAAGACGCTGTGTTGAACACAGAGCTATGTCCAAATAATATATGCATGGCATAGGGAAAGGAGCTTGTACACTAGAAACAGAAGGGTGAAGAAAGGGTGGCGGAGCTACCAGAAATATCCAGGGAGGACCTGAAGAAAAAGAGAGAGGAGATTCTTCAGTTGAATATACAGCCAGAGACTCCGTGTCAGCAGGGTGAACTGGATTAACAAACTAAAGGGGAGAAAATACAGCTGAAGGAAGTAAAGAAAGACGAAAAGCTGGATGCCTTGGAGGCAAAGCAAGTAGAAAAACAGAGAAAAGATGAAGAGAAGCAGCTAAAAGTAGATGAAATATAGGTGAAAGCTGAGGATGCTGTAATCACAAGCTTTCTTAAGAAACCAAAACTTCTAAAGGCTTCTAAGATGTGTACTAGCCTATGGATTGAGTGTAAGCCTGAAGTTGCTGTACTGCTAGAGACATTCCAGCAAGATCAAAAGTTTGAGAGCATCGTCCTGGCAGAGGTGGGGAATTGCAGACCTTGCAGGATTGGAAGCCCAGTGGTACAGAGTATGCCTGCTGTGAGCAGAAAGAAAGATTAGGCTCAGAGCAAAGAGCTAGAAGCAAACCAGAGAAAGGTTATGCTTGTGGAGCTTATTAAGGATACGGTACCAGACCAGAGACAAGATTGCAATATGAAGCTGATAGAGTTTGGTGAGAGTGTTCAGCCAGCCAGTGGGACCACCTTGAACAGAAAGAGCCAGTTTATCTCTCATCTTAAATCATGAGCTCCAGACAGTTTGCCGGACCTCGAGGTTAATTGGGAGGAAATGTTCTAAGAGAAACAGCTGAAAACGTTGCTATACCATGATGACTTTAATGATGAAGATGGGGAACCTAATAAGAGAAAGTTGGAGACTCTACATAAGGAGCTCAGGACGGGAGCCCAACCTGCTCAAAATGTCACAGTTCTTGACCAAGGGTTACACAGACTGGTAACAGAGAGTCAGTTGTTACCTGAGCCAGACACCAACCCCCTGCTAATGGTGTTAGCAGAACAACAAAGTAATGTGGAAGTGTTGGAGAGAGAAAAAGAGGCCAAACCTCATAAGCTAGCCAAGCTGAAAGCACAGAACGAGAAAGATGTCAGCAGGAAAGACGAGGCGCAGAATCTTCACAGTGAATAAAGAAGTCCTGATCATTAGTGAAAAACAAAACACTCTAATCCAAATCTTCACAGAGAGTGTCTGGAGTTGCCCCAAAGTGGTTTGTGTGATGGATTTGGAACAGCTCTTGGGGAGGCCGGAGACACCAACATGTGATAGGCAGACACCAAAAGAGTCCATCTCAGACAGGACCATTACCTTGGGTTCAGATTCTAGAACAGATGACCTCTCCACAGCAATGTTGAAATGGAAGTACTGTCCCAATTGGTTAATTGTAGATGATCAATGAAGATAACAGTGTGGTGTCGCTGTCTCGCTTCAGTTGTTCCAGGTTGACACAGTTTATCTGAAAGGGAAGAAGAGAAGGAAACTATATGGATTGTTCTTTCGGATGACACCTGCTCAGATGAGAAGTTCCGGATGAACAGAGTTGTGTGCAATAACCTGAGGGTGTGGCTTGAAGATGTTATCAGTATCCAGCCATATCCAGATGTGAAGTGTGGCAAAGAAAACTGTGTGTTCCCCACAGATGAAGCAGTGGAAGTAATCTCTGTTAATCGGTTTGATGTGTATCTAAAGCCTTACCTCTTGGAGGTCTAAGGACCAATCATAAAAGGGGACATCCTCCGGGTTCGTGGGGGAATGTATGCTGTTGGGCTCAAGATGGAGGGGAGCCCATTATGTGTGAGGAAGCAGAGATGTTTCTCCAGGTGGCAATCCGATCACTGCTGAATGCTTCCATGCAGGTGTCACTAAGGATGAAAGAAGTGTATGACGGAGCAGTCTTGAAGGGTGAACAGTTGTACAGAATGCAGAGGCCACTGGTCATTGGACGATTGTTTTGTCTTGGAAATACAGTACTGTCTACACCATGTGGTTGCCATGTACGGCTTTAAGGGCCTCTCAGCACTAGTTGCTGAACCCCATGTTGTTGAGCTGAGGAGGAGGGTGTGTGAGACGATTACCCAGTGGATGGTGCAAGTTACAGTACTTTGGAGAGTTCTATACAGGAGTGAAAGAGTTAAACTCATGCATAGTCTTAATTAGCCCAGGTGTAACAGCATTTAAAGGTCTGGAAAGGAGAAATGAAGCCTTCCCAGTCCCTGAGGCAGGAGTGGAGACTGCCAGTTTGATGAGAGTCTGTGGGACTGAAAGAGAGACAGACAGTTTGCTGGTGTGGACCTTAGAGTCGCTGTGAGAGGAAGATTTTGTGAGAGCTGCAAAGACAGAGAGAGATGTGTTAAAGCTGCTGGACAGAATATCTGGTTAGTGAAGGCTATTTGGACTGCTGCAGTTCCCCAAAGCTCTTGAAGCAAGCAGGAGAGAGAGACACAGAGAGGTGGAGACCCAGGCTGGGACAAAGGCAAGCGGCTTAAAGTGACAGACACTGGATAAAAAAGGTACAGAAGTATGTACTATGTTAAACCCCATGGAAAGTCTGAGAGTGTGGACTTCCTGAGCAGCATAGGTGCTGTCATATAAAATGGTCTCTGAGGGAGTACTTGTACTGAAGGGTGGGACAGTTCTCCATGAGAGGCTATCGTTTCATACAGGAGGAGTGAATCCTGTATAAACGGACTGTAATTGCATATGTATTTTCCCCTGTGGCAGAAAAGCTGCACAGGCTTAGAGAGGGTGTTCTTCAGTTATAGTCAGTACGTTTATGTAGATTTCTATTTTCTTTATTTTGTTGAAAGTAATGTTTGTAAATGACAAAGGTTGCAGTAAAACTTCAAAACCACACGAAAGCCTCTATATAGCCCTATATATATATATATATATATATATATATATACACAGTATCTCACAAAAGTGAGTACACCCCTCACATTTTTTAAAATATTTTATTATATCTTTTCATGTGACAACTCTGAAGAAATGACACTCTGCTACAGTGTAAAGCCTGTATAACTGCATGAGTCTGCATGAGTACTGCTGGAACTGGGGTGCTACAGTTCAATGAGGGAACCATGAATGCCAACTGTGACATACTGGAGCAGAGCATGATACTCTCACTTTGGAGACTGGGCCGCAGGGCAGTATTCCAACATGATAATGACCCCAAATACAGCTCCAAGACAACCACTGCCTTGCTAAAAAAGCTGAAGGTAAAGGTGATGGACTGGCCAAGCATGTCCTCAGACCCAAACCCTATTGAGCATATTTGGGGCATCCTCAAATGGTGGGGGAGTGCAAGGTCTCTAACATCCACCAGCTCTGCGATGTCATCATGGAGGAGTGGAAGAGGACTCCAGTGGCAACCTGTGAAGCTCTAGTGAACTCCATGCCCATGAGGATTAAGGCAGTACTGAAAAATAATTTTGGCCACACATAATATTGACACTTTGGGCCCAATTTGGACATTTCCACTTAGAGGTATACTCGCTTTTGTTGCCAACGGTTTAGACATTAATGGCTGTGGGTTGAGTTATTTTGAGGGGACAGCAAATTTACACTGTTATACAGGCTGTACACTTACTACTTTACCTTGTAGCAGAGTGTAATTTCTTCAGTGTTGTCACATAAAAAGATATAATAAAATATTTACAAAAATGTGAGGGGTGTACTCACTTTTATGAGATACTGTGTGTGTGTGTGTGTGTGTATGTATGTGTGTGTGTATATATATATATATATATATATATATCACATATATAGTTGTGAGCAGCAGAAAATGTTGCTAACGCTGACATCATAAAGGGGGCGTGGCTATGATGTAAGTGGGGGTGGGCCTAACACCTGATCTTAACAGAAGCGTGGCGGCCATTTGCATTTCAGAGAAAGACAGCAAAGTGAGAGAGGGAGACAGGTACAGAAAGAGAGGGAGACAGCTACAGAGAGAGAAGAAGACAGGTACAGAGAGAGAAGAAGACAGGCACAGAGAGAGAGGGAGACAGGTACAGAAAGAGAGGGAGACAGGTACAGAGAGAGAGGGAGACAGCTACAGAGAGAGAGGGAGACAGCTACAGAGAGAGAAGGAGACAGGTACAGAGAGAGAGGGAGACAGGTACAGAGATGGAGACAGGCACAGAGAGGGAGAGAGACAGGTACAGAGAGAGAGGGAGACAGGTACAGAGATGGAGACAGGTACAGAGAGGGAGAGTGACAGGTACAGAGAGAGAGGGAGACAGGTACAGAGATGGAGACAGGTACAGAGAGAGAGGGAGACAGGTACAGAGAGAGAGGGAGACAGGTACAGAGAGAGAGGGAGACAGGTACAGAGAGAGAGGGAGTCAGGTACAGAGAGAGAGGGAGACATAAAGAGAATTACAGAGCAAGAGCACACACAGACAGTGAGGGAGCACAAAGACAGCGCAGAGAGAGTTCACAGATAGAGCGCACAGAGAGATAGTGCAGAGAGATTGACAAAGAGAGTGAGGGGTACAGAGACAGAGATTGCACACAGACAGCAGTGCACATAGGGTGCAGATAGAGAAAGCGCACACGCAGAGAGCATGCCCAGCCGGTACATCTACACATTATATAGTAATAATAATAATGCACAAGAGCATGCCCAGCCGGTACATCTACACATTATATAGTAATAATAATAATGCACAAGAGCATGCCAAGCCGGTACATCTACACATTATATAGTAATAATAATAATAATGCACAAGAGCATGCCCAGCCGGTACATCTACACATTATATAGTAATCACATATATAGTTGTGAGCGTACGAGCTGTTGCTAACGCTGCGGGCTCGCGTAGCGAGCCAAGGCCCTCGCAAAGCGAGGGCACTGGGCGAGGGTCTCAGTTGCTGGCATGGAGTGCCGTAGGCGCTCCATGCCAGCACCTGAGGACCTCGCAAAGTGAGGGCCGCAGTTGCTGGCATGGAGCGCCGAAGGCGCTCTATGCCAGCAACTGCGACCCTCGCAAAGTTCACGTCGCAACCCAAAGAGCACGACACACACATTACGACACTCGCAAACAACATACGACACACGTTCACACACATTACGGCCTCGCAACACTCGGACGCAACTCGCGAACATTACAAAATGTAAAACACAATACATACACACAGCACATACATAAAAACCTTACCTACACCAAGAGGGAGCACCCTGGACCTCAAAAATGCAACTTAGACCTTCATTTTACTCGAAATAAAAGAGTTTAAAGACTAAAAAAAACTGTAAGCGAGAGAAAAAATTGCCGCCGAACAAAACGAAAACGAGGCTACAGCACTCTAAACTCGCAAAACACCACAAGAAACTCGCAAAACAGCACAAACGACCTACAGATATTCATACCACACAGTGCACACATTCAGCATGCTTACACAGCAGCTCCACACCACTAATGCTCCAGCAACATCAAAACAGATTGCCAGCTCTTCAACACAATGCTTCAAAATAGGTAAAGTATATTAATTTAGTAATCTATTACATATTTCAGTATTATGCACCAAACAGCATTAGCTACCTTACAATTTCATTGCCGTCATTTTTTGACGGGCAATATTCTAGTATATATATATATGAGAGAGAGAGTTACAAATGTCATAATATTTGTTTTATAAATGTTAACACTTATCACTTATACAATGAGGTTGAACAGCTTATTTCTTGAGTATGCATAATCATTACAAATGAGCTACTTTTCCAGATATCCCAGTGCACAGATACATCCCCAACTGATTTATACTTACTATGCAGATTTGCAAAGTACAGTAATTCTAAATCCAATCTAATGTAAAGTTACTGTAAAAAGGTATTCAACACAAAATCTCCCTCTAGGTGACACTAGTTCCTCATCACTGACCTAAACATACACCAGTCAATGGAAGGAATGGGGAAAGTGAATACACTGCATAACATTGGCCAAAGGTCAGAGGGCCATATTTATATGACATGATGGCATGGTGCCACTGTACTGTCTTCATGCCAACATGTTCATCTAGTATTGAGAATGCTGACAGCAGCCAACACTAACTTGATACAGAGGTCTGTTCGTATCAAAATGCTAGAGGTTGCTAATGTATTAATGGCTTTAAGAAGCATCTCAATTAGTAAAGTATAGAAAGAGCAGTAGTGTTATATTCCTTTTCAGAATCTGTCACCTGTTTAACATTGCACAACACAAAACTTTAGGTATGCTTCTTTTCTTCTACTGTAGTGTTGGAGTTTTGAAGCCATGGCAGAAGGAGCAAAATACACAAACGAAACAGCATTGTTAATTTTAGCTAGGTAAGTCAATACCAACTGTCCTTTTTATATATGATAATATATATGTATTAACTGTATAACTGCATTGTAGAGTGATACAGTATCTGTCCCATGGTGGATATAAAGATATACGGTAATTATATTACTAAAATACTTTAAAATCAATATAATTCAGAATATTCAAAGTTGTTGATTTATTCCTAGTTCATATACTCTGTAATAGCCTTCAGGAGTTTCAGATCATGCATATTTTCTGTTTGCTGCTATAGCATTTGTAAAAGTTGCAACTCCTTAGCTGACAGATCCTGCATTCACAGGATCCCAAAACACTGCATATTTACAGTATGCTTTATTGAAGAACCAGAAATGATAATACGTCAGTTATTTTAAGTAAAGTAAAAACAGAAGTGCTAACATTTTTTTTTTGCTGTTTTTTTCACAATGTAGGGAACTTTGGATCCAAACAAGATCTCACATAGTTATGTTTAAAATACTGCCACCAAAAATACATGCTCATAGTTGTAATACTAGAAACCTTATCAGCAATTACGGTCTCCTCCAAGGTGACAAACCCTTTTAAGTCCAGAGTAATAGTCCATCTTTCTTGATTTTTAAGCAGTAAAGATAATTATAAAAAACATATTTCAATTTATTAAGAAAATTAGATTTTTTGTAAAATAACTTACTTTGAAAGAAAGTTAGTTTCCCCCGATGTTTAGTCTGAATTTCTTTCAATCTGTATACAATTATTATTTCTACAGAGAGATTTACTAGTGTATGTTTAGTACAATCTGTGTTTGATTTTGACTGATTACAAAGCATGAAGATTTACAATAAAATACTTTAGGATTTCTTTTAAATTATACTGATTTTGAGCTTTGAATACTGTACACCATCAAGAGAATAATATGTGGGAGGTAATGCTGATATGACATTATGCAATTTATTCTGGGCTACTGAAATATGATCCTTGCTTATCTCTGGAATTGACTTTCAATCAGCAACTAGGATCCTGTGTAAGATGATCGTTTATAGATGGCAGTAAGAGTCGGGAAATGTATTCACAGTAGAGACTGCAGGAGTTATAGAAGTGTAAATATATGTTGTAGCGGAACCCATCACTGTTTTACCCTGTTTTATGATTATTCTTGGTTAAAATATGATCCTACAATATGTATGCTGGTTGATGCTCTGCAGAATATTAGCCAGACTTTTGCAGACCTAGGCTAATAGATAATCCTATTACAGAGATTCAAGAGATAAGAAAGTTGTAAAGGATCCTTGCATTTTCCAAAGTGTTTTAATTCTCTGATAAGAACAAAGAGGTGTAATTGAATCAGTGTCTGATTGTATCAAAGTTGCCAGGGAGGTGTGACCCCCCTATTGTTCTCTTTGTGTGTATTGTGTGTAGCCAAATATGGGCATGTGTATTGCCTGTGGCCAAAGAGATGTATATATAGTTCTGCAATGACAAAATAAAGTCAGTATTCATTTGACTCCCAAATTGTGTGTCGTCCAATATGGGAGGTCGGGGATGGTGAAACTGTAGTGCCTCGTGGGTATTTTATCGCATACCAGCGGAGATTTTGGACTGCGTGTCCCAGCTCCGTTACATTTGTTGGCAAGTGGTGGAATTGTTCCCACGGTCAGAAGGACAGCTACAGGAGACACCATTCCGTGGAGTACAAATTGAGGGCAACGCTAGTATCCGTACAGCGCCCCTGGCTACAGCAGGATGGAACCGGCTAGTTTTCGGACAGCGTTCCATGATGAGGATGAGAAGGAGGCCGCAGACTACAGGGAAACAGACAGAAAGGAACTCATGGTTACAGTACCTCGTATTACCCCACAGAATGAGTTTGGAAGAGAACTCCAAAGCAGGCTGGCCTTTTTCCCAGATACGCTTCCCATGAAAACCTTGGAATGGTTAATGACAGATGTCCACAAATCCATAATGGAAAAGCAGCGGGCACGGGAGCGGTCCATCTGGGGAGCTGCTAACCCACCTCCCACCATTAAACCCCCCCCAGCACTGCGTCCGGGTGGTGGGAACTACCAAACCCCTCCACGGTACATCAGGTGCCACACGTGTAACCAGCAGGGCCACATGCAGAGAGACTGTCCCAGAAACAGAAACCGCTCCACGTGGAATACTCCAACTAATTCCACCTCCCAGCAGCAGTGTGTACCCCAGGGGGCCGAAGGTGTCGTCCTTCCCCCTCAGCGGCAGTGTGTACCCAAAGGGGCCGAAGGTGTCGTCCGTCCTCCCCAGCGGCTGTGTGAACCCCAGGGGGCAGAAGGTGTCGTCCTTTCCCCCCAGCGGCAGTGTGAACCCCAGGGGGCAGAAGGTGTCGTCCTTCCCCCTCAGCGGCAGTGTGAACCCCAGGGGGCAGAAGGTGTCGTCCTTTCCCCCCAGCGGCAGTGTGAACCCCAGGGGGCAGAAGGTGTCGTCCTTCCCCCTCAGCGGCAGTGTGTACCCCAGGGAGCTGAAGGTGTCGTCCTTCCTTCCCAGCGGCAGTGTGTACCCCAGGGAGCTGAAGGTGTCGGCCTTCCCCCCCAGCGGCAGTGTGAACCCCAGGGGGCAGAAGGTGTCGTCCTTCCTCCCCAGCGGCAGTGTGAACCCCAGGGGGCAGAAGGTGTCGTCCTTTCCCCCCAGCGGCATTGTGAACCCCAGGGGGCAGAAGGTGTCGTCCTTACCCCTCAGCGGCAGTGTGAACCCCAGGGGGCAGAAGGTGTCGTCCTTTCCCCCCAGCGGCAGTGTGAACCCCAGGGGGCAGAAGGTGTTGTCCTTCCCCCTCAGCGGCAGTGTGTACCCCAGGGAGCTGAAGGTGGCGTCCTTCCTTCCCAGCGGCAGTGTGTACCCCAGGGAGCTGAAGGTGTCGGCCTTCCCCCCCAGCGGCAGTGTGAACCCCAGAGGGCAGAAGGTGTCGTCCTTCCTCCCCAGCGGCAGTGTGAACCCCAGGGGGCAGAAGGTGTCGTCCTTTCCCCCCAGCGGCAGTGTGAACCCCAGGGGGCAGAAGGTGTCGTCCTTTCCCCCCAGCGGCAGTGTGAACCCCAGAGGGCAGAAGGTGTCGTCCTTCCTTCCCAGCGGCAGTGTGAACCCCAGGGGGCAGAAGGTGTCGTCCTTCCCCCCCAGCGGCAGTGTGAAACACAGGTGGCAGAAGGTGTCGTCCTTCCCCTCCAGCGACAGTTTACCCTAACCAGGGGAGACACCAATCTCCCAGACGGCGCAGATGGGACCGTGGTCTCTGCGCCCACAGCTTGTCCAGATCCCCAACTACCGTCACTGGGACAACCGGAGGAGGGGGTAAGTACAAATTCCCCTCCCCAGCTAACTTCTAATGTGGCCCCAGGGTTAACAGAGGAAATGTTAACCCCCACTGACCCCCACGTTTCCCTGGCTACTGAGCCGAAATATGTCCCAAGTACCCCAGCAGAAGAGCTGACAGCGGGGCACAGTGCAGTCGGCCTCTGCCCTCCCTTTGTCGCTTGTACAGAGCAGGATGTCCTGCAGGTTATACCAGCAGAAGAGCTGGCATCAGGGCAGAGTGCCGCTGGCCTCTGCCCCTCAAGTCCCCTCAGCGTGTTGCCCCATCACCCCAGCAAAATATCCAGGTACCTGGTTAGACTTCCCCCCAAAAGAGAGATGTGTGACGAAGTGCCCTTCGCCACCTTGGCTTGGAGAGGACTGTTTGCCAGCCTCCTGCCCTGCGACTATGGCCCTGGTACATATTGCCCTTTGGAACCAGTGTTCGGCCATACCAGAGTGTAAGTCACTCATTCCGGCCCTTTACATACAGGGGGGTCATTCTGTACTTGCCCTGTGTGAACCATGATACCCCAGATAACTGTGCCATGAAGCCCATTCATATAATGAAAGACTATGGGAAAGACTTTAGCTACATGGCAATTGAACTGTGTGAAGAGGATCTGAGCGCTATTCGGTGGTTTTGTGCGCTCAGATCCCAGCTATCTGGGGATATGGGAAATGTGAATAAATGTGAATTGCAGTAATGCTGATGGGTTGTCAAACTAGAGAATTGACCAACAAATACTTTTGTCCGGACATCCCCAGGCCGATCCGTTGGGATCAGACCGTGTATGCCGGCTTATGGTCACGGGGGAGGTGTGTAGCGGAACCCATCACTGTTTTACCCTGTTTTATGATTATTCTTGGTTAAAATATGATCCTACAATATGTATGCTGGTTGATGCTCTGCAGAATATTAGCCAGACTTTTGCAGACCTAGGCTAATAGATAATCCTATTACAGAGATTCAAGAGATAAGAAAGTTGTAAAGGATCCTTGCATTTTCCAAAGTGTTTTAATTCTCTGATAAGAACAAAGAGGTGTAATTGAATCAGTGTCTGATTGTATCAAAGTTGCCAGGGAGGTGTGACCCCCCTATTGTTCTCTTTGTGTGTATTGTGTGTAGCCAAATATGGGCATGTGTATTGCCTGTGGCCAAAGAGATGTATATATAGTTCTGCAATGACAAAATAAAGTCAGTATTCATTTGACTCCCAAATTGTGTGTCGTCCAATATGGGAGGTCGGGGATGGTGAAACTGTAGTGCCTCGTGGGTATTTTATCGTATACCAGCGGAGATTTTGGACTGCGTGTCCCAGCTCCGTTACATATGTATATATATATATATATATATATATATATATATATATATATATATATATATATACCGGATTTATTTATCATTTATCATTTATTAATTTAGATATTACATACTTTTTGTGCAAAATGTCTTAAGATATTAATATTATCTTTATTATAATTATTCTTTTCTCTCCTAAGCACATTGAGCCCCTTCTGGGAGAAAGGACCTATGTAAATGAATTATTATTATTATTATTATTATTATTTTATGCTTAAAACATGAAAGCCTGAAACTGATTTTTTTTCAATTGAGCTTCTGGATCTATTTCAGGAAATCAAATTCTTTATAACCTAAAGAAAATAGTTCAATTAAGGGTTTATTTTCAGCTATCAGGTGGTGAAAGGTATTGTTTGATGATGTATCTTGATTTCATATTGTGTAATTCATAAATCTACGTAACCATTAATGAGAAGTAAAACTGCATGAATTATTTCCAACCTGCATACACATGAAGTAGAAATTAATTTGAGGGTCTTACAGTAAATCAGGAGTCAGGTTATTTTTTCATGAATATATAGCGAGATGTCATTATAGCAGAAATGTAATTATAGAAGTGTGACTATAACTCAAAGTTTATATCAATGTAAAAAATAATAATAAATCAGATAAAAAATAACTTAACCACCTTCAGAGTGCTTGATTCAAAATATTCTTCATAATGACTTTACACTTTTTTATCTAACATGTCACAACACACTCCAGAGACTTTTGCAGAACAATAAAATCCCAATGGGTAACTTACAAAAATGAAAGCAATTTGGAGTACTCAAAACAACAAAGTCAGAGTTGCTCAATCAGAGAACAAACAAACCTTAATAGGTTAATTCTATGGACATGATAACCCATTTTGAGAGCAACCTCTTTTTGCTCACTTGTGCCCTTCACAGAGAGAAATATCCTGTAGTATATCCGTCTGGTCCTACTCACTAGAGCTACCCAGACCAGAAATACCAGGCAATTCTACCCTGAACAAGAGAAACAGCAAACCCCAGAAGTACGTTTCGGCCTTCATTGGGCCTTGTCAGTGAGGTGTAGCTGAACTCCATAAGGCACAGTGAGCAAGGTCTTCACGACTGGAGTCCCCTATACCTCTTAGGGAGATTAATCCCTAAGGATATTTGCATAAACAAAACAAAAAAGGGGAACCAGACCTGGACTCCTTGCTCACTGTTCCTTAGGGAGTAAAACTGCACCTCACTGAGGCTGTTTCTCCTGTTATGGGGAAGAATTGCCTGGTATTTCTGGGCTGGGTCACTCTTTTGAGTGAGACCAGACTGATATACTACAGGATATTTCTCCCTGTGAAGGGCACAAGTGAGCTAAAAGAGGTTGCTCTCTGAGTAGGAAACCAGACCTATAGGACAAACCTACTTCAGGTATTGTCCGTTCTAAGATTGAGCACATCTAATTTTGTTGTTGTGTATGCAATTTGGAGTACTAAATGAACATAGCAAGTATTTCTGAGGCTCTTACCACCAACCATTGGATTGTACTTCCTCATCCTCTTCAGCTATATCCCACTTATCTAACTTACCTTGGTAAACCTATGTCTCCTAATAGCTTGCAAGGCTATTCTCTGCAAATGGACCTCAAACCAACCATCATTCATAGGTTATATCTTAATTGTATTCAGTATAATGCAAGATGAAAGTCTACCCTGCCAATCGGACCTTGAAAATAGAACTTAGAGGTTCCCAGATAACTGGACGTCATTCATGTTCACACTCTCTATGCCTCGACAATAGCAGATCCTACATGGGTATGCCCTCCACTGCCACCTTTCTTCTCCAGGCAATAAGAGGAGTTTAGCTTCATAATAGATTATATGAGAAACATGTACAATGTCATTGCTCCCCACACTGATAATGTGAATACCACCTGTTTCCAGTCACTGAATGCATATGCTAATGTTTATGCCAGTGGGAGGCATTGATCAATCAAGGGGGGACCCCCTACCATTACAGGAAGTATTAAATATACTATCTTCAGTATATAGAAAACATGATATATTCTGCTGGTTATTCAAGCAGTTGGTGTATGAAAAACTCCTACCTGGCCCCTTCATACCCCACCTGTCCCAGATTCTGAGTACTCTTCCTTGCCATAAATATTCAATATTGCTCATATTTAAATGGGAGTATTTCATTGCAACTGTTGTGTAAAATTATAGGCTGACATCTATTAACCCAAACTACTCCCACCCTTATATTAATACCTGTTTTGACAAAGGTCCCCTGTTCCAATCAAAAGTAACTAAGCAACAATTTCTAACATTTTACATCAGAGTTAGGGTACTAAAGGAAATGGTCCCAAGCCTAAATACTAAGACCCACCTATAGACGAACATTTAAACTATAGACTCTATTTAAAAGATAACATATAATTTAAAAAGTATTATATGGCACTAGGGGTCTCATTCAATTGCTATGTTTTTGAGCTGTGGGGAAGCAAGCTACTAAGCTATTCAATTGATTTACGTCTGCGGCCTCCGATCGGGTTACAAGCCTCAAGCTACGATCCCTTGCGATTTGCTCAATCGCAGCTTACTTCCGTCAAAGCCTTTGATCTTTTGCGTCCCCGGGAGTTGCGGCCGCAAGAAATCCCTATTCTCTATTCAATTGCTACAATTTACCCTCTGTCAAGCCCGTAAATGGCTAAATGCGAACCACAGCTTTCTTACACCAAAGAGGTCCCGCAACGGTCTTACTTTTAAAGCGTAGCACTAATTAAGCAAACAAAAATGTTATCCTGTACTTTTATTAAAAGTGAAAGTGATGTTTGGTCTTAGACTTAATAGCACAACATTCTCAAAGTCGCAAATTGGCAAAATCAAATACTTTATTTCATGTTCAATTTCCATCCAAAGTTCTCCGGACTTGAATGACCCATACAGGCTTGGAGGTTGAAGCCCGCAAGCTCAAAGCATTGTAAATGCAAATATATTTTTAATCCAGCACTGTAAAGAACTGTAAATGGTGGGGAACACAATGGGTGACATTAGAATTAAAAGCACAACATTCTCAAGCTTGCACATAGCCAAAATCACTACAGGGCTTCAACCTCCAAGCACGTAGGACTTTGGGATCCAACCTCCATATTGCATTGAAGTCCAACGGGCTTTAATAATTTGTTACGGGCTTGGAGGTCATTCAAGCCTGTAGGACTTTAGATGGAAATTAAATTGAGTTTAGAAATGTGATTGGGAATATGGATTCCTACATATTTTAATGTTATCTGTTGTCATTCTGCTGTATGACTAGAGCCAAGCCAGGTAATTTCAGATTTGCAGCTGATGTATTCTAAAAACTTACTGTAAGAATTGATTGTTTGTAGAATTACAGGCGGCCCTCGACATTCGCGGAGTTACATTTGCAGTGCAAATGAGGAAAACCGTGAATAACTGAAATCAGGCTTAAATGATTTTGAATAGTTATTTTTTTAACAAATAGGCAGATAACCAGGGAGAAAAAGGAATCACAGTATAACCATCATATGGTGCTCTCGTGATATATTGGGAAAGTGAACTAATAAATGTAATAATCCTAAAATATAAGTTTTATTCACCTAATTCTAGAAATTGGTCTTTTCTTCTTGAAATACATTGGTATCTCTGCTTGCTGTTTTTGCTTCTTCATCTAATTAAAAATGTTGGTATATGTTGACACGGCCTCATCTACCAATTCTTTTACATTCAAGGAGCGTACCAAACATGGGTCCATGTCGTGGAAATAATCCATTGCAGATTTTACGTAGCTCCTCTGCTATGTTGTTCAAGGTAAACTTGTTCTGCGCTTGTTCTGTATCTTCTGCATCTGGTATTTTCTCAGCTTCAGGAACAGTCCCCTCCATTAGGTCATCCTCTAATAATGCAGCAGATCCGCTGTCAATAATTTCTTTAATTTCCATATCGTGGAACCCTTCGCCATCCACCTTCCTTGCCAACTCCACGGTATCACTCAAGATCTCTTGGATTGGCTCATTAGAAATTGAAGTGTGCTGGTTTACACATTGTGGCCAAAGGTTCTTCCAACATGAGTTGACAGTTTCTGCTTTAACAGCTTTCACGGCTCTCAACGACACTAATGGCATCCGCTATAGTGTAATCCTTCCAGATTTTTATTACATTGTCTACACCAGGATCTTGTTTGGTAGCCTGCACAATCCTCTCCATTGAGTATTGTGTGTAGTAGGCCTTAAATGCTCGTATTACACCCTGATCAAGTGGCTTAATTATGGATGTTGTATTGGGGCCATGTAGAGGACCCCCACACCATCAATTTTAAACTCTGTAACATCTGGGTGTCCTGGGGCATTATTCAGTAAGAACAAAACTTTAAATGCCATTTGTTTACTGGCAAGGTATTTTCTGACCTCCACAACACAACACTTTTTAAACCAATCAAGGAAAAGTGTTCTTGTGGTCCAAGCTTTTTTGTTGCTCATCCAAAAAACTGGGAGCTGGGACTTATCTTTTCCCTTCAATGCTCGAGGATTAGCATACAGTATTTGAAGATGATGGTAGGCTCTATTATAAATCCAGATCCATTTGCACAGAGCAAAATAGTAAGTCTATCCCAGCCTGTCTTAAAGCCTGGTGCTCGCATTTTCCTCTTTACTGGTAAATGTGCGTTGAGGCATTTTTTTCCAAAACAGTGCTGTTTCATCAGCGTTGAACACTTGCTCGGGTGCATAACCCTTCTCTTCAATAATTTTCCTTAAGATCTCACGAAATTCTTTTGCTGCCTCTTGGTCGGCAGAGGCTTTTTCTCTGGTAGGCTAAATTGTTTTCTGAAATGATGAAACCAGCCTTTGCTAGCATGAAACTTCATAGAGTTAGACCCATCACCACACCTTTCTTTTATAGAAGTGTATAAAAACGTGACCTTTTCTTTTACTAGGTGGAATCTACTGGAATACCTTTTTTATAGCAGTCCTGCACCCACAGAAAATCTGCGCTTTATGTGCGAGAGGCATGCACTGGTGTAGCAACTTCTGCAGCTGAACGAATTTGGGGATTTGTTTTATATGGATCTTTATTTACAGTATATACTAAATGTTTTTAAAACAAAAATATGTTTGGGACAAGATAGGGGAATTTAGTAAGATTTCCTATTTCAAAATTAATGAGATGAAATCAGATACATTGATTTTTGGACTTGGAAAGAATGATATTGACTATTGGAATAGTAATGGCATTTGCCATTTGGGGATACATTTTACAGCATCAATCAGATCTATTTTGAAAAATAATATGGAGATAGTTTTTAAGCAGATCAGACAGGAGATTTCAGAATGGAAACCCGAACAATTGTCCTGGTCTGGCAGAATTGCGTTGATAAAAATGGTGATTGTTCCTAAAATAGCATATATATGGATATGTATCCCACAAATGGTACCAATGTTTTTGATTAATAATATGCAAAGTTTCTTGAATAAATATATTAACAATAACAAGAAACCACGGTTGAAATTAAATATTACAAAGAGATCGGTGGATAAGGGAGGAATAGCTACTCCCTCTCTACCAGATATGCATAAGGCCATTATGATAAACCATTTAATAGGATGGAATATAGCATCTAAAACAGGGGTCACCAAACTCGGTCCTGGAGGGCCGCACCAGGCCTGGATTTGTGGATATCCTTGCTGCAAACAGGTGATAATCTTGTTTCTTCAGCCATCCTGATTGACTCACCTGTTTGCAGCAAGGATATCCACAAATCCAGGCCTGGGTCGGCCCTCCAGGACCAAGTTTGGTGACCCCTGATCTAAAATGTCAAAACGGCTTAAATTAGAAGAGGACCTTATGGGGGACCTTTCCTTTGGAAATACTTTTATGGCTTCCTAAACTAGATATTAGAAAAATAGACCCTCTATTTGGGGGGATTCGCTCTTTATTAAAATTTTGGTACAATAACAGGAATGTATGGAAACTATCTAAATATCCTTCACCAGCTGCCCCAATTAGTTTACTCCACTATAACAATAAAAATATAGTTCTCCAAAAATTAAAAAAAGTGTGAATAACAAAAATAGGTCAAATATTTGACAATAATATATGTCTATCCCACTCGAGCTTATTACAAAAATATCAGAATATAGATATTAACTGGCTTGAGTACATGTCCATTATAAAGGAATTGAGATCTCAAGGTATTTGTCTGAATAAATTCAGAGATTATTCAATACTGGAACTTACTATAGTAAGAGGTCCAAGAACCCATACTATTTCTAAATGCAATAATATATTAAACCAGAGAAGAAAGTATGAAAACAAATAGAATGATTAAATGGGAACAAGATTTGGAATGTGTATGGACAAAAGAAATCTGGTTTAGAGCATGCCACTTTATGTATTTCATATAGAGAACTATACTTTAAATTAATACAGAGGTGGCATATGGTACCCACGAATATAAATAGAATTAGTAAGACAAATTCGGAAAAGTGTTGGCGAGGATGTGATGATAGGGGTTCCCATTTACATATTTGGGGGGAATGCTTACACATACAACAATATTGGAATATTTGTATAGAACAGATCGGAGCAATAACAAGTATAAAGATACCTATGAGTCCAGCAATATTGCTATTTCATATGTTTGAGAACCAAAACTTGCAACAGCACAGATGGCTTATTTCCCATATATTATTAGTTAGTAAATGGTATATAGTTAAAAGGTGGAATTCTAAGGAAACCCCCAAATGGTTTGATATTGAGAGGACAGTAGATAGGGATAGGGAGATGGAAAAGGGAATGATACGATATAACAAGAAAGAAGAAAAAATAGCTAAAAATTGATTAAAATGGGACAATAAAAAAAAAAAAATGACACCCCTGATCTCCTAGCTTGAATATCGTCATAGATATAGCCTATCTTTCCTATGCTGTATTCGATACATGGATTCCTTATATTAAAATTTTAGGAGAAAGTTAAATAGAGCAAATATCAATTGGTTGGAGTGGTAGAATGAATGTTAAATTGGAAATTGTATTATTGCATATATATTATATGTATTAAATGTTGTGATTTTATGTGAGAAAAATAAATAAAAGTATTTATATGGAAAAAAACAAAAACAAAAATATGTTTCAATAAAATACTTATTAAAAACAAAAGTTTGATGACTGGCTTATTCTCAACATATAATATGGGACTGTTAAATAAAAAGTGCTGATGATATTGTTTCAGAGATTTTTCTTATTTCTCTGTTTTTAGAGAAAACAAAACATTCACAATTAAATTTGACAGCAGGTTACACAACTGATATAAGGGGGTAATCCTAATTTCTCCCCGACAGGTTGTCTGTCTCTGTTCATAAACCCTGTTGTGCCACTAACATAGAAATCCTGTTAAGCGATTCCTGTCTTTTGACAGTTTCTCTATACTTTGAATTATTTATTATACTCTAGGGGCCTCATTCTATTAACGGCCGTAGGAGATGCGGGCCGCAAGGACCGGCCACAGGCTATTTGCCTATTCTATTCCCTTGCGGCCGAGGGCTCCGGCAGGCTTGCGGCCGGCGCCCTGTTATCCCTTGCGGCCGCACGCGCAGCAGGAAAGCCTTTGATCTTACATGGCCGCAAGAGTTTCGGCCGCAAGAAAGCCCCGGTTGCTATTCAATTGCTATGTAAACCCTCTCGTCATGGCCGTAATTATCTAAAACCGAGCCGCAGCTTACTTGCACCAAAAAGGTCCCGCTAGCACCCAATTAAGCACATAATAAAGCCATCCTGCACTTTGATGAGACGATAAAGTGATTGGAGGTGTTAGCATTCATAGCACAACATTCCCCTACACTCAAATCTGAAAATCATTTTTAGTTTAATTCATGTCAAATGTCCGTGGACAAAGTCCCAAGGGCTTGGAGCACCTCAGACCCACAAAGGCTGCGGGATTAGCCTCCGTCAAGTCCGTAAATGGGTAAAATAGACCCACGGGTCGTAAAGGGCTTACTTACAAGTTGTAGTATAGAAAAGCCATCCTGTACTTTTATTAAAAGTGAAAGTGATGTTTGGTTTTAGAATTAATAGCTCAACATTCCCCTACTCTCAAATCCACAAATAAAGATATTTAACTTCATGTTCAATCTTCGTGTTTTATCTATCATGCAAGCCCGCACGGGCTTGAATAAGGAGCTACGGGCTTGATCATTGAAGTCCGTGGAACTTGGACGGATTTTAAAATCAAAGTACAATTTGGAGATGTGCAAGCTTGAGAATGTTTTGCTATTAATCCTCATGCCCCCCATTATGTTCCCCATCATTTACAGTGCTTTGCAGTGCTGGATTGAATATACATTGGCTTCTACCATGGTTTGTTTGCAGCCCTCAACCTCCGAACCCATACAGGTTTTAACAAGGACGAGCCAGCGGGACTACGGGACGGAAAGTAAACCGTAAATGATATATCGGATTTGGGCGATGTGCAAGCTTGAGAGGGTGTTGCTATTAATCCTTATGTCCCCCATTATGATGCCTAGCATTTACGGAGCTTTACAGTGCCATCTTGAATTTATATTTGCATTTACAGTTTTCTGACTTTGCGGCCGGAAAACAAGATTTACGGGCAAAGGAAAAAAGCTTGCGGCCGTTTGCATGATGTGCGGCCGGCCGTAAGGAGAATATCCTTGCGGCGCCGTCCATTTGAATAGCAAGGTAGCAGTAGCTCTACACGGGGCCGGAAGATGGCCGCAAGGAATTGCAGCTTTGCGGCCATTTTACGGCCATTAATAGAATGAGGCCCTAGGTATTTAAGTGTTAAATCAAAGTGATGCTTTCACAGAAAAAATATGCTACTCGTTGTTAGAAAGTAGCACTCACTATGTTTTTCCTTGTATTTGATACCAGGAAATTGCTGTCTATGTAATAGCATACATTATACTTTCCATATATTTAATATACTAGCAGGAATGTCATCACACTCTAGATTCACCCAGATCAATATAAAGGGCAAAATACTTCCCACAAATTTGTTTTTCTTTTTTTCCACTGTGGATATATACACATTTGCTAGTTCAGATGCCCCTCTTATAAGATACTATGTATCAGAGAGGATAATACTGATCATTTTGACTTCCATATTTTTTTGGAAAAATCTAAATTATTGTTTACATAGGGTCACACATACATACATACATACAGTATCTCACAAAAGTGAGTACACCCCTCACATTTTTATACATATTTTATTATATCTTTTCATGTGACAACACTGAAGAAATGGAACTCTGCTACAATGTAAAGTAGTAAGTGTACAGCCTGTATAACAGTGTAAATTTGCTGTCCCCCCAAAATAACTCAACACACAGCCATTAATGTCTAAACCGTTGGCAACAAAAGTGAGTATACCCGTAAGTGGACATGTCCAAATTGGTCCAAAGTGTCAATATTTTGTGTGTGCAATTTTTTTTTTAGCACTGCCTTAACCCTCATGTGCATGGAGTTCACCAGAGCTTCACAGGTTTGCCACTGGGGTCCTCTTCCACTCCTCCATATTGACATCATGGAGCTGATGGATGTTAGAGACCTTGCACTCCCCCACCTTCCGTTAGAGGATGTCCCACAGACACCAATAGGGTTTAGGTCTGGTGATATGCTTGGCCAGTCCATCACCTTTACCTTCAGCTTATTTAGCAAGTCAGTGGTCGTCTTGGAGGTGTGTTTTGGGTCTTTATCATGTTGGAATACTGCCCTGTGGCCCAGTCTCTGAAGGGAGGGGACCATGCTCCGCTTCAGTATGTATCAGTACATGTTGGCATTCATGGTCCCCTCAATGAACTGTAGCTCCCTCTTAGAAGTATTTGCTGTGGAATAGTAAATACAGGGAGTGCAGAATAATTAGGCAAATGAGTATTTTGACCACATCATCCTCTTTATGCATGTTGTCTTACTCCAAGCTGTATAGGCTCGAAAGCCTACTACCAATTAAGCATATTAGGTGATGTGCATCTCTGTAATGAGAAGGGGTGTGGTCCAATGACATCAACACCCTATATCAGGTGTGCATAATTATTAGGCAACTTCCTTTCCTTTGGCAAAATGGGTCAAAAGAAGGACTTGACAGGCTCAGAAAAGTCAAAAATAGTGAGATATCTTGCAGAGGGATGCAGCACTCTTAAAATTGCAAAGCTTCTGAAGCGTGATCATCAAACAATCAAGCGTTTCATTCAAAATAGTCAACAGGGTCGCAAGAAGCGTGTGGAAAAACCAAGGCGCAAAATAACTGCCCATGAACTGAGAAAAGTCAAGCGTGCAGCTGCCACGATGCCACTTGCCACCAGTTTGGCCATATTTCAGAGCTGCAACATCACTGGAGTGCCCAAAAGCACAAGGTGTGCAATACTCAGAGACATGGCCAAGGTAAGAAAGGCTGAAAGACGACCACCACTGAACAAGACACACAAGCTGAAACGTCAAGACTGGGCCAAGAAATATCTCAAGATGATGATGAAATGAGAGTGAGTCTTGATGGGCCAGATGGATGGGCACGTGGCTGGATTGGTAAAGGGCAGAGAGCTCCAGTCCGACTCAGACGCCAGCAAGGTGGAGGTGGAGTACTGGTTTGGGCTGGTATCATCAAAGATGAGCTTGTGGGGCCTTTTCGGGTTGAGGATGGAGTCAAGCTCAACTCCCAGTCCTTCTGCCAGTTCCTGGAAGACACCTTCTTCAAGCAGTGGTACAGGAAGAAGTCTGCATCCTTCAAGAAAAACATGATTTTCATGCAGGACAATGCTCCATCACACGCGTCCAAGTACTCCACAGCGTGGCTGGCAAGAAAGGGTATAAAAGAAGAAAATCTAATGACATGGCCTCCTTGTTCACCTGATCTGAACCCCATTGAGAACCTGTGGTCCATCATCAAATGTGAGATTTACAAGGAGGGAAAACAGTACACCTCTCTGAACAGTGTCTGGGAGGCTGTGGTTGCTGCTGCACGCAATGTTGATGGTGAACAGATCAAAACACTGACAGAATCCATGGATGGCAGGCTTTTGAGTGTCCTTGCAAAGAAAGGTGGCTATATTGGTCACTGATTTGTTTTTGTTTTGTTTTTGAATGTCAGAAATGTATATTTGTGAATGTTGAGATGTTATATTGGTTTCACTGGTAAAAATAAATAATTGTAATGGGTATATATTTGTTTTTTGTTAAGTTGCCTAATAATTATGCACAGTAATAGTCACCTGCACACACAGATATCCCCCTAAAATAGCTAAAACTAAAAACAAACTAAAAACTACTTCCAAAAATATTCAGCTTTGATATTAATGAGTTTTTTTGGGTTCATTGAGAATATGGTTGTTGTTCAATAATAAAATTAATCCTCAAAAATACAACTTGCCTAATAATTCTGCACTCCCTGTACAGTGAAACCACTTACAGTACTGTCTGATTTCAAAAGCTGAAAATAGGGACTTACTTGATGATACCAAAGAAAGGATGCAAAACATATAATAGTTAAAAAGTGTTCCTCTTAAGAATATTTATTTTATTATGTATTACTCAGTGCCTCCAAAGACATACTATGGACAGTCGCGGTTTATTAGAGATTTCAGTCTCTGCTTTCCCTTAGACTACTAGCTGATATTATTTGAGGCAAGGTGATGGGACTGGAGATTCATCGGACCTCATATTATGTGTTGTAAGGGTGAACTGGAAATGGCTTAACTTTTGATTGTTCTCCCATCACATATAAAGTTGTGGATCTTGCGATGTTGGGAACATTTGCAATGTTGGTCACGCACTTGCGGCCCTCGCGGAGCAAGGCGAGCTGATGAAGCACGTGGGACTTAGGCTGCTAACTTACCTCTTTAACATTTCTAGCAAATACATAGACAGATAACAGGTACAGGCTTATTATTAAGTCATTTACTCAGTGATTTATTAGTACTATGACGTACTCTAACACATTGTAAGTTGTATATTTTTGCACAGTATAACATATAGCAATTAATGAAATATGATTTCATACTTTGCAGGTGTCTGTGAATTTCAAACTGACACACAATTAGCCTGCAGTGGCGTAACAACATCAACTTATAAGGACAAAGGAAGAGTACATCAGATTTAGGATATATTTTATTACGTTATAGGCTATTTCATTTTATATGCTTCAGACATTTATAATGATGGGCCAGTATATTTCACTAAATTAATTAATTGTATAATTCCTTTATATATTTTATTACGTTATACTAAAATAGATTTTATATGCATAACACATTATTGTGAGGCCTTTTGATACTTAATTTAAAAAAATAGATAATAAGAGGTCAAGAAAACATAGTCAATCATAACTTTATTAAAAAAGAATTCTATATACTGATAATGTTCTTTGATACTTTGCAGGTGTGTGTCAATTTCACTGGGCCAAAGAAGATCGCTGCAGTGACGGTTTCTGGACAGAGACTTTAGTTAATAGCACGTACAGTATATTTAATTTGCGTACAACAAAAAATAAATTACTGCACATGTTATTAATTTTAAAGGCAGTAATGAAAAAAATCAGCACATCAAGTGCCACCTTCACTCCTCCCATGTGTCTGTTCTGACACTCTCCTGTGACCTTTCCCACCCCCCTCTCACTCCTCTGTGTATCTTTCTCCCCTCTTCCTCCTATGTGTCTCTTGCCTCCCCTCTTCACCCCCTCTCCCTCCCCTGTGTTTCTTCCCCCCATCCCCTGTGTATCCTTCCCCCCTACCCTGTGTTTCTTGGTATGTTGAAAATAAAGATTAATATTTATAACTAGCCACTTTCCTGGCAAAAATTATGGCATAATAGTGTTTTGTAAATTGTGTCTTTCAGCCCCTCTCCGTCCTCTGGATCTCTCCCCCCATTACTCACCGGTCTCTCTCCCCCCCTCTCCCTCCCCTTGGTCTCTTTACCCACCCCCCATCTTCTTCACCCGGGTCTCTTCACCCCTCTCCCCTGGGTCTCTTCACCCCCTTTCTCTCCCCTGGGTCTCTTCCCCCCCTCTCCCTCCCCTGGGTCTTTTTCCCACCTTCTCCCTCCCCTGGGTCTCTTTCCCCTCCTCTCCCTCCCCTGCCCCCCCCCCCCCTGGGTCTCTTTCCCTCCTCTCCCTCCCTGAGGCCCACTGTTGTGTTACCAACACCCCAAACGTCACTAACATTTGCAAAACCAACAACTATATATGTGTTACAGATTTCTATGGATGAGAAGCCAGAAACCTGCAAGCAATATAAACAATGGCTGTCCAACCGGCGAAAAATCATATGGAGAAAGAAAGAGGACAGTAAGAAAATAATATGAGAACAGGAGAGTGACCGAATTTACAATAAACACATGGTTGATCCCAAAAGTCTGCATAAGAGAGCTAGGAAATGAAAAAATATTGTGCACCAAATATGTGAAGAATATGCAAATGATAGTAATGTACATATAGATTTTAATGTTGACCTTGCTTCACATTAAAATCCAATATTTACAGATATCAATGCAGAGCCTCACAATTGTGGTTTGTTGAATGTGCTTTGTCAATTTTGTGGGGCTTATCATTTTCTAAATGAAAGACCAAGAGATGGTAGGTTCATTAGTTATTTTCAAAATGGAAAAGTTAAACTTTCCGAAAAAGAAGAATTCCCAACATATTTACAAAATGATGATGATGACTGACCCAACTTTCCCAAATTACAAAAAAAAAAAATACAATCTTATAAAAGTGCAATTTCTTTTGCATCTATGGGTGCAACATTAGCTGAAAATGTGCCAGGACATGGCCCTTACTGCTTTAAAGTTCAAGGTTAAATTTATCATTGTACTTTACATTTACACCCTCAGGAAGGAGAACAAATACAATTTGCTCAACTGTATGTACTAAATACAAACCAAGCTGTTGAACAACGAAAGCAGCTTCGTGAAAATACTAAATTCTTACCCACTGTTTTTCATGAGCTTGATAAGATTATGCAGAAAAATCCATACAGTCAAGCTTATAAAAAACTATCAGAAATTGAAGGAGAACAATGTAATCATGCACATGAAAATCAGTTGCCAATACCAAGAGTCAATATGGTTCCTCGAAGAGATCGCCATTCTGATAAACAACATTATAATTTACCCACAGCTAATGAGGTTGCGATGGTCTTTTAAAATTATGAGGGGGAACCACCTTTTTAAAGGGATATTAGAATATATCCAAAAAATGAAGAGCAGCCTTTCATTAACATTAATATATTAAGTACCAATTTAGATCCAATGACGTATCCAATTTTGTATCCCAATAGGGAGGCAGGTTGGCAACCACAATTAATACTTCCAAGTTATCCAAACACTAAACAACGTGTCAGAAATAATATTTTCATGCTGGAATTTAAAGTGTCTCAAACTGCAATTAGGGATGAATTTAATCCCATATTTAATCCCATATTTAATCCGTGAAAACTGACACAACAATGGATCATTGATTCCTACCTGCAAATAGAAGCCAATAATTTAAATTTTATCCAATACCAACAACATAGACTACGTGTTGAACAGTATTGTGTCCTCATGGATTATGTTGCTGAAGCGGCTACAAACCAAAACCTATCAGCTGTCCGAGACATTATTTTACCATCTTCCTTCCAAGAATCTCCTCGCAATATGCAAAAAGGATACAATTATGCTGTGGCTATTGTAACTAAATTTGGCAAATTTGGCAGATTTATTTATTACATTTACATGTAATCCTCAATGCCCAAAAATTGTTGAGAATTTCATGCATGGTCAAAATGTTTATGATAAACCAGACTTAGTGGCTTGAGTATTCAAAATAAAATTAGCAGCCTTAATACATGACATAACCATCACTAACTTATTTGGTAAGTGTTTGGCTTATGTTTATACCATTGAATTCCAGAAAAGAGGCCTGCCACATGAACATATTCTTATAATACTTGATAAAAATCAAAAATGTAATACTGCTGACAAAGTAGATTCAGTAATTACTGCTGAACTACCACATCCACAAAAACATGCCACACTATATGAAATTGTAACACATTGTATGATTCATGGCCCATGCTAAATGGAAAATAAGAAATGCACAAAAGATTACCCAAAATAATTTAGAGATCAAACTTCTGCTAATTGGGATGGCTATCCATTGTGCAGATGAAGAAAAGGTCCAAAGGCAATAATTTGAGGAAAATATGTAGATAACACGTACGTGGTGCCATATAATCCACGTCTCTTAATGAAGTGCAGTATAATGCACAAATAAATGTGGAAGCTTGCACTTCCATTAAATGAATGAAATATGTCTACAGATATATTTATATAAAATATGATGCCGCAACTGTCATGATAAAAAGTCGCCCAAATGAACAAGAAAATGAGTTACTGCATGATGAACTGGCATCTCATGTAGATGCTCGCTATGTCAGTGCACCAGAAGCAATAAGGCGGCTTCTGAAATTTTAAATGCATGATCGCTCACATGAAGTATATCGATTAGCTGTACATTTGCCACAAAGAAAATTAGTTTACTTTCATACTGGCAATGAAGAAAATGCTCTGGCACAAAATGAACATCGACAAACACCTTGTAAAGAATGGAAGGCCCTCTTTTTGAGCATAAAATCAAATGTACATAGAGCTTGTTTCCAAGGCACTGACACAAGATTGAAAACTTGCAAACTTACAATCTAGGGCAGTGGTGGCGAACCTATGGCACGCGTGCCACAGGTGGCACGCCGTGCCCCTTCTGTGGGCACGCGGCCATAGGTCGCCGGCAGCATGCTGGGTCTGCTCATCGTGCGCGAGCACGGCGCCTGAGCGCTCTCCCGTCACTTAAAAAAGGAAGGGCTGTGCTAGCGTGCGCGAGCGCGCGGCGCAGGCGAACAGACTCTCCTCGAGATCCGCAGGGGGAGAAGCAAGGGGAAGGTAAGAGTTATGGGGCAGGGGAGAGACAAGGGAGAGGGGGAGAGAGAAGAGGGTTGAGACAAGGGGGAGGGAGAAGGGGAGAGACAAGAGTGGAGGGAGAGACAATGGTGTAGGGAGCCAATGGGGAGTTGGACAGATAATGGAGAAGGGGAGAGACAATGGAGAAGGGGGAGACAAGGGGAAGTGGAGAGACAAGAGGGGAAAGAGAAGGGTGGGGGATACAAGTTAGAAGGGGAGAGAGAAGGGGGAAGACAGTGGAGAATGGGAAAGAGAAGTGTGGGAGAGAGATAGAAGGGTGTGGGAGACAAGGGAGAATGGGAGAGAAAAGGTTGGGTGAAACAAGGGGGTAGAGAGAGCAGGGTGGGAGAGACCAGGGGGAGAGACAAGGGTAATGGGAGACACAAGGGGAAGGGGAGAGACAAGGGGGGAGACAATGGGGAGGGGAGAGACAAGGGGGAGAGAGAGTGAATGGTGGGAGAGACAATAGTGAAGTACAAGGAGAGACAAGGGTGGGGGTAGAGACAAGAGTGAAGGAGATACAAGGGTGGGGGAGAGATAAGCAGAGAAAGAGGGAGGGAGGAAGAAAGGAGAGCAGAGAGAAGGGAGGATGGAGAGAAAGAAAATAGGGAGAGGCAGAAGGGAAAGGAAAAAGTAAGAGAGTGAGATGGGAGAGAAGGTAGAGGCACATGAGAGGAAGGGAGAGGAGAGAGAAAGGAAGAGGGAGATGCAAAAGGGAGAGGTAGAGAAGGGAGAGGTAGAGAAGGGAGAGGTAGAGAAGGGAGAGTGAGAGAAGGGAGGAGTGAGAGAGAGGGGAGAGGCAAAAGGGAGAGGTAGAGAATGGAAAGAAAGGAGGAGGGAGAGACACAGGGAAGGAAAGAGACAAGGGGGGGTAGAGGCAAGGGAGAAAACAGAGACAATTGTGAGCGGTACAAGAGAGGAGAAATAAGGGTGGGAGAGAGAGAAGGATGGAGGGAAGAGACAAGGGAGAAGGGGAGATAAAGGGGTGGTGGGAGACAAGGAGGAAGGGGAGAGACAAGGGGAGGGGAGAGAGAAGGGTGTATGATCCAAGGGGGGGGGAGACAAGGGAGAAAGGAAGAGACAAGGCTGGAGGGAGAGACAAGGGGGAGGGGAGAGACAAGAGGCGAGAGAGGAGGGTGGGGGGAGAGGGAAAAATTTGGGAAGAGACAAGGGGGAAGGGGAGATACAAGGGTGGGGGAGAGACAAGGGGGAAGGGGAGATACAAGGGTGGGGGAGAGACAAGGGGGAAGGGGAGACATAAGGGGCAGGGGAGAGACAAGGGAGAATGGGAGAGAGAGAAGGGTGTAAGAGACAAGGGGGAGTGAGAAAGTGAGAGACAAGAGTGGAGTGAGAGACAAGAGGGAGTGGTAGTCAAGAGAGAAGGGGAGAGACAAGGGAGAAGGGGGCGACAAGGGGAAGCGGGCATATGCATTAAGGGAGCAATGTATAAAATTGCTTTTTTTGGATTAAAAGAGTGAGGTGCATTGTATTCTCATTTGCATGGCCCTGCCTTTTAGACATGTGAATGGGCTTATTAATGTAATATTAATTTCCTCTCTCTAAAAATGTATATATATATATACATACAGTGGGGGGGGGGGGGAGTATTTGATCCCCTTCGGATTTTTTTTGTCCATGACAAAGAAATGATCAGTCTATAATTTTATCAAAAATGACGGGAATACAATTGTAAGGCTGGCAATGCTGTTTGCCACATAATGTGAGGCTTTTGCTCCTCTGAGCACCATTTGCGTGGCGCGCACTAACTGCCATTTGTTTTATTTTCAACGTTCTGCGTTCCTGTCGTTGTTCGTCTAAGACTCAGTATTCAGGTTTAATTGCCGTGTTGGCACTTAGAGGAAAAAAAAGTTGGCATGTATTGCGGTTTGGGCACTCGGGCTCAAAAAGGTTCGCCATCACTGATCTAGGGGGTTAGGTGTGATACAATAGTGTGAGAAATGTAAGATGGCAGTGTGAAAGCAATTTGTTCAGTCAAGTGGAGGTGTCTGTGTGTTGCACTGTAGATTGTGGGTGTAGGTGTTATTAAGCTGTGGAATGTTCAGTTGTACATCTTAAGGCTCAAGGTGATAAGATTTTTTTAAACAGGTGTGTTTTTAGTATTTTTTTTAAGGTTTTGAGGCAGGAAGATAGTCTAATGGAGTGGGGCAAGGAGTTCCAAATAGTAGGGGAATCACAAGAAAAGTCTTGAAGACGGGAGTGAGAGGAGGTGATGAAAGAAGAGGAAAGAAGAAGGTCGTTAGCAGAACGAAGGGGGCGGTTCGGAGAGTATTTTGAAACAAGAGCAGAGATATAAGGGGGTGCACTGTTGTTGAGGGCTTTATATGTTAGGGTCATGATTTTAAATTTGATTCATGGGAAGCCAGTGGAGTGATTGACAGAAAGGAGCTGCAGACACTGATCGTTTGGTATTGAAGATGAGTCTAGTGGAGGCGTTCATTATGGATTGGAGGGGAGACGGACGAGAGATGGGTAGGCCAGCAAGGAGGGAATTGCAGTAGTCGAGTCGAGATATGATGAAAGAGTGTATTAGAATTTTTGCTGTGTCTTCTGTAAGATAATGATGAATTTTGGAAATGTTTTTTAGGGGAAACTGACAAGATTTTGTTATTGATTGGATGCAAGGAAAAAAAAAGAGGGCAGGATCCAGTAGAACCCCAAGACAACGGGCCTGGGAGGTAGGAGTAATGATGTTGTTGTCAACAGTGAGAGATATTTGAGGAGTGGAAGCTGTAGTAGAGGGTGGAAAGATTAGGAGTTCAATCTTAGACATGTTGAGTTTGAGTTGACGGGTGGACATCCAGGAGGATATACTAGAGAGGCAGTTGTAAACTTGAGCTAAAAGAGAAAGGGATAGATCATGTGCAGATAGGTAGATTTGAGTATCATCTGCATAGATATGATACTGAAATCCAAAGGATTTTATAAGGGTGCCAAGAGAGGAGGTGTAGATGGAGAAGAGGAGGGGGCCTAGGACAGAACCTTGGGGAACACCAACAGACAGAATTAAAAGCATTAAAAGATTAAACGATTTTTAATCTCCCAGATCCAGGAATTATAGATGATATAAACTTGGACAACTATGACGCTGATATTGAGAAACAAAAAACTGAAGAAATAATTGCCACTTTAAATGATTTGCAATTGCACGCTTTCAATGCAATACAAAAAGCACTAGATGATGGCTTGCTCAAAGAGCATTATTTTTATCTAGATGGACCCGGTGGGTCTGGAAAAATGTATCTCTATAATTTGTTGAAAAGTTAAATTAGATGTAAAGGTGAAATAGCACTTCCCTTTGCAACAACTGGAATTGCTGCACTATTTTTAGAAGGTGGAAGAACAGTACATAGTGGATTTAAGCTTCCAGTTCCAATTTTGGAAACATCAGTGTCCGATATTAGAATTAAATCCTCTCAAGCCAAAACATTTCAAAAATGCAAATGAATTATTGTAGATGAGACAACTATGATGTCATTCCATGCTCTGCAATGTATTGATCGTTTATTGCATGAAGTCATGGGTAATGGTTTGCCTTTTGGAGGAAAAGTCATGTTGTTAGGTGGAGATTTCAGTTAAACATTACCTGTTGTTGTATGTGGAAATCGTACAGACATTGTGGAAACATGTATAAATGCAAGTCCACTATGGAAATAATTTACACACCTTTAATTAGAAAAAAATATGAGATCTGAAGGCCAATATGATTTTAATGATTGGCTAATTCAAATTGGAGAAGAAAAAACAGAGTTAATAAATAATTTACTTGATGATACTGTGGAAATACCAGCAAAAATGTTTTGCAAAGATTCACTCATATCAGCTATAGTCCCAAATGGAATAACTACGGAAAATTAAACTGACGTTGCACAGAAAATAATATTAACATCAAAAAATACAGATGCTTTGGATCTGAATAATGACATTTTTAAATGAATAGATGGCACACAAAAAATGATTATAGTGCAGATTCTGTTCTGGCTGATGACAAACAGAGTGAATCAAATTTTACCACTAAATTTATCAATTTGTTAACTCCATCTGGAATGCCCCCCCATGTTTTGAAACTCAAAAAAGGAGCTATTGTCATGTTACTGAGAAATATGAACCCAAAAAGGATTTTGTAATGGGACTAGATTAATTGTTCAGGATTTAAAAGAATATTTCATACATGCAGAAATTCTGAATGGTACCCATAAAGGTGAGCCAGTTTTCATACCAAGAATTGATTTGACTCCAAGTGAGACTAGCTTGCCTTTTGTACTTCAAAGGAGACAATTTCCCATTATCATGGGATTTGCTATGACTATTAATAAAGCACAAGGACAAATGTTTAACTCTGTTGGACTCTTTTTAGAAGAACCAGTATTTGCCCATGGACAACTCTATGTGGCATTTTCAAAATGCAAACAAAAAGAAGAAATTAAAGTTTTCATAAAAATAAAAAAAATCAGTGTGAATTATTAGACAATGGTCGTGTCTTTACTACAAATATAGTGTACTATGAGGTGTTGTAAATTCTAAACCAAAAAATGAAGAAAAAAAAACATAGTCTGTCAAAAAAATTTAATTATTCAAAATAGTGGTTACATCCCAAAGAAAAAAACAACAACAACATCTGTTGGGCTCTTTTTAGAGGACCACTATTTCCCCTAGACAACTCTATGTGCCATTCTCAAGAACTGTAAAAAACATCAAGACCTGTGGTTTTATCTCAAGGACAAACGTTTATGTCAATTGTGCTCTTTTTAGAGGACCACTATTTCACATAGACAACTCTATGTGGCATTTACAACAACTGCAAAAAAAAATGGTTTTATCTCGAGGACAAACTTCTATCTCACTTGGGTTCTTTATAGAAAACCACTATCTCACATAAACATTTCTATGTGCCATTCTCAAGACCTGCAAAAGAAAACAATGTGGTTTTATCTTGAGGACTAACTTTTATGTCACTTTCGCTCTTTTTAGAGGACCACTATTTCACATAGACAACTTTATGTGCCATTCTCAACAACATACAGAAAAGTGGTTTTATCTTGAGGACAAACTTTTATGTCACTTGTGCTTTAGAGGACCACTATCTCACATAGTCAACTCTATGAAACAGACCTTCACAAAACTTGACAAAGGACTCAACCAATTTAAGATACTTATTGGTTTAATTTAATATAGTAACTACTTTCATTGTATGTACTTGCACTTTTCTGTTCGTGTTGTTCTCGGTTTCATTGTATTTAACTATCACTTGGATTGTATTTACTTAGGAGGTTTAATGTATGCATTTAGGGATTTCTTTGAGTATAATTACAGACAGGGTATTGATCCAGGGAGTAGTCTGATCACCAGTGTCTGGACTCAGGAAGGATCCCCCCCCCAATATAAATAATGAATACAAATTGTTTTTTTTCTGTTTGCCTTCCTCTGGATTCAATATAAACAGTTAGAAATGTTTTAATTAACATGTAAGCCTTTACATATGAATATGGTTTCCAAAAAAGTTGAATTATCACTTGCATTGTATTTAGTTATGAGGTTCTTGGATTGTATTTCATTATGATGTTTTATATATGTATTTAGTGATTTTGAAGTTTGAATATATAACTACACACAGACTATTGATCCAAGTGAGGAATGAATTTTTTCCCATTTGAGACAAATGTTTTTCTGTTTGCCTTCCTCTGGATTCAATAACAAAATTTACATGTGTTAAATAAAATGTAATATGTTACAATATAGATATGGTTTAAAAAAACTTTCAATGGTCTTCTCACTTGCTGACAGATATAACTATGCAAGTTGCATGTTATAACAATAAACACATTAAGTACTAAAACACTTCATTGTTGTTCTTAATACATATGTATTATTACATTGCAAAGCAATAAATATTAAAAACAAAAACAAAAAATTGAAGAAGGGGGACAGACTCACATTGGGTGGCAATCAGCATTTCCAGCCTTCAAATTTCCCGTCATTTTTGAAGGGCAAGTTCCTAGTGTATAATATAATAATCCTAAACTCTGTTTATAAATTGGCCTGCTGGACTGAAACAGTAAGTCTAATTTTTTACAGGATTGGCAGGCAGACCAATAATATCTGTTGTAATGTTACTACCACTGCTACTGACAATCAGTATCACATATAATAGTTGTCAAACTGAGAGACGTCGTCATGCTTTGCTTGGTTCATACGAGGTAGGCGATGAGCACCACAGGCGCTCATTGCTTGCAAGCCTCACAAGGCAAGGCGAGCCGTTAATGTGTAGCACTTAGGCGATGAGCGCCAAAGGCGCTGTTCGCTGCGAGCCTCGCGAAGCAAGGCGAGCAGTTAACGCGTAGCACTTAGACTATGAGCACTGAAGGAGCTCATCGCCTGCAAGCCTCGCATAGCGAGGCAAGCTGTTAAGGCAATTAAACTCGCAGCACAAAGGCAATCCACGCCAAAGGCAATTAAGCACGCGGGACTTAGCCACCAAACACTTAGTAAGCGCGCAATAGCACTTGACAAACTTGGGACTTAGAAGAAAAAAAATTACGAGACGCAGGACTTTGAAAAAAATAAATTAGATAGCAAAAATACGAGGTTAACAGCCGAACCGCGAAAATCCCCAAAAAACGCTTCCGGACTGCGCAAAACACTGCCAAACGCGTAGCACTTTTCCACAGGAACGAACAAACTACAAAATACACTATTACAAATGACGGAAAATGCTTGCGAGCCACGTAACTCATTAATAACATTACAAATCCACAATGGCGCTTTACACAACTACACCAACGGATTTCCCTTGCGCACACAAACAATTTCTAATGCACAGTTGGGACATTCAATACACTTTATCGTAAGAGCACCAACACTCAAACTGTACATTGCATGTTGATGGAAAATATAAGCAGATTGTTAGCTCTTCAGGCTATTGATTGCTGGATATATTAATTACAAATAGGTAAAGTATATGAATGTATTCAAGAACTAATTTATTCATTATTGATTAAGTAAATGTAGATAAATATATATCTCTCTTTATAATGAGTGACGAAGGTGCTCAGAGGAGCCAAAGGTGATCCTTGCGAGCCACGCATTGAGCGCTGAAGGCGCTCAGCGCGAGGCTCGCAATGAGTGCTGAAGGTCCTCAGAGTACAAAAATGTTCACATTGTGTGTCAAACAGCATTCCCATGGCTTCAAATGTTATTGCCCCATCATTTTTGAAGGGCAAGTTCCTGGTGTATAATATAATAATCCTAAACTCTGATTTTCTACAGGATTGGCAGGCAGACCAACAATATCTGTTGTAATGTGACTACCACTGCTACTGACAATCAATATTTTAAATGAATGATGAAATCTATGTTTCAATGTCATGTTAAAGCATTTCCACTATGCTTTAACTGTAGGCTGATATATTTAGATAACTTTTCAGAAAAAATGTGCACTATCGAATAGTTACAGGCTCTAGGCCCAGTACAGCCCAAAAGGCAGAGTAGCTGGAGAGGAGAGACAATTGTGTGTGATAAGAGGGAGAGTAGCAGTTTAAGGAATATGCCTTGTGGAACCAACATGGAATGGTGGAGATGCAGTAGGCTGTCCCCAGGAGACAGACACACAAGATGCAGGGCACGGTAAAGACACCACTAACAAAAAAATCTAGAATAAGTCAAGAGGAGAGGGTTGGTCCGCTATCACAGTTCAGAGAGCTATAGATTGCCACTGCATCCACAGTAGAAAATAAGACAAGGGCACTATGCTATAATCTTGCTGAGAATGATGTTTTGGTGTCAGCTGTCTCTAGCAGGTCATATATTATTTTGGTTAAGTGATGTTGGGTTCACACAGAAGATTAGAAAGTTGCAGAAAGGGTGAGATTAGGTCATCCACCTAGGACATTACTTCTGGTACTGTAAAAGGCAAGTCAAGGAAAATGGCACAACTATGTAAGGGCTAATGGAGGTGGACCACATGAGAAAAAACATACAACATATGGGAAGAAAAGGTCATATACTTTGTGTCTCCAATCACTGTTCACATCACTCCACGCCACTGGGACATAAAGGGTATATTTAGCAATAATTGATCAAAACTAATGTTAATCTATATAGAGCCTCAAACTATAATTGGTATGTTCCAGTATAAAACTAGGTATACAGTTTTAAAACAAGTGCATCTTACCATCATGCAATGAACAACAAAAAAATGAATGCATAGTAACTGAATCAACTTACTTTTTATATAATTTAGTTTCCTTTGAAGCAAATTGTTAGGATTCCTTGAACATGAGATATATTTCCTGAATGAATTAAAGTACCAATGCAAATCCAGACTATGGAAGTTATCCCACATGTAGGGGCCCTAGTAGAGTATTATGTCAGGCATAGACCTTGAAAATAATTTTCAATGAATCCTATTAGTTTTAATATTAATACATATTTATATTTGTAACTAGTTTTGTGTTTAGTTTCTTTTAACCAGTAAATGTACTTAAATACCGGGTTTTTATTACTAGAGAAAATCAAGCCTATTTCTGAGTTTTGGCCAGGGGAAAACTCGCCTTAGATGGATTTAAAAAAAGGAATAATAAACATATATAATTTCATAACTCTGCATTATACTTCATTTAATTTGTATTGTAAAAGTAACATGTGTTTTTGGACATACCAATTAATAGTAATGACTTTAGCAGTCATAGGAAATTGTAAAAACAGTATGATGTAAATTAAATATGACGTAAATATAACAACTGACCATTATCTTCAAGACAGTGTTCATGTATAGGTTTTATGCCTAGTGAATCATAGATTTTACTAGCCAAATTACAGGAAAAAAATAAAGGCCTAAATAGTTTGGGGCAGGGATGTATAAAAGAAGATACGGAGAACATTACTAAAAGAGAAATTCCTTATGGATTGAACTACTGTGTAGCCTGATGGCATTTTTCTAATGGTTAAATTCAGCTGTACACTTAATAAACAAGAAACTATTTTATTATGTATTCAAACTGTAGTATTTATTTGTTTGTAATAACTAAACAGTTACTAATTGTTTGCATATGTATCATTACATAATCCAAACAAATTAATTTATTTATTAATTCACAATATAAATGAAACTAGTCTAAAGTAATTCAATTAGAACATCCTGTAAGAAATTCACATATATAGTTGTGGATCTGGTCAGAACGTTTGAGATGTTGGTAACGCACTTGCGGCCGTTGCGAACACTTACACCAAGGCAGTAACACTTTTGTACCAAGGCAGTAACACTTACACCAAGGCAGTAACACTTACACCAAGGCACCAAGGCAGTAATTCTTACACCAATGCAGTAACACTTACAGCATGGCAATAACACACCAAGGTACCAAGGCAGTAACGCTTACACCAAGGCAGTAACACACCAAGGCACCAAGGCAGTAACACACCAAGGCACCAAGGCATAAACACTTACACCAAGGCATTAACACACACACCAAGGCAGTAACACACACCAAGGCAGTAACACTTACACCAAGGCAGAAACAAACACTTACACCAAGGCAGAAACAAACACTTACACCAAGGCAGTAACACTTACACCAAGGCAGTAACTCTTACACCAATGCACCAAGGCAGTAACACTAACACCAATGCACCAATGCAGAAACTCTAACACCAAGGCAGTAACACTTACCCCAATGCACCAAGGCAGTAACACTTACACCAAGGCAGTAACACTTACACCAAGGCAAAAACAAACACTTACACCAAGGCAGTAACAATTAAACTGACACCAAGACAGTAACACTTACACCAAGGCAGAAACAAACACTTACACCAAGGCATAAACACTTACACCAAGGCAGTAACATACCAAGGCACCAAGGCAGTAACGCTTACACCAAGGCAGTAACACACCAAGGCACCAAGGCAGAAACACTTACACAAAGGCAGAAACACTTACACCAAGGCAGTAACACACCAAGGTACCAAGGCAGTTAAACTTACACCAAGGCAATAACAATTACACCAAGGCAGTAAAACTAATTGCGAGGCCCCTAAAGTAGATGGGGGGTAGAGGCTCGCAATGAGCGCAGAAGGCACTCATTGAGAGCTACGAAATGAGCGCCAAAGGCGCTCAGCGCGGGGCTCATGATGAGGGCCAAAGGTGCTGAAAAAGTGCACAGGGGGAGAGGGTTGAAATGAGCACCGAAGGAGCTCATTGCAAGCCACACGATGAGCGGCAAAGGTGCTCTTCGTGAGGCTCACGATGAGCGCTGAAGGTGATCATTGCAAAGCAGGAAAGTTGAAGTACACAGGGGGAGAGACTCGCAATGAGCGCAAAAAAGGCACTCAGCGCAGGGCTGATGATGAGTCCCAAAGGTGCTCAAAGGGGCAAAATCCTCACATTGTGTGGCAATTTTATTCCCGTCATTTTGACGGGAATTTCCTAGTAGCATATAAAGGTTAAAACTGTAAGTCTTGTGTGATTGAAAATACCATATAGAAAAAAACTGACCCCAGTAGTCCTTTTAAGGATAATTTCCATGTATTCATACAGTTATCACCTGGCAACAATGGAGGCATATGATAAAAACTTTCAAATATATGAGAGTATTTAATACAATTCATATCTTCTCAGAAAAAAAAGAAAAGGAAGAAAAAGAGGCCATGATTTAAGTTTAAGGCTCTAAGATTTTGGCATAATGTGCAAAAGTACAAAAAAGGTAGTAGATATGAGGAACAGTCATTCAGTTGTGAGGGGTAGGGACAAAGTGGTATGGACAAAGACGGTAAAGGAATTCAAGCAAGTCTTGGATAAGCATAATGGCCATCCTGAGCATTTCTTATGAGAAGGTGTTCAGCTAAATCAAAGGGAGGGATGGAGAGGGAGAGAGTGGAGTCGAGGAAAAGGTAGAGAGAGAGGGAGTACAGGGGAGGTTGAGAGAGGGAAGGAGTTGCTCATGGTAGTAGGTGCACCTTGCTCATGATCAGAAGGGGAGAGATTTGCAATCAGGGATTTGAGGTCCGTCAGTCATTGTTATGATGACAGCCAGGCCAAGGGGAAGAGGAAGATGGAAGAGGAGGCTAAAGCAGTGAGATCTCCAGTCAAATTGAGGAAGCTTACATATCACTTTCATTGGTGGGCAGCATCAAATGTGTGTCAGATACTTAAAGATAAAACTTTACAATGAGTATCAATGACAAAATACATTTCAAGTGAGTAAACATCCAATAAAGAGTCCATGCATGGGTGTGCCCACTGCAGAGTATGCAGATACAGACTCTTTAGGCATGGATGTGCTCTGTAGTGTACTAGCATGTCTCAACAGCATGTTACTAACTATTGCTGAGAGAAGGTCACTGAGGAACAAAGTGCCCGGGAGGAGGATGTCAGGTATAAGTGGTCAGTGGGGGATGTGCTGGCCCATCAGCCAAACCCTTTCCTCCACCAGACTGACTCACTATCCAGGTTCTCCTATTCAAGGAGATGCTGGTCCTTATGCAGGGCCAAATGGATGTTTTGCAGGGTCTCCAGACTTATCGTCTCCTCCCATCAGGCCTGGGATGCGAGGAGGCACAACTGCCAGATGATGTCCTACATGGCCAGGCTGCTCCAGTTGGCGCAGAATCAGAGCTCGCTAACACAAGTGAACAATGATTTTATGAAGCATGCTCTGGTTGCAACCACCCTCTCCTCCATACCGGAGGCCTCATCTGCTCCTTCACAGCCTGGCCACTCCTTGCCTCCCTCCATGCTTTCTACACTAGTGATGCTGCCTCATGGGGGGATGTCATCCTATGCAACCTCTCTCAACTTGGGAAACTGCGTGGTGGAACGGGGGGTTGGAGCCCTATGTCCAGGCGGAGAAGGATATTGGGGCTGCATCTAGGATTTGAACTTCTCAAGCAGTGCTACCAAATAATGCAAGTGAACTGGGGCTATTAGATAGCCATGTCATCAACGACAACTCCCAGAGCAGAATGATCTCACACACCATAAATTAAGACATATATGATGTTTTAACAAATGATTGTTGTTAGGCTTAATTTGTACCAATGCAGAATTGGCGATGGACTTGCATAGTCTGACAAAAGCATTGAACTCAAAGCCAGCATTTATACATGCATTAGTTAAGCTTGTCATCCTCTCATCAATATAAGAAAATATACTTTTGTCTTTTTTGTGGCTGAAGACCTTTGTCTTCTCTCAGTATTAATGGGTACGTGTTTAGACATAATTATATCATAATAATCAGTTATAATCTGAAAACACCTGAATAACAATGGAATGTGATATCAATGTGGCTAAACAATATCATAGAGAGATGGTGATAGATAGAATGTGGTAAAAGCTAAGCATTCCTTGTGAGATGCCACATCATTAATAATGGTCATTGCAAGTGATTTGTCATGATAAATACAGCATGGTTAGAACTGCTTGTAGATGAAGATCAGGTAAGTTGGTTTATTGTTTCAGTTACAGTATAAAGTACTGTATGTTCAGGTATTGCTATGTTTTCTCCTACTCTGGTTTTCTTAGGTTATGATCATCTTTTTTTCATTTTCTGAGCACACTGTATTTGCATTACTGGTTACTTCTATTGTATTGAGTGTGGAATGATAAGGTTGCTATTCATTTAATTATGGATGCTATGGTATAACAACCACATGTGACTCCAGTAGATGCTATGCATCATTATTATTATTATACACTATTACCTTTACCCCTTTAGAGTTTTTCCAGTTTTCCCACTCAGCCTCTTGTCAGATACATTTATAGCTGTGTTCTGTCTTTATAATAAACTATTATTTTATACTGTAATCAAAGAGTCTGTGTGTTTCTAATGGATACTGATTTGGTACATTAACATACATAACATTTGCATAAGGATAATACAGCCTATTACAGGGGCACAGGTGTGCTTTAAGAATAGTCATATATCTTAATATGTCCATAGAATGTTCACGTTTATATTTTATTATGACAAGTTTCAAAATCATGCACAAACAACAGTAATAACAATTTTGGGGGTTCATACTTTTACATATTTACATTATAACACCTCTCTGGATCAACATTCCACTGAATGGTTGTTAACCATATGAATTGCAATATTGATAATTAATGAATACAATAACTCTAGATGTAATTTTACATGTTTATTATTGGTTTACATGTTGTCACATGCACAACAGCAATTGTGTGGACCTCACAGGACAGGTGTAACCAAGATTCCAGTTGATGGAGATATGTTTCCTGGGTCTCCTTCTGCATCTCCACAGCCTCCTTGTATGGTTGCTGGCGTTCCTCACCAACCATTACACATTGCTGCAATACCTCTTATACCTATATACCCATGTTCCTGTGCTTGCAACACCCTGTTCATTGCATGCTCCCTAAAACAATCCAGTGCATGTCCTGTGCCATGTTGTGATATGCTTGTGGCAGTAACGTCCATAATGTATTAATGTCTCCTATTTAACCACAATGAATGTCACCCACTATCTGTGAGTTCCCATGATGAGTCTCTCACACCCCAGTGTATTACACCCAACGGTATTGTGTAGTTGACATACCTTCCCAAAAATGTGATGTACATGATCGTTCTGAGTACTATGATGTGGAAAGGATCCATGGTGTTAATGAGCATTGTTTGGGGTGTGTCTATCCTTTGAATAATGAATACATTGGAGCAGCTTTTGTAGGTCATATGAGTTTTCTGATTTGTATTAACCTGTTGTGTACTGGAGTCTATGTTATCCTTGAGGTTGACATGTCTTATGTGGAGGGATATCATTGGCAATAGTTAATGTTCCCAATATGTATACTGACGCAAACATAGACATTTCAAATACATTTTTGGATATCATATTTTTGCCTATGGGACTGTTGTGTATTATTTCTAATACAGTCACAATATTTCCCAATATATTTTTTAGTACTTTACTGTCTCTTTAACTCAGTTTGCAAGTCTCAGAAATCCTTTCAATTTTCCCATGATGAATAATGCCTGAATAAAAAATATTTTCTTATTGCACACATGTGCCTCTGGGACTGTTGAGCATTGAATTATAATGCACGTCCATGCTTTTGTGTGTTTTTTTCGGACCTAACTGCTGCTCCAGGTCTCGGAAAGGCTTTCAAAACCACATGCAGGTGCAGTTCAGTGCACATAAGTATTTTCCCTTGTATTTCAAGTTACGAGTCATACTTAATTTGTGAGTGATCAGTAAAGTCTTAATTGAATAGTGATTTAGTAAAAAACCTTGAAAAAGTAACTCATAATATTATGAATATAAAAAATAATCAATGAGAAAGAAAGCTTGCTGTAATTTGAGAGTCTGGCTTTGCTAGTGGTCATTGTTTAAGTGGGTCAAAATAATAGCTAAGTAAAGTTACCTACCACTTTCTATTGGTGTAACTTATAAAACTAGGGAATTGAATGGGGCCCTAGAAAAATAACTAATAGTGTATTGTTCCATGTCAAGTGTTTATATGAGAAAGGATAAAAGATGGAGACTTGACAAACTGGCCTTAAGATTGAATGGTAGATTATCTCTAGAGATATAGGCACTCTCTGAAAGCATGCTCTATCTATCAGGGATTCCCAGATCACTTCTTATTAGAAAGAGAGAGTCTGTTGGCAAATTTTGGAATCAATGCATTTTTCCCCACTATATTATCACATAGAGAATCATTATTGATCTGATTTGGACAATTTTAAGGTCCACAAATATAAACCAATACTCATACTGTGGCTATGTCTAACATATTTTGTAATCTCCTACTGAATTGGAGTACTAGGAAAAACAAATGTTTGCTTATTGCACAAATCTTAAAGAGAATATGGCACTATTCCGATATACAATCCCCCAAATTGAACATGTGTTGTGTCTTAATGGCAGTAAATTGTTTTCTGTGTTGGCTTACGAAGTAGAAGACAATACAAAATGTTAGCAGTTTCAGCAAATTATCTAATGAATATCAAGGGACCCTGATGGAAAACAGTTTATGACATTCTCCTGATTGTGAATGACTTCTTAGAATACAGACAATGCTTCTGCTTATTAACTCTGTGGAGTAAATATTTTGTTTTTAAGGTTCCCTGGTCGAATGGTTAATGAGCAGAGCTGCGCGTGAAAGAAGGTAGGAGCAAGAGCAGGACCTGATTACACAGCTCCCATATGAAGTTTGCTGAGTAAAAATCCTATGTAATCCCTAATGTAGCTATTACATGCTGCCTGTGACAAACCATTTACATGTAAACTATTATTTGTGACTGCTATGTGTGAACTATTCTCTGCTCTATGTATGGTTTTAGCTAAAGCTCAATTACATGATTACCATAAGACAGCTAGCCTAATGCTATCTGTTCTGACAGTGCCCTGTGGGAGATCATAGTGTGGGTAAAGTCAAGCAACTAAACCCCTTACAAGAACACTTGCGAGACACTTAAAACGTTACAAATCTCCCCCCAAAAAACAGTACAGGAACAAACAACAGGCCTATGCATCCGATACAACAGAAGAAACATTTCTTAAACGCTACCAACAAGAAATACTAAATGACAATCCGCTAAATCATAATGTCAATCACTAATGCCTGCCTACATTAATAAACACTAACACCCAACTGAGTTAATTAAAGGTCAAACTTCCAAGAACTAGATTCAACAGTTTTTAATTTTTCTGTTTCTCATGTACAGGGTAGAATTGCCTGGTATATCAGGGCTGATCACTCCTTAGAGTAAGACCAGACTTATATACTACAGGATATTTCTTCCTGGGAATGGCAAAGGTGAGTTAAAAGTTAGTTGCTCTCTGAGTAGGTTTCTGGGTTTATAGAACACACCTAGTACACGTGTGTTGATCATTCTCAGATTGAGCTCCTCTGACTCTGTTTTTCCTTTAAGTTACTAGGTTGGAATGTAGAATTATGAATGTTTTTAGATGTGAGGCAAAACATAGGAGTAGTGGAGCTATCCCAAGTAGCTTCCCCCTTACGAAGAAAAAAAAAAGGATAAAGAAAAAAGACACAACCAACAGAAAATGACCCCATCATCAATTGGGCTCCCAATCAAGCAACCTAGCACTCTATAAAACACATTAGATCATCTGTTTTAGTCCATGTGGGTTTCATGATATGTATTAACCCCTTTAGTCCCGAGATCAGTATTACTCAGAAATAAAATGTAAAAATAATATTTTTGTAGAAAGGGTACATTGAGTTCTGGATGGTCCTTTAAATCTGAGCAACCAAAGCATGTGGTAATCTGCTTCCTTCGACAAAAATCTAGAGACCTCCTCTTACAAGCTGCTAGAAAATCTGCTATAGTAGGTGTGGATGGCTCTCGGTTGCAGATTTTCGCTTACCTTGACCCCACCTACATTACTAAAACGTAGGCAACTCAAACCAGCCCTTGCTATTCTAACCCAAAACAACGTTAAATATAGGTGCGGATTCCCCTTTAGCCTCACCTTTCAAGCTAGCACAAAATTCTATGTTGCCCATGACATTGAGGAATGTCATGCACACTTGTTCGGTTTAAATTTTATGGCGGAGTCTGATCTTCTGGACTGCCCGATCCTGGGCCTACCTCAAAGACCTTCTAAGCAGTGGTCAGAGGTTTCCGAAAATAAAAGACATCGAAGACCCCAGGCCTCCCAGGGGAATTATAATTAATAATAATTCATAATTATTTAGTTATGTTATAATTATAGACCGTCTTTTTCCCTGAGGCTAAATTAGATAATATCATCCAATCCCTCCTTTAGAGATCAAATTGCTAGTGATATTGATCTATTTTTCGACAATAATTTGTTAGACTCTGAGGCACTTGTATTAAGTTGGCGTCCACTTACAAAAAACAGTTAAGACTAGATGAGGAAACTCTGAAGCGGGATCTACAGTCTTTGGAAAAGCAGCCATCCAAGGACATTCGCCGGTAGCTAATGCCAGATTGGAACTTGATTTGGTTTTGTGCCAATAAACCTGACACTCTTCTAGCCAGAAAACTTAAAAAAAGATGTCTCCATCCAAAATATTCCCTTCGGGAGTTATTACTAGTAGTCCCAATAATATACAAAGCATATTTTTTGCCTTCTTTCAGAGATTTTATCTGGCCTCTTCTAAGACCTCCGAAGCGCAGATATCCTCATTTCTGCACACTTGTGACCTACCATCTCTTTTGACTCAGGAGATTGACACTCTTAATGCCAAAAATCGCAATAGAGGAAGTCAGGAGAGTGTGCTAAAACCAATTGAGTTCTTTGGCTGGACAATAGTGATTGAGGTGGGTAACTCGTAATCGGATTGCAAGTAACTAATAAAATATGTGGCAATATTAAGATCAGTTTTAAGTGTGTATAAATGTACAACATGTCCAATAGAATAGGGCCCTATATTAGAACCCTGACATTGAGAATTTTTAATAAAACACCAAATTGCAATATCCGTCTAATAATAAATGCAATTATGTTTCTTCCATAAAAGAAGCTAGAACAGCATGTATAAATGCTTCTTCCATAATCAAAGCTAATAAGCCATCTTCTTCTACCTAATTTTAAAAAGCTATTAACTTTTTATCAAATCTAAAGGTTCCTAGACATTTAAAAAAAAGAAAAGCTAATTATATTAAGACTTTATGTAAGAAAAAACAAATATAAACCAATTTATCTAGGAAAGAAAAGTTAGCCTTAAACACCTTTAAAAATGATAATACTATTATAAGACAGGCATATTATGATAATGAGAGTAATAGTATACTATATACTAAAAACTATTAATCCAATAGGGACATTTACAGCTGAGTTAGCACAACTAATCGGTCAAGCATGGAAAAATAAGATTCTCACTAAGAAAGAGAAGGAGTTTCTTATTGTAAATTTTCCTAAATTACAACTTTGTATATTATATTTACGTTACATAGGAATTACTATTAGTTTTAATAACAAATCCACCACAAATAATAAAACACTGTTTACAGAAATTAGTGGTACAGCACCCTTCGCTAAAAGACAGTGCTGAATTGATGAAACTTTTAAAAAATCTAACATTGGAAGAAAGGTTGTTAGCAGAGTGAAGAGAGCAGCTATGAGGTTTTGAGACAAGGGAAGTGATATAAAGGGATTTATGATTCCAAATGTTATTTTAGAGGCATTAGGAAGCAAGTGGAGTGACTAACAGGTGCTGCAGACACTGAGTGTTGAATATGATAGATAAGTCTACCTGAGGTGTTCATTATGGATTTCAGTGAAGACAGTTGGTTTAAAATTTTAGTTGTGTCTTGTGTAAGATAGTGGTGTATTTTGGAGATTTTTTTGGGGGATGAAAATTATATGATTTTGTTATTGACTTTATGTGAGGAATGAACGAGAGGACAGGGTCCAATAGAACCACATAGACAACTTACCTTAAGTGTATGGGAAAATTAGTGCTCTTTGACATGCTGCGTTTCAGTGGACGGGAGGACATGTAGGAAGAAATGCTTGAGAGGCAGTTGGCAATATATGCTGTAAGAGATGGGGATAGATCTTGTGTGGAGAGGTTGATCTGCATGTCATCTGCATATAGCTGATACTGAAATCCAAAATGTGTATTAGTCTATCATGTATAGATGGAGAAGAGGAATGGCCTAGGACTGAACCTTGGAATACACCAACACACGGAGGGAGTGGATTGGGAGAATTTTCAAAAGAAGACGGTGGTCAGCTTTTCAAAGGAAGCAGGGAGATCCAACAGAATTACAAGAGAGAAGTGACCCTTTGACTTGGAGGTGAGTAAGGAATTGGGTTAGTTGGTTACAGATAAGTCGTTTTAAAGTCAGGGGAAGTAGAGAGACAACAATGCATGCAGAAGACGAGGAATTCTTTAGAATTAGTGTAATTGTGGTGTGTTTTGAAAATGATGGAAACTTGTTGGTTTTTAGGAAGTGGCTGAATAGATGTGTGAGAGCTGGGATAAGTGTGGTAGAGAGAGGAGGGATTAGGTGTGATAGAATAGGATCAAGTAGACACAGTGGCATAGCAAGGGGAGCAAGAAGGTGGACCACCCCAGTGGTGCTAATTTGTGGGCAGCAAAAATGCCCTCAACTGCCACCCACTGCCAGTAGCCTTCCTGCCCCCTTCCCCCATGCACCCTGCTCTCTCCTCTGAGTGCTTTGACCTGGGAAATGAGGAGCCACCAGGGGGATACGCCTACAGAGGTGAGAGAACTAGGTTGGAGGAAGAGAGAAGGATGGAGGGAAAGGGAGAAAGAAGGGGGTTTTGGAAAGGGAGTGAGAGAGAGGGAGAAGAGACAAGGTGATGGGAAAACACAAGGATGGGAGGTAGGAGATGTAATGGGAGAGAGAGCCACCCCCCATTTGCATCCTGTGCCTGTAAGTCCCAGTTTGCATCCTGTGTCTATAAGAGCCAAACTGTAGCCTCTGCCTGTAAGAGCCAATGTGCAGCCTGTCTGTGCCTGTAAGAGCTAATGCGCAGCCTATGTCTATAAGAGCGCAAGTGTGGCCTGTAAGTGCCAATCTGCATCCTGTGTGTGTAAGAGACAATCTGCATCCTGTAAGTGCCAATGTGCAGCCTGTGCCTGTAATTGGAAATGTGCATCTTGCTCCTGTAAGAGCCAAGCTGCAGCCTGTGTCTTTAAGAGACAATGTGCATCCTGTGTCTGTAAGAGCCAATGTGCATCTTGTGCTTACAAGAACCAAAGTGTTGCCTTTGCCTATAATAAACAAAGTGTAGCCTGTGCCTATAAGAAACAAAGTTCCAAGCAATAACCTGTCTCCTCCTTCTCCTCCTCTTCATCCCCACCATTCTATTGGGTCCTCAAGTCCTCTTAGTACAGTTAAAGTGAATTTAAATTCTATGTTATTTAAGCTGCTAAAATAGCAGCAATTGCCAGTTGTGGTGGGGGAGCTCCTTCTAGGAGGAGCTTTGTTAATTGAGTCTATATATTTTTTAAGAGAACCTTTTTTTATGGAGGGCCCTTTCCGGGAGCAGAAGATGAGGACAATGGCTTCAATCAAGAAAGAGGAGGACCAGAATATCTTCAATCAACATGAATAGGCCATCTAATGCAGAGCAGAAGATTGAGGTCCAGGGTGTCAATGATCATCGATGGATCATAATTTGGAATAGGTTCATTGTAGTTTTATGGATTCCATGTTGCAATATTTACTAACATTCTTTAATATGACTAGGGTTGCTACAAGTACTACTATGTTTCTTGGCTCTGATTCAGTGGCGGAGCTAGTGCATGGGGGGCCCCAGTGCAAAAAGAAAATGTGGGACCCCCCCAGGAGGGGGCAGGCACAAGTTCTTTTTTGCACTTCCCGAACCTCCTCCAACTCACACAGTACATACAGTGGATATAAAAAGTCTACACACCCCTGTTAAAATGTCAGATTTCTGTGCTGTAAAAAAATTAGACAAAGATAAATAATTTTAGAACTTTTTCCACCTTTAATGTGACCTATAAACTGTACGACTCAATTGAAAAACAAACTGAAATATTTTAGGTGGAGGGAAGAAAAAAAAAAGATAAATAATGTAATTGCATTAGTCTGCACACCCTCTTATAACTGGGGATGTAGCTGTGTTCAGAATTAAGCAATAACATTCCAAATCATATAAAATAGGAGTCAGCATACACCTGCCATCATTTAAAGTGCCTCTGATTAACCCCAAATAAAGTTCAGCTGCTCTAGTTGGTCTTTCCTGAAATGTTCTTAGTCGCATCCCACAGCAAAAGCCATGGTACACAGAGCAGGAATAGCTGGCAAGTACTGGCTGTGTGGTACATGTGACAACAATCTCCTGTATTCTTCATATGTCTGGGCTATGGGGTAGAGTGGCAAGACGAAAGCCTTTTCTTACGAAGAAAAACATCCAAGCCAGGCTACATTTTGCAAAAACACATCTGAAGTCTCCCAAAAGCATGTGGGAAAAGGTTTTATGGTCTGATGAAACCAAGGTTGAACTTTTTGGCCATAATTCCAAAAGATATGTTTGGCTCAAAAACAACACTGCACATCACCAAAACAACACCATACCCACAGTGAAGCATGGTGGTGGCAGCATCATGCTTTGGGGCTGTTTTTCTTCAGCTGGAACTGGGGCCTTAGTTAAGATAGAGGGAATTATGAACAGTTCCAAATACCAGTCAACATTGGCACAAAACCTTCAGGCTTCTGCTAGAAAGCTGAACATGAAGAGGAACTTCATCTTTCAGCATGACAACGACCCAAAGCATACATCCAAATCAACAAAGGAATGGTTTCACCAGAAGAAGATTAAAGTCTTGGAATGGCCCAGCCAGATCCCAGACCTGAATCCGATTGAAAATCTGTGGGGTGATCTGAAAAGGGCTGTGCACAGGAGATGCCTGCGCAATCTGACAGATTTGGAGTGTTTTTGCAAAGAAGATTGGGCAAATCTTGCCAAGTCAAAATGTGCCATGCTAACTCATACCCAAAAAGACTGAGTGCTTTAATAAAATCAAAAGGTGCTTCAACAAAGTATTAGTTTAAGGGTGTGCATACTTATGCAACCATATTATTTTTTTTTAAATATTTTTTCTTCCCTCTACCTAAAAGATTTCAGTTTGTTTTTCAATTGAGTTGTACAGTTTATAGGTCACATTAAAGGTGGAAAAAGTTCTGAAATGATTTATCTTTGTCTCATTTTTTTTACAGCACAGAAACCTGACATTTTAACAGGGGTGTGTAGACTTTTTATATCCACTGTATTTAAAATATATATAAAATATATATAAAAAATATAAAATAAATAAATATATAAATAAATATCTATCTATCTATCTATCTATCTATCTATCTATCTATCTATCTATATATTTATATATATATAAATATATATATATATATATATATATATATATATATATATATACATACATGTGGGTCTGTGTCGATATATATATCTTGGCTTTGCATTAAAGCTGTGTAATACAGCATGCATAAGCTTAAAGGAAGCCATGTTTGATAATGGCTAAGGATTGAAGAGCGAGGTATTTGTGGGCATGTTTCCATGTCCCAGCTCAACTTCCCAGAATGCAGTGTAATAACTGTTTTTCTCTGAACTCTGAGCTGGAAGCAGGTTTTATAACTTGCTTTAGATATTCAAATGTGAACACAGATGCACTTTTTATTTACTATATATATATATATATATATATATATATATATATATATATATATATATATATATATACTGTATATATATAAAAATGTGTACATTTACATATACATCTACACACATATATATACATACTAGCTACTTACGGCAATAACATTTGAAGCCATAGTAATGCTGTTTACCATCGAATGTGAGGTTATGGCTTTTCCTTCGGCGCTCTTTGCGAGCCACAACTTGCTAACCTTTGGCACTCATTGCAAGCCCCAAGATGAGCGCCTTCAGTGCTCATCACGTGGCTTCGGCGCTCTTGCAAGCCTCTTCCCCTGTGTGCTTGATAGGCCTCGCACTTGAGCACCCTTGTCGCTCATTGCGAGCCTCTCTCCCTGTGTTACTACCTTGGGTTAAGTGTCACTTGCTTTGATTAAGTGTTACTGCCTTTGATTAAGCATTACTGACTTAAGTTAAATGTTACTGCCTTGTATAAAGTGTTAGGCCCTCATTCAATTGCAATTTTGCCAATTGAATAAGGCTCTAAATAAGCACATAACATATATTTTTTAAAGATGTTTTTGGTTAGTAAGCATCTATCCAAAAGCAAGGTCTTCACTAACTAAAAACTTCTTTAAAAAAATATGCTATGTGCTTATTTAGAGGCCTATTCAATTGGCCAAATCGAATTGAATGAGGCCCTTAGTGTTTAGCGTTAAGTCTTAGTGCTTAGCGCTGGTATTTACGTCCTTCGAACGCCTTGTCCATCCTTCGGCTACGTTGTACGTCCTTACGCCTCGTTTTGGGTTTGTTTAATTTTTTTCCCGCTTCAGCAAATTCCGATCGGAAAAAAAAAGCCAAAATATGCTTCAAATTTACTTGCAACCTCACTCACAGGCTTCATGGCACTCCTCCTGAGCTTTGTGTGAGTGAGTAAGGAAATTTAAGGCATATTTGTGTGTTTTTGCAGTTTGGCGTTTCGACCGTTAAACGTGTATTTTTGCGGGTTATAATTTCTCGGCCGTCGCTAAGTTCCAAGTTGTACGGGCTGTAATTTTGTGGGCGACCGCTAATTTGCCGTGAGCACCTTCTGCACTCTTTTGATCTTAGTCCTGCTTGTCTCGGAATGAGTGGCTGTGGCGCTCACCTCCACCAGTGCAATAAGCATCTTCGGTGCTCATTGCCTAAGTCCTGCGGGTCGCGGGGATGAGCGCCTGCAACGCTCATCTCCACCAGCACAATGAGCCCCTTTGGCACAGCGTTACAAACAATTACTGGCAAGCCCCCACTGCTCACAGCTATATATGTGATACCATATACATTTATACATTTACATATGTATCTATACATATATATATATATATATATATATATATATATATACACACACCTATATAAATACTTTCTCACGTGCCCGATGCTGCACTCTGCTTCCTGGGGTGTGGAGGGGCCACGGCAGGCCAGAGGGTCAAAGAAGGCCAAAGTGGTCCGAAGGGGCCGCAGAGATTCGCAAGGGGCAAAAGGGGTCCGCAAGGGCTGAGGGAGCCACATAAGGCCGAGGGAGGCCACAGTGGGCCACGGGGGGCCACAGGGAGCTAATAGAGTCCGCAGAGGTCCGTGAGGGGCCACTGAAGGCTGAGGGGGAACACAGGGGGCCATAAAGGGCCACATGGGTCCCACGGGAGGTCCGCAGGGGCTATAAGGGGATGTGTGGGCCATAAGTGGCCCTGGGGACCAGAAAGACCCCAGGCGTGCCACAGGGGCCCCACAGATGTCACATGGGACCCGCGGGAGCCATAGAATAAATTCAGGGGCCACAGAGTATCCAAAGGGGCCACAAAAGACCAACAGAAAGCTGAGGGGGAAACTGGAGGGCCACATGAGCCACATGGGGGCTGCAAGGGCCACAGAGGCCAAGGGACCTCTGTAGCTTGCTCCAGTTGCACCAGCAGTAGCTCCGCCTCTACACTGATTCTATACATAACTGTTTACATAACCTGTAGGGAACGTTTTGAGTGCTCGTAAATTAATCTTCGTAACGTGATAAACTCCCTGGATACTTAAATGTAAGTTCCACTGTGATGGCTATGCAAAAGCACAGTAAATTATCTTGTAAGAACTCTTGTATGGCTGAAGCAGCCTTATGGGTGGTCCTATGGGGGCCATGGGATTGAGCCCTTAGTTCCTTTATTCTCCACTGAAGAGAAAAGGATTAGGATTGTTATAGTAACTAGTCCAGTTGCCTCCCGGTGAATACATAGAAAGAAAAATCTATTTGCTTGAAATCTGAAAAATGAAACAACGTATTAGAAACACTTATCTGTTTAACTATAAATGTATTTTAATTTGAGGTATAATTTGCCATAATTAGCCATTACTGTTTCACATATAACACTTAACTATCTACTGACACACATCATTTTGTAAGTAATAATTCCAGTATGTTTCATAGCAGTGAAATCATGGTATTGTTGATTTTGACTTGCTAATGAAAAATGTATGTTTTCAGCTTTTGTAGATGATGTGGCATATTCCCTTTTGTAGTAACTCTTTGAATAGAAAACAAAGAGTTACAGTCATTTGACAAATCACTTGGAAAATGAATCTTACATTGTTTTCAAATGACCTTATAAAAAGTACATTCCCATAATTGTAATAAGTACATACATTTTCCAGAGAAAACAGACATTTTTCTAAATTGTGTAAATAACATTTCTTACATGGCCAAATAAATGCAAAAGCAGCCCATTTAATTATTATGATTGTATTCCATCTAATTCTCAGCAGTCAGGAATATTACATTTAATGTTTTCACAATTAAACAGGTGTTTCCATTCTCCCATAAACTACATTTGGGTGATTGGGTGTTATCTGTGTTCATACAGATTTATGATACATGCTGCTAGATTTCATGAATTGACACTAGGAGATGTGAGAGTAGTTTAAAGTTTACTAAGTGCCACATTCAATTGCAAGCCCGCAACTCAATTGCAGATAGCCGAATGTCTGCGAGTGTGTTGCGGGCTCCCGTTGGTCTATGTTTGCAATGCTATTTAATTGCTCAACCGCGCAAGTAACGGGCCCGAGGCCACAACCGTAAACCATGCACTGGTTTGGAGCAGTTCAGTGCGGGGACATGATCAATTCAATTTGAATCAGCCAACAGAAAATGAGATATTATTACGGCAGTAAAACATGCAGGTTACGTGTCAATCAATCAGGTTTGGAGGTTCGATATGCGATCAGGCTTGCAAATCCCAATAATAAAGAATTATGAAAATGAATGCCAATACAGTTCTAGTCCATATGGGTGGCCTGATATATATTAACTTATTGATACCCAAGATCGATTTAACCCCAAAATGACACATAAAATGTATTTTAATTTCCTGCCGATTTGTGAGCTAGAGACTGTTGTGGACTAGTGGGTGGTTCTTTGGTTGTTGCTTGTTACCCTGATCTGAAGGCGGTATGACCAGAGATACCTGGTCTGGTGATCCCATGCTTCAGGGAATGGCAAGTTGTATGCTTCTGTTGGTGTGGCCCGGGATCTGCTGCTTTTCTTGGGGGTCCGTTCACATCAGTGTCCGAAAAAAGAAATGCAAAGTGGGGTGGAAAAAAGCGCAAGATACCCCCTGTAGCCCCAATAATATGGGGTGATGTGTGATCTGCAGCTCTTAGTGTAGGTCCCTTCTGTGTGGGAATGATGTGAGGGAGGTTGTGTCCTCCTCTCGCTGTGATATGTGTATAGTTCACGGAGCGATAGATAAATAATAAGTATTTATCAACTGGCAGGTTGCCAGTGTTGATCTGCTCTTTCTGTAATTTTTATCCTGATGGCACTGTGGTTGAAAGCTACTATGTAAGTATCAGCTTGTCAGTGTCACGTATTTGTTGAAATTGTAGTATCCATTTTTGAGATGCAAATTATAATGGTAATAAGTAAATACACTTCAAACGCGTTTCTTTGTTTCGCTGACGGCTTCCTCAGGGATAATAATATTAATGTTGGTGTTGGTAATACCCTGTAGTCTGTGAATCGCTGTCCTGGGTATTCCTGTGTTGGTAATAGTTACCATAAGCAAAATGGCGAAACGCATTTGAAGTGTATTTACACATTAACATTATCATTTGCATATCAAAAATAAGTGGTGATGTTGTTGTGCACCAACTCATTGGATTTTTAAAGTTTTTAGACTTTTTATCTTTTGTATATGGTACCTATCACATGACCGATTACTGTATATTCTATCTGTGGCATACTATGAATAAAACTGGTTAATCAATTCCTGTTCCATCACATTGATTTTGGTCACGTATGGAGGATCTATGGTTGTTTTGGATACTATCATTTCAACAAATACGTGACACTGACAAGCTGATACTTACATAGTAGTTTTCAACCACAGTGCCATCAGGATAAAAATCAGGGAGAGAGCACATCCACACTGGCAACCGCCAGTTGATAGATACCTAGGCCCTCATTCAATTGCGATTTAGCCAATTCAATAGTGCATTAAATAAGCACATAACATATATTTTTTAAATAAGTTTTTAGTTAGTGAAAACCTTGCTTTTGGACAGATGTTTACTAACTGAAAACTTCTTTAAAAAATATGTTATGTGCTTATTTAGACCCCTATTCAATTGGCCAAATTGCAATTGAATGAGGGCCTTAGTATTTATCTTTCTCTCCGTCAACTATGCACGTATCACAGAGAGAGGAGGAAGCAATCTCCCTCACATCATTCCCACACAGAAGGGACCTACACTAAGAGCTTCAGATCACACATCACCCCATATTATGGGGGCTACAGGGGAATCATGCACTTTTTTTTCACCCCACTTTGCAGTTTTCAAAACAACAACACAATTCAAAGGCATCAATTCTACGTCACTCAGACATTTTTAAGGTCCAGCTCTCACGTCTGTAAGTTACCTGGGGAAATTCCATAGTGCTAACTATGCAGACCTTGTTGATAGTGTAATATATTTACTTTTTACTAGCTTGCCCAAGCTTGCCATTGCTTCCACCCAGATGCAAACGTCTTTTAATTTCATGGCTGCAGTCACCATCTGAAGACATCTTGGAAACAAGGAGAATAAAATCTGTCACTGACTCCACTTCTTTCCCATCTATTTGCCAGGGACTGATATTGTTGTTTGCCATGATCTTCCTCTTTTTACATTGAGCAGCAGAACAGATTTTGCCCTCTCTTCTTTCACCCTCGTCAGTAGGTCCTTTAGTTACTCCTCACTTTCAGCCATCAGCGTAGTATCATCTGTGTATCTTAGGTTGTTGATATTTGTTCCAGCAATATTGATTCCGTCTTTGGATTCATCCAGCCCAGCTGTATGCATGATGTACTCTGTGTGTAAGTTGAATAAATACGGTCACAATATACAACCTTATCCCACTCCTTTTACGATCTTGAACCATTCTGTTGTTCCATGATCGGTACTGACCATGGCTTCTTGGGCCACATACAGATTCCTCAGGAGACTGATGAGAAGATCTTGTGCATCTCATTTCGAACATGACGCATTTTGCTGTGATCCACACTGTCAAAGGCTTTCGAATAGCCTATGAAGAAGACGTAAATGTTTTTCCAGAACTTTCTTGCTTTTTCTATTATCCATCGAACATTGGCAATTTGATATCTTGTGATTCCTCTTCTGCAGAACCCAGCTTGCACATCTTGTAGTTCCTGGTCCATATATTGTTGGAGCCGAGCTTGTAGGATCTTAAGCATTACCTTGCTTGCATGTGAAATGAGTACAACTGTTTGATAATTGGAGCGCTCTTTGGCACTGCCTTTTTGGGGGATTGGGAAGTACACTGACCTTTCCCAGTCTCTTGGCAACTGTTGAGTTTCCAAATGTGTTGGAAAATGGCAAGCAACACTTTCACAGCATCATCTTGTAAGATTTTGAATATTTCAGCCAGGATTTCAACATCTCTTGCAGGTTTATTATCATCAAGGCTTCCTATGGCCCATCTCACTTCACTCTCCAAGATGTTTGGCTCCAGCTCATTGGACAAACTGTTGAGGTCATCACTGCTGTTAAGTTCCTTTCTGTATAGATCTTCAGTGTACTCCTGCCACCTCTTCTTAATCTGATCTGCTTTTGTTAATTCCCTACCATTTTTGTTTTTTATCACACCCACTTTGGCATGAAAGGTTTCTTTGAGACCCCCAATTTTCTTGAAGAGATCTCTTGAATTTCTAATTCTGTTATCTTCTTCTATCTCTTTACATCGCTCATTATAGAATGTCTCCTTATCTCTTCTTGCTATTCTGTGGAATTCTGCATTCAGGTGGACGAATATTTTCCTATCTCCACTACCTTTCGGTTTCCTTCTTTCCTGGGCTACTTTCAAAACCTCTTTGCCTTCTTAGTTTACTTTCTTTTGTGGATATTCCTTGTTGCTGTTTCCTGGATAATGTTGCTAATTTTGGTTGAATATTTTCATAGAACTGAAATACTTCAGCCTCTTCAGTATCCATGGTTTGAGCATAGACTTGGATCACTGTGATTGGGTTGTAACCGAGTACTGCTTTGGCCAGACTTTGATTGACTATGAGGGCTACTCCGTTTCTTCTGTGGGATTCTTGAGTTCACTAATTCCCAGAAAATCATTATTTAACCTTGTCATCTCATGTTAGACCACATCCAGTTTGCCTTGGTTCATAGATCTAACATTCCAAGTTACTATGCAGAATTATTATTTGCAGCACTGGACTTTCCTTTCCCTACCAGACACATGTGCAGCTTGATGTCCTCTCTGCTTTGCCCCAACCACTTCATTAGATCTGGTGCTACTCATACTCGCCCTCTACTTCCTCAGTAATGTAGTAGGCATGTTCTGACCTGAGGGACTCACCTTACAGTGCCATATCATTATGTCTCTGGTTCTGCCTGTGGATACGTTTATCTTAGCAAAGTTACTGCAGTGGGTTGCTAGTGCCTTCTCCAGTGGTCAGTGATTTGTCTCTTCTATGACCTGCCCATCTTGGGTCACAAATATTATATAGTATAGCTCACAGCTTTGGTGAAGTACACAAGCCCCATTCATCATGACAAGGTTGTGATCCATCATGGCAAAGACTTCTCTTTTCAAGAAGTGGAGTGTGCTTGTATGGAAAGGGAATCTCTGGTATATGTGTTTATGGAGAAAGGCTTTATGGCTGAGAAAGTTTGGAGGGTAAGATTATGGTATTTGCGTGCTTAGCTTATGATTCTATGTTGTATATGGGACTTGTGAACAAGGAACATGATCTGTTTTGGAAGAAAATTTGTGATATATATGATTGTATGGTGACTTCATTATTTTTGTGTTTATGTTTTTTAAGCATGTGTCACAGAAAAAGGTTAATGTTAAAAAAAAAAACTGTCCCACAACACCCCAAAAGTTGGACAGAACTGCTTTAATACATCTTTGACATGAGCTCATTCCTGTGCACTTTATAAGTCAGTGTAAAAACACTTGTTATAAATAAAAAAATGACAAAGCTGTTCCATGTTATAGGTAAAAAAATATGTGTGAACTATTCACAATACGTGTCATTTATTGTTAATAACATATTTCCAGTGATGTCTTCTAAATTCTGGCCTAGTAAGAGCAATATTACATTTCCGTTTGATTTACAGAATCATTTGGCCAGGTTGCTCGCTACACTGTTATGGTGTAAATGCCTGTCACAATTAATTTACAAGATGGCTTGGTCCATTGTCCAGTTCACAGAAACCAAGGAACTTTAATATGTATGTATCTGATGACAGAAACTGTTAACGCCTGTCTATTACATGGGCCAGTGGGTCATTTGAAAACTCTGAGGTCAGTGCTGAGTTACTGTTAAAGTTTTGCATTTGAATAGATTGTCATACATTGGCAAAAGGACATAATTTAAGGCAGTCATAATGACCAAGTGGTATTATCTGGCTACAATTTAGGGGTGATAAAACCATCTGGCCTAATATACAGTTATATTAATTTGCATTAAATATTTTGTTACAGAGTAGATCAGTGTATGGCACATCCATTTTGTGCTATAAAGCAATTTTCCAATTATTTGTAAATAACTGAGTATTAATAATTATATTAATAACTAAACATTGATAATCTGCAAAACAGATTTAAAAAGTAAAAATATAAAAACAGCCTTTCATTTCTTTCCATTTTCTGAGATGGTTTCTTCATATAAGGCCAGAGCACACAGAAGAGACTGTTACCAGGAGGGAGAAAGGCTGAGTCCAAGGCAGATGAATAGTAGTATAGCCCAAAGGTCAGGACAGGATGAGGGCAGAAGAACAGTTTCATGTCCCTATCAATACTCAGGTGAATGTAAACACACATTGGCATAACAGTCTACAAATGATAAAAATACTTTGGGTCATAAACGATGTCTAGAAAGATGAAAAAAGTTTCATATACAAACTATTTGGGAAAGGCATTTTAATCATAACCATGTAGACTGCAACATGGCTAAGTGACACTTTAAATCAAATGGAAATGTGATACTGCTCCTACAAAACCAAAAGTTAAACATTCACTGGCAGAGATTGCTTTTATGTGGGCTCATTAAAAAAAGGTAAAACTAAGTGAAAAACACATGGCTCTTTAAATCAAAGCAATTACATACAACAAAGATAGGCTGAGATATATATCTCAACCCAATCACGCTTCAGCTCCAATCAAATCTTGTGGGTGCCCACAAATCAGCTCACTAGCATTTATTACTTTGTCATTAGTTAGATTGGATAGCCAGTGAGAGATGGTTTTGGTGCTACATTTTATAATAGGAGTTATTATTTTGCATTTCACAATCATCTTACTTCAGTGTTACATACATAAAATGTCTCAGAAACCTAGTATACATTCAACTTTGCTAAATTTAGCTCAGTTACATTACATATTACTTTGGAGAGTTACATTGTTCATGTTAACAGTGGTTGAGTTTAAACATGGTTGATATGAAAATCTCATGATAGTCTCAGACTTCTTGGGCAAAATCCTATTATTTTCTCTCTTCCTACAGCATGTTAGTTTAAAGGAATCTGGCCTGTGACATCAAAGAAGTTGGACAGAGCTAATACACATTTGACCTTAGTTACCTACATACGGTAGTTTAGATGTAAAATAAATATTCTTGTTATAAATAAAGATGAAAGATCTAAGAAAAGACAGACTACACTGTGCCATATTATTCATACCATTATTATTATTTATTATCTTTTATTTGTATCGCGCTCCCATGGGAGGGAGGGCAATTCTGAGATTCTCACAGATGAAGTAGGCCTTAAAACCAGAGTGAGTTTGCACTGAAAGAAAGAGAGAATGGATCGGGGTCAGACTGTTCAGGAAGATAGGAGAGTAAGAAAGAAATGGGAGAGAGACATTACAATGATGGTATGTGAGGAGGGGGGAGGAGATTTGAGGTAATTATGCCAGCCATAAATGGGGAAGGGATGGGGGAAGATGGGGATGGCAAAACAGGATATAGGAAACAGTAAAAAAAATTGAAAACAAAACATCAGAATTATTTCTATCTGCCAAGATATAATAACATGCATACAGTAGTGATATTAATAAACATATTGGCTCCAGGGATGGCACAGTTTCCATAGTCTTCTCCATACCTGCTGAGGTGTTCTGAATGCAATTCTGAGATTCTCACAGATGAAGTAGGCCTTAAAACCAGAGTGAGTTTGCACTGCTGAGGTGTTCTGAATGCAATTCTGAGATTCTCACAGATGAAGTAGGCCTTAAAACCAGAGTGAGTTTGCACTGCTGAGGTGTTCTGAATGCAATTCTGAGATTCTCACAGATGAAGTAGGCCTTAAAACCAGAGTGAGTTTGCACTGCTGAGGTGTTCTGAATGCAATTCTGAGATTCTCACAGATGAAGTAGGCCTTAAAACCAGAGTGAGTTTGCACTGCTGAGGTGTTCTGAATGCAATTCTGAGATTCTCACAGATGAAGTAGGCCTTAAAACCAGAGTGAGTTTGCACTGCTGAGGTGTTCTGAATGCAATTCTGAGATTCTCACAGATGAAGTAGGCCTTAAAACCAGAGTGAGTTTGCACTGAAAGAAAGAGAGAATGGATCGGGGTCAGACTGTTCAGGAAGATAGGAGAGTAAAAACAGCATTAAAGAGTTCTAACATTTTAATTCACATAATTTAAAATATTTAATAACTTACTTCCAGTAATGTCAGACAAGCTATTTTGGGTTGTTTATTTCTGGCTTTGTAAGAGCAATATTACATTTCCATTTGGTTTAAAGTATAACTTAGCCATGTTGCAGGCTACATGGTTTTGATTTAAACGCCTTTCACAAATAGTTTGAATATGAAACTTTTTTTTATCCTTCTAATCAAAGCTAATGACCCATAGTATTTTTTATCAGTTGTAGATTGTTATGCTAATGTGTGCTTATATTCAACTGAGTAGTAATAGGGAAAACATATTCATAAATTGGGTAAAATGGTAAAGTTCCATCTTCAGATTCTAAATAATGGACAAACTTGTCACCCTTTATACAGTACATATCTAACAGGAAATAGGCATAGCAATGGCTTAGTTTGAGTTAGTAGTAATTTTGCTTTGACAGTCTATTAGATAGATGCCTGTAGTATGCCTTAGATACACCATAGAGCCTACACTATAGCACTAAAGAAACAGTAGAGGAGACAGTGTATACTTTTGTATATTTTGTAAATGCAATGCTAAGAAAAATGTCAAAGGCTCATTTATAACTTCTACACTTTTATCTTGATGTCCATGTAGATAGAGAGATTCTTGTGAGGAATTTATTAATTATCTTTATTATATCTGTAGATAAAAAACGCAGATAATAAAAAATTATAAAACACTTTTTAAAAACAACAAAGATGACTCATAGTTTAAAGCATACAATATGCAAATTTTAGATATGGAACATTGTTCTTATAATGATAGAGCTTAAAATGCTTTTGAATTCTTATCCAATAAAAGCAAATAGAGTTGTTTAATTAATGCCGTTTTATTTAATATGGTGGAATAATCCTAACAAAATGAGGTGAGTGATCTAGGATTTTTTTTAAATAATTATATGCATATATTAATCAGGAATCAAAATATTACAGATAAATTAATTTGGTATCTGGAGCTACCTGCTAGTTTAAAGTTCCCCAACTATTAGGGCCTCATTCTATTAAAGACCGTAAAATGGCTGCAAAGCTGGGATTTCTTGCGAGGGTGCTGCGGCCCCTCGTAGCCCTACGTCTACGTTGCTATTCAAATAAAAGGGGCCGCAGCACACCCCTTCCTATGGCTGATCGCAAGCCATGCAATCGGCCGTTAGCTTTGGCGAGATTGGACCTGTTTGCAGATGTTAGCCCAAAGTGCAAGCCCTTCAAACTAAAAAGTGGGAAATAAATTCAATGCAGCCCTGTACAGCGCTGTAATTGATAGGTGACACATTGGGTGGCATGAGGATGACATGTAGTACATTGGCTAGTTGGCACATCGCCGTTAGCCAATACTGTCATTTGTGGCCACAAGTCCGCCGGGTTTGGAGATTGAGTTGCTGCCTTTGAAGTCATCCAAGCCCAGGAGTACGGGCTTGGATTCAAATGTCCCGCCACGGCTCCTTAAAGGGACCGCGGCACACTAATGATTACCCCAAGCCACGGGGGTACTGTAAGTAATCCCGCGGCAACTAACATTAACCTCCCCCACCCTGCAGGGTCCCCATCGTGACCCATGGAGAATCCCCACAGTAACCCTTGCATTAAAAATTTAAATTTCCCGCCTGCGCGGGTCCTGAAAGAATCTTAAAGGTACTTAAATGACCCGCAAGAAATAAAGAATTAACCCCTGCCATGGCGGTACTATAAGTACCCCTCGTCATCTAAAATTAACCCCAGCCAAAATAAAATAAAATAAAAAACCTGTCATCAAAAATAAAAAAACTATGTTAACAATAATAAAAAAAGTACATTACAACCCCCCAATACAAAAAATAAAAAAAGACATTACAAACCCCAACCCCAATACAAAAAATAGAAAAAGGACATTATAAACCCCCCACTACAAAAAATAAAAAAATTACACACCTGCAAAGAAAAGGCATATACAAATATACATAACATTACAGTAAAAAATACATTATAAATATGCCCCTAACTACAATACATTACCCCCTATCTATACTTTACCCCCTATCTAGACAACATTACTCCTTATCTAGAAAACATAAACCCCTATCTAACATTACCCCCTATCTATACATAACCCCCTATCTACAGTATAAACAACCCCCTATCTATAAATTACCCTATATCTATACATTACCCCCTATCTAGAATACATTAAACCCTAAATCTAAGCTAAAATGGAATAATTTAGACCACTTACCTTTGCAGATGTCCCTTCAGGAAAAAAAGGGAACCCCTAGGAAAAAAAAGAAACATTTAATTAGTACAAAGCACTGCATATAACAAATATGCATTGTAAATACATTATTAAACTCACCTTTTCAGCATGTCCTCGTCCATCTTCTTCTGTTCCCCGGATCGGCTCCTGGAAAAATAGATACATAACATTAGTATAACACATACATGTAAACACAAAACATTATGAACATTACACATAAAATACATTAAACATACTTATTGGCTGAAGGCATCTGCGCCTTCTGATTGCGGAGCTCTGTATTTTGTTTTTTTTAGAGCGCAGATTTTTGAAAGGCCCAGCCGGGGCAGAAGGCGACAAGGCCAGGGATATTGCAGACAGGTAAGTTTAATGTATTTAGTTAGGGTTAATTGTGTAGTGTAGTGTTTAGACTTTGTCATGAGGGTCCTGGAAGTACCCTCATGGGACTTGTAGGGTTAACCTAGGGGTTAATAGTGTCCTATAGGGGTCTATGTAGACACCTATTGGACTGAGGCGTTTAATTATTACATTGACCCCCATGAGTGATGGGGTTAATTTTAGGGGCCGTGGGGGGGAGGTTTATAGTACCCCCGCTGCTTAGGGGTAACCATTAGTGTGCCAAGGGCCCTTTAAGGACCAGCGGCAGGAAATTTAAACCCCGCAATTTACCAGGCTTGAAATTTGAATTCAAAACCGTGGCAGTAAATTTTAAATAATGTAGATGCTGCGAGGGTCCCTCTGCGGCAAGGGAAGGGGTTAATGCGGGGAGCATGCAGGGGTCCCTATTGGGACCCATGCAGCAAGGTGTTAATGTGGGGAGCCTGCAGGGGTCCCAATCGGACCCCTGCAGCAAGGGTTAATATGTCCCAATGGGAGGATTTGAATAGGGTTGGGTTCTTCCATGCGGCCGAATCTCTTGCGGTTGATTGGGATCAAAGGCTTTCCCTGCGGCAGGGGTGGCCGCAAGGGAAAGCAGGGCGCCGGCCGCAAGGCGGCTGGAGCCCACGGTCACAAGATAATAAAATAAATAAGTATCTTGCGGCCATCCCTTGTGGCCATGCAGCTACTACAGCCATTAATAGAATGAGGCCCTTACAAGTACTAGTAAAACACATTTATTTATTAAAGTGCTGTTATACTTAATGTATCATCATACTAGCTCTGATATATTACAAGGCTCTTAGCCACAAATACTCATCAAACACATTTTGCAGGCACTTTTGTGCAAAGTTTTTTATATTGGCAAGTACTGTTTATATTAATGTATCCCTGTAATGGCTCTGATATATACAGAGATCTTGGTCTCAAGTACAAATAAAGCACCTTTAACACTTTTGCTGGCTCTGAAACACCCAGCTCTAATATATTGCAAGGATCATAACCCCAGATATACATCAAACACCTTTTAAATGCACTGTTGTGCTAATATACTCTGATAAATACAGAGATCTTATTATTAACTAGCGACTTGCCCATCAAAAAATGATGGTCAATAAAATGTAATACTGGGAATGCTGTTTGCCACACAATGTGAGTCTGTGACACTCTTAACCTTTTTGTTATGTTGAAAGAAGTACAACAATTATAATAACTTTTTTTTATTTTGTTAACAGTCTACTTGTCTTTCAACAACTGGTAAACAATCATTCTTTAACCATATAAAATGTTTTAATAGTCATGTATGCAGGAATAATGTAACAATGGATGAAGTTTGCATGAATAAATATTTGTAAACCATTACATAAATGCTTTGCAACACGCAACTTAGATTTGAAACATTAGTGAACCATTTTATTAACAATACTAACATTTTTTAAATCTGAGGTATGGATGATTAACATAACATTAGGTCAACTTTATATGAATGAGTATATGAAACCATTTGATAATGGTTTGTAACATGCAACTTTTATTTAAAGTATTGTTAAAACACAAAGGTATTGAATCCAGAGGATGGCAAAAAGCCCCATGAAAACTAAGCCAATTGTATCAAAGAAGGGAAAAAATGAATTCCTTCCTGATCCCATTAACTGGCAATTGGATTGCTCCCTGGATCAATACTCTGTATTTAATTATACATTTCATTTTTACAACAAATGATCATCCTCCTACTAACATGAATTGTTAATTATATACAATGAAACAACGTTTGTGACCTTTGCAAAAACAATTTTAAAATTACAAACAAAGTTAATGTATTAAACTTAAATAAAATAAATTTAAATAAATAAAATGTAACGTAACTGTTTTGTGGGGCCAATCCTGGCAAAAGGCCACTTCCAATTTTGTCTATGGGATATAACCACTGTTTATTGTTGTTGTTTTTTTTGTTTTGTTATTGTTGTAGTTTTGTAAAATTGTACATAGAGTTTCCTATGTGGTCCTCTAACAAGCCCGAGTGACATTAAATTTCATCCTCGAAATGAAACCACTATTCTCTGTGTTTATAAAACCTCATAGTACACAATGTTTTTGGAAAAAATTAGTCCATCATGTAATAGAGCACCCTGACTTGGGTTGTCTTCAATTGAACCTTTAATATCATCTGGATATGTGCACCATGAAAAAGCAACAGGTTCCTGTAACAAAATACCCACAGACTTAAAAGTTTGTCTTTGGAATTTATTTATGGTCATGGCAAATGCCATGATAACTGGAAATTGTCTTCTTTGAAGGGCAAAAGGCAAACCACTTTCACTTGGAGCCAAATCAATTCTTGGTATAAAAACTTGTTCACCTTTATGGGTACCAGTCATAATTTCTGCATGTATGAAATGATCTTTTAAATCGTACTAAATTAATCTGGTCCCATTACAAAGTCCTTTTTTTGGATTCATATTTCTCAATAGCATGACAATTGCCCCTTTTTTCAATTGCAAAACATGTGGTGGCATCCCAGATGTTGTTAAAGAATTTATACATTCTATACTAAAGTTAGATTCACTGTCTTTATCGTCAGCCAGAACTGAATCTGCCCTATAATAATTCTTTCGGGGTGGGTTGGTGAATTTAAAAAAATCGCTATTTAGATTCAAGGCATCTATATTTTTAGATGTTAATATCACTTTGTTTTGCAATGTCTGAGTAATCGTCATTATTGAGAGGCCATTTGTGATGGCATTTAAATGGTATCATTGGGTAATTCATTTATTTGTGGATGTTTTCCTTCTCCAATTTGAATGAGCCAATCATTGAATTCATTTTGGCCTTCAGATCTCATATTTAATTCTAACTTGAGGTGTGTAAATATTTTCAACAGTTTACTTGTCTTGATACATGTTTCAATGGTGTCAGTCCTATTTCCATGTGGCACAAGAGGTAATGTTTGCCTCAAATTTCCTCCTAACAACATCACCTTTCCAACAAATGACTATCCATCCAAATGATTATCCATCACTTCTTTTAATAATCTATCAATACATTGCAAAGAATGACATGACATCATTGTTGCCTTATCTACGAAAATGTATTTACTGTAGAATTCAGTCGAATATCTGACACTGATGTTTCTAAAATGGGAGCTGGCAGTTTAAATCCACTATGCACAGTTCTGCCACCTTCTAACAAAAGTGCAGCAATTCCAGTTGTTGCAAATGGCATTGCTATTTGACCCTGTGCTCGAATGTAACTCATCAAACAATTGTACAGATACGTTTTTCCTGATCCACCAGGGCCATCTAGATAGAAATAACGGTCTTTGACCATATCATCATCTGTAGCATTTGTGATGGCATTAAATGCTTGCAATTGTAAAGTATTTAAAGTTAATAGTTTTTCTTGTGTTTTTTGTTGTTGAAGCTCAGTGTCATAATCATCAAAGTTGATGTCATCTATAAGTCCTGGATCAGGCAAATTAAAACTTGCACAATTTAAACCATGAGCAAGAAATATTTCTTGAATTTCCATCAATGCTTTTAAGAGTGCAATGTGCTCATTGTAACGTTTCAAGAAGTCTTCACACATATTTAATTTAAATGTTTCCCACAAAGCATCAGTTACATTGCAAAAGATGCAAATGAATGCAAATTGTTCTCTCATTTGCTTTGGCATTTGACATAGTGCTGCTTCTTCCTGACACCTCTCCCATTCTTTATCATCTTCTATTAAGTTTTGATGTCTTGCAGCTAATAGGAAAGTATCATAAACTATGTCATTCACTGTGCGTAAATGTTCATAACTTTGTGCACCGGAAACATGTAAAAGAAGTCATTTTAAACTGAAACGTTCAATGTCTCTTGGACTGACGGTATAGATTTGTGTTATCTCTTTTTCGTTGTCGGCCATTTACAAATACATAGTGATATGGAATCTCAATGTATAAAAATTGTCTGGGTTCAGTGTCCTGCCAGTTTAATTTAAATTAAGCAGTAAGTGTTATCTCTCGATGTTCACTTATGGCTAAGGCAGTTATTTCATTGCCTGCAGTAAAGCAAAGAAACTGACTTTGTGGCAAATGGACAGCTAATCAATACACAGTATGTGACCGATCATGCATCTCAAATTTTAGAAGACGCCACATTGCCTCTGGAGCACTGACATAGCGAGCATCTAAATAACATGAAAGTTCGTCATGTAAAATTGGATTTTCCTTTTGGTTTTGTGCACATTGCAACAGTTGCTGCACCATATTTTTTTTATATATATTTATACACAAATTGGATGGATTTAATAGAAGTGCAAGCTTCCACATTTATGTGTGCATTGTACTTCATCAGCAAATGTGGATTGTATGGAACTACATATCTATTATCAACCTTTTGGCCACGGATAATAGCTGTTTGTCCTTATCTTCTTTTATACAAAGGGTATCCATCACAATTACCATAAGTTTGCATTTGAAATAGTTTTGGGAACTTTTTTGTACATTTTTTATTTTTCATACATGGTGAATTTGGATTGATATCTGCACATGGGCCATGAATCATTCTGTGTGTTACAATCTCATAAAGTTTTGAATATTTTTCTGGATGTGGCAATTCAGCAGTAATTACTGAATCCACTCTCTCTGCAGTATTCAATGTATATTTTTCCTGCCGGATTAAAAGTATGTGTGCATGTGGCAGGCTTCTTTTTTGAAATTCAATGGTATAAACAAAAGCCACACATTTTCCAAATAACTCTGCTTTAGTTATATCATATATTAATGAATTTAGTTTTATTTTGAATACTCTTGCCACTAAATCTGGTCGGTCAGAAGTATTTTGTCCAAGATTCAAATTTTCCTTGATCTCTGGCCATTGTGGATTACATGTGAATGTAATGAATAAATCTGGTTTTCCAAATTTTGTGACAATAGCAATGGCATCATTATATCTTTCTCGTATATTGCGGGGAGATCCTTAGAAAGTGGATGGAAAATGATTGCTCTTCCAGCGGGAATGTCTCTGTTGGTAGCCAATTCAGCAACATAATCCATCAATCCACAATATTGTTCTATGTGAAGCTTGTTTTGTTAAAATTTGATAAAATTTTGATTATTTGCTTCAACTTGTAGATAGGAATCAATAATCCATTGTTGTGTGAGTTTACCCCTTCATAAAATAGGATTAAAATGATCCAGAATAGCAGTATGGGCCACTTTATATTCCCGCGTAGAATATTGCATCAAACACGAACTTTATATTGGGATAACTTTGCAATTGTAGTTTTTGTTCCTATCCTGGTTCACCATTTGGGATATGTCATTGGATTCAAATTACAACTTAATATATTTAGGTTTATAAAAGGTTGGTCTTCATTCCGTGGATATATTCTAATATCCTGCTGAAAAGGTGGTTCACCATCCTCATTTTTAAAGACCATGGCAACCTAATTTACAGTTGGTAAATTATACCATCTTTGATCAGTGTTGCGATCTCTTTTTAAAACCATATTTACTCTTGGCATTGGTAATTGATGTATTTGTGCATGTTTTCAACCTGTGCTTATTGTTTGTATGCTTGACTGTATGGTTTGTTGGCCATAGATCCAGCTGTTCAAAGACTATGCGCAAATACTGTTTATTTTCTGGAAGCGTCATCCATTGTTCAACAGCTTCCATCGTATCTAAGAAATATAACTGTGCACATTTCCTTTGCTCTTCTTCTTGTGGGTGTAAATGTGAAGTGCGGTGGTAAATTTGTTGTTGAACTCTAAAACAATATGGACCATGTCCTGGGACATTTTCTGCTAATGTAGCACCCATAGAAGCAAATGAAATTGCACTGTTATAAGACCTGATGTTTTTTTTTAATTGGTATAATTTGGAAATGTTGGATTGCTCATTATACTTTGTAAGTAATCTGGAAAAGTAGGTCTTTGTGGAAGTCTTACCTTTCCTTTCTGACAGCAACTAATGAAGTCTCTGTAAGCTGGTCTTTCCTTGAGAAAATGATAGGCCCTACAAAACTGACAAACAACATTGAGTATTCCACAATAATGAGTGTCTACTGTTAGTACTGTAATAAATTAATCCAGTTTTTTTTTTATTGGCATACATTAAAGGAAAGCGCTGCACATATATATATATATTGATAAATAATTGTTTTTATTTTTTTGTAATAAATAATTATTAAGTCATTAATAAATGAATATATGTGGATGAATTAATCAATATCTGACATCAATGGTAAACTTAAAGAGGTAATTATGTTTTCCTAAAGAAGGGCAAACAGAAAGAGCTATGAGCAAAGTATAGATCGGGCTTAAAATAATGAGCAATTTTGTAATTTTATTAATGTTGAAATCAATTCACTTATGAGGTGTAATTTGCATCCTTTTAAAGTTAATTAGATAAGCATATATGTATGCATTATTTTGTTGTTGTTGTTATTATTAATGAATAATTAAATACATAGGGCCCTATTAAATTCCAGCCTTGTAAATAAGAGGCTTCTACTTAAGCCCTACGTACTGCAAAGTTTCTCTAACTTACAATGCTATTAAATTAGCCCTGCTGCGAGCAACGTATGAGCTACGCAGCAGGGCCGTACGTATCAACACTGCGTAAATGTACATGAGGAGTGACAGCCTGCGATATGATATCGCAGACTCCCACTCCTCATCAATTGCTGCAGGGGTCTAATTGGGACCTCCGCGGCAGTTCCCCACATAAGCCCTGCCGTGGGGGGTACTCCAACTACCCCCCCCGGCACCTAAAATTAACCCCCCTCTATGCGGGGGTCCCCATCGGGACCCCAGAAGTGTCCTCACATTAACACCTTGCTGCAGGGGTCCATAGGGACCCCCGCAGCCCCCACACATTAACCCCTTGCAGCGGGGGTCCCCGATTGGCAACGATCTGGCCCCCGCTGAATTCAATACTTTTAAATTCCCCGCCGCGGCTCCTTAAAGGGCCTGAGGCACACTATTACGCAACCCCGGCCGCGGCACCTAAAATTAACCCCCCTTTATGCTGGGGGTCCCCATCGGGACACCCCAAGTGTCCCCACATTAACCCCTTGCAGGGGGGGTCCCCGATCAGCATCGATCATGTCCCTGCTGCATTTCAATCTTAAATTTCCCACCTCGCGGGTTCTTAAAGGACCGTAAAGATCCTGAAAGCACTTGCACTAAAAATATTAACCCCAGGCAACTATAATTAACCCTATAACTCATGAAGGTCAATACAGACCCCCATAAGACCTTAATTAACCCTATAACTCATGGTGGTCAATACAGACCCCCATAAGGCCTTAATTAACCCTATAACTCATGGTGGTCAATACAGACCCCCATAAGGCCTTAATTAACCCCTTCACTCATGGTGGTCAATACAGACCCCCATAAGGCCTTAATTAACCCTATAACTCATGGTGGTCAATGCAGACCCCCATAAGGCTTTAATTAACCCTATAACTCATGGTGGTCAATACAGACCCGAATATGCACTTCATCAACGCCGTCACTCATGAAGGTCAACACAGACCCCCATAAGGCCTTAATTAACCCTGTCACTCATGGTGGTCAATACAGACCCCCATAAGCACCTAATTAACCCCCGTCACTGATGAAGGTCAATACAGACCCCCATAAGGCCTCAATTAACCCTGTCACTCATGAAGGTCAATAGAGACCCCCATAAGGCCTTAATTAACCCGTCACTCATAAAGGTCAATACAGACCCCCATAAGGCCTTAATTAACCCTCTCCCTCATGGTGTTCAATACAGACCCCCATAAGCACTTCATTAACCCTGTCACTCATGAAGGTCAATACAGACCCCCATAAGGCCTTAATTAACCCTATAACTCATGGTGGTCAATACAGACCCCCATAAGCCTCTATTTAACCCCATCAGTGCCATAAGGGTATATTATGACCATTATGGGCCTGTTACAACCCAACATTAACCACATAAGTGCCATGACGGTCCTCAAGGACCATCATGACACTAACTACAAACACTACACTATAACCTCCAATAAACCATTTAATCTAAACTAACCCACCTCTACACTAATCTATTAACACTTTCACTACCTACCTACACTACCTACCCCCTAATAAACCTCCCCACCACTCTAATTACAAAAATAAAAATACCTACCTTACAAAAAAAAACTACAGTACAGAAAAAAAACTACAGTACAGAAAAAAAACCTACAGTACAGAAAAAAAAACTACAGTACAGAAAAAAAGCAAATACATTACAACCCCCCCCCACTACAGAAAATAAAAAAATTACACATCTGAAAAGGAAACACAGATATACACAATACAATACATACATATAATACATTACATACATTACATACAATACATGACATTACATACATTACATATAATATATTACATATAATAAATTACATATAATACATTACATACAATACATTACATTACATTACATATATTACATTACATATATTACATATAATATATTACATATAATACATTACATACAATACATTACATTACATACATTACATATAATATATTACATATAATACAAATCAAATACCCCCTATCTATCTAACATACAATCTATTTAATATAAAATAAATCCTAACTATATCAAATACATCCCCCTATCTATCTAATATACATCCTAACTACATACACAGACCCTAATTCTAAGCTAAAATAAAATAATTACAGTCCTAACTACACAGACCCTAATTCTAAGCTAAAATAAAATAATTAAGACCACTTACCTTTAAGATGTTGCTTCAGATCACTAACCTAGGGGTAAAACAAAACAAAATAATTAGTAGAAAACATTAACATGAAATAAATAAACATTATATACATTCTAAATATTCTACTCACATTTCCAGCATGTTTCATCATTGTTCAGCTCTTCCGGCACGGCCCTGTTAAAAAAACACAATACATTAATACATTAATACAATATATAAACAAGAAATAAAATAAACATATAAACATCTAAATATACATTTAACTTACCTCCCCGCGATGTCCCCGGCCTTCTCCCCTTCAGCCCCGGCTGGGCCCCGGAACCATCCGCGCTCTAAAAAAAAAAAACTTACGAAGATCTGCACTTGCAGACCCCTCTCTATGCTGGGGGTCCCAATTAGTGTGCCGCGGCCCCTTTAAGGAGCCGCGGCGGGGAATTTAAAACTTTTAAATGCAGCGGGGGCCTGATCGGTGCCGATCGGGGACCCCCGCTGCAAGGGGCTAATGTGGGGCTACTGCAGGGGTCCCGATAGAGACCCCTGCAGCATGGGGATGTGTATAGGGTGCAGGGGGAGCCTCACACTGCTGTCTCGGGCTGCTCCAAGGCAGCACGTAGAGGCTTTAGGATCCCTTGCGGGCACTTTACGATTCTTACGATTCTTACGATATGCGATAAACATGCGTAGATTTAAGGCTGCGTGTGACTACGTAGCTCTCTCGGAGCCTATTCTTGGCCATTTTTTCGTAGTCATATCGCAAAGCAGTCTGTGAGAGATTCGGTACTCGCAAACAGCAGAAAAACTGCCTTTTGCAAGCACCGAACTGAACTACGAGGGATAATTTAATAGGGCCCTAAGGGTCTCATTCATTTGCAATTTGTGCAATGGAATAGGGCTCTATATAAGCACATAGCATATTTTTTTACTGAAGTTTTTAGTTGGTGAAGACCTTGGTTTTGGATCGATGTTAATTAACTAAAAAGTTTTGTAAAAATAATATGCTATGTCCTTATATAGAGCCCTATTTAATTGGGTAAATTGCAATTGAATGAGTCCCAAAATGAATATAGGTTAATTAATTAATAATTAGCTGTCATCAACGTAAAACAAAAAGGGCATCATGAAATCATACCTGTGAAATTGATGTTATTGCAGATAAAATCCTACAGAATTCACTCTCTGTCTTCAGTCAGGTGCAGAGATGAGGAATCTGTGAAATGACATGAAAATCATTTTTAATGTTTGTATTCAATTATTTTGTGACTCATTGAAACTTTGATGTTTAATTGGCATAGATGCAAAACATAAACACATAATCATCAATATATTCATAAATAGAAGCAGTATAAAATATTAAATGTAGCACGTGTCAGAATCTAAGAAACTGCTTTAAATATTTAAGTGTTTTGAAGGTCCTATCCCTGTCAGGCAATTATCAGCACTCCAGATATGTAAGTGCTTTGTAAAATATACAAATTTTTTGATCTAGTATAAATGTCTTTTTTTTTAAAATAATTATTATTAATTAATAGTTCCAAAAGCAATGTACATGAATGAGCTTTTGGAACTATTAATTAATAATAATTATGTGTTTTGTGTTTTGAATGGCTCTGGGTTGTGTAGCCTCGTTTTCAGTGCTGATAGTGCTTAGATTTTACTTAAATCCGCGTTCCACCTCACTATTAGATGTCCTGGCTGTTCTCCCATGCTGTGTGTGATGTTTTTGTTGTATTTGTTTTTGTATTTTTCTTGTTTTTTTGTTTGCGCGGTTCGGCCCTTAACTTCGTATTTTTCCTATGTCCTCGTAATTTTGTTATGTCCCGCATTCCTCAACTGCTTGCAGCCTAAGGCGATCCCGCATTTTATAAATGTTTGGAGGCTAAGTCCTGCATATTTCATTACCTCGACTGCTCGCCTCGCTTTGCGAGGCTTGCAGGCAATGAGCGCATTTGGCGCTCATCGCCTGTGCTGTGCGTTTTAGTGGTTTAAACGCTTGCCTCGCAGTCAATGAGCGCCTTTGGCGCTCATCTCCTAAATGATGTGAGTTTTAGTGGTTTAACAGCTCGCCTTGCTACGCGAGGCTCGCAGACGATGAGCACCTTTGTCAATCATGGCCTAAGTGCTCCGAGTTAACGGCTCGCCTTGTATGCACCACGCAAAGTATGCCGACGTCTCCTAGTTCAACAATTATAATATGTGATGTAAAATGAGTGACTCGAGTATAAGCCGAGGGTGGGAAATGTGCTGCCCCCTGTGTCCTTCTTGTGCCCTCTGTGTCCCCCTCTCTCTCCGTGTCTCTTCTCCCCTCTCCATTCCCTGTGTCTCTTCTCCCCTCTCCCTTCCCTGTGTCTCTTCCAACCTCTCACTTCCCTGTGTCTCTCCCCCCCTCCCTTATCACCCTCCTCAACCCCACTCCTTAACCTCCCTCCTCATCCTTAACCTCCCTCCTCAACCTCCCTCCTCATCCTCAACCTCCCTCCTCAACCTCCCTCCTCATCCTCAACCCCCTCCTCAACCTCCCTCCTCATCCTCAACCCCCTCCTTAACCTCCCTCCACATTCTCCCTCCTCAACCGCCAATCCTCAACCGCTTCCTCAACCTCCCTCCTCAACCCCCCCATCCTCAACCTCCTCCTCAAGCCCCCCATCCTCATCCTCCCTCCTCAACCCCCCTATCTAAATCCTCAACCCCCTCCTCAACCTCAACCCTCCTCAACCTTCCTCAACCTGAACATTCCTCAACCTCAACCCCCTCCTCAACCTTCCTGCTCAACCCCCTCGTCCTCAACCCCCTCCTCAACCCCCCCATCCTCATCCTCAACCCCTTATCCTTAACCTACCTCCTCAACCTCAAACCCCCTCAACCCCCCATCCTCAACCCCCACCCTCATCCTCAACCTCCCTCCTTAACCTCAACCCCCCTTCTCAACCCCTCCTCCACATCCTCAACCTCCCTCCTCATCCTCAACCTGCCTCCTCAACCCCCCATCCACAACCCCTTCCTCAACCCCCTCCTCAAGCCCCCATCCTCATCCTCCCTCCTCAACCCCCCCATCCTCATCCTCAACCCCCTCCTCAACCTCAACCCCCCCTTAACCCCAAAACCCCATCCTCAACCCCCCATCCTCATCCTCTCTCCTCAACCCCCATCCTCAACCCCCCTCCTCAACCCCCCATCCTCAACCCCCTCCTCAACCTTCCTCCTCAACCCCCCTCCTCAACCCCCTCCTCAACTCCCATCCTCATCCTCAGCCACCCATCCTCAACCTCCCTCCTCAACCCCAACCTCCCTCAACCCCCTCCTCAACCTCAACCCCCCTCAACCCCAACCCACCTCCTTAACCTCAATCCCCCTCAACCTCCCCCCTCAATCCCCCTCAACCCCACCCCCCCTCCTCAACCTAAACCCCCCTCAACCCCCCTCCTCCACCTAAACTCCCCTCCTCCACCTAAACCCCCCTAAAATAGACACACGAAAATCACCTAAGCGAGAGAAAAAATGGCCCCCCAAAAAAACGAAAACGAGGCTCACAGTCCAGCCATGTACAACTTACCCAAGAAGGGATCCAAGATAAGCTCGGAAACGCGCATTAACCCCAGGGGATCCGAGATAAGCTCGGAGCCCTGCATTAACCCCACATTAACCATCACAGTGGGGGTCCAGATTGCACGCAATCGGGGACCCCGCTGCAATCAAAATTCGAAATTCCCACGTTACAGGTCCTTAAAGGACCTTAAAGGTCCTTAAAGGACCTGTTGTAAAAGAAAAAATATATACACTGTCACCCTGTCAATCATGGGGGTCAATACAGACCCGCATAAACCCCTCATTAACCCTGTCACTCATGGGGGTCAATATAGACCTCCATAAGCCCTTCATTAACCCTGTCACTCATGGGGGTCAATACAGACCCCCATAAACCCCTCATTAACCCTGTCACTCATGGGGGTCAATATAGACCCCCATAAGCCCTTCATTAACCCTGTCACTCATGGGGGTCAAGACAGAGCCCCATAAGCCCTTCATTAAGCCTGTCACTCATGGGGGTCAATACAGACCCCCATAAGCACTTCATTAACCCTGTCACTCATGGGGGTCAATACAGACCCCCATAAGCCCATTATTAAGCCTGTCACTCATGGGGGTCAATACAGACCCCCATAATCACTTCATTAACCCCCTCACTCATGGGGGTCCATACAGACCCTCATAAGCCTCTATTTAACCCCATCAGTCCCATAAGAGTATATTAAGACCATTATGGGCCTGTTACAACACTACATTAACTACATAAGTGCCATGATGGTCCTCAAGGACCATCATGACACTAAGTATAAACACTACACTGCACTATACCCCCCCAATAAAACATTAAATATCAACTAAACAGCCTCTACACTAACCTATTAACACCTACACTACCTACCCCCTAATAACACCCATCACTCTAATTACCTAAAGTCACACAAAAAAAATCTACATTACAGAAAAAAAAAAATTAAGTCACAAAAAATAAAGAAAGGAACATTACAGAAAATAAAAAAATTATTACAACCCCCCCCCCTCACTACAGAAAAAAAAAGTACACACCTGAAAAGGAAATACATACAATACAATACGATACAATACAAATACATACAATACACTACAATACAATACAATACACCCCTATCTAATATACATCACACAATCTATCTAAATAAATACCATAATCTAATATACATCCTATCTATATAATATACATCCCCAATCTATCTAAATAAATACCATAATCTAATATACAATACATCCTATGCTATCTATATAAAACACATACCCCTAGCTAACATACAATTAATGCTATCTATATATAAACTAACTAATCTAATTTTAAGCTAAAATAAGATAATTAAGACCACTAACCTTTGTAGATGTCAATTGAGATCAGCCACCTACGGAAAAAAATAATTAAAAAAATTAGTGTAACATGTTTACAGTACATAAATAAACATTCTATACATTCTAAATATTCTACTCACCTTTTTGGCATGTCCCGTCCTTATTCTTTTAGTCCTTCTTTGGAGCGGCACCTGTTAAAAAAAACACAACATTAATACACATACATAAAAATAAAATAAACATAATCTACATTCTACTTACCTCCCCGCGATGTCTCCGGCCTCCTTCGGATCCTATTCTGCCCCGCCCTGTATAAAAAAAAAATATATATATATACTTACAACCGCACTCACGGACATCCCCGACGTTAATGAGGCTCCCCGAGACTTTTCCGGAAGAAAATAAGCAATGGCGCCTTCTGATTGGTTGAAAACGCTGTCTATCAAATTCACCCAATCAGGAGGAGCCAATGTGTGAACCAATCAGAAAGGGATACACCCTAAAATCCCACTCTGATTGGATACTGTACCTGTCAATCTTTATTTAAACCAATCACAAGGTGCAGATGCCTTCAGCCAATCACAATGGAATACACCCCCACAGGTTGATTGGTTGGAGCATCTGTGCATTCTGATTGGTTGCACTGACAATAGCCAATCACAATGGAATACACCCTCACGTACTGATTGGTGAAGGATTTGCGCATTCTCATTGGCTACTGTTAATATCAATCAATATTACAGGAAGGCGCAGATGTCTTCACCAATCAGTACGTGGGGGTATATTCCATTGTGATTGGCTGATGCCAATAAAGCCTTAGGATTGGTTCAAATAAAGATTGGCAGGTGTGTTATCCAATCAGCTTTGTATTTTGGGGTGTATACTTTTTTAATTGGTTCACAATTGGGGTCTTCTCATTGGCTGAATTTGATACACAGCCTTTTCAGCCAATCAGAAGCCGCCATTGCCAATTTTATTCTGGAACACTCCGTAGGAAGCTCATTAGCGTCGGAGACATCCGCCAGGGCTGATGTGTGTCGCTTTTTTTTTTTTTTTTTCGCGCAGATGCTTCCGGAGCAGAACACCAGGAGGCCGGAGACATCGCGGGGAGGTAAGTATAATGTACAATTTACATTGTGTTTAATTTACTTTGTTTTATGTTTATGTATGTGTACTAATGTAATGTTTTTTTTAACAGGAGCAGCGCCGGAGAAGACGCAAAGATGAAGGACGTGACATGCTGGGACGTGACATGCTGGGACGTGACATGCTGGAACGGGACATGCTGGAAAGGTGAGTATAATATTTAGAATATTTAGAATGTTTAGAATGTTTAGTTATTTCATGTAAACGTGTTGTATTAATTTTTTTAAGCTTTTTTACCGTAGGTTGCTGATCTGAAGAAACATCTCAAAGGTAACTGGTCTTAATTATTTTATTGTAGCTTAGAATTAGGATTGCTATATATAGAGATAGCATGTATTGTATTTTAGATAGATAAGGGGAAGTATCGTATATAGATAGTATTTATTGTATATTGCATAGATAGATAGGGGGATGTATTATTAGATAGTATTGTATATTAGATAGTGGGATGTATATTGCATTACATAGTGGGATGTATATTACATAGTGGCATGTATATTACATAGTGGCATGTATATTAGAAAGGGGTATATTGTATTGTATTTAATTGTATTGTATTGTATTGTATTTAATTGTATTGTATTTTATTTAATTGTATTGTATTGTATGTATTATATGTATTTCCTTTTCAGGTGTGTAATTTGTAAAAAAAAATTGTTGTGGGGGGTGGGGGGGTGTTGTAATGTTTTTTTTTTTTTTCTGTAATGTTCTTTTTTTTTTTTTTTTCTCTGTAATGTCCATTTTTTTGTGTGGTGATTTTAGTTTTTTTTTATTTTATGTAATGTAGATTTCTGCTTTTTTATGAATTTAGTTACTTGAGGCACACAGTACACTCACATTGTGTGACAAACAGCATTTCAACACTTTCTTTTATTGACCGTCATTTTTTGACGGGCAAGTCGCTAGTTATTATATAAAGTCCTATGTTATCTTTACTGTATTACGTTTTTTACCACCACCTTTGTCACCCGTTTGTTCCACACTTTTTTGTATGGGAGATGGTATTTGGCCAGGAACTCCACTTTGCTTTTTGCTAATTTTTAAATCACTTTGTTGCTTTTTATATAAAATTGTGCTTTCCTATGATTTGCTTTACCACTGGATGAGGAAAGCAATAAATAACAATATGAGGTTGTGTATATAGGGTCCAATAAATAGACATATTGAGGATCCCTTTTTAATTTAACACATAGTGTTTAGCCCAAATATGAATCCCTAGTATTGAGTAATATGGAGACTCAATTATTTTATTAGTTTAAGGAAATAAAATTTTTGGTTATAATTGATATTGAAATAAATTGTTTTTTTTTTAATCTACATATATATATACATACAGTGGATATAAAAAGTCTACACACCCCTGTTAAAATGTCAGTTTTCTGTGCTGTAAAAAAATGAGACAAAGATAAATAATTTCAGAACTTTTTCCACCTATGTGACCTATAAACTGTACAACTCAATTGAAAAACAAACTGAAATCTTTTAGGTAGAGGGAAGACAAAATATAAAAATAAAACAATATGGTTGCATAAGTATGCACACCCTTAAACTAATACTTTGTTGAAGCACCTTTTGATTTTATTACAGCACTCAGTCTTTTTGGGTATGAGTCTATCAGCATGGCACATTTTGACTTTGCAAGATTTGCCCACTCTTCTTTGCAAAAACACTCCAAATCTGTCAGATTGCAAGGGCATCTCCTGTGCACAGCCCTCTTCAGAACACCCCACAGATTTTCAATCGGATTCAGGTCTGGGCCATTCCAAAACTTTAATCTTCTTCTGGTGAAGCCATTCCTTTGTTGATTTGGATGTATGCTTTGGGTCGTTGTCATGCTGAAAGATGAAGTTTCTCTTCATGTTCAGCTTTCTAGCAGAAGCCTGAAAGTTTGGTGCCAATATTGACTGGTATTTGGAACTGTTCATAATTCCCTCTATCTTAGCTAAGGCCCCAGTTCCAGCGGAAGAAAAACAGCCCAAAGCATGATGCTGCCACCACCATGCTTCACTGTGGGTATGCTGTTCTTTTGGTGATGTGCAGTGTTGTTTTTGCGCCAAACATATCTTTTGAAATTATGGCTAAAATGTTCAACCTTGGTTTCATCAGACCATAACACCTTTTCCCACATGCTTTTGGGAGACTTCATTTGTGTTTTTGCAAAATGTGGCCTGGCTTGGATGTTTTTCTTTGTAAGAAAAGGCTTTTGTCTTGCCACTCTACCCCATAGCCCAGACATATGAAGAATACGGGAGATTGTTGTCACATATACCACACAGCCAGTACTTGCCAGATATTCCTGCAGCTCCTTTAATGTTGCTGTAGGCCTCTTGGTGGCCTTCCAGACCAATTTTCTTCTCGTCTTTTCATCAATTCTGGAGGGAGCTCCAGTTCTTGTTAATGTCACTGTTGTGCCATATTTTCTCCACTTGATGATGACTGTCTTCACTTTTTTCCATGGTATATCTAATGCCTTGGAAATTCTTTTGTAACCTTCTCCTGACTGATACCTTTTAACAATGAGATCCCTCTGATGCTTTGGAAGCTCTCTGTAGACCATGGCTTTTGCTGTGGGATGTGACTAAGAAAATTTCTGGAAAGAGCAGCTGAACTTTATTTGGGGTTCATCAGTGGCACTTTAAATGATGGCAGGTGTATGCTGACTCCTGTTTAACAGGATCTGGAATGTGATTGCTTAATTCTGAACACAGCTACATCCCCAGTTATAATAGGGTGTGCAAAATTATGCAACCACATTATTTTTCTTTTTTCTTTTTCTTCCCTCCACCTAAACAATTTCAGTTTGTTTTTCAATTGAGTTGTACAGTTTATAGGTCACATTAAAGGTAAAAAAAGTTCTGAAATGATTTATCTTTGTCACATTTTTTTACAGCACAGAAACCTGACATTTTAACAGGGGTGTGTAGACTTTTTATATCCACTGTATATATATATATATATATATATATATATATATATATATATGTATTTATATTTAGATATTTACCTGGCCTCTGGCCCCTCCACAACTTACTCCTTATGTGGGCTTTCATTGGAAATGCTATTTCTTTGCCTCTCCTGCCAGTGCATCTTCTTGTATGGACAGGGAATACTAAATGATGTCACACACACCGGACATAGGCCTGGTTGTGGGGAGGAATAAAAAAAATATAATTACCCAAAAAAATAAATAGACCACACTTGGGTTGTGCCCCCCCCCCCCCCCCTCACCCCAGAGGAGTGCCCGGTGCATTGCACCACCTACACTGGTGGTAGCTCCAGCAATTAAACCAAAATGTATTTACTTGGTAGGGACAAATTATACATTATGAACTATTGTTTCAGAAGTTACGTTAGTGTTACATACATAAAATTAGTCCGAAGCCTAGCATGCATTCAACTTGTTTACTTCAGCTATAGTATCTTTTACTTATAAATAGAGATGTCGCGAATAGTTTGCCGGCGGACTGTTCCCGGCGAACATAGCATGTTCGCGTTCGCGGCGAACTGCGAACATATGCGATATTTGACTCGCCCCCTATACTTTATCATTGAGCAAACTTTGACCCTGCATGTCACAGTCAGCAGACACATTCCAGCCAATCAGCAGCATACACTCCCTTCCAGAGCCTTCTACCTCATGGACAGCAGCCATTTTGGAATCATAACTAACTTGCAGTCTTACTGAGAGGAGGCTGAGTGTAGGTGATACTGCATCAATAGGGAAAACCATAGCTAGGCTACTGTACACAGTGTGCAATACAGTCCTGAAGGACTCTTTTGATCTCTGCTGCAAGGACACCCCTGTGTCTCTTCTCCCCCCTTATCATCATCCTCCCCTCACCTTAGTACCCAACCCTAACACCCCTCACACGTATCCATAACACCCATCAACCTAACACCTAACCCTAACACCCCTCACACTTATCCCTAAGACCTAACACCCCTCACACTTATTCCTAACATGCCTCACCCTAACACCCCTTACACTTATCCTTAACACCCCTCACCCTAACCCTAACACCCCTCACACTTATCCCTAACACCCCTTACCCTAACCCTAACACCCCTCACACTTAGCCATAACACCCATCAACCTAACACCTAACCCTAACATTCTCACACTTATCCCTAAGACCTAACACCCCTCACACTTATTCCTAACATGCCTCACCCTAACACCCCTTAAACTTATCCCTAACACCCCTCACCCTAACACCCCTCACACTTAGCCCTAACACCCCTCACCCTAACACCTAACCCCCTCACCCTTATCCCTAACACCCCTTACCCTAACCCTAACACACCTTACACTTATCCCTAACACCCCTCACCCTAACACCTAACCCTAACACCCCTCACACTTATCCCTAACACCTAACCCTAACACCCCTCACACTTATCCCTAACACCCCTCACCCTAACCCTAACACCCCTCACACTTATCCGTAATACCCCTCCCCCTAACACCTAACCCCCTCACCCTTATCTCTAACACCCCTTACCCTAACACCCCTTATCACTGTGTCTCTTCCCCCCATAATCATCAAGGGAGGGTGGAGGATGATGAGGAAGGGGGGAAAGAGACACAGGGGAGGATGATGAGGGAGGGGGGGGAAGAGACACAGGGGAAGATGATGAGGGAGGGGGAAAAGAGACACAGGGGAGGATGATGACCGAGGGGGGAAAGAGACACAGGAGAGGATGATGATGGAGGGGGGAAGAGACACAGGGGAGGATGATGAGGGAGGGGGTAAAGAGATACAGGGGAGGATGATGAGGAAGGTGGGAGGATGATGAGGAAGGGGGGATGAGACACAGGGGAGGATGATGAGGAAGGGGGGAAAGAGACACAGGGGAGGATGATGAGGGAGGGGATAAAGAGATACAGGGGAAGATGATGATGGAGGGGAATGTTAGGTTATTTATGCCCTTTATGGATTAAAACCAGACTCTTCATCAACTATGTCATTTTCCGTGGGAGTTTTGACATGGAACCCCCTCAGGCATGCCACAGTTTAGGTGTTAGTCCCCTTAAAACAACTTTTCCATCACTATTGTGGCCAGAAAGAGTCCCTGTGGGTTTTAAAATCCGCCTGCCCATTGAAGTCTATGGCGGTTCGCCGGGTTCGCGGGTTCGCGAACATTTGCGGCAGTTCGCGTTCGTGGTTCGCGAACCGAAAATTTTATGTTCGCGACATCACTACTTATAAATAATCTAGTATCCTGAATGTGATTGTGTAGAGGCAATTTCTGTGTTTAGTGCATGGAGATTGCTTTTGTGTTTTTAATTTACTGCTGACAGTGACCTTATGGTTTGAACATGTTGAGAGTGGATGACCCTGAAACTCATTGCTATGGACATCTCCTGATATTCTTATTCTACTAGTGACTTGCCTGTCAGAAATTATGGCTATAAAATTTGAAGCCTGGCAATGCTGTTTGCCACACAATGCAAGGTTCTCCCCCTCTAACTTGCGGGCTTTGCAATGAGCGCCTCAGTGAAGACCTTGCTTTTGGATAGAAGTTCAGTAACTAAAAACTTCTGTAAAAAAGTATGCTATGTGCTTAAATAGAGCCCTATTCAATTGGCCGAATCGCAATTTAATAAGGCTGTTGATCTGTATCCAAGATCCCTCCCAAGTGACTAATTCTTAAGGAAAAAAAGCAAATTAGTTCCTTGAATAAAGAATGAATGATTAATATCGGTAAAAATTAAACACTGTATTATTTTTTTTTACTTGCTAAAAGTATTTTGCCCATTATTAAGTAAAGATCTTCTTCACAAGAGCATACTGTAAATATGTCACTTCAGTAATAGTTTGTATTTGCACACTTTTGGACAACAAGGCACATGGAATTGGCAATGCTTTTTCTTTGCCTCTCCTGCCAGTGCATCTTCTTGTATGGACAGGGAATCCTTAATGATGTCACACACACCGGACATAGGCCTGGTTGTGGGGAGGAATAAAGTATTTTGCCCATTATTAAGTAAAGATCATACTGTAAATATGTCACTTCAGTAATATTTTGTATTTGCACACTTTTGGACAACAAGGCAATTGGCAATTAATTTTATTTACCTCATGATATCAGTATTTCTGTCAAAAACCTCCACTGGGATTTTCACCAGTACAAACTGTAATATGAAATTTCCATTCTATATTTTGTTCTGTTTTATATTAATGTTTAGTATCTGCATATTGCATCTACTTGTTTTTCTTTGACTTATACCATGTAAGTCTAACTGGAACAAAGGCAATATCTTATATCCACAGCTACATAGTACACTGATCTATGCCCATGACAAAACAATTACTCCACTTTGATAAACATTACACAAGGTAATGACAGTCTAGTGATATGTGCCTTCTGCACCTGGTAATTCTTTAACTAACTCGAGTGCATTCATTAATTGGTGAGTGATGTGATACTAATAGTCCTTTTCCAAGTTATGTCTGATATCAACGAAATGATCATAAAAAATGGAATGACAGATGTTTGGTGAATAAACTGACTGACATCAGGTGCTGAATTGTTTTTGTCCTATAAAAGTGACATAATCATCAATCCTTCCTAAAACACATTGCTAAGCAACTCTTGGAAAACAAGAGAAAAGCAAAAATGATGATTAAGTACATGACATGCCAATTTTAAGATTAGTACTGTAGTAAAGTACAAAAATGTAATGATTATGTGCAATAGAATTGTAGAAACTCAGTTAAAGCCTCTTTAATATGTCTCTCACAAGGGTGGGCACAATGACACTTGCATTAGGTTTACAAGGTCTCAGAAATTTTTTAGTTTGTTCTTTCTTTTCCCATGAAATCTGGAATGTATTTGTCGTGTTACGTACCAAGACTCATTTAATAATTTCATATCTATCACTGCGAAAGGCAATTCATTACCCTAGTAATCTTTTGTGACATTTGCCTCTGCACCACTATTCTTGGAAAAGTGATTTTTGCTGTGTCGGGGGACTGCCTATTTAAAAGTACATTTCTAGAAATCATATGTTTCTAATAACTGTAAATGTCGGACCAAATCATATCTATGAAAATAGTAAAAATGTGACAGTTTTGTTTCTTGTGGTACATACTCAATTTCACAGGGGATTCTAAATAAGAATAAATCAAAAAAGATAAGGGAGAGAGCATTGTAAGATCTCTTTATGTGCTAAATATATAAAGAGAGTACAATATTAGAGTACTAATTACCCATTTCTTTTTATCTAAAGTAATTGAGCATGTCATATTATGAATTGTTTACTATTTTCATTTATTTTATTTTCATATGGTTTGTATTCTGCTAAATAGGTCCTTCTTTTTGCAGAGTTGGTATTCTTTAAGCAAATAAATTCTGCCTATAATATATTTTGCTCTAAAACTCTATAGTAATTTTTCCTCCCTTCTGTGGGGAAATGCATACACATTCTCCTCCTCTAAACACTGCTGTCCAACATTCTCATCAGAAGGATGAAGAAGTGCCTACTCTCACATGTACAGGGAGTGCAGAATTATTAGGCAAGTTGTATTTTTGAGGATTAATTTTATTATTGAACAACAACCATGTTCTCAATGAACCCAAAAAACTAATTAATATCAAAGCTGAATATTTTTGGAAGTAGTTTTTAGTTTGTTTTTAGTTTTAGCTATTTTAGGGGGATATCTGTGTGTGCAGGTGACTATTACTGTGCATAATTATTAGGCAACTTAACAAAAAACAAATATATACCCATTTCAATTATTTATTTTTACCAGTGAAACCAATATAACATCTCAACATTCACAAATATACATTTCTGACATTCAAAAACAAAACAAAAACAAATCAGTGACCAATATAGCCACCTTTCTTTGCAAGGACACTCAAAAGCCTGCCATCCATGGATTATGTCAGTGTTTTGATCTGTTCACCATCAACATTGCGTGCAGCAGCAACCACAGCCTCCCAGACACTGTTCAGAGAGGTGTACTGTTTTCCCTCCTTGTAAATCTCACATTTGATGATAGATCACAGGTTCTCAATGGGGTTCAGATCAGGTGAACAAGGAGGCCATGTCATTAGATTTTCTTCTTTTATACCCTTTCTTGCCAGCCACGCTGTGGAGTACTTGGACGCGTGTGATGGAGCATTGTCCTGCATGAAAATCATGTTTTTCTTGAAGGATGCAGACTTCTTCCTGCACCACTGCTTGAAGAAGGTGTCTTCCAGGAACTGGCAGTAGGACTGGGAGTTGAGCTTGACTCCATCCTCAACCCGAAAAGAACCCACAAGCTCATCTTTGATGATACCAGCCCAAACCAGTACTCCACCTCCACCTTGCTGGCGTCTGAGTCGGACTGGAGCTCTCTGCCCTTTACCAATCCAGCCACAAGCCCATCCGTCTGGCCCATCAAGACTCACTCTCATTTCATCAGTCCATAAAACCTTAGAAACATCAGTCTTGAGATATTTCTTGGCCCAGTCTTGACGTTTCAGCTTGTGTGTCTTGTTCAGTGGTGGTCGTCTTTCAGCCTTTCTTACCTTGGCCATGTCTCTGAGTATTGCACACCTTGTGCTTTTGGGCACTCCAGTGACGTTGCAGCTCTGAAATATGGCCAAACTGGTGGCAAGTGGCATCGTGGCAGCTGCACACTTGACTTTTCTCAGTTCATGGGCAGTTATTTTGCGCCTTGGTTTTTCCACACGCTTCTTGCGACCCTGTTGACTATTTTGAATGAAACGCTTGATTGTTCGATGATCACGCTTCAGAAGCTTTGCAATTTTAAGAGTGCTGCATCCCTCTGCAAGATATCTCACTATTTTTGACTTTTCTGAGCCTGTCAAGTCCTTCTTTTGACCCATTTTGCCAAAGGAAAGGAAGTTGCCTAATAATTATGCACACCTGATATAGGGTGTTTATGTCATTAGACCACACCCCTTCTCATTACAGAGATGCACATCACCTAATATGCTTAATTGGTAGTAGGCTTTCGAGCCTATACAGATTGGAGTAAGACAACATGCATAAAGAGGATGATGTGGTCAAAATACTCATTTGCCTAATAATTCTGCACTCCCTGTATAATTAATTTTATAGTCATTACACAAACAAAAGTAGTAAATATTATTATTTTATTATATTTACAATTTGATGTCTAATCTATATTAAAAGAAGCTGATTAATATTATTAATCACATATATAGTTGTGAGCATGTGGGTTGTTGCTAATGCTTGTGGGCTCGCAACTGCGCGCCTCGCAAAGCGAGGGCCGCAGTTGCTGGCAAGGAGCGCCAAAGGCCTATGACCCCCTACGACTTTAGGCCCGCAAATGCGGCCCCTCGCGAAGCACATTGCGACCCACGAGATGATCGCCAAAGGATCTCGGACCACCAAAAAAATTAATGTCTCGACCGAAAAGCAATACCTGCCTTACAATCTTATTGCTATAATTTTTTGATGGGCAAGTCACTAGTAATAACAATAATAATAATAATAATTAAAGAACTAAAGCTGAAAAAAATTAATGAGTGGTCTCATTAGTCAAAAGCTTTACATTTCACCATTCTGCAAGAGGTGTAACTGTTTATCCCAGGAGTAGTGTATTACAGTAATGAAGGCGGGTCATCACAAAAACCTAGTCAGTGCAGTGGAATCTGTAATATTTAATACTGGCTATATTTTTAAAATGACATTTTTTTTTAATTAGGATCATACCTGATATTTAAGTGATAATCCATAAAATGTTGAAAAACTTTCGATGTATTTATCTGTTATAATCCATTTCCCCAGGCTAGTCAAATTACATAGCTTCAGTTTATTTGATATCCTTTCCTGCCAAGAGTACCTCCACTGTACCAAGTTGCATCATAAAAGCAAGCTGTATTCATGTACTCAAAAATATGACAAACATTGGTCAATGATACAACAGCACTTGAACATGCCCATTCTGTTGGAAATGAAGAGCTTGAAGCCTAATCATCTCCTCTTAAACGGCTTACATGAAGTTGCTGTTGAGCTTCCTGCTTTGATCAAAAGTTTTTTTTATTTCTGAATTTTGCTTTCATTTCCCCAACCCAACATGTCCAACCACTCTCTTTTCTTTCCCTCGTGTTTTTTTTTCTTTTTCTCCACCTTCCTGGAGTCCATGATTTGTCACACTTTATTGTTCTTGGTTTGTGGATTTCAGAGGAAGGCACACACAGTAGGCATTGGTTATACAAGAGTTGAGGAGACTAAAATTAAAGGTCAGATTACATTTAATGGAGGGTAGAAGGTTGAGTTTAAAGTTAGTAGATTTAGCTTTTTCTAAAGTTCAAAGCAAATTTGGAATAGGGCCACTATAGGCATAGAATATTTCAAGACAAAAAATGCCACTGCATTTTGTAAGGTTGAACTAAAGATCATTGTTTATCTGCGTGCTTGTTGCATATCTAGATCGACCTTTAGATTTGCCTTTACTTGTGCCTTATACTTCCTGGAGGTGTTGCACCATGGTATCAGTGGCAAGTAATTTATCTGTATGAATAATAGGGAGACTGGCTAGAATGGTATCCCACAGCTATTTTTTATGGATCTTGAGACACTTCAGTGAGTGTTAATACAAAGGACCCATTATTTTGTTCACTGAATATATAAATAGTGCATTTAAAAAGCTCCTTTAGTCTCTGAATCGTGAACTCTGTGAAGGCAAAATCCAACAAGCTATGGTTGAAGTAGAGAGAAATAAGGGAAAGAGGAGGAGTAACGAGGGAGGGGACTGGAGAGCTAGTGTAGGCACACCAGAGATAGGGCCAATGGGGGAGACCTCTAGGGACAGTATTGGAAGTAGGGTGCTGAGCCTCAGTCTCAGGGTCAGTCCCCAAGAACAGTCAGGTGGTCAAGGGGCTGACAATAAACACAGGGTCCCAATTACTCACAGGATGAATTTATTGTCCTTCTAAATGCCTTCCATAACTGATTACATATATTCCATGGAGGCAGAGAGGTTAGAGCTGGTCAGATGGCAAGGATGTGAAGAGTGGTGGCAGCAGAGGCAAGTGATGTGGAAGTTCACATTAGGGATGTCAAAAGTGTGACATGCCATTATGATGATTGCAAGTGCAAGAGACAGAGGTGGTCCTGCTGCAGTGGTGGAAGGTAATGTTGGAGAAACCCCTGAGAGGAAAAATATCCATGACCACTGTTAGTGAAATATCTGGCTTAATGGACATGGACCAGCTACATGTACCTCAAGTCATTTGTGTTCACGATACATACACTGCTACTCACTGATAACAGCACACATCAAAGAGCAATGGCTCTGTAACTTAGCACAATATAAACATCATACAGCTATCTAGCTGAGAACCATGAATGACTAATAATTTTGCCATGAAACTAACACAATGAGTGATGTGATATTGATACTAATAATGGTTTAGCATAACATTAGCCAAACCATGGATACATCAACAAGATGACATCCTAGATTATGCCAATACCCAGACCATGACATCTTATTGACTGAGTAATTGATTTAAAACATATATACAATGAGTACAATTTCAGCAGAACTAGATAAAACTGATAAAAAAAATAGGCTGGGACATGTGCTGGGACATATGGACTCTAAAATTAGGCTGGAACTAAAAAAAGAGAAAGATAAAACTCAATGCCCGACCTGCATTATAGAGGAGACACAGGGGAGGGAGAGGGGGAGAAGAAACAGGGGATAGAGAGGGGGAAGGAGACACAGGGGAGGGAGGGGAGGAAGGAGACACAAGAGAGGGAGAGGGGTGGAAGGAGACACAAGGGAGGGAGATGGGGGAAAGAGACATAGGGGAGGGAGGAGTTGAAAGAGACACAGGGGAGGGAGGAAGGGGGGAAGAGACACAGGGAGGGAGGAAGGGGGAAGAGACACAGGTGAAGGAGGGGGAGGAAGAGACACAGGGGGGAAGAGACACAGGGGAGGGAGATGGGGGAAGGAGACACAAGGGAGAGAGAGGGGGAAAGAGACTCATGGGAGAGAAAGGGAGAGAGACACAGGGGAGGGAGAGGGGTAAATAGACACAGGGGAGGGAGAGGAAGTAGAGGGGGCAGAGCCTCACAATGTGTGCCAAACAGCATTGCAAGGCTTCACATTTTCTTGATGTCATTTTTGAAGGGCAAGTCACTAGTATTATTATAGTTTTGATTTTGTGTTATATTAAGCCTTTATGTTTAATCAAAAATGATAAGAAAAGAAGAAAAGGATTGAAAAAAAGTAGAAGAAAGAAAAGGCTTATGTTACATGGATACGTTTACTATACCATTATACTGTAACAAACTTACTATGTATAATTTCAATAAAAAATATTTAAATAAAAAAACCTCCACAACCATCCTCTCCCATATCAGAGGTGGAGGAGGAACTGAACTTACAAATCAAGCAGCACCAACAGCACCAACAGGATATGAAGCTTACAATAAGAGCTGCTCAATGAGGCAAATTGGGTCTGTTATAACAACAGGAGGCTCCATAGAAAAATGTAAATGGAATGTGAAAGACATCTTCTCCAATGAAAGTAGTTGCCCTGTTTATGGAGGGGAACACATTGGAACCAACATGGAGGACACTTTGCAGCAATGCTTAAATACTACAAAAAGCCTATCTCCACCAGACTGCTCAACATACTGCTAGACAAATTCCATTCATCTGTGTTGGGCCTGTGGTCTGATGGTGCTTCATCTTGGATACGGATTTTTATGAAAGCCAAGACTACATATATTTCCCATGTATCCATATGCATTTAATGTACTATCAGTGCAAAGTGGCCACAGAGATTGTTTACAGTGTCATCGCTATACATCATTGTGACATCACAGATCAGTACTAAACAATATGCACTTTATTATATTGCTTATAGGTTGACAGATGGTACATAATTAGTAATACTGCTTGGAGATCATCAGCTCATTCATTTATTTATACAAAATATGCATAATGCTTTTGGCTAGAAGTTTACTAACTAAAAACTTCTGTCAAAAAATATGCTTTGTACTTATATAGAGCCCCATTCAATTGGCTAAATTGCAATTAAATAAGGCCCTAAGCCTGGTAATGCCGTTAGCCACACAATGCAAGGCTATGTTCCTTTGACTTTATGATATCATTTTATTTGTATTGTATTTTTGTGTATGTCATGTTTCATGTATGATTAATTAATTTATGTTTTACTAAATGTGTTAATTGTTCTACCATGTAACTTGTATATTAGTAATGAAAAACAATGTTTTTTTGAAATTCCAACAATTGTTATTGTAACGTAGACATAAATATAGTAAGAATGATTTTTTTGATTTTTTACATATTTAGTTTGTCAAACATTACATGTTATTTCACACATGTCTACATTTTTATTAATGAACAATGTATTACACACATTAATTAAAGTTGGAGACTGTGCAGTTTAATTGTTTCATATCTCCTGTGATCAGCAATATTGAATCCAGAGGAAGGCAAACAGAAAGAAACCCATTGAAACATAGCCAATCATCTCAAAGTGGTAAGAAAATAAATTCCTTCCTGACCCCAGACACTGGCGATCTGATGACTCCCTGGATCAATACAGTCTGTGTAATGAAACAGTAGACGTACAACATAAATACAATATTCTCCCTGTTGATCTTCCCCTAAAACTACTAAATACATACCCTGCAAACCCTAATTAAATACAATGTAAGTGATAATTACATTCAATGAAAACCAAAGCAACAGTAGACATCAACTCAAAATACATATCTCAAACTTCCAAACTACATACAATTTAAGTACGGTACTAACTATATGCAAATAACCAATTACCTTTAACATTTCAAGAACAGGTTTAAATCTTTATGATGCTTATACACATTTATTTTATTTGGTTGAGTGGTTTGTCAAGTTTTGTGCAGCCCTGCTTGTTATTTTGGTTTGAATATTTGAATTTTATAGTGGTTTCTGTAAATAGAGCCCAGCAGACGATTAATGTTGTCTTTGGGTTATAACCACTGTACTGTTTGTGGGATTGTTTTTTGTTTATCATGATAATGGGAAACTGTCTCCTTTGTAGTACAAAGGGCAAGCTACTGTCACTCTAAGCTAAATCTATTCTTGGTATGAAAACTCGTTCACCTTTATGAGTACCATTCATAATTTCTGCATTTATGAAATTGTCTCTTAATTCTTGAACCATTAATCTCGTTCCATTGCCAAGCCCTTTTTTTGGGTTCATATTTCTCAGTCACATGACCCCTTTTTTAAGTTGCAAAATATGTGGTGGCATTCCAGAGGGAGATAACATATTTATAAATTCTGTGTTAAACTTAGTACGGAATCTGCACTGTAATAAAAAAAATGTTTTGGTGCATCTATTAATTTTAAGATATCTTTATTTATTTTTAATGCATCTTTATTTTTGAATGTTAATATTACTTTCTGTGCAAGTTCGTCTGAATCCTCATTGCTTATTCCATTTTGGAATATAGCAGATATGAGTGAATCTTGGCAAATAATTTCTGCTGGTATTTCAACAGTGTCATCTTCTAAAATAGTTATAAGCTCTGTTTTTCCTTCCCCAATTTAAATTAGCCAATCATTGAATTCATTTTGTCTTTCGGCTCTCATGTTTTTCTCTAATCTGAGGTGAGTAAATTCTTTCCATAGTGGACTTGACTTTATAAAGGTTTCCACTATGTCTGTTCTATTTCCATGGACAACAACAGGTAAGGTTTATCTGAAATCACCACCTAACAATATCACCTTTTCTCCAAAAGGCAAACCATTAGCCATGACTTCATGCAACAAACGATCAATACATTTCAGAGCATGGCATGACATCATAGTGGCTTCATCTATGATAATATATTTACACTGTTTGAAATTATTTCCTTGAAATGATTTGATTCTAATATCAGATGTTTCCAAAATTGGAAGTGGAAGTTTAAATCCACTATGCACTGTTCTGCCACCTTCTAATAACAGTGCTGCAATTCCAGTTGTTGCAAATGGAAGTACCATTTCCCCGTTACTTCTAATTGAACTTATCAACAAATTATAGGAGATAAGTTTTTCCAGACCCACCTGGACCATCTAGATATTAATAACAGTCTTTCATCTGCTCATTATCTATGGCTTTTTTTATTGTCTAAAACGCATGCATTTTTCATTATTTGCAGTGGCTATCAGTTCTTCTGCCTTCTGTTTTTGCTCATCAGCGTCATACTCCTTAAAGTTTATGTCATCTATAAATCCTGGATGTGGCAGATTAAAAGTTGCACAACTTAAGCCATGACATGGAAAATGTATTGAATGTCCATTAATGCTTTTAATTTTGCTATTGACTCGTTATAACGTTGTAAAAAATCTTGATACATATTTTATTTAAATGTTTCCCACAAAGCCAATGCATTCAAAATATTACAAAATATGCAAATTAAAGCAAACTGGTCCCTCATCTGCCCTGGCATTTTACATAATGCAGCTTCTTCCAGACATCTCTCCCATTCTGTCTCATCAGCAAGTATGTTTCTATGTTGGGCGGCTCTTTGAAATGTATCATAAAGAATGTCATTTACAGTTCTCAAGTGTTCAAAACTTTGTGCACCAGGAACATGTAAAAGGAGTAAACGTAAGCAGAAACGTTCAATGTCTCTTGGACTTTCCATATACATTCTGGTAATAATTTTATTACCCCCCTTTTTTCAGGGTTTTCATAATCCATTAATGAAAACATAATGATATGGAATCTCATTGTATAATTATTCCCTTGCCTCCATGTTTTTGCTATTCAAATTATGCCTAGCAGTAAGTGTGGTTTGGCGATGTTCATTTTGTGCCAAAGCACTTTCTTCATTGCCAGTATGGAAGAAAAATAATTGTTGCTGTGGCAAATGTAGAGCCAATCGATACACAGCATGCATTTCAAATTTAAGAAGCCTCCACATTGCTTCTGGTGCACTGACATATCGAGCATCTACATGAGATTTAAGTTCATCATGAAGTAACTCATTGTGTTCTTCACTTGTGCAACCCACAGTTGCTGCATCATATCCTTTATAAATAAATTTGTAGACATATTTAATGGAAGTGCAAGCTTCAACATTGATGTGTGCATTATTCTTCATTAGTAGATGTGGATTATATGGCACCACATAAGTGTTATCAACTTTTTTTCTGCAAATTATTGCATTTGGACATTGTCTTCTTCTATACAATTGATATCCATCACAATTTGCAAATGTTTGATCTCTGAATTCTTTAGGGAAATCTTTTGTGCATTTTTTATTTTCCATACATGGTGAATTTGGTTTGAGCTCTCCACATGGGCCATGAATCATGCGATGTGTTACAATCTCATAGAGTCTTGCATGTTGTTGTGGATCAGGTAGTTCAGTAAAATAACAGAATCCACCTTTTCAGCTGAAATTCAATGTATCATTTTCTTGCAGTATAATAAGAATAGGAGCATGTGGCAGGCCTCTTATTTGAAATTCAATGGTATAAACATAAGCCACACACTTTCCAAATAAATGACTTGTGGTTATGTCATGTATTAAAGCTGTTTTTATTTTGAAGACTCTAGCGACAAAGTCTGGTCTATCAGAAGCATTTTGGCCAAGGTTTAAATTCTCAACAATCTCTGGCCATTGAGGATTACATGTAAAATTAATAAATAAATCAGGTTTTCCAAATTTAGTTACAATAGCCATAGCATCATTGTATCTTTCACGCATGTTGCGAGGAGATCCTTGGAAAGAAGATGGTAAATTGATGGCTCTGCCAGCTGCCAGATTTTGGTTTGAAGCTGGTTCAGCCACGTAATCCATGAGGCCACAATACTGTTCTACACGTAGTTTATTTTGTTGATATTTGATGCAATTTAAATTATTTGCTTCTACTTGCAGGTATGATTTAACGATCCATTGTTGTGCACTTAAGATGGGATTAAATTCATCCCTAATGGCAGTTTGAGACACTTTAAATTCAAGCATGGAAATATTACTTGTGACAAGTTCTTTAGTGTTTGAGTAACTGGGAAGGATTAATTTTGGTTGCCAACTTGCCTCCCCATTGGGATACAAAATTGAATAAGTCATGGGATCCAAATTCTTACTTAATTTATAGATGTTAATGAAAGGTTGCTCTTCATTTCTTGGATATATTCTAATATCCCTCTGAAAAGATGGTTCCCCCTCATCATTTTGAAAAACCATTGCAAACTCATTAGCTGTGGGTAAGTTGTAACATCATTTATCAGTATGTCGGTCTCTTTTAAGAACCATATTAACTTTTGGCATGGTCAATTGATTTGCTCAGCATGTATGCATTGTTTTTGTTCTTCAACTTCTGACAGTTTTTTATAAGCTTGAGTATATGGTTTTTTTTACATTATCTTTTCAAGCTCATGGAAAATAGTTGCTAAGCATTTGGTATTGTCAGGAAGCTGCATACGTTGTTCAACAGCTTGGTTTGTATCTAGTACATACAGTTGAGCAAATGTGCTTTGCTCTCCTTCCTCCGGGTGTAAATGTAAAGTACGGTGGTAAATTTGCCCTTGAACTTTAAAGCAGTAAGGGCCATGTCCTTCAACATTACCAGCTAATGTTGCACCCATAGATGGAAAAGAAATAGCACTATTGTAAGAGCGTATATTATTTTTAAAATTCTTGTAATTTGGAAAAGTAGAATCACTCATTATGCTTTGTAAATATTTAGGCAAATCTTGTCTTACTGAAAGTCTTACTTTTCCCTTTTGACAGCAACTGGGGGTTTCCTTCTCAAAATGATAAGCCCCACAAAACTGACAAAGCACATTTAACATCTCACAATTGTGAGTCTTTACTGTGAGAGCTCTTAATTATGGACTATCCTGTGAATGAACATCAACATTACATCTATCGCCACATTACTATCATTGTCATCTTGTTCACGTTTGTTGTTCAAGATGTTTGGTCTTACACAGGCTTTTCCTGCCGGCGGTTGGTCTTTTCTGGGCAATTCTTTCACGCTCTTTTTGGCGTCGTTTTTTCAGATTCTCCTCCGACTGTTGCTCTCTCCATCTTCTTTTTCTTTCCCTCTCCATACGTTGTTTGTACTCCTTCCTTGTTTTGGACTTCCCTGCCATTGCAGTCCGTAATGCAAAATGTATTTGTTGATTTTGAACGTACTCATTAACTCAAGCATTCTTTGTCATATGAATTAATAATTGCATTCAGCTTACCATTCTTTTTAATGTACTAAGCTGTGGCAGTTAATTTTCAAATGTTGTGAATGTTTTCACCTAATTTTGTTAATATGTCGATTTCCACTGAATCTAATGACAATGTGTACAATAATTTGTAAATAATAAATTAATAACAGTGTATTCCATGTAATGGTAATATATGTCATTCACAATCATATTTTTTTCAGAACAACAGTAGCTTCCATAGACATAATTTTTTTTGAACATAGGTTAATTAATAATTATTCTTTTTCTCATTGCTGCAATCTGTAATGATAGAAACGTGCAGCATATTCCCTGTAATAATTATTTAATGCACACACTCAACCACATTTGTAACTCAAATTTTTTTAACTCATAATGTCAGTAGTTACCTCTTCTGTTGAACTGAATATGTTCCAATCGATGCAGCGCAGCAAGTCTGTGTCCCCAAAGTGTCACAGTCAAACACCTGCAAAGTGTAAAATAATATTTTCAGTTGTCGCATATAATTGCTTTTTGAACATTTTTATTTAACCTTTACATTTACTATGCAGCACAAATAGATACAGTTTAGAATGCATTTTTAAATTTAAGTACAGTAACATTATTAAATCTTGACTTTTTTTTTACAATGAAAGACCCAAAAATGTAACATTAGCTTTACAAATTTGTGAAGCATATTAAATCCAAAGTACTATTTCTAAATAGCATATATAAGTAATGTATTAAAATCGAATTAATGTACTTAAATAAATACTGTACCTCTTCCTTCAACGTTGATTTGTTCTGTCAGGCAGGCCAATTTTCTGTCACTGTCAAAGTGACATATAAAGTGTAAGAACAGATTGAAATGAAATGTTGAAATGTTTATATACTATTCAATCTACTTTCTGTAAAAAAAAGATTCCCTATATAATATATACCCAAAATTGGAGTCTGTAAATTTTTAATACCCACAACTGGCATATTAAGTATTATCTCTACACAGGTTTATAGAATAAAATATTTTTTTAACACATTACCTGCTGCAGGAGTGTAACTCTAATAAGTATTGTGTACCAAAATACAAAATACATAAATTAGTATTGCAATTGGACTAAATAAAGATAAACATATGTTTATCTAAATAAAGATAAACATATAAGATACATTCTTTAAGTGCTTCACTAAAATCCTCAGGAATATCCAAGTGTTCTGCCAGGACCTTCAGCATTTTACGTGGTTTGTTAAAAAGACAATTTGGAAATAGAAAAGTCCTATTAACTAAAGTGGGATGAAGAAGTGAATAAATAATAATACCCTACACAGTCATTAATAGTCACCCCAACACCCTAAGGGTGGCCATTATTCAAACTAATACTCCTCAGGGTGATCCTGTCAGCACCATCTTGTGTCAGAGACAGCACTGCCATTATTTTATGTCAGGCCTGATCTAAGATTAGTGCAGTGCAGATACAATGTGTGTCCCAGGGATCCTGGGCCTGTGTCTGTCCAGTAGCCAGTACACGGTAAAACCCAGCCTAACCCGGACCCACTTAGCACAGCCTTAGTCGCTCCTTCTCTTTCAGGCCCAGCCTACTCCTCCTCCAGACCCGGTCTTTCTCCTCACTCTGTGCAGATTTCCTGCAATCTGTCCGGTCCTGGTGCTGCCGTTTCCAGTCGCCCCTCAGCTCCTTCATTTCAGTAAGTGACAGGTTTATGTACAGGATTGCCAATATTTTTTTCTCATTTCATCAAGGAGGAAATTTCTGGATCTAGATATATCTATCTATATCTCTCGGTCTATCTATCTATCTATCTATATACAGTGTCAAGTCACATTATTATGACATCAGCAGAAAGTAGGCAGTGAAATAAGGCACGTGTCGTGAGCTGGCTTGGTGGGTATATAAGGTAAGATGTAGGCATTCTTCAAACAACCATCACTGTCATGGATAAAATGAGCAATTTATCGGACTTTGAAAAGGGGATAATCCTTGACTTTCAGGCCAAGGGTGGCAGTATTTCTGAAACAGAGCAGTTTGTGAACTCTTTACGTGCTGCTGTGGTTAAAGTGTCTTGTGACTGCACAAACGGCACCATTGGGAATAAACGGCATTGAGACTGCAGAGCACCATGCGCCATTGATGTCAGAAATGAACGTTGGCTGCGAAGGTGTGTCAGGGCCAACCTACACTCTACAGTTGAGCAACTCACCATTCAAATGAACCGGGGGGCTACCAGATGTGAATGTCTAAAATGGGGCTCTGAAGCACATGGCTGGTCACTGCCCCCATGCTAACGAGGGCTCATCATCAGAAACAGTTTCAATTTGAAGGACAGTACCAAAATTGAACCTCTTCTGATTGTCAAAGGGTTGCATTCTCTGATGAGTCCCGTTTTCTGCCCCATCGACTGGACAGTTAGCGTGTCAGGCAAGAAACCTCAGACAACAAACACTCTGCAACCACTGTTGGAAGAGCACAAGCTGGTGATGGCAGGGTTATGGTCTGGGAAATGTTTCCTTGGCATTGTCTGGGTCTACTCATACCTCTGGAGGCACTCTCAACCAATTGGGTTATCTATCCATCCTTGCAGATCAAGAGAATAAAGAAGTTTAGCTGAATACCCAATTTCCAATGTTTCCTATAGAAGCTATTTATCAAGCAGTGAAAATGTATCCCCACAGGATAAATAGCTGCCAGAGAAAATATAGTATTACTCAAATCTGCATATCCCTGCTTACCCCACTTTTATAACCTCTTCATAGGTATATCCCACTGTTTCCAACTAAGAAACGTTATTGTACACATTTATTTTGTAGTACACTTGGAAAATATACCAATTCTATATATTGCATGTTATAGGCTTAAATGTATGCAAGACACATGTATTTATTTATTAAAACTAAAATAACGTATTAGTAAAAAATAATCATGCACACTACTTTTTTTCCTTTACCCATAATTTCTCATTATCAGCTGGGATCACATTTGAAGTTTACAATTTGATGTTATTTTGTGAGGTATTATACTCAGGGTATTGGATCAATATGGTACTTATGCTAAAATAGTGTCATCAGACTTTTGACTTTAGTGATTCAAAGTGATGTTTCCATGATTGGTTTCTCCTTCACTGAACACAATGTGGCAGACCTAATGTATAATAAGAGATTTATAGACAATACATTAGAGCATGTATTAACCCCTTGATTACTGGATTGTATGTTACCCTGAATTTTGTATTATAAAATGAGCTTAATACTAAAATATCATCAGCCTTATTAAATTGCGATTCGGCCAATTGAATAGGGCTCTTTATAAGCACACAGCATATTTTTTTTTACAGAAGTGTTTAGTTAGTGAACTTCTATTCAAAAGCAAGGTCTTCACTAACTAAACACTTCTGTAAAAAAATATGCTACTGGCTTATATAAAGCCCTCTTCAATTGACCAAATCGCTGCATATTTTTAATTGCACATATGTTGATATTGCATGTGTCAAATAATGTTGACATTTCATTATTTTGTAGTGCTTTTTGTGCTGTACTGTCACTTTAAATGCTTCTGGGTGACTCAGCAAGGGGTCAAAAACTACTTGCTAGTGGTCTTTGGTCAATCTTTCTTCTGGAGATTTTTGCCTTGCCTTTTCGGCTTTGTAGTGCGGTTCACTCGTAGCAGTGACTCTGAGCAGTTTTCTCGCAATGTTTCAGGGATGGAGGAATAACATAGCAAGGTAGTATTAACTGTGCTGCTAAGACACTCAGAATTGATTTTGTAGAGAGTTGAATAGGGCCCACATTTTTTTATATGAAATATTTTAATTAGTAGAACAGTACATGGTACATACAGTACACAACATACTCCAATCATTCATATTAAAACATTATAAAAGTAATTATTAAAAAAAACTATGGATTTAATTAAACTCAAATTATTCTTTTAAAATATTATATACTTTTTTTTTTGGTTATAGGAAGCATGGGAAGTTATATGACTGTAAGGAGTGCTCAAACATAGCATAATTTACTGTATCAATCCCAGGGTTATTCACCATCAGTTCATCAATTGCTATCATGTCGTATCAAGCAAGATTTTAAGGATATCTTATTTGAAGTTATTACTAACTTCAAATAAGAAAATTGAACATTATTATTATTATTATTATTTTTGCGCTGTTCAGTCGTTTTCTGACTTTCCATGACCTAATGGACCATAACACACCGGGCACATTTTTATGTTCATGGTCTTGCTGATCCACTTGGTTTTCATGGCAGAGATCGTGGAGTGGGTTGCCAGTTCCTTCTCCAGTGGGCCACAGCATACAGCTACTGGTATTCCTAGGTGGGGTCCAATCCAAATACTGACTAGGCCCAACCCTGCTCAGCTTCAGGGTGGTGTGACCTCTTAGTTCCCTGACTTGAATGGAACCCATTAAACAAGTATTCTTAAGGTCAGGAACAGGGATGCATTTATAGCAGGTTTAGAGCAAAAGGATGGACACTTGTCAGTGTCTGGGAAAATTGGATAAGGATGTAGCAAGGAGAAATGACGATTATTATCATAAAACTGAAAGGATGCTCCACAGCCTAAACACTAATTATCTCTTTTATGATATACTTTTTTAGTTTATTTTATGATAAATATGGCTATATATTGGTATTATTTAGGATTTGTTACTACATTTTAGTGTTTAGCAAGTTTATATTCTTATATTTAAGTATATATTTTATGCATATGTTAATGTTTAAGGTGATTGACTATTAAGACACAGGGTTGTGATTTGAGTGAATTGGTACTAGTTATTTTCTGTAATGTATATGCAAAGTGTAAATGGATATTAATTACATTTGTCCTGAAATTGCACTTGCAGCAAATATTATATTTTTTTCTGAGAAACAACAATGTTTCTTCACTACGGCAATAAAAGCTCGACTTCCAAATAGATTCTACAGAATGCAATGTTATATGCCAAAGGTTGCTGCATTTATAAGAACCTTTACTAGAATTATCAATTATGTGTGACTTTTATGTTCCACTACTGAAGGAACCTGGCAGCTTTCTATAAGCAAGTTTAACTTTCCAGTAACCAGTGTTTAATATAAAATTACAAAGAAAAATTACATTGTGCCTTTGCTAGTTTTAAAAGTAATTGCACTATCATAACTTTGCCCTTTGAAGTACATTTGCGTTGGTTCACTAAAAATGTTTATTCATTTCATGACAGCAGATTTATCACAGATAGAGGCCTGTGGGTTTAATTTCACATTCAGAATTACTCTATGCAAATGCATGGGGGTACAAACCTTTATGCAATGCTGCAAAGATACATAAAATATATTCCTAATAAACTCATATTGTCTAAAAAAGGACACTGTCATTTACATTCTTCATATTTATCTCTCATGTAGGTAAATACAAGTAGATCCGTAGGAAAAGAGAACTGCAGAGTTTATTTATAACCATACACACAGTAAGACTTATTTGCATCATATAAAATGTTTTGGTTCTTGCAATTACATCATTAGCAGAACCACAGCTCATACAATGGGCTGAGGGACTTTGTTCCATTGACTAGCCCTCTACTGCAGTGGTGGGCAAATTGATGCTATGAGGGCCACCAACAGTCAGTTTTTCTATGCATGAGCAACAACCTGAATGAAACATAACAATTCAGCCAAGCTGGAGCAGAGAGTAATGGAACAAAGAGAGAGAGATTGAAATCTTGAACTGTTGGCGGCCCTTGTAGGACCAAGTTGCCCACCAGTAATTTACTGGGTTGAAGAGCCAACACACAAGTTCTGCATCAACAGCCACTTTAAGACCTTGCATAATGTTGATCAAACCATGTCATGATGATTACCGTACTTCTTAGACTATCAGCCACATTAAATTCCCTCTATGTTGAAAACTGTAGCCCATAACGTAGCCTGCAAGACTTACGGCTATTAAATTGGCCTCTTAAAGCTAACCGCTAATGACTGCGGGTTAGGTGTGATAAAAGCCTACAGGACGTGGAAATTTGAACTGCGCGCTCTCAAATCCTTTGATCTGTCAAGCCTATAACTGCTACATTCCCAATTTCACTATTAAATTGCAACAAATCCACTGGCGTTCAACCCTGTAACCCAAATGGAGCCAAGAAGCCAACGGATGCTAGACAGGACCCGCTAGGGGCTAAAAGTCCTATCCGTAGCACTGTAAATGCAAATATACACACACTACTGTACAAATCATGAAAGAGAAAGTGATGTTAGGTATTACAATTAATAGTACAACATTCTCAGGTTCACAAATCTGCAATATAAAATACTTTTATTTCTGTTTAATTTCCGTGTTATATTGATCCTGGCAATCAATGTGTTAATAGATATAATGGAACTTGAATGGACTGGAATATAATATTTACAGCTTTATCAATATTGCATTATTTCTAGAATGTGGGTCCGATCGTAACTCGTAATTGAAGCCCATAAGACTTTGAAATCCAACCTCCATTTTTTAGTGACGTAATGATGATGATAATCTCTGTTGCATTGGCTCCATCTAAACCCGTAACTACGGGTTTGACTAATTGATTGTGTTCACGAGCGCACATCCAATGGCGCAAGAGTGGTTTATGGGCTTGCATCTCTGGCCCGTAACTTGCTGCATGGTCTAATTTAATAGCTCTGTAACTCGGCCAAATTTCAAGACAGCAGCCTTTGCGGGTCTCACAATGCTGATACGGGTTTCTAATTTAATTTGGCTGTAACAGTTTAAGTTGTCAAGGAACTCACACTATCACTGTTACCACTGTTCCACTGTTCAAAATGCTAAATCGTCAGTGGCTTATATCAACTATACCTTGTAAATCATCGTTAAATAATCCAATAAAATAAATAAAAGAAACAAATCATTTTAAGATTAACTATTTCCTCACTAAAAATGTTGTAAGCTTCCATTTCCAAATCTGTACATATTTGTCTGGTCCAGATCTTTTTTCTTAAATACTGTGTTTAATCTCCCAGGTATTAAGTGGTCATCCTCCAAAGGAATGACGCCTAACTGACATTATAGACAAACCTAACTTGTACAAATAACAATCAGTTGAACATAAAAAACACACACAAGTACATCTACATGACTTAAACATATCAGTAAACAAGTCTAACCAAGAGCATTTGCAGTTAGGGCATTGGGGCACATACATAATTTTGGGTAATATTGTATGGACTTACCTTACATCTGCCTGTGAATAACCAACAATTTAATTATAGTAAAGATTTAGGGGGGGTAATTTATGATCTCTTCACATATTTTACCTTTTTTTCCTTCTATTTCTTAGAAAGGCTATGGATTCTTTTTGAGAGAGTACATACTTGCACTCACAGCAACACAATTGATGTGAACTTGCAATACTGAAAAACCCTGTCCTCGCAACCCACTCATTTTCTTTTGCAGTTTGAGTGGTTATTCCCATTGCATATATTACATATTACAAATATGTGACTCCTAACAGGAACTCATGTAAACAAAATGATCCTTTTGCAATATGATATGTTTATTGCGTATTATCATCTTGCAATAAAGCTTTTTGCAAACAAAAAATACATTTGTAAAAAAATCACTGTATGAATAAACTATAGCAGTCTTACTGTGGTTCTACTTTTCTAAACTCCTTGCACCAGATTTTATGACTGCATAGAATGCTTTAATACTATTCCCCAAAAATAGGGGAATATTATGTTTATTTCTACTAGAAGGTGACTTAACATCCTCTTTTTCAACAGGATTATTAGCCCGGGATGTTGTTAGAAAATTACTAATGCTCTTACAGCCTCATTAAATTGGGGCTACATTTTAAAACGTAGCCTGTAACGTTAATATTAGGACTTACGGCAATTAAATTAGCCCTGTAAAGCAGGCCGACGACGACTTGCGGGTAAAGAAGCAGGACGGTCGAAAAATGCCTATGGGACGTGAACGTAGAACTTTGCAGCCTGCAAGCCCCAAATCCAATCATGCTATTAAATTTCAACCAATTCATCCCCGAGCTAGCCCGTAACACGCAAATGGAGCCCAAAGCCCAACATGTGCTGAAGAGTACTCGCAAGGGGGGTAAAGACCAATAAGTAGCCCAGTAAATGAAAATATAAACACACTACTGTGCTTTATATAAAAGGGAAAGTGATGTTAGGTCTTAGAATTAATAGTGCAACATTCTCAAGCTCGCAAATCGCCCCCAAAAAAACACTTTATTTCATGTTTAATTTCCGTGTTATATCGATGCCGACAATCAATGTGTTAATACCATATACTGTATCTTTCATGTAACAGAATATCATATTTACGGCTTTATTAATATTGCATTATTGTGTAATGTTGGTCCGATCGCAACTTGTAATTGAAGCCCGTAGGACTTTGAAATCTAACCTCCCCTTTTTCTGTGATGTAACGCTAATGATCTATTTTTCCATTGGCTGCGTCTAAATCCGTAACTATGGTCTACACTAATTGATCATCCGCAAGGCTGGAAATCCAACATTCTACCAACAAGCTATGATTTGCTTCTCAAGCCCGTAGCTCACAGCTCCTTCTAATTGTATAGCCCCATAACACGGAGGATTTTCAAGCCCGCAGCCATTGTGAGGCTCACGTTGCAGAAACAGGGCTGCAATTTAATAGGGCTATTATTCATATAGGATTGAACTATTTGTTGCAGTCTGCATTTATAATATAAACATGTTTATTTCCAGAGCATCCCAATTTCATAGTTACATAGTAATTCAGGTTGAAAAAGGACTTTTAGTCCATCAAGTTCAACCTTTTCAGATCTCCTCTGATCTGCAGTATTCAGATTAATTATTAATTGTTAATCACACACAGACATTATCAATCTATTGTCCAGTGTTTGTGTTTTAGGACGCTGTATTGTATAGAAGTTGCTGTTTATTGAAATTGTTAAGCATCTTATTACAGTGATCCTCGGCTCCACATCATGCTCAGGTATACAATTCTCAACTACATGCCCACACCAGTTAAGGAACTGGCAGTGGAATTGATTATAACAATGGTCAGCTTGTTCCAGTATAAACTGTACAGTATCATATAACATCTATGTATTAGATATTAAAGTATTGCAATTTACCACACAAAAACTATAGCCATTTAATACTTCACACATTTCTGTGAAATTTTCAGATAACATGATAGGTACAGTAAGTTTTCAAGTTTCAAGAAAAGTGATATAAAATACATGAGAAGAAGCCATCAATTACACTGTGCTCACATTCAGCTGTTTGGAAAACCTGCCAGCAGAAAGGTTACGAAACTCAAGCCATGCTGCTAATGACCACTCAAGGATACTAAAACTGTGAAATCTATACACAACATATTTCTTACATATATTACACATTCAGAAAATTGAATACTGCCATACTGTGTTGTTTTCGATATAGTTAGAATACTGTAATTCTATATTTGCACATTATCTGTTTTATAAAATACATAATAATGTAATATGTGCAATGGCCATCACATATTTTAATTGTCAAACTACGAGACGTCGTCACGCTTTGCGTGGTGCATATGACTTAGTCGATGAGTGCCTGCCTGCGAGCCGAGCCATTAACTCGCAGCACTTAGGCGATGAGTACCAAAGGATCTCATCACCTTTGAGAGACGCATACCGAGGCAAGCCATTAAGGTACTAAAACTCGCAGCACTTGGGCGATGAGGTGCTCATTGCCTGCAAGCCTCACGAAGCGAGGCGAGCAGTGGAGGCAATGAAATATGTGGGACTTAGCCAGAAAGGAGGCGCCAAAGATGCTCCTGTGAACCTCGCGAAGCGAGTCGAGCTGATCACACATTGAAACACTCAGGACTTAACCTCCAAACACTTAGGAAATGCAGGATCGCCTTAGGCTGCAAGCAGTTGACAGACACGGGACTTAAAAAAAAAGATAGGAGAGGAAAGATAGGAAAAATAGGTAGTTAACAGCCGAACAGCCCAAAGCAAAAAACATGAAAAACACACAAAATACAAAAAAAATGCAACAAAAACATCACACACAGCACGGGGGAACAGCCATGACGTCTGGGACTGAGGTGGAATGCAAATTTAAGTCGATTTTGCAGAGTTTCGGCACTCGAAAATTGGCTAAGCGAAAAAAAAAATGGCGGCCAAACAAAATTAAATTAACAAAATTAAAATGAGGCTTCACGACCCTGGACTGCGCAAAACACCACCAACCGCGTACCAATTTCACCCAGGAACGTACGAGGTACAAAATACACTATTACAAAGGACGGCAAATGCTCGCGAATCGCGTAGCACAAACAACGCTATTTTACAACTCTAACTTGCAATTAACAACCGTTACGCATATAAACTAGCGCTTTACACAAATAAACCAACAGTTTGCCCTTGCTCATGCAGCCTATTTCTAATGCATAGTTGTGACATTCATAAAACTATCTCCTCAGGCCAGCAACAGTCCCAATGGACATTATTTGCTGCATGACAAAAAAAACAGAGATTGTTAGCTCTTCAGGCTATTGATTGTTACATATATTAATTAGAAAAAGATAAACTATATTAATTTATTATTCAATTAATTAATTAATTAGTATTTAAAAATATAGAGAGAGAAGCCAAACGATACGCGAGGAGAGGCTCGCAATGAGCCCCAGAGGTTCTCATTGCGAGCCACGCGATGAGCGCTGAATGCGCTCAGCGCGAGGCTCGCAATAAGCGCTAAAGGTCCTTAGAGTATAAAAAGCTTACTTAACATTGTGTGCCAAACAGCATTGCCATGGCTTCAAATTTTATTGACCATCATTTTTTGACGGGCAAGTAGCTAGTTTCAATATATTATTTATTCATTGAAAGCCAAATAATATAATCAAACACATACTGCAAAATTTAATTTTAACAGTCAACTTCATGAAACCTGAGATGCAGTTAGTGGAAGTCAAGGAGATATGGTTACTTTGGCATTGTGTGTAGATATACATGCAAAGGAGAAATACATAAAATATGTTTATTAGTGTTTACAAATTACTGAACAAACCTTCCTTTGGGTGTCAATAAATTTCCACGTTCTTAAATGACATTTCCATGTAAACCCTCCTGCAAACCATGGGCCTGATTCCTACTTATAGTCTAAGCACTGTGCAGTAGTAAATAATACACAAATCATACAAAAGTAGTGTTAAAGAGTCAAATCTATACATAATTCCTTATGTTATATCTCATAGACATATGACCTTGTAAATGCTGTATGGATCATAACAAAATGTGGCATGTTTTTAAAGAGATGGAAGAACCAGATTATCTCCTTCTCCTCCTGAAGAATCTGTATGTGGACCAAGAAGTCAGCAGAATGGTTCAAGATCGGAAAAGGAGTGTGACAGGTTTGTATGTTGTTGTTGTTTAGTCTTTCAGTTGCATTCGACTCTCCATGACCTTATGGACCGAGGCACTCCAGATGCATCTATCAGTCACTGCCCCTCTGAGCTCCATCAAGTTCATGTTCATTGCTTAAGTGACCTCATCTTTCCATCTCCTTCTCTGTCATCACCTTCTTCTTGTGCCTTTAATCTTTCCCAGCATCAGAGTCTTCTCTAAGGAATCCTGTTGTCTCATGCTATGGCCAAAATATTTGAGCTTCAGCCTTCACCTTCTTGTGAACAGTTTGTTTTGATTTCCTGAAGTACTGATTTATTGGATCTTCTTGCAGTCCAAGGGACTCTAAGCTATCTTCTCCACTACCACAATTCAAAGGCGTCAATTCTACGACTCTCTCTAGAAACTTCTTCATGGTCCAGCTCTCACATCCATTATTATTATTATTATTATTATTATTATTATCGTTTATTTGTAACGCGCCAACATATTCCGTAGCGCTATACATAAGTTAAGTTACAGGCAATGACAAGTTCAAGATTTACACATTGTAAAGAGTGGATGGCCCTGTCTTTGAGCTTGGCATCCGGTGTCCATAGAGCTTTCCCTAAAGCACTGTGCAGGATTGAAACTCGCCGACTTACAAACTAAAGGTTGAAGTTTGTATGTGGTACAGTAGGGAGAGAGTAGTGCTGAGCATGTTGGGGAGGAAGGTTATAGGCTTCTTTAAAAAGTTTTTTTTTTTATTGATGTTTTGAAGGATTTAAGGCAGGAGGATAGTCTGGTGAAGCGAGGCAAGGAGTTCCAGAGAATAGGGGCAGCGCGAGAAAAGTCCTGGAGGCGGGAGTGAGAGGAGGTGACAAGAGTGGTAGAAAGAAGAAGGTTGTTAGCAGAACGAAGGGGACGTGTGGGGGAGTATTTGGAGATGAGAGCAGAGATGTATGGGGGTGCGCTGTTGTTGAGGGCTTTATAAGTTAGGGTCAAGATTTTAAACTTTATTCTGGCTAAGGGAAGCCAGTGAAGTGATTGACAAAGAGGAACTGCCTACACTGAACGATGTGTACTGAAGATGAGTCTGGCGGAGGCATTTATTATGGATTGAAGTGGGGAGAGGCGAGGCCAACAAGGAGCGAGTTGCAATAGTCAAGACGAGAAATGATGAGAGAGTGTATTAGAATCTTAGTAGTGTCTTGTGTAAGGTAATGGCGTATTTTGGATATGTTTTTTAGATGGAAAAGACAGGATTTGGTTAGAGACTGTATGTGTGGGATGAAAGAGAGGGCAGGGTCCAGTAGTACCCCTAGATAATGGGCATCCATATGTTATTACTTGTAATACCATAGTTCTAACTATGCAGACCTTTGATGATAGTTTAACATCTTTACTTTTTATTAGCTTGTCTAAGCTTGGCATAGCTTTCCCACCAGTAGTAAACATATTTTATGAGTACAGTCACCATCTGCAGAGATCTTGGTTTCCAGGAAAATAAAATCTATCACTGCCTACACTTCTTTCCTGTCTATTTGCGAGGAACTGAGATTTACGTTTACTATAATCTTCCCCATTTTAACGATGAGCAGCAGGCCCGCTTTTCCACTCTCTTTTTTTTACCCTCATCGATAGGTCCTCTGGTTCCTCACTTTCAGTCATCAAAGTAGTATCATCATCGTATCTGAGGTTATTGATATATTTTCCAGCAACATTGATTCTGGGTTTGGATTCATCCAACCCAACACCTTATCTATAGCACAAACCCTCAAACACCTAAGACCTGCATGTTCACTGGTAAGTATTACAACACAGTCAGCATTTGGGCGGGAAACATGCAATTTTAGGACCTGTGCCTGTCAATTAACGTGACGTTCAAATTTTTCATGGCTTCCTATGGCTGTGTTGCAGCAAAAAATTAACTAAAATGCGTGATTTGGTGCAATTTACCAATACATCATGTAATCCTGCCCCTTGTATTTTACTGAAAAGACATGGCTTTATGAGTTGCAGGTGAACTACGCAAAATTTGTCAAGCAAGGAGTTGAATAGAAACATAAAATTAGAAAATATAGAGCCCACAGTTGTGAGTAGCCAATTTACCTGGCTACTAGTAAGCAACTGAATAGGGCCGTATGTATGCTATCATTTGCATTCAAATGGACTGTACAACAAATATATACTCTCAGGGGCATATACAGTATATCACAAAAGTGAGTACACCCCTCACATTTTTGTCAATATTTTATTATATCTTTTCATGTGACAACACTGAAAAAATGACACTCTGCTACAATGTAAAGTAGTAAGTGTACAGCCTGTATAACAGTGTACATTTGCTGTCCCCTCAAAAAATAACTCAACAAACAGCCATTAATGTCTAAACTGTTGGCAGCAAACGTGAGTACACTTCTAAGTGGAAATGTCCAAATTGGGCCCAAAGTGTCAATATTTTGTGTTGCCACCATTATTTTCCAGCACTGCCTTAACACTCAAGGCATGGTGTTCACCAGAGTTTCACAGGTTGCCACTGGAGTCCTCAATGAACTGTAGCTCCCCAGTGCCAGCACCACTCATGCAGGTATACAGGAGTTAACTGTAAACTCCCCTATGGTAGTAATCTTTATACTGTGGCAGATAACTTAGTCAAGTTTGCCAGATATTGATTATTACTAGTATATTAATAGTAATACTGAATAATATTTAAATATTAATACTGAATGATATTGAGTTTTGGACACTGAATACCCTGCTAGTTGTGTGGAGTATTCTGTGACTGTAATAAATATATTTGAAGAATTCTAGTGTTTGAGTTGAAGTCTTTTACTGTAACCTGGTGCCCTTACCCAACAGCTATTGTTTAAGATCTCACAAAATCTTTGCGTGAATACTTAGGATATGAAACCTATTACAGCTTGTCAGCATATTTGTAAATACAAAAGATCATATACATCTTCTGCTTTATTTGTTATTTGATTGTTTATTATTTACCACTATAAATACATAAAATACTATTTGGCCATTCCTTATATGAAGTGTTAATCATTTTCCTATTGCACAAATATCTTTTTTTGTTTATTAAAAGTTCTCTCAAGCAGGAGATGAGCTTGTGCCAGTTGGTTTCATGCAGTTGGTCAACCTTGAGAATATGAATATGAGACAGTCTCAGAAAGTTAGTAAATGTTCCCAGGGTTATTCCATTCTTCATTCATCATTGTTCTAACTAAGCACTAAGAAACAGGTGCAGATAGCAAACAATAGTTGATTCAAACATAAAAAAATGAATTTGACTAAGAAGGTCAACACCAATATTCCCTATTATTTCATTGTTTGACCATGGAGCAAGTCTGAACTCTGGTGGGCATACAAACATCTATACATCATTTCTCTAATGATATATTTTATTTATGAATTTATATGCAAACATGGCATGAAGTTATTGCAATTGGTTAAAATAAGCCAGGGATGTCTTTCAAATTGATTAAATGATTATTCACTATATCTGTTTTTGCTTGAAAGATTTCTAAAAAGAAGACCAGAAGGGATTACCTCTAACCAAATTTAAGAAAGTGTTCTATTCAGAAAGGGGTCTACTCTCTAACATTGAAATTCAGTTAGATATAGTTGTTTTTATTCTATTTTATTATAGAATTAAAATAGTCAATATATAATCTTTCTATTACATGTTATAAAGTGGATACAACTTTAAATAAGGTATTGGAAATCATAATCCGGATATGGTTCCCAATCTATGACTTTTTCTCCTTGTGCCCATTTTACCAAAAGCAAACTGATTGCTTTGATAAATTATGTTTATTCAATTATGTTGTAAATTCCCTTATTATCTAATTTAATACCTATAGAACATTGTTTTTGTAGTTTGTCTTATTATATATTACTAGCGTATTGCCCGTCAAAAAATGACGGCAATCAGATGTGTATGTTTTAAAAGTTGTTTAGTTATTAATATACACATGGAATTGTAAGGTAGCTAATGTTGTTTTCTGTGTACTACTGAAATATAGAATTCAAATGAATAAATTAATTTACATATTTTTATGCATTGTGTTGAAGAGCTGGCAATCTGTGTTGATGTTGCAGCAGCATTAGTGGTGTGGAGGTGCTGTGTAAGCGTGATGAACTTGTGCAGTATAATAGTGTGCGTGCGCAATCCGAAACCGTTAACGTAGCTGTGTACTTCCGCATTATCCTAAAATGGCGGATAATGTGTGGTATGCGTCTTAGCGGATTATCGGTACGTGTTTTCCGTGGTTATAGTGCTGTAGCCTGGTTTTCGTTTTGTTCGTCCGGCATTTTTTCTGCGGCGCTCATTGCCAAAGTACTACGTTTTAACGGCTCGCCTCGCTGCGCGAGGCTCGCCGGGCGATGATCGCCTGCGGCGCTCATCGCTAAGCCCGCTAAAGTACTACGGTTTAACAGTAAATTTGTTTGCCACACAACATGACGCTACATTTGTCCCTTTTTTTTTTTCTTAAAATAAATACAATTTTTTTTTAATAAAATTTATATTTTTGTAATTTGCAACTTAGATTTCATCAAATGCGTTGGTTTAGGCAGGAAATCCGATGTTGCGCGAGACAAAGTCGTTAAATCTGTGTTAATGCGTAAATCTGGAATTGCGTTTCGTAAAATGTACTCGCTACTGTCTTTTTACTCATTGCGCGGTTAATCCGCATCCTTTATCTCGTTGTTGTCAAACACATACGTCTGTGGCTGTGTTTTACGCAGTTCGTAGTAGTATAGCCTCCTTTTCATTTTTTTTGACGGCCATTTTTTTCTCGCTTAGCCGATTTTCGATCTTTGTAACTCGGCTAAATCGCTGTAAATTGGAGTTCCAACTCACTTCCAGACGTCCTGCCTGGTTCCCCATGCTGTAAGTGACCTTTATTTTATTTTTTAGTGTGTATTTAGTGGTTTTTTTGAATGTTTTGGTTCCGTCGCTTATGTCGTAATTTTTTTCAGCTCGTATTTTTTTTCTAAGTGCTACGGTTTAACACGCGATCGGGGACCCCAACTGCATTCAAAATTTTAATTCATTAATAGTTATGGCTGCCAGCGGGGGCACTGTAAGTACTCCCACCAGCCCCTAAAATTAACCTACCATGCTGAGAGTCCCTACCGGAACCCCCACATGGCCCCACAATAACCCCACATTAACCCTGCATTCAAAATTCAAATTTCCTGCCTTTCGGGTCCTTAAAGGATGGTAAAGGTCCTTATAGAACCAGCGCTAAATAAAAATTAACCCTATCATGCATGGGGCTCTATAAAGAGCCCCATGAGCCCCAAATTAACCCTGTCACTCATGATGGTCAATACAGACACGCATAAGTCCCTTATTAACCCTATAACTCATGGGGGTCAATACAGATCCCCATAAGCCTCTATTTAACACCATAAGTCCAATAGGGGTCTATATAGACCCCTAAATGACACTAATTAACCCCTATAATAAAACTATAAGAGCCATGTGGATCATCCAAGACCCTCATGACACAAAGTCTAAGCACTAAACTATTAACCCTAACTAAACTCCTCTAACCCAACCCTGGGCCTATTTAACCCTAACTGTACCTATTTAACCCTAACTGGATCAAAAACACCATACTTAGCCTATTTAACCCTAACGGTACCTATTAAACCCCAACTGGGCATATTTAACCCTAACTGGACCTATTAAACCATAACAGTACCTATCTACCCTAACTGGGCATATTTAACCCTAACTGGGCCTATGTAACCCTAACTGGGCCTATTTAAGCCTAACCTATTTAACCCTAACTGGGCCTATTAAACCCTAACAGTACCTATCAAATCCTAACTGGGCCTATTTAACCCTAACTGGGCATATTAAACCCTAAAAGTACCTATTTAACTCTAACAGTACCTATCTAACTCTAATTGGGCCTATTTAACCCTAACAGTACCTATTTAACCTTATGTGGACCCAGTAACACTATCTAGGCCTATTTAACTCTAACTGGGCCTATCTAACCCTAACTGGGCATTTTTAACCCCTTACTGGGCCTATTTAACTCTAACCTATTTAACCCTAACTGGGCCTATTAAACCCTAACAGTGCCTATCTAACCCTAACTGGGTCTATTTAACCCTAACAGTACCTATTTAACCTTATGTGGACCCAGTAACACTATCTAGGCCTATTTAACTCTAACTGGGCCTATCTAACCCTAACTGGGCATATTTAACCCCTTACTGGGCCTATTTAACTCTAACCTATTTAACCCTAACTGGGCCTATTAAACCCTAACAGTACCTATCTAACCCTAACTGGGTCTATTTAACCCTAACTGGGCCTATTAAACCCTAAAAAGTACCTATTTAAACCTAACAGTTCCTATCTAACCCTAACTGGGCCTATTTAACCCTAACAGTACCTATTTAATCCTAACAGTACCTATATATCCCTAACTGGGCCTATTTAACCCTAACAGTACCTATTTAACCCTATCTGGACCCAGTAACAAGCCTAAGCATATTTAACCCTAACTGGGCCTATCTAACACTAATTGGGCCTATTTAACCCTAACTGGACCTTTTAAACCCTAACAGTACCTATTTAACCCTACCAGTACCTATATATCCCTAACAGGGCAGATTTAACCCTAACAGTACCTATTTAACTCTATCTGAACCCAGTAACAACCCTAAGCACATTTAACCCTAACTGGGCCTATCTAGCCCTTACTGGACCTATTTGACCCTAACTAGGCCTATCTAACCCTAACTGGGTCTATTTAACCCTAAATGTGCATATTAAACCCTAACAATACATATTTAGCCCTAACCGTACCTATCTAACCCTAACTGGGTCTATTTAATCCTAACAGTACCTATTTAACCCTATATGGACCCAGTAACATTATCTAGGCCTATTTAACCCTAACTGGGCCTATCTAACCCTAACATGGCATATCTAACCCTAACTGGGCCTATTTAACCCCATCTCTTATACACCACTAAATCTAAACTAACCCTGTCTACCCTAACCTATGAACACCTACACTACCTACCTAACCCCCTAGTCACAGAAAATAAAAATAGCTATGCTACAAAAAAATAAAAAAGAACATTACAAAACCCCCACTACAGAAAATAAATAAAGCAATTTTACATTTTTTTTTTAAAGAACACTACAACCCCCCCCCCTTCAATACAGAAAATAAAAAAAGAATTACGCACCTGAAAAGCAAATACAGTAAACTCCCCGTTATCCGGCACCTACGGGGACTATAAAGGTCTAAACAATCATTAAACAACCCAAACCCCCTCAAAATGCCTTTTAAAAGACATTAGCACCTAAACTGGGCTATTTAGGCCCAAAAAAAATAATTAGAAAAAAAGTTAGCATTTTTTTTTTGCAGTCTCGAACTCCTGATACTTCCGGTTATGCCGGTTTAGCTGGAGTAAATTTAAAATGGGGAATTTATGCTGCTGCCGGATGCTTGAGAGTGCCGGTTGCTTAAGTGCCGGATAACCAGGAGTTCACTGTACATACACATATACATATACACAGTACATCACATTACAATACATACAAAATATAATACAGTAATATGCACAAAGAATACAGTTCAAATATACCCTTATCTACATACTTTGTAACCCTATCTACACACATTAACCCCTATCTAAAATACATTAAACTATCTACAATACAATAAAACCCCTAAATCTAACCTAAAATAGAATAAATAGGACCACTTACCTTGCCTAGATGTCCCTTCAATGATGATGGGTTTCATGGTGCAGTTAAGTTCCTTTTCCCAATATGTCTTATATGGTTATTTATTACATTAAATTTATATTTTATTTATTATTTGGTAACTGTATTTTGGTCGATCAAATAATTATAAATAATAGAGATGTTTTGTTTACCATTAAAATTATGTATACATCAGTTTTCACATGTTTTAATGGCTAAATTATTTTCTTTCATAATGTATTCCATTGTTTCATTTATTGTATCTAAATTAAACCATATTTTTGTGATTTAAGCTGTTCCTTGAATAGTCCTGAAGAGCATGCAGAAATGTTTGTAAGGATGTCTGCTACAATAAATAAATGTTTTTGGATCCAACAATTCATTTGCCAAGATTTATTTCTTCAAGATTCCTAATAGAATAATCATAATGGAGTAATCTAAGATCCATCCATTAATAAATGTGTTCTTTTGTTCATTTATTTCCATAAAGTTGAGGAGTGTGATATACACTCCTTTTATATTGATTTTGGATTTTAAAATGTTCCACAAAACTTGTTGTATGAAATTATTTTATTCTTTAAGAGTATTTGTTTAAATTTCTACTCAACATCGTTGTGAATTTTTGGTAGACCATATGGTCAATTGTTCCAATCTAGTTCTTTATAATATGTTAGAAGATCAAGGGTTGATAACCCACTTTTTTTTTCTTTGAAGCTATCATAGTAGCTCTGTTATATCTTGGCTTTTTATGATTCCAAATAAAATGGAAGATCACTCTTTGTAGTTTTAAGATGTCATTAGTTGTAATTGCTGTAATTTGCTGTACAAAATAAATACATACGTTTGGGTAGTGTATTCATCTCTACTGTGTAAATTTTGCATAGCCAAGAAAGTTTATATGTACTCCAGTATTTAAATAATTGAATACAATTTTAAATATATTTGGATAGTTCACATTAAAGGCTAATTTAGTTAATCTAGGGGTATTCATGTCTAGGCATTTTATGTAATGTTTTTTTTTTTTTAATGTTTTTTTTAATTGGTTTTATAAAACATATAGACATACACAGAATAAACATGACAATACATAGTATATACTTCGTACATATTGTACATTTGATAAGCAGATAAAGGTGGGCTTCAGGAATAAAGTTCTTATTTTAATAATGTACAATATTACATCCATACTCACCTTTCATTCTTTTACCGAGGTTAAGAAAAAAAAAGAGAAGAAAAAAAAATGTTTTATTGCTATCTTACATTTAAAATAAAGAAAACAAGAAAAAGTCATATGTTTTTGTATTCCTTTATATATTTTTCCCATATTGACCAATCTATAAAAATGTTACTTTTGATAGGGCCTATTTGAATCCAATATTTTTCTAACTCCTAATTCCTTGTAACTATGTTTACCACCTCTGACCATGTGGGGATCTGGATATTTTTCCAATATTTCAGAATATATGATACTAAATATTTAAGATCTGGGGGATAGATATCAATTGCTAAATGTAAAATCATCTGTTCTATATTAAACGAACCTTCTTGTCCTATTATTTTATTGATTTGTTGTTTGCATTGATGCCAAAAAGGCTTAATTTGTTCGCACTCCCACCACATGTGAAGGAGGGATCGCTGTTTATTACAGCTTCTCAAGCACTTAGATGGAGAGGTATTTTCAAATCTGTTTAAATGTATAGGAGTTAGGTGCCATCTTTGAATGATTTTGAAAAAAAGATCTTTTCACCAATTTACATGCTTCGTACCAAGTATTGATTTCCATTCTTTATTTAAATCTCTCTCCCAGGCCTTCATTCTAGTTGTTTTATCTAGTCTTACAGAACTAGTAATGATTTTTTGGCACCTTGAAATTAAATGGGTTTTATTTATTAAGTGTACTAGTTTCTCAAATGGAGTTTGCTTATTCATATTTATAGCCTTTTTTTATAGATCTTTTTGAATAATTGAGTAATGTAACCAATTTAAGTTCTTAATATTTAACTTTTTTTATAGATTTTCCATCTAAGTAAATTTCCATTCATGTATAAATCTCCCACTATTTTTGTTTCATTCTTTTTATTACTTACTAGCAAATTGCCCTTCAAAAAATGACGGCAATAGAATTGGAAGTCAGGGAATAGTGTTTGGCACAGACATTATTTTTTGTGGTGGTCTGAGATCTCGGCGATGATTGCGAGCCTGGTGCTGAGCGCCTTCGCCGCTCATCGCTTGGCTCGCAATAAGCGCCTTCAGCGCGCATTGCGAGCCTCTTGGTTGTTGTATTTTTTTGTTATCAGAGGCACTTTTGCTGTCATTGTAAGGTCGGCGCTGATCTGCTTTTCGCGCTTATTGCAAGGCTGTCCCCTGGTGTAGTTTGTGTGCTATGAGCAGCGTTGGCGCTCGTTGTGAGGCGAGCAGTGAATGGCTTTTGCGTTTATTGCGATAGTGTTTTTATTTTTATTTTTTGTGTATATGTATTTTGTGATGCTAATTAAATAAGTAATAAATTAATAAATTAATATACTTTACCTATTTGTAAGTAATACATGTAGGAAGCATTGTGCTGAAGAGCTGACAATCTGTTTTGATGTTCCTGCAGCATACAATGTAGGTTTGCACTGCTGTGGAGCTGAGGTGTAAGTGTCAGCAATGTGTGAAGTGTGTAGTGTAAAAAGGCTGCGTGCACGAGCGGAAGCCATTAGTGCAGCTGGGTACTTCTGCATTCTGTAAGGTAGTGTTGTAAAATGGCGGCGAATGTGTATGTGGTAGGCGGGTTTGTATGAAGAAGCGTCCTTGCCAATGGTGTACGTTGTAGGTCGTACAGGTTTTTGTAAAATCCGTATTTGCTTTGTGGAATTTATCAGCTTTAGGGGTCGTGTAGCCTCAATTTCGTTTTTTTCGGCCGCCATTTTTTCTCTCGCTTAGGGGATTTTCGAGTGTGTAAACTTTGTAAATTTGCTAGAATTTGAGGTTTAAGCAGTGTTGCAGAGGTCCTGGGTGCCCCCCCTTGGTGTGGGTAATGTTTTTATTTTATTTTTGTGTGTACTTTTGTGTTTTTTAATGTTTGGCGCTGTGCGTGGTTTGTCCGTTAAGGTCGTATTTTTGCGAGTCCTTAATGGATTTTTTCTAAGTCCCGCAGCTCGTATTTTTTTGTGTAAGTCCATAGTTAGTCATTGCGTGTTTATGCTTTTTTTTCCAAGTCCCGATTGTGTGGTCGTTTTTAACCGTTTGTGAGGTGCCGTAGAGCCTCCACCTCCGCAAATGTGGCCCCTGACTTCGCAAGGGTCTGCGTTTGCGGCCGGAAAGTCATAGGGGGTCGTAGGGATGAACGCCTACGGCGCTCATTTCCACCAGTGCAAGGAGCGCCTTCGGCATTCCTTGCCAGCAACTGCGGCCCTCGCTTTGCGTTAGCAACAACCCGCATTCTGACAACTATATATTGGATACTATTATAAATGTTGTTCACCCCCTCCATTAACTCAATTGGGGCTCCTAATGATGTATTATTGGGTAAGTTCAACCTTATTTTATTCTTATTCCAGAACTTTATCAGGGACTTAATACCTCTTGGTAAGTTTGTTATCATACTTTTCTCTGGCTGTAAAAGCCAAATAATCGCATGTAGAGGAAATGGGTTAAAAAACTCTTGTTCTATCTTATACCAAATCCTTTTTGGATCTACGTTATTCCGTCCTGCAACATGGGCCAAAGCTATTGTGTCATGGATATCGAATATCAAAGGGGATGCTAGGCTTCCTTCGACAAAGGATCTTTTAACTATTGATAGTTCTAGCCTGGGTTTTTTCCCCTGGTAAAGGAATTTATTTATCATTTTCTGAAGATTTTTTAATATGTAATTTAGGACTATTTCTGGAATTGCTCTAAAAATGTTTTACTATTGCAATTCTCGCTGACCAGGACGTCTTTAAGTCAGACCATTCTTTCAATAGAGATCTGATTTGGTTATTTATATTTTCCAAATTCACTTTCATTACTGTTAATTGTAAGCCCAAATGATTAATAAAGCCTGCTTGCCAGTTTAAATTATATTTATCCTTTATACTTTCAATTTGCTCTTTACTTATCCATTTGAAATAAAGACTTTTGGTAGTTTATTTGTATAAAAAGATAGGTGGCCATATCCTTCCAACATTTTTTCCAAATAATATACAGATTTTTCTGTGCCTACGTAACGATAATATCGTCTGCAAAAAGTTGTATTTTTTTTTCATATTTTACAACAGTAATGCCCTTTATTTCAATTGAGTCTCGTATCAATTGAGCCAGTGGCTCTATAAACAGTACAAATCATAGAGGGGATAGTGGGTATCCTTGATGGGTGCCATTTGATATTACGGACTTCTCTGTTTCATAACCAATTTCAGCAATTAATACCCTAGGGCATGTATATAAAGCACCTATGGCTTTCAATCCAAAGTCAGCAAAGCCAAACTTCAACAACACTGTTTTTAGAAAGTCCCAGCTGACTCTGTCAAATGCTTTTTCAGCATCTAATGACAGAGCCAGCATGGGACTTTTATTCTTTTTAACATAGGATATTACCTAAATAAGTTGTCTAGTGCTGTATTTTATGTAATGTTGTGACCATTTAAAAGAAAAAAAATTGTTCTATTAATTTCCTTTGGGAGTGAGATATTTAATTGTTCACTTTCATTTGTATTTACTTTAAATCCTGAAATGTTTCCAAATGTCTTCAATAAATATATTAGGGAGACTGATTAATGATTTTGTAATTGTTAAAAATGTATTATCCACAAAGAGACTCAATTTGTATTCTTTATCATCAATTTTTACACCTGTAATTTTTGGACATGCGTTATTGCCATAGCAAGTAGTTCAATACATAATGCAAAAATTAAAGGCAAAAGTGACCATTCTTGTCTAGTCCCTCTTGTAATGTTCAATAATTTTGAACAATAGCCTTCATGATATATGTATGCTTTATGGAAAGAATAAAGGTTCATAATGCTTTTAAAGAATTTATCATAGATGCCAAAATGTTGTAAAGTTTCATACATATAGATCCAAGCTATCCTATCAAAAGCTTTTTCTGCATATAAGTATAAGAGCATTAAAGGAATTTTCTCCCGAGATGCTATATCTATAATTAACAAGCCCTACATACTGACAGGAGCCAACTTTTGACACATAAGAAATCACAAGAAACAGATGGCAAAATCAGATTTGTTGGAACATTCTGCTAGCAATGGTGTGAGATCAACCAGATCCTAAATAAACATGCTCATATTTTGAGATCAGATCCTCATTTTAATACTTGTATAGAGGATTGCATTGATATCAGTTGGCTCAGATCACGCACAATAAAAGATATGACTATATGAAGTAATTTCTCTGGGTAAAATAAAAATAAGACCTTACCTTTGGGTACACACAAATGTGGACATTGTAAATTTTGTAATTACATGGTAAAGGGTACACAAGTGAATGATAGAATTGGAAAAATACATAAGGCCCAAGACTTGTATAACTGTAGCACCAGAGGTGTTATCTATTGTTTGGAATGTCCATGTTGCCTTAAATACATAGGCATGACGAGTAGGGAGATCAGACGTAGACTAGGAGAACACAAAAATAACATAAAAAATGCCCAAAAAGATAAGAACAAGACTTTAACCACAGTTGAATGTCATTTTATAATACACCATGGGCCATATTAAATTCTAAGCCTGTAATGGCACCGGTACACCCGCAAAGCCTGCAGACTTGTAATTTGGCGGAGTTGCAGACCTATTAATATTAGCCAAGCCTGCAACAGAAGTGGCCGACATCCAAACCCGTAAACCATTCTTGCGCACGTTGCATGTGCGGCTTGGAACATGATCAATTAGTCAAACCCGTAGTTAAGGGTTTAGACAGAGCCAATAGTATAAGAGATCATCATCATTACGTTACTGAAAAATGGAGGTTAGATTTCAATCCCTTACAGGTTTCAATTATGAGTTACGATTGGACCTGCATTCCAGAAATAATGCAATATTAATAAATCAGTAAATATTATATCCTAATCCATGTGAGTTCCATTATATGTATTTACACATTGATTGCCAGGATTGATATAACACAGAAATTAAACAGAAAAAAAAGTATTTTATATTGCAGATTTGCAAGCTTGAGAATGTTGTGCTATTAATTGTAATACCTAACATCACTTTCCCTTTAATTTAAAATACAGTAGTGTGCTGATATTTGCATTCACAGTGCTATGGATAGGACTTTAATCCCCTAGCAGATCCTCTCTAGTACCCGTAGGCTGTTTGGCTCCATTTGCGGTTTATGGGTTTGACACCAGTGGATTCGTAGCAATTTAATAGAAATTTACAGGCTTGACAGATCAAAGGCTTTGTGGCAACAGAGTTCTGATTTTGACAGCCTGTATGGTTTTTCCACCTGTAACCCGCAGATCGTTTGTGAGTAGCTGTAAGAGGCCAATTTAATAGACGTAAGTCTAGCGAGCTCCGTTACAGGCTATGGGTTTTCACGTTGGGGGAATTTAATAGGGCTGCATGACTTGAGACCTAATGTTAAATGCTGGATTTTGCAAAAAATCAATTTAGGGATAAGATGTGGTAACTTGGAACAAGAGCTCCTGAAAGCTGAAAGCAGGTGGATAACCCTTCTAAATACCTTAATTCCCTTAGGGTTAAATGAAAACATAAATTTTACGTTTTTTCTATAAACCATTACCCAGCCACATGTTAATAGGTACCTTTTAATAATTCTTGAATTTGTAGGTATAAATTACATCTGGACCCACAGTATTTGGTACCTAATTAGAAAGACATCGTATAAGGTAGCTAGGATTTTCCTAGTGAAGAGTACACAGGTATACATTTCGTTCCCTTAATCAGAACGATAATTTAGAGAATATAGGTAGCAAGCCCGGGTGATCTATTTCTAACTGCATAAAGGGGCAATTTGTATATATCTTTGTTAAAAATGACCTGTGCTTTTTTCACATTATATGCATATAACATTTTTATCTCTAGGCTTTGATATAACTACTATTGCAATCATTGATGTATTTATATGACTGCTACTAGATGATTATATGCATGCATATTCATTGAGATCAATAAAGGGGTGTTTGGGTTTTCGTGTACACTCTGGTACAAGTACTGCCAATGTATATTATTATGTACTAATGAGCTCATATCAGTAGACTATAACTAAGGTCTACGCTTCCGCTCCTGGATTGCATTGAGTTTATCAGATACCGGTCCACAAACAGTTAATTCCGATAGCACTTTGCCCACATCCTGGCTTTATAAAGCCCTCTGTCTCTTTGGGTCCTTTCATCCTCCGTAGAAGCTCTGCCACGCAAAACGTGCATGTCAGGCTCTTTGTCCTGTCATCTTCTAATGATATCACCACTGCTGTACTTGTAGTTTGCGGTACTGTGCCGCGATCGCTGTCTGTATATCCTATCAGGTATGGTAGACAGTGTAGATAGCATATATGTCCTATAGTTAGAGGATAAATACAGAGGGTCTTCAAGTTTAGTTTTTGCTACAGAAAGGGAACTCCACTATAAAAAAAAGTATATTGTAGTCTATAGGGATTGTCAAGTTTTTGTTCGTTTTGAGACTTAACTCATTATATTACAGAGTGAGTAGACAGTGATTTCTGCCACAGTATCCTATAGACTCTTACCTTTGTGATCTTATTCACTGCTCCATACTATGATTAAGAATTGGTTTACATGCAATTTACATTATATACAGTGACAGCAGTGTGTGAAAATAATACAGGTGTTATATCAGTTTTTAACCGTCACATTGTTAATGTATATATGCGTCAGTTATAGTGACGATCCGAGACTAGGGTCTATACAAGCCCAGGGTCACCTGCTATAGACTACAGGTTATCTACCCACAAGGACCGTTGGGTTCTTTGAAATCTCTGCACCAGTACCCTGATATCTGGCTTCTATATCAGTCAGAGTCTCTCCATCAGTAATCAGCACTTCCAGGAGTCCCAGTAAACTTCCTGTGGTAGTGACCAGGACAGGTTACTTGTAGGGTGGAGATAGGTTCAGTATCGCAGCCATCAGGAACAAAATAAGAGATCATACAATTTATATATATCTCTGAGTGAACTGTTTAATTTTTGAAATTACAGCAGTATTTATAGGGGATAGATGAAGAGGGGGTGTACACAATGTAACAATGAGACAATGAGAAAATCATAATGGCAATCACAATGGCAGACAACCACAAAAGATAAACTCCATAGTAGTTTCCTGAGAGTAATAGGATTAATCTCCAATACACATCCTGCCTTCTATAGCACATATCAGATGGGATGAACTTTATTTGTTAACAATTGACCAGGGTGGATTATAAATACAATGGAGGTGTTTATGTACATAATCCAGTGGCTGGAGCCAAGCTGTATGTCCTTTAATGAGCTCAATGGGCCAACAGCCAGGCTGAGAAAAAGGGGTCTGTGACAGTTATATATTTTTAGTTTTTTCTTTAATAAAAGTTATGTATTAAACTATTAACCAATTCACTTCTTGTGCTATGTATGTAACTAATGATATTGTATATTTGGGACTCATGTGATTATTTCTCATGAGAAAGAAATTGTTACCCAAGAGTTAATCATACATAGTATTTTGTACCACATTTAATAATATTTAAACCCTCTGGTGGAGATTGACTGGTTACAAAGTGCAAGCTTTTTCTATTTTCTCTTTCCTTTATGCTATATCTATAAGGTCAAAAGTTTTTTTCTGCCATTATCTGGGGCTTCTCTACCTGGTATAAAGCCTACTTCATCGGTGTGGAAGAAGAGGTGCTAGTCTGTTAGCTAATAACTTTGAGTACATTTTAAGGTGACTATTTATAAGTGATATTGGTCGATAGCTTTGACAATTAGTTAGATCTTTTCCTTCTTTATGTATAGCTATGATTTTAGCTTCTAATAATTCAGTTTTTATTGGTATTCCTAACATAATATAATTAAATAATATATTGATTTGAGGTAAATGAATATCTAACAATTGCTTTTAGTAATAATGTGTAAATTCATTTGGTCCTGGGGCTTTATGTGATTTAGTAGATTTTATTGCTTCTTTGATTTTGTCAGTTGTGATTGGGTACTTGAGGGCATCTAAAATGTCTTTATTTATGTTTTAAAAATTTAAGTCTGAGAGATATGCATTTATTTTTGAGAGATGATTCGTTGGACCAGAATTAGGTTTGGCTGTGTATAATTATATTTAAAATGTTGTAAAAGGTATTTTTATTAGTTAATGTGTATAAGATCCTTAATTTGTATTTGTATTTATTCTAGAAATAAAAGGAATGAACATTTTTGATTGAGTATGTTGAATTATTGTTATAGCTTTTATCGTAATATCTCATTTAATCTGAGTATAAGATTAAGACTTTTTTCATTAAATTAATTTATTTGATTAATTTCTAATTTTTTTATTGTTGATCCCAATTGGATGCATATTCCTCTTATAACTGCTTTATGTGCTGTTCAGACTCATATTTGGTATATCTCTCACCCACTATTCAATTTAAAGTAGTTTTCTAATGATTTTTGAAATGTATCTTTTGTAGGTTTATCATTCAATAATGCTGGATTTGAAGACCAACTGAGAGTGTGGCCTTTAGGGAGTATGTTACATAAAGACACACTGACTAGATCCGGATGTGTCCATGTGCTTCAATTTAATACAAAACTATGTTTTGTTTAAGTAGGATATCATCTATATGACAGTGATTTGTGTCTAGAGGAATAAAATGAGTTATTTCTCTCTTGATGTATTGCTCTCCCTGCATCACTTAAATTGTGACTTTTTAAGCAATAATGTAAAAGCTTTAGTTGCTGTTGGAACCAAAGTGGATTATCTATGTTATATTATCTATAATATATGTTATATTATGGAATTCATATCACCTCCTATTATCCATGAAGGTTGTTACCATGAGTTCATTAAATCAGAGATATTCCAGAAAAAAAGTAGCTTGACCTTTGTTTGGAGCATATAAGTTAAGTAGTAAAATTGTCTGTTCATTAATAGTGCCTTGTATGAGAATGTATCTGCCTTCATTATCTTTTTGTGTGTTTTTTGTGTTGAAAATGTATTTTTTATGTATTAATATTGAAACACCTCATTTTTCTGTAGTGGTAGCATGATATACTTGGTTGCAATGTTTCCCCAATATTTGGAAAGTGTTTGTTTTTAAAATGTGTTGTCTTCAGCTTCTTTTTGAAAATGTATAATGATGGGGACTTTCAAGTTATTATGGTGAGACAGAACAGAACTGAAGCTGCATACATAGGAGCTCTAGCACAAAATTATGTCAATCAGACTCATACATTTAACTGTGATGCACTTGCTGATCAAAGACCCTGGCTAATGACCAAGAGTTCTTTCAGATAGCTGGGGCTGTGATCATTTAGAGCTTTTGATGGTCAGCAGGCCAACCTAGACAGTAAGCAAATAAGAGAAAAAATAATGTGCATTATGTGATATGAATGGGACAAGTTTGCAAGTAGCCTTGCCATTGCACCATCTGCATCCATCAAAGCCTTTTCTGATCATGTGATTGGTATTTGTAAAATTTTCTATGCACTGATTTTTTGGGAGATGCTCATGAGCTGGGTCATGAGGTACTTTGGGATATAGGGACAGTCATGATGTTTATCTGGGACTGTCCACCTCTCCAGCCTATGTGAGTTTATTAAAGATTCAAAGAGGTTTCCAAATGCTACTTTTTGATGGTTTAATATGAATAGCAGACCTGGGAGGATAAAGGGTATAGAAAGAGCACTGGAATAGTGAAACATGTTTTTCAATCTCAGCCTGGTTTGGCTCTAAAGGGGTTTGCTGTAAAAGAGTTAGGGCATGGCTGTAAAATTTCTAACACAGTGTATGAAAATCTTTTAGTACGGTGCGAAGCAATAAGGCTACATGGCTGGGGACTGTTTGCTATTGGCCTGTATTTTAAACAATCCTTATATCTCACTGGAGATATGTGGATTACAATTGTCTGAAATCTTATATAAATCCTAATTATATTACCAGAAGTTCTTTATATCTACAGGTAAGTGGGATCAGGATGCAGGGCAGCTACATCAAAATTTGTTATTTTGTTTTCTTGTTATCTCCAGGTCAGGGAAGGTATCCTTGTTCTGTTGTAGATCTTAGTCTAGTGAAAGTCAATCCAATGTGAATATACATGTAGAAAATTAATCTGTTACTTATGGTTCGATGTCAGGGTAAAGCAGTCAAAGAGGATGTTGAATCTTTATGTATTTAGAGGATTTGTCTGCAAGGAATGTTAATATTTGTAGATTTTTGGAAAGAAGTTCAGTAACTGAGGAGAGTTGAGACAGCAATCATGGGCACTATCAAATATGCTAAATTGAATGGCTTGTCTTAAAGTTTCAGCTAACGTGCAACATAAATTAATTTAATTTAGCTGTGTCCCACATACTAAAATCCTTTTTGCATCTGTCTTAAATAATAATGAAAACATAATCTTCCTCTATGATGCTATTACATAGTACATTTCATTCCTGTTTAAAGGACTACACATCTTTTAAAAATATTTTTCTATTGTAATACTTATGGCGAAGCAAAATACATGGAATTTCTTGTTCCACTTAAATGACAATTAATTAAATTCTAATTACATTCTTGTGAAATTTCCATCCATCCGAATTAGAACAATATTGAATCCAGGGATTTGAGCAAGTGGTCTAATCATCTGCTAAAATTTGTCACATCATGTATTTAAAGAAAAGTCCCACTTGTGAGGCTCTCAGAACTCTCTTGTGTGGGCTCTCAAAAACCTTTTTTCGTGGAGTTTTAGAAATATCTGGCATAGGGTGCCCAGAACTCTGTCTAAACAGAGCATAACTTGTTTTGTCTCATATTTTGCCTTTGGGATGTTTTATACGGTAAACATCTGTTATTTGTACTTGCTGCCTGTGTATGAAACCAAGTTATTTTATTACCTAGACCATCTATGCAACCCAACCATTGATAAACATTCATTCAGACTGAGCACATTTGCTATAATTAAACACAAGATATTACAGCAACATAGATCTGTGAAATAATACTGTTTCTTATGTACTAAATCAGTGTACACTTTACCAAAACAATATTAAAGTACTGTAATAGCCTGCTATAATGCTGTCTTAATCCTTGAAAAAATGGTTGTATTAGGATATGTGTTTAGCTTGAAACATGAGGTAATTAGCTTGATACATGAGGTACAATATATATTTTTTTACAAGTGTCAAATATCCGCAGTGATGTATATTCAAGAGAAAGTGGCAGAGTGTCCCTGGCCATTGTCCTATCTCATTTAGACTAAAGTAACATCTTACTCTCTGGTCTTCCTGCTTCTCATCTCTCTCCTCTGCAATCAAAACTTAATGCAGGTGCTCATATAAATTTCTTCCTTTCTTCCTTTTTCAATGTTTTTTTTCTTACACAGCTGTCTGACTCTCAGTGACTATATATACACTAGCGACTTGGCAATACAATTTGATGGCTGGCAATGCTGTTTGCCACACAATGCAAGGCTCTCCCACCTCTAACTTGCGGGCCTTGCGATGAGCGCCTTTGGTGATCATTGCGAGCCTCTCCAACCGTCTATTTTACGGTCCTCGCGATGAGCACCTTTGTCGCTTATTGCAGGCCTCGTCCAACCCTACACTTTCATGCCTTGTACTTTTGGTGCTCATTGCGAGCCTCTCCCACTGTCTACATTACGGGCCTCTCGATGATCGCTTTTGGCAATCCTTGCAATCCCCGCAATGAGCGGGCTTTGCCTACACCAAACCGCCACTTTCATGCCTCGGAGCTCATCACAAGCCCTGCAATGAGCGCTCATTGCATTCGTACCCGTCAATGAGCACCTTTGGCACTCATTGCAAGCCCAGCAATGAGTACTCATTTCAGATGTCGTCCAACCCGCCACTTTCGTGCCTCGAGCTGAGCGCCTTTGGCACTCATCGAAAGCCCAGCTATGAGCACCTTTGGCGCTCATTGTGAACCTCTCCTTACTCTCTGACCCCTGTGTCCGTTTCCCCCCTCTCCCTTACTTGTGTCTGTTTCTCCCTCTCTCCATCCCCCTCTCCCTGCCCTGTTTTTTCCTGTAATTCCCTGCCATGTGTCTCTTTTGCCCCCTTTCTCCCCCCTGTGTCTCTTTCCACCCTCTCCCCCCTATCTCTCCCCTGTGTCTTCTCCTCTATGTCTCTGTTAAAGTCTTGCGTGCCTCACGATGAGAGCCTTTACTTGTATTTTCAAAGTCTTGTGGGGCTCACGTTGATGGGCTAAGCGGCCTCGTTTTGAGCCTTTTTGAAAACATTTACGTTTTTACGGCCACCATTTTTTTCCTTGCTTAGCCGATCTTCAATCTCCAAAAAAAGGCCAATTAAGCCTCAAATTAGCTGGCAACCTCACTCACAGGTTCCCTGCCTCTCCTCCTGTCTTGTGTGTGCGGTTGTAAGTACATTTTTTAATTAATTGGTGTCTTATGGTGGTCTTCCGATGGCTTCCAAGTTACGGGCTTGAAAAAAATTTCCTCTGTTAAATTCTTAATTTTTTTTAAACTCTTGCATGCCTCGTGATCAGCGCCAAATTCCTTCAGTGCTGATCAGGGGCATCGCCATGTGCTCCTTCAATCTGTCTCCATCCTCCATTGGTGGAGCGTCCTTGGGCAAGTAACAACTATGACGGGACAGATGATCCTTAGAGGGACTATCAAAAGGCCATAATTGCGAGGCCTGCAATGAGCGCCTTTGGCTCTCTTTGCAGCAAAGTGGTGCGGGCCTCGAGCTCATTGCGAGGGCTGCAATGAGCGCTCATTGCGCATGCGCAAGCTCGTAACATTTAACATTGCGTGACCAACATTCGTAACTTACCACAACTACTATATGTGTTAAGATGTTCTTGGCAAAGATTCTGGGGTGAGTTGCTAGTTCCTACTCCAGTGGACTGTTATTGTCTGACCTCTATGCTATAACTCTGCTATCTTGAGTGACCCTATATGGTATAGTTCAGGCTTCACTCAGATACACAAGCCCCTTCGCCACGGCAAGGTAGTGATCCAGAAGAAGGATAATTTGTTACCTACGTAATAAACATGTAACATTTTTGCCCACATGACAACTATCCTTTAAATGCATTTTATAGGTTCCTATGTTCCGTTGCTTTAAGTACTTTTATTATGTTTTTTTCTTTGACTAAAGATTCAGACCTAACTACTTAAGTTTCTTGCCAGTCAATCATAGTTTATTAAGTCATTTATTCTCAATACCCTATCAATAATAAAATATAATCTCTAAAAATAAAAAGACTTTTAGTCCATCAAGTTCAACCTTTTAAGATCTCCTCTGATCTGCAATATGCAGATTAACTATTAATTAATTTGTTATATATAAAAAAAATAATAATAATAATAATCAATTCCCTCCTGTTCCCAGACACCGGCGACCGGACTTCTCCCTGGATCAATACTGCCTCTCTAATTATCCATGATAACCCTGAATTCCCTTTTTAATTAGAAATAAATCCAGTCCCCTTTTAAAGTTATCTATCGAATCCGTTGGAGAATTCCACAGATTAATCACCCATACTGTGAAGAACCCTTTTCTTTCTTTAAGGTGGAATCTTTTTACTTCTAACCTCAAGGGATGTCCTCTTGTCAGTTGAAAACCTCTTGGCACAAAAAGCTCCCTTGACAAATCTTTATACTGACCCTGGATGTATTTATATAAGGTAATCATATACTCCTCTTAGACGCCTTTTTTCTAGAGAAAATACGTTTAATTTGGTTAGTCTTTCTTCATAACTTAGCCCCCTCCATTCCCCTTATTAGTTTTGTTGCCCTCCTCTGTACCCTTTCCAGCTCTAAAATATCCTTTTTATGAAGTGGTGCCCAAAATTGTACTCCATATTCCAAATGAGGGCGTACTAGAGATTTGTATAGTGGCAGAATTATATTTGCTTCCCTGGCTTCTATACCCTTCTTAATACATGCTAATATTTTATTTGCCTTTGCAGCTGCTGCTTGGCTTTGAGCACTGTTACCTAGGTGGTTGAACACAAGCACTCCCAAATCCCTTTCGATATCCGATACACCTAGATTTGCTCCATTAAGATTATAAATTGCATGGATATTTTTCCTTCCTAGATGCATAACTTTACATTTATTCGTATTAAATCTCATCTGCCATTTAGATGCCCATTCCTCAATTTTATGTAAATCCCTTTGGAGGGAAAGCACATCATTATCTGATTTAATTACCTTGCACAACTTCGTGTCATCAGCGAAAATGGAGACACCACACTCCAATCCTACCTCTAAGTCATTAAAAAATATGTTAAAAAGGAGAGGACCTAATACTGAACCCTGAGGAATCCCACTTACCACATTAGTCCAATCGGAGTATGTTCCATTTACAACAACCCTTTGCTTCCTGTCTTTTAGCCAGCTCTCAATCCATGAGCAGATATTTACTGCAACTCCTGTATCTCTTAGTTTGTACAATAGTCTCCCATGTGGCACTGTATCAAAAGCCTTTGCAAAATCCAAAAAGACTACATCCACTGAGTTGCCTTGATCCAGGTTCCTACTAACCTCCTCATAGAAACTAATTAGATTTGTTTGACATGACCTATGCCTCATAAATCCATGTTGACTGTTACTTATAATCCTGTTCAAATAGACATATTCTTGTATATTATCCCTTATTAACCCTTCTAAAAGCTTCACCACTTTAGAAGTGAGGCTCACTGGTCTATAATTCCCCGGATTTGCTCTTGATCCATTTTTAAATATAGGTATCACATCAGCTTTTCTCCAGTCATCTGGTAGAGACCCTGTGTTGAGTGAATCTTGAAAAATTAAATATAATGGTTTGGCTATTACAGAACCCAGTTCCCTTAGTGCCCTTGGATGTATTCCATCAGGACCCGGGGCTTTATTAACATTTATTTTTTCCAACCTCTTTTGGATTACTTCCTGTGTTAACCAATTATTTGGCAAAGGTAGTGTAGCCCCATTATGTTGCCGTGTCCCAACCACTGGTACCTCCCTTGTGTATACCGTAGAAAAGAACCTATTTAGCTCATCTGCCTTTTCTTGGTCACTAATGATCAGATGGCCTGTGTCACATTGTAATGTTCCTATAGCTTCCTTCCTCGCCTTCTTCTCATTAATATACTTAAAATATATTTTAGGGTTAGTCTTACTCTCTTTTGCAATACATTTTTAATTTTCTATTGTAGCCAGTCTAATCGCCCTTTTGCAAGCCTTGTTGATTTCCTTGTATTCCAGTAAAGCAGTCTCTGTCCCCTCTTGTTTGTATAATTTAAATGCCTGTTTTTTACTCTGTATCTTGATCTTTAAATCATTGTTAAGCCACATTGGATGGGATTTACTCCTTTTACTTTTATTCCCACACGGTATATGACGATGTGTATGTATATTTAGTAAGGATTTAAATGTTGTCCACTTGTGGTCAGTGTTTTTACCTGCCAGTTCTCTGTCCCAGTCTATACTTTGTATTGCTGCCCTTAGACCGTTAAAATCTGCCCTTTGAAATTAAGAGTTTTTGTTGGCCCTTAAAATTTAGTTTTTTTAATTCAATCTCAAACGAGACTGTGTTGTGATCACTGTTTCCCAAAGGTTGCCCTATTCCAACATTAGATACTATATCAATATTATTTGTGATGAGTAAATCTAAGATAGCTTCATTTCTAGTAGGCTCTTGTACAACCTGGGCCAGATAATGATCCCTGAGTGTACTCAAGAACCTGCTCTTAGATGAACTGCTGGTCTCATTTATCCAGTTTATATCAGGGTAATTAAAATCTCCCATTATTAGAACTTGACCATGCCTAGCTGCATTTTCAATCTGTAACAATAATTGTATTTCCTCACTTTCAGCTATATTTAGGCGTTTATAGCATACTCCGACTAATATTCTTTTGGAATTTGCTGCTCCGCTATTTAACTCTACCCACAAACATTCAGCTTTATCACTAGGTCCACCATAAATATCTTCTCTGACTATAGGCTTAAATTCAGGCTTAGCATACAGACAAATCCCTCCTCCTCGTTTACCATTGCCTCTATCTTTCCTAAATAGGCTATAACCATCCAGATTAACAGTCCAGTCATGAGATTCATCCCACCACGTTTCAGTAATGCCTATTAAATCCCATTTTTCATTAATTGCTAATAATTCTAACTCTCCCATTTTTCCTGGCAAGCTTCTGGCATTAGCAAGCATACACCTTATGTTATGAGTCTATAGTTCTGAAGTGCCTGCCACTGTACTTGAATTACTTAGTACTACCTCCCTATTGACTATACTACCCCTCCCCCATATTCTCCCCTATGAGTTGTTAATTCATCCCTTATACCCTCTACACTTTCTACCCCATTACTTATATCTTGCCCCTCCCCCCAACTACTAGTTTAAAAACTCCTCCAGCCTTTCTACCATCCTATCCCCTAGTACAAAAGCACCCTCATCATTAAGGTGCAATCCATCCCTACTGTAGAGATAGTACCGAAGTGAGAAGTCAGCCCAGTGCTCTAAAAACCCAAACCCCTCCTTAATAGCCACGCATTAACCTCCCTAAGCTCCTTCTGCCTCCCTGGGCTAGCACATGGCACTGGTAGTATCTCAGAAAATACTACCTTGTAGGTCCTTGCCTTCAGCTTACTACCTAGTTCTCTAAAATCATTCTTTAGGACACTCCATCTTCCACTAACTTTGTCATTGGTACCAATATGTACCAAGACTGCCGGTTCACAAATCACCCTGTCTACCTTCCTAATAATAGAGTCCCCTACAACCAAAACCTGTCTGTTGCTCTGCCTATGCTGCCCTATAGAATCTATAGAATCCATAGTGTTTAAAGTAAAAGAAAATATGAACCTTGATTCTGTATACCAAAGATAGGTTTGTTCTTTTAAGTAATTCAAATGAAAAAAGGTGTGTAATGGAATTAAGCATGCAAAACACACCAATTTGAGCACTTAGTGACATTCCTGTTTTGTTGTCTATTATGTCTGAAAATATGTAAGATTAGTAGTACCTTTGGTTAAGTACTATAATTTATCATTTACAATAAGAAATGCCATGAAACATATAATTGACATGGTAAAAATTATACTCTTTTTGGAAGGGATGGGTTAATGAGTGATTGAAGATAAATGTCTATTGATTGTGTTCACTACATGTTTTAAAAAAAAAAACAGTTGTTTTCACCTAAAGCAATTTTGGCATGTCCAAACTAAGCTAAAACAGCTCTTTCTGGCCTGATTGGTATCCAGCTGTACTTTTGCATGCAAGCTAGACATTTTGTCTATGAAAAAAAATGGAAACTTATAAAGTCTCATGCTCTTGGTTAACTCAAATTTGCATGGTGCTGCTCAGAGATTCATAAACAAAGATCTCAACTTGATGGTCAAATCATAGCGTTAGAGGAAGAGAATTTTAAATGTAAATCGTTAAATGAATCTCCATCCCAAATATATAGCTATATATATTGTTATAGTTAAAGTGCTATGTCTTGTATAGATATTTAAGAAAATTGAGCTCTAAGTTACATTTTAAATTACAGTGAGGTGTCTTTGAGTTTTTTCCTTCACAATTGTATTACTACATGAAAACGGTCACCCCACCAATTCAGGCATCTCAATTTATATAAAGAACTAGTCCTGTGGTTCTTATGCTATCTGCATGAGTGGGCAAAAAAATATGAGCCTCATCCAATTGAGCTTTCGGCCGATCCGGTAGCCCATAAGTGAGGTCACAAGTTATTTTGCTATTCAATTGGCCCTTTTTGGGGGCTCCGAACGGCTTACGAGTTATGGCCTTGAACATTTGGTGATGGTTAAACTCGTAAGATACAGCCTCCCGAAGCCTTTGATCTTTCAAGGCCGCAAGACTTCCGATCGCAAAAATCGCACATAGCTATTCAATTGCAAAAATCGCTCAACACCCCAGCCGCAATCAAGCTTGCAAACGCCAAATGGCAGCCCAAAGCTTACGGGCTCCAAATAGGACCAGCAAAGGGTTTACAGACTAGTTGAAATGACAAATGACAATATAAAGACACCAATACACAAAATATAGAGATAGCAATGGAAGGCATTATAATTACATGCACAGCAACTCCCAACTATCAAATCTAGCAAAAAAAACATTTTATTTTCCTCGAAGGTTGTAATGGTCATGCATATGCCAATATGAGAAGCCATGCTGCAATATTGTGAAAGCTATTAGACACACTGCCTCATAAAATTGCAACAAAAATACATGCATAAGGCTGACATAACCTTTTCACACACACAGAGGCTCTAATGTGGACCCTAAAAATACAATTATTATACATTTCACTCATCACATCTACATTAGGACAACAAATAGTGGCCAAATTACACCGCCACATGGCATATATAAAGTACCAGGGGAACATTTCACATATGGTTGTTCAGTCCCTCAGTTGTGTCCGACTCTCTGTGACCCTATGGACTGCAGCACACCTACTATTGTCTCTGGAGTGAGTTGCCAGCTCCTTCTCTAGTGGACTGTGATTTGTCTGACCTCTCTGATATCGCCTGCCCACCTACAGTGGCCCTACATGGTATAGCTCACGGCTTCATTCAGGTACACAAGCCCCTTCACCACCACCCCTTAGCAATCCACAAGTGGACCAGATGAACATACACCACACTAATCTACTCTAACCCATCAGGAAGTGCCGCAAAAACACATGGAGGCTGTGCAGAGGCACGTGCATCAACAGCCAACTCACCTCCATCAGGTGTAATCTCCCTATACCCATCTTGGAAAGTCCCCCATTATTGCTGGTGGCCATGTGCCAAGATGTATACACATTCCCATTTGGTAACCTTCCATTTTGCTATCAATCAATTCACATCATCACATGTCATATTGCCTTCATATAGGCCTTCAGGGTACTGTTGATACTCCACAGTATCACTAATTGGACTTCCCATGTGTATTAACCCTTTATTATTATTATTTCTGATCTATGTCATGATATGATATATAATGCTATTATTACTATTTTAATTATTATTGCTATGTTATCTATTAATCTATTGCATAGTAACTCTTGCTCATTAGTTTACATATATAGGAATGTGACACAAATTGGATGTATGTGGATGTCCCATAACCCCAACCATTGACAACACACTGACACAGTATGAACGGTATAACAAAGCTTTATTTCATACACAGAGCACAATGAGGAATGGAGAAGACTGTGCATTAACATCATGGGTGTGGTGTGGGTGGATACTGGAAGGGCAAGAGGTTGTTCTTGTGATCAAGGGGATACTCAAACAGGGTAATGCCATAGTCTAGAATAAGCATGATGCATAGCACCTACCAGTTTCACATGTGGTCACTACACCACTGCAGCCAGAATCTGGTGAAAAATGGATCATTAGAAATCACTCCATGTAATTGGAGAAACAAGTCATGTGCATAGCACTTACATCTTGTCTATATCTGCTCCATTAAACTGATGAACATAATCATTGATAATGTCATACTGATCTAATCCACACACAGTGTGTTGTCAGATATTAGGGAATAATCAGAAATTGATTAGCAGAATATGTGACACAGAAAGAGGAGGTTGAGGAACATGTCTTCATGTATTCACACAGTGTTTCACCCAAATCATGGTCTGTGTGGTGGATCCTGGGGAGAGGTTTGAAAACCACTTACCTGGGAGACGTTCACACCTACTTCCTCTTTCTGAGCACTGGGCCCACACCTTCTGGAACCATGCTCTTCCTCCCTCTACCACGGACAGGAAGTGTTGGATTGAGGGGTGCATCCAACTGTGGTGGCTGTGTAGCAGCTGTTGTTGGTGGTAAGGGGTGAGATGAGGATGCTGTAGGCTCTGGCTGCGGTGGTGTTGGAGCCTGTAGAACCAAAGGCTGGAGTGTAGCCACAAGGGCTTCAGCCACAAGGACTTCAGCTTGTCTGTCCATATGAGCCATTTGCTCGTACTTCTCCATCTGAAGATTATGCTTCCTCACGTCACCATATATTGCTTGGATGCTTTCCTCCTGCCCGGTAGGAATTTCATTCTGACGTGCCAGCTGAGCTGTCTGGTGCAGGGACCTGAGTTCCGTCTCCAGACCATGTTGGACTCTGGATGTGCTGTGGGGAGGCCAGAGGTGTTGCCCATTGTGATGGTGTACCCCGTAGGGATAGGATTGGTGTTGCCAGTAGGGATTCTGTTGCCAATGGAGACGGTGCGGTTGACAAAGGAGATGGTGCTGTTGCCCATCCGTATGGTGTTGGGCCTGGGCAACTATAGCTGCAACATGAGCTGGGGCAACAATAGCTACAACATGAGCTGGGGCAACAGCGACTGCGACATATGCAGGGGTAACAATGACTGTGACATCTGCTGGGGCAACAATGGCTGCGACATGAGCTGGGGTAACAATGGCTGCAACATCTGCTGGGGCAACAATGTCCAACTGTCCTGGAAGGCCCACTACTGCTGCTGGCTCCAAAGACTCCTTGATAGTCTGCTCCCATCTACAGTATGTGATGTTGAGTTGTGAGCCACCACCAATCCCACAGGCTTCTCTGGCCTACACTGCCATCTTCTTCTTCACCTTCATCTGGCAGTCATCATATTGGTATTTAACAGATTTAAAATCATGGTTTTCAACCCCTAATGAAGCCACAGCTGCAGTCACCTCATTCACGGCACGTGTCTTATCACCGGGCCTCACATCCCTACCACCATGGATGATGCTACGGCTGGCTTGGACTTCCCTGAGGAGGGTCTCCCCTTGGCTATAATTGTGGGGCCTCTGCTTTGGCACAACATCTTGCCCTTCCAACCTTGACTATAGTGCCTGGCCTCCCTGTTCTCTCCCTGGGATAAGGCCTCTGACCCTCTGCTCCTACACCTTGTGTGCCTACATCTGGAGGCACATCCCTCCCCCTCCTCCTTCTCTCCACTATCTGTACCTCCCCTCCCTGGCCTGCTGCCTCATTTTCCTCTCTCTGTATGTCTATTCTCCTCACTCTCCTCCTCCAGTGTTCCCTCTCTCTCCTCACTCTTCTCCTCTCCTCACTTTCCTGCTCTCCTCACTCTCCTCCTCTGGGGTTTCTCTCTCTAGCACTCTCTATCTCTCTCTCTCTAACACTCTCTATTTCTCTCTCTGGCATGCTCACTCGTTCTCTCTAACACTCTTAATCTCTCTTTCTAACACTCTCTATCTCTCTCTCCGGCACGCTCACTTGTTCTCTCTAACACTCTCAATCTCTCTTTCTAACACTTTCTCTCTCTCTCTCTAAAACTTTCTATCTCTCTAACACTCTCTATTTCTCTCTAACACTCTCTATCCCTCTCTAACACTCTATATTTCTCTCTCAGTCTCTGTCTATCTCTCTTTCTCTCTATATATATCTCTCTCTCAAAAACCCACCAACGCCTAGACCTGTGTGTTGACTCTCTAAGCTACAGCACAGTCAAAGAATTACGGTTTTCTTTTAAACTTGTTCCCGCAACATTTATTGGCGTCCTCCGCTTCCTATTGGTTGACCTGTGATGGGATTGCAACTTACAGCCTTGACTGATTTTGTCACGCTTCATTGGATCGGATATTTGGAAACGTTACATAACAGACTTTACGGGCTCAAGGCTTCAGCATGTAACTCACGCCCTTGCTCAATTGAATAGCATCGCAATCAGAGACAAACGGGAGCCTGCAGCACACCGGCAGACATGGGATAGAGTTGCGGGCTTGTAATTGAATAGAGGCCTATCTCTTTCCACAGAAAAGCAAAATAAAATATTAAAAGCTCGTAGAACAAAGTCTCAATCATAATCAAAATGATTACATGCTATACAGACATGCTCTATATAAATGATTCTCAAACATTTTTTGCCCCATGCCGTATTTTCACTGTAAGAATGTCATTGTACTCTTTCCATGATTGACTCAAAATGTGCATTCTAAATACTATGGCCCCCATTCAATTGGCCAAATTGTAATTACTGGAAACTGTAATTTAGCCCCAAAAGTTACTGATATTCAATTGGCTACATTTTGCTACTCCCAATTTATTTGAGACTTACAGGCTCAAAATCTCTGCGGTTGTAAAAAAAAACGTGACCATTCTATCTACTCCTTTGATGTTTCAAGCCTGCAAATGTTACCAGTGCTAATGCATATTCAATTACAACAATTCAACAAGCCCATGATTTCTTTCAAACCCATAATTGGCAAATGTATCAAAAAATTCTACGAGTACTCGATAGGACTCGCAAGTGGGTTAAACACCTGTTCGTAACCCTGTAAAAGCAAATATAAACACACTACTGTACTTTAAAATACTGTTAAAGTAATTAAATACATTAGAATTAATTAACAGACTCACAGCTTTATTAAATGTGTAAAACCCTAGCCTGTAACGTAGCCTGCAAGACTTATGGCTATTAAATTGGCCCTGTAAAGCATCTCGCTAACGACTTGCGGGAAGAACCCTTGCAATTCTGCAATATAAAAAACATATTTTTATGTTTATTTTCCGTGTTATATCGATCCTGGCAATCGATGTGAAAACAAATAATGGAATTCGAATGGACTAGAATATCATTTTTACTGATTTATTAATATTGCATTATTTCTGGAATGCAGGTCCGATTGTAACTCTTAATTCAAACCCGTAAGGCTTCGAAATCTAACCTCCATTTTTTAGTGACGTAATGATGACGATCTCTTTTGCCATTGGCTCTGTCTAAACTCATTACTACGGGTTTGACTAATTGATCAATGTGCACAAGAATGGTTTACAGGTTTGCATCTCCGGCCCGTAGCTCGCGGCCTTGTTCAATTTAATAGCTCGCACAAAAGATTTTCTGATTAAAACAAAGTCAAAACTTTTGCAAAAATATCTAGTTGTTTCACAAGCAGAACAAAATATAAACTTCCCTTTAAATGAACCTGAGTGATCATATCATGCAAACACCACCAAGTGGGAACACAATGCCACATCACTAATCAAGTTGAGTTGAAAATAAGCCAGGTTTTGTAGACTTGATCTCCTGCACAACTTGATCTTTGATGTCAATGGCCATTTCTTGTATTCTTCTCTGTACAGTACTGTTTAATAGTGAAACTGCTGAAAACGTTTTTCTCCAATCCATTTCCCAATACAATTTCCACCATTTGAGAGGGCAAGGTTTTAACAAAGCTTCCCCAATTGCATGTGTTTTTTCTGCTTTGCTTCAGTAATCTTGTGGTTTGATTCTTGCAACGTCTGTATTAAATCCAGTGTCTTCCTTCTGAGAGCATGTCCAAAGCATTCAAGAAAGCTTTTGTCCTTGTGTTGAGGATGAATATTCTGCAAATATATATATACGGACATTTTTCATACAACACAGCTTAATACCCCCCCGGAAACCCTCAAATGAATTATGTCACTTAATATCAAATATATCTTGAATGATATATTCAGTACATCCTTTGGAGGTGTATGGAGGAATGTTAATTTTGCGTGCTACCTTAACATCCATATTTCCTGTATTTTTCCAATTCTGAGTTGACCTATTCTGTCCTGCATAGTTAACTGTACTTTATTGGAGTGTTTGCCTGCAAACATGATATATAAAGGTGACTTTTCAAATTGTCATGTTTTTCTGTGGTACCCCATATTCAAGTTGTAGAGATCTGATCTCACATTATTATTGGTAAAAACTCTCACTGGTCAGGTGAACATATTCCTACTTAAACGAGAACTCTCTCTGGGGGATACAAAAACTCTTATTTTCATATTGTACTCTAAGGAGCCTATCCACTAAAGTGTGAAGAGATATCAACTTAAATAGATGCCTTCATTGAATAGGGAGTGAAGAGTTTTCATGCAGATCAGAAAAGGCTGACAGTATATGTGGCAGAAGCAGCCACAAGAGACTTTTACATTGATTATTGCCTGTATTTGAACTGTATGTTATTTGAGCATAGTGGATTTTATTAGACTGGTTCTGGCCCTTTAAATGCTCTGACAAAGGATCTGCAGTTTTGCTATGCACTTCGGATGCAGAGTGTGAAGAAAAACCCTGTTTTATGGACTTAGTTTGACTGTTTTATTCCCCTCCCTCTTAGAACACCAGTTTAAGAACCCTTAATAACTGTCATATTTTCAAACACTGTCTGTTTTTAACTGTCAGTTTTTCTCTCTCTGAGGAGGAGTTGCTCTGGCTGTGTGAGTGCTGTTGCTTTGGGTGCTCATTAAAACAGACCTGCTTGACCCTTTCTTGAAGCCTTGGCTCATGCTTGGCGGAATGTGATAAGTCTGCAGTGCTGATGGTGTCGGTTGGAGTGCTTGAAGTCCTCGGCAAGCACTAGGAGCATCGATTGGCGGAGGTACTCGGTCGGAGTGCCAGCGGGTCCGTCACAGTATAGCCCTAAGGGAGGGAGTGAGGGCTGAAGGTCGCAGGTTGTGCTAGAACTAGTAGTGCAGAAGGAGCTAAATTGTAATGTCCAAGCTAGTAGGGTGCATTTGTTCTACCATCTCTGCTCACTATTATGCCCTCAACACCTCTCTCCCCTCCTCTCTCTGCAAAATATTCTCAAAATAAGTGATTAAATGTTTAATAATGTTATACAATCAAATAAATAAACTGAGAAAAAACGAAAGAAATGGTAATATTCTGCACAGCAGTTACCCCACCAGCTCTTTTAATTTTCATATCAAGGAAAGGTGGCAGCCCTGCTACATCAAATAAACTGACAGCAATTGTCACTTGTGCAAGCAAAATTTAAATAACACACATAACTAGATCCTTTTTTAAATAAAACATTTTTTTCTCGGTTAACTAATGTTTTTTTCTCAATTGAAGATTGTCTATGTATAATATAAACAATTACCTTTTTGCTTAATAATGATATTTCCGTAATTACATCTCTGATGGGAAATGTGGCTCCTCATATGGTTGGACATTCTCGGCATATGTGTTTTTAATTATACATTCATTAAAGGAAATTTCCAGGGGGCATAAAAACTGCTTGAAATTATTTCAATAAAATATATTGGTCTATAATGTTTAAAACTCATAAACGTTGCTGTAGTGCTGCACAACTTGATGTATCAACTGAATTCTTGACACTAAAATTTCTTGTACTTAAGAGGGGTTTGGCTTGCACTGTTAGCAACAAGTTCTGGTAACTTTAAGGTGCATTATTTAATGTAACATAGCATTCTTTTTGCAATAAAAAAATACTTTAGTCAACTACGCTTTATCATCTTGATCGATTACTATGTTTATTTGACTTGGCTAGAGCATTCCCTTTAAGTTCAGATATAAGATATTCTCTCTTGCTATCGCACCGAGTATAAAAGTTTATGTACCCTGACTTCATTGCACATAATATAACATCTCTTGTTGGTTCTTGTTTAATATTGTTTGTTTCTGCATGTATTTACATAAAAGTGTGTGTGATTATGTGTGTGCTTAGTGTGTAATGTGCAAGACTATAATGCCTGCAAAGTGCATTATCTTTACTGTTACCACAGTTTCAAAGCAAACAGAAAGGGCTGCCAGAAGGATTAAAATGATTTGCTGGAAAGAAAAAAGAAAAAAGAGCTTAGCCAAGACATAAAGTGGTTCATATTATACATTTCTGTTATATGCTTCAGATTCATAGCTGCACTTAATAGAGGAATTTCATTGTATTAGTGAATTTTTCTAGCCAGTGACATTATGTACTTCATCTTGTGATTATTAACCATGTCACAGCTAGAATAACATTAAGCATGATTCTCAACAGTTATATGAGGTCCAGCTCCAGATGTTATGCCAGATATCCTAAAGCTGATGAGGAATGTGGTCAGAAAGATGAAAAGTAAGATGGTGAGGATATGAAAAAATAACAAACAAAATGGAATTAGGATACTTTGGACCAAAAGATTAATAATCTTGACTCCTCAAAGCATGCTGTCTTTCAAGAATGGTGATTCAGTGGAGCTTTGATATACACATGAACAGATAATTGATTAGTAATAAGTAATAAGCCACCTCAAACCATCTTTTCCCTACTTCAACAATGCTGTAATTTTGGAGAAGTTAAAAGTAAATTCACTCAGAGGCTTGTTGCTGACCTGTCACATTTATCTAAATTATCATTGTCATAATAAAACAATCTTCAAAATGAAAGAAATTATATTGAAATGTCAGACTCTCCTATATTAATTATTATTTTCTAATGATACAATATGTGCCCTTAGCTCTTCTGTTGAAGTCAAATATGTTATTGGTTTCTTCCTCACATACTTCAAGATTGTAAGCTCTTTGTAGCAGGGACCTTTCTTCTGTTGCACCCAGCTGTCTGTGGGCCCATTTGCTTCTTATTTGTAATGCACTGTGCTTGCATTTCTTCTTGCCTTAGAATTTGTTTATATCTTTGTAATTTGCTCTATTCCACTTGTAACTGTACTGTAAATTATGTTTTGGAAAGTGTTGGCACTTTATACATAAAGAGCAATAGTAATAATAATAATAATAATAATAATAATAATAATAATAATAATAATTTGTATTAATTAATACAGTACAGCTAAAGCAAGCAATTCAAACACACACAACATATTGGAAACATGTAACTTTAAAAGTATTCTCTAATGTGTTTTTCCACCCTAAATATAGATGAAACAGTGTACTTAAAAATATAAAACTAAGATAAAAAATAAAAGATTTTGTAAACATGCTCTGAATGTACCCCACAAGAAAGCCAGGTCTAAATATTTTCTCCATTCCCTGACAGTACTCCCAGTGAGTTTTTTTTTTTGCTGATTTCTCAGTACAGATTGTACATTGACATGCTTTTTCTTAAAGGTCCTTCATAATAAGCTGAGAAGTTAATTGATAGTCTACTAGTGTAAACACTTTAGTGTTATAAATGGTTTATTTCTTCCACGGTAGATGAGGAATCTTCTTCCAGCTACACTCTATAATACTAGGGAGTAAATATACAATTTTTCTTCTTTTCCTACCAAGATCACAATAAAGTTTAATTACAACTTACAAAAATCATCTTCCAAAAAGGAGTTTTGCTGTTTGCATTTGGACTGTGTACAGTTTCATTAGAGGAATGCAGTGGGGGTCTGCTATGTCTATTGTGGGAGCCAAAAATCTTATACAGTGTACTGTTCTGTAAATAGAAGCTTTAGATGATGCATAGAGAAAGTATTCCTCTATACACCAACATATTATATTTCAATGGCTTCTCAACTATAACAGCTGTTTTAGATATAGGCAGTCTTAGCTACTTTTAATCTATCACTCTTGCTGTATTTACGCCAGCCGAAAACCCCCAGGTGCTTATGTGTTTGGTACATTATCGCTGGCAAACTGCAACAGCAATTCCTTGCTGATTGTTGGATGCTGGTAATGTCTCATTCCTTTACTTGGATCATGTTCTGTAATAAATGTTATTATTACATTCCGAGTATGCAGTAATACACTGATATATTCCAACATAAAAATGTGATACATTGTGATGTTTGCTCTGTATAATGGTACAGCACTGGATATGGTTCTGTACTTAAATAGCCATAAATTTACAATAGTATATTTTAAATATTATTTTGCACGAAAAGCCAGTATGCAGTATACAGCTCCTCTCTTACATTTACAATTCATATGTTATAAATGATGCTGTATGAGTTAGTTTAAATATATGTATTCATATTTCATGCATATGCCTCACATGCAAATATTTAGATGTTTACATGTCTTCACTTTGAATTGGTAATTGACAATTTAGGGTTTTGTTGTCCCCATGACTCTGTATATGTTTTAATATCGAGAAAATAATATTATTATTTGATTCAACTTTTTCTTGAATACCAATTCCATTTTTCCAAATTAAGCAGTAAGATAAATTATTTGAATTCCCCTCATATTATTTAGCTCTTTTCTTAAATAGTTTTATATTTCTGCACATATTTGCACATCTACCTTATATGCATAAAATAGTCCCCCAAATCCCATTCCCTGAAGCAATATCTGATTTCTCTGGGTAGTGTTTGGTAAATATGAGTGGAGTTGGTAACTAATTTGAATTTATATGTCTTTTAAAGTAATGCTATCTGAAAAGTAAGGTCCATTTAAAGAATAATATTCCATTGATCTTCTGTCCTACAAATACATTTACAACCCCTGTCTTAGCTTTCAATGTGTATCTTCATCAATGTGTATCTGTCTTTTAACTTAAAATCAAACATACATAGTGCTTACAAGATTTAAAACGTGCACACTTCTAATCTAAATGGTTAGGTTGTGATACATGTTAGTGATAGACACAAAAGGCTCAAGATGTGGAGGTGGTTGTGTGTTGCACTGTAGATTGTGTGTGTGAATGATTTTATGCTGTAGAGTGTGCAGTTGTGCATATTAAGACTGAAGGTGATAAGCTTATTTAAAGAAATATAATTTTAGTGGTTTTCAAAGGAAGATAATCTAATGGAGAATGGCACAGATTTCCAGAGAGATGGGGAAACACAAGAACATTCTCAAAGGTGGGAGTGAGACAAGGTGATAAGAGAGGAGGAAAGCAGGACATTAGCAAAGCAAATAGGGGGTCATGATTTTTATTCTGGAGGTTATGGGAAGCCAGTGGAGTGAATGACTGAGTGGTGCAGCAGGCAATGAGCATTGAATATGGTAGATGAATCTAGCGGAGGCATTCATTATGGATTGGTGTGGAGAAAGATGGGTGATGGCAATGCCAGCAAGGATCGAGTTGTAGTAGTAGAAGAGATATGATGAGAGAATGTGTTCGGATTTTAGTTGTGTCTTGTATAAAACAGTGACGTATTTTGAAGATTTTTGGGGGGTGAAAAAGAAAAGATTTTGTGTTTGATTTATTTAGTTAATGAAAGAGAGAGTAGGGTCTAGTAGAGCCCTAAGACAATGAGCCTGGGAGTGACAATGGCATTGTCAGCAGTGGAAGATATTGGAGGAGTGGAAACTGTAATAGAGGGGGGAAAGATTAGGAGCTTGATCTTTGACATGTTGAGTTTGAGTTGACAAGCAGACATCCAGTAGGAAATGGATGAGAGACAGTTGGCAACTCATGTTAGAAGAGAGGGGGATAAATCTGGAGCTAAGTGATAGATTTGCGTGTCAGCTACATATAAATTATATTGAAATCCATAAGATTTGATTAGAGGAAGTATAAATGGAAAATAGGAGGAGACCTGTTTGATGGTGTGGTGCAAATTGATCCAAGAGGGACATGAAGTTGGCTAAAAATATAATATCTAACTGCTAACACTGTAGAAAATGTATAGCATTTACATTTCAGTCATATCTGATCAGTATACCAGATTAACTATATATTTAGAGAAGGGATTCTTCAGGAATTAAATTCCATAATGGAAGTGAAAGTACATTGCACCTAGATATTCATCCCATTCAACTACACACAGCAAGTGCCATTGAAAGATTAAAAAATAGCATGTCACAGAACTGGAATGATCTGTGTAGAACATCCTATAAATAGATATGAACACCAGAGAACCACAAAGTTGAATTCCTACAATAATGCATCAAACATTTTGTAAATTATACATGCATACTAGCACAACTCATTTGTGTTTATATCATGACTTCATGTATCCTCCTGAGTGGAAAGGGCGAGAGTGGTGAAGAGTGGTGAAGGGACGTGTTCTCTGCAGTGGTAGATTGTGCGGCAGTCTGTTCTACCATGTGGCTTCCGATACTGGACACATTTCTATTCAGTCCAGAGAATCCCCTCCATGAACAAGACAAAGTTCTGGAGCTGGAGGCATTGTTGCTGCAGTTCCATCTCCATATGTCTCCATATGCTTCAGTTGACACCCCTGACCCATCTTAGCTCATGGAACATTTTTCTCGGTATGCCCTCCACCTCCAAAAAATACTTGCCTATACTTGCTGCTGCTGGATTTGGCTGTTACGTTCTTCCTTAACCTCCTGAGGAATGTGGGGAAGCTGTAGATGCGACTAGACAGGCTTGACCGGACACTGCTTCTGCTGGTGCTGTGGCATTAGTCGGTGATGACCGTAGGGGTAGGAGGAGGGGCCTGTAGGGTCTGTAGGGTTTAATTGGATTATGGGGGCACAGCGGATTGCTAGCTCTTCCATGGCTGATGGGAATTGCAACCCCCCCCCCTCCCCGGGCAATGTTCCCCTCCTCCTGTGGTGACTGCTCCTGCATCACTGGTGGTGCTGTAGAAGAATAATAGACATGTATCTTCTAAATCTCATAAGCATACCTTCCGTCAGTGTTTGTACAGATTTTGATTGTGGGTTGCATAGGTAAAGATTAGTAAACATGTTGATAATATATATATCAGCCAATTATGATGTTGTGGATCTGGGGATTGACTTGACATAATGTATGTCATCTTGTAGATGTATCCATTGTTTGGCCTTAGTGTTATGTAAAAGCATGCATTTGTCTCATTATACAGATATGGCCTGTTTTTTCTGGGGGGGGGTTTGTATGATTTTAGTATCAATATGACATCACATATTTTTGTGTGCATTTCAGGGCAAAATTATTGCCATTCAGCTACTTTGTATATGTGATATTTATTTTGCTGCTGAGTTACAGAGCCATTGCAGTGTGATGTAGGACATGTCAGTGAATACAAGTATATGTTTGGTGAACATGATTGATTTATTTGTTGTATGATTGGTGATCCACGATCTCACCTTCAGGGTGTCAGACCGGTCAGTGTCCAGTAAGCCAGGTATTCCCATAAAAGTGACTGTGGGCATTCTGCTCCTCGGGAGATTCTCCCACATGTTATAATCCACCAGCTATGGCCTTTGCGTTGGCAACTTCCTCAGCCATCTTCCTTCTCACTATGACCTGGGAGTCATCATAATGGTTCTTTAGACTCTTTACATCTGTGAAGAGAACTACCACAGCGCTGACCCATGCTGCCACCTCTCTCCACATCCTTGCCCTCTGGTGAAGTTATGTGATTCGTCCAAGCTCCTACTCTCTCACTCACAATAAAACCTATGTTCCACTCCTGGGGCTTGTGGGTTAGCGTACACTGCATGGCACAGTCACCATTTGAGTGGGATATTCTTAGGTTTATGGATTACATGTTGCTATATTTACTTGATTCAATTGAGCTATTGTTGTTTACCATAGCCCATAATGTAGCCCGTAAACTAATTTGCTATTCAATTTTTGCAAGCCGCAAATGATCTACAGGTTACAGGCTGAAAATCCCTGCGGTTGTCAAAATCGTAACTTACAACCCATCTAAGCCTTTGATCTTTCAAGCCCGCAAGAGTTACAATCGCTAAAATCTCAAATCCCTATTCAATTGCTACAATTCCTCAAGCCCGCAAATATTTTCACACCTGTAAATGTCAAATGTAGAAGAAAATCCTATGGGTACCAAATAGGACTTGCAAGTTGGTTAAACTCCTGTTCGTAGCACTGTAAATGCAAATAAATAATAATTTCGGTGTTATATCAATCTCAGGAATAAATGAGTTAATACATATCAGGCCACCCACATGGACTGAAACAGTATCCATTCATTTTTATTATTTTGTACATTGGGGGATTGTGAGTCTGATCGCATATTGGATCCCTAAACACTAATTGATTGACATGTAACCTCTGTGTTTTATTGACATAATGATGACGGTCTCATTTTCTATTGGCTGTTTCTAAATGGGTAGTTACGGCCTTGCTTAATTAATCATGTTCACACTCTGAAATGCTACATATGATTGCATGGTTCACGGTTTCGGCTTTCGGCCCTTAAGTTGCGAGCTTGTTCAATTGAATTGATCTGTAATTGTAGCAAATCCAAAGCCTGCAGACATATGGCCTGTACAACACAATCTGCGTGCTTGCAATCTAATAAATCCCATTATTTATCTTGAGTGGGGTTGCTTACAGAACTACCGTGTTCATTGGCTCTTGCTCTTCAGTTCAATCTGTTAACTGCTTAAGTAAAATATAAGGACCATTGCGAGTGCTCTTAAGAGATCTTGTTTTATAATTGTGTTTTCATTATATATTGTTTATCCATCTGATAATTTGTCTTACTTTTTGATTCATATCTTTCGATTATTTATTTTTTTATTAAATGATATGTTTCCATTTTAATAAGCATTAGATACATAAAAGTACTGCTAAGCAATATCAATAATGGTGTATATTTCCCGATCTGCTTATTGAGGCTTCTTCAGTGGTGCTGTATTACTTTACCATTTCAAGCAATTTTTCCTTAAGATAGTCTTTGTAAATAGTCATGTTATATATTTAGTTTACCCATTAATCTTCACTGGACATAATTATGTAAAATAGTGTAAAACTACATATAACTTTAATTACTGTACTGATTTCTAAGTGTTTAAACATATGAGTCATCAGATACCTTCCTTCTAAGCCAACCTTTTATAAACAAAGAGCTGTACTATGGCAAACGTCAGAGAAATAGATTGATAAAGAGCCAATATATAACTAATACCATCTGCACAACTTAAAACATGCAACTTTACATTAATACTAATTGGTGTATTGTTTAATTATAGCACAACAGTCAGTCAGTTTGTGCCTTAGCAGTGATAGGTAAAATGCAGCGTATGCAGATATCATTAAGGCAATAGTCACTAAGGTGAATTCAAAGCTGTTGTCTGGTATAAAATTCATCTCCTAATTGCACAGAGAAATAGCTATGAAGTTACTTGCTAGCCAAAATCTGTACACATTTAACAATAGATTCTTATGATGAAAGCCACTTTTTAAACTATATATTAGCCTGTTCAAACAATGCATCTAAAATAGTGAACTATTAGTTGTATATAGTTAATTCAATAACAACAGTCTACATAGGATAAGTTAAATACCAGATTTTAAATAGGATAGAAATCTTAAACAGATAATTCAAGTTTGTGTTATGCCTTTGGATAGGCACAATACTAGTACCTCAGTGAGAGGTTCCAGGATCCTATGTGTGTCTGTGTGAGATCGTGTTTAGGCATGTCACTTAACCTTCTGATCTCTGCCCGGAAAAGGTTGCAAAATTATTTTCAGTCCTCTGTGTTTTACAGTTGGGTTTCAGTGCAAATCCCTTGTTCCTACATTTGCATAAATTATATTTACAAGAATATCTGGCAACTTAAAAATATCAGACTTAAAAATATATTGAGATGGACAAAAGCATATAATCTGGTAAAAAAAATCAGCAATAAATGTTTCCTATATGGAATTGTTTTTTAAAATAATTCAGAGGTGGTATTTGGTCCTGGCGAAAATAAACAAATTCAGCCCCAATACCTCACCGTTATGCTGGAAAGGGTGTGAAGTTCAAGGTTCAACAATACACCTCTGGTGGGACTGTCAGAATATAAAAATCAATGTGGATTCATTGTGGTCTTCAGCTATCTAAGATTGTAGGTAGAAATGTTCCCTGTTCCCCCCAGCTCATGTTACTCCACATGGATATGGACAAAATAGCACCTCAGAGTAAATATTTAGTCTCTCGTATCCTACTAGTAGTAAAATGCCTAGTTATCAAACACTGGAATAAAACCTTGACTCCATCTTAGAGAGAAGCAATTAAATTAATTACTCTTAATCAGAAGCTAATGAGAGATATAACTATAACCTATCCGGCTAAAAAATGTTTAGCTTCTAATTGGTTTCTATGGGATAAATACCTCCTAACCCTTTAAGTCACTGTAGGATTTATCTAATAAGCAATCCTACCTTTGAAGATAAAAAAGATGTTGTTCTCCTTAGTAAAGAATTACGAGTTCTTTGACTCCTCCATTGTTTGTAGAGAATTAATTCACTTATGTAAGAATGTATGTTTTTATTCGTCATTTTGTATTTACATTTTTAAAAATAATAAAAAAATTCAAATAAAAAGAATATCTGGTAACTAGTTCCTTTTCTTTTTCAGCTAGTAACAGAGCCATTGCTTGTGTATTGTATACCTTTATTTCTTTTTCAGGTTGGAACATTGTGCCCCTACATGGTAAATGGAGAGCAGTTGCATTCCAGTTATGTGATATTATCTTCCAGTAAATTAAAAGTAGTCCTACATCAAAAACAAGATAAATCCCATGCTGCTATAATTGGAACAATGGTTTAATAAAACTGTAGAGCTATTTAAACTAAATTTAAAATATATTAGCTTCTATTCTTGAAATGCTTCAATTGCAGTGTATTGTTATAGTGTGTTAAATTGAAACTTATAGCAGCTTAAGAGTATTTCATATAAAGACTATGAGTACATTTTGGGAATTAGTGGGGGCATGGGGCAGAGCAGAGAAGAGACTATGTCACATTTCTGATCATTAGATTTATTTCCACAATGGTAAGCAAGTTACAGTGCATTTATATGGTATATGTAATGTATTAAAGCCAACATTTTATCATATGTGTTACATAGTTTGAGATGACCATTACATTTTATATTACTTGGAATTAACCTTTGAAAATCAGTACTTTGTAGGATCAGGAAAAAGTGTAGGTTTCTGGGCAGTAGAGTGGGGTGCGTGGGGGGCGGAGCGCCCTGGGTGTCACCTCTTTCGGGTTGTGAAAAATGCCCCCTCCTGCCTTTCACCCCAACATGGAGCAGGAGCAGAAGGTAAGAGAGATGGGAGAGTCATGGAGGGAGAGGGAGGCATGGGGGGGGGGAGAAGGAGACATAGATGGAGGGAGAGGCATGGGGGGAGGAGACATGGAGGGAGAGGCATAGGGAGGGAGAAGCATGGGGAGAGAAGGAGACATGGAGGGAGGGAGAGGCATGGAGAAGAGAGGCAAAGGGGAAAAAGGGAGACACATGGAGGGAGAAAGGGAAGGAGGAGACATGGAGGGAGAGAGGGAGACATGGGGAAGAGGGAAGCATGGAGGAGAGGAGGAGACAAGTGGAGGGAGAAGCATGGGGGGAGAGAAGGTGAAATGGATGAAGGGAGAGGCATAGGGAGAGGGAGAGGCATGGGGGAGAGTGAGACATGGAGGGTAAGACATGGGGAAGAGAGGCAAATGGGAAAAGGGAGACACATGGAGGGAAAAAGGGAAGGGGAGACATGGAGGGAGAGGGGGAAACATGTGGGGAGAGGGAGAGACATGGTGAGAAGGAAATATGGGGGAGACATGGGTGGAGAGAAGGAGACATGGAGAGAGGGAGAGGCATAGGGAAGAGAGACAAAGGGGACAAAGGGAGAAACATGGTGGGAAAAAGGGAAGGGTGAGACATGGAGGGAGAGGGGGGAAACATGTGGGGAGATGGGGAGATATGGGGGAGAGGGTGAGTCATGGGGAAGAGGGAGACATGGATGTAAAGGGAGAGGCATGGGGGAGAGAGGCAAGGGGAAAGAGGGAGACACGTGGAGGGAGATGGGAGACATTGGGGAGTGGGGGAGACATGGGAGAGAGAGAGAAAGGCAAGGGGAAAGGGGGAGACATGAAGGGAGAGGGGGAAACATGGATGAGAGGGAGGCATGGGGAGAAAGGGAGACATGGAAGGGGGAAGAGAGAGGGGGTTGGGAGAGAGAGGGAAGAGGAGAGAAAGAAAGGGTGAGAGAGAAAGAGAGAGAAGGGAGGGGAATAGGGAGAGAGACATGGAGAGAAAGGGAGAGCGAGAGAAAGAGGGGGAGGAAGAGAGAGAAAGAGTGGGGAGATATAGAGAAGGGGGAGTGTGAGAGAGAAGGCAATATATATATATATATATATATATATATATATATATAGATATAGATAGATAGATAGATAGATAGATATACACATATATTTATATATATATATATATATATATATATATATATGCACTGGGGGGGGCGGCAAACTCAGGGATAGCCTTTGGCGGCAAAAGCTCTAGCTACGCCACTGTTTCTGGGTGCCCCCATCGACCACTGAACCGTTGTAGTAAACCTATCAAGCTCATTTAAAGTTATCACCTACAAATGTCCAGTATATGTTTCAGTGTTCCCTCATTTGGCTCATGCTCTTCAGATTCCCTGCTTTGTCTAATCTTATCTGTGTTGGTATGTGCCACCTACCAGTGCTGTTATAAGACCCATCTGAGCCTCTGAGTTTCTATATGTCTCCTATCAGTGCCACTATATTATTAGTCAATGCCACAGTTGCAGAGTGTCTCCTTCCACTGCTTCTATACATCAGCAAGCATTTTACAGTGTGTCAATCTCCCAATGTAAGCAGCTAAAATAGAATATCAGCCACATTAGATTCGAAGCCCGTAAGTTCAACATGAGACCAGTAACGGCTGCTGGGCTTGAAATTTGGCCGAGTTACAGAGCTATTAAAATAGACCATGCCACGAGTTAAGGGCTTAAGACGCAAACCCGTAAACCATTTGTTGACCCTTGGATGCGTGGCTGTGAACGTGATCAATTAGTCAAACCTGTAGTTACAGGTTTCGATGGAGCCAATGGCAACTGAGATCTTTATAATTATGTCACTGAAAAATGGAGGTGGGATTTCAAAGTCTTACGGGTTTCAATTGCAAGTTATGATCGGACCCACATTCCAGATGCAATATTGATAAAGCCTTAAATATGATATTTTATTACATGCAAGTTCCATTATTTGTATTAACACATTGATGCCGGGATCGATATAACCCGGAAATTACACATGAAATAAAGTATTTTATATTGCTGATTTGCGAGCCTGAGAATGTTGTGCTATTAATTCTAATACCTAACATCACTTTCCCTTTTATAATATGTACAGTAGTGTGTATATTTGCATTTACAGTGCTACGGATTGGACTTTACCCCCCTTGCGGGTCCTCTCTAGTACTTGTTGGCTTCTTGGCTCCATTTCCAACTTACGTGGTTGATCTCCAGTGAATTTGTTGCAATTTAATAGCAAAATTGGAACATAGCAGTTACGGGCTTGACAGAACAAAGGATCACGGGCTACGGTTTTACACTTTAGGGGAATTTAATAGGGCTGTATGTTTGCAAATGAGAAACAATTGTTATTCAGTAGTAAATGTAATGCACCTGCTACTAACACTCAATTAATATCTATATTTTATTTATAAAGAAGGAAGTCTTTTTTAATGATTGACAACGAGCATGGACCTCAAAGTCAAATGTTGACTCCTTATACACCCCCTTATCAGCTCAGATTCTAAATATGGTAAATCAAGGCAATCAACCTAGTCTTACAGATGTTTTTTTAACAAGAAATATAAGTAGCTAGATATATTAATAAGAGCCTCTGATCTAGTATTTAATAGTTTTTGTCAAAGTTATAAACATCCAGTCTCTCTTCTGGTAAGACCTAATGCTGAAGGGACTGACCTTTTCATTTTTTTATTGACTATATGCATATTTCTAGACATTTTTTTTAAGATCCTTCTAACTGGTCGTATCCTAAGGATGTCACCAACCTTTTATGATTGATACAGTAATAACAAACATTTCCTTATCCACATTCCAAGATGTTAGAAATCAACTTAATTTAATGCACACGACACTGCAACATTTCTTGTGATGCTGTTAACTATAATGCTTGTAGATAAAAAATCCCTATTTTATGTTTGGCAATAGCACTATTCACAGAAATGTATTCTAAAGTTTAACAACCTCAGTATGAATCAATCTTTGCCTATGTCTGAATATTCACATAAATTTTTTCCAGATGCACACAATGAGTTGGTAGTACATTATGTACAGTTTGTGACAATGGACCGATCAACTGGTGATTGTAATTCCATGCTTAGCTTTTCTACCATCTAATACAAGTAATCGGTTCATTTACCAATTTATCTTGACAATATCAAATCCAATAAAGTATTAAAGCAAGCATCATGTGCATATAATATGATAGTTTGCTAAAATTGAAATTCCTGTCCGTACCAAAACAGATACATTATGACCTGACCCAGTGGGACAATATCCAGTCCATTTTAATTCTGAATACATTTTTTGAATATACTTTTTATTTATGTTACTGTTACTAAGCTTCCGTCAGAGTCATGGAAACAGCAAGTGTAATCTGTTTCTTGTCGTGCATAATTGTTTAACATTAGTATCTGAATGAGAGATTCCAGGTCCCTAGTTGAATGTATATAGGCAAGATATATAACTTTCTGATCTTAGTCCCTGAACTAAGGGAACAGCTTGTAATGTTTATACTCTGTTTTATATTAGCCTTCTATAGACTACATATTTCTGTATCAAAACTAATAAACTAGCAAACAGAACATAATAGCCATAATATATCTTCATGTTGTACTTAACATATGCATTAACTGACTGTTTCTACGAACAGTAAGAGCATTGTATATTTGTCATATTTTTTAAAAAATTTTATGTATGGAACATCAATTATATGTGTAATAGCTGCAGTACGTTTTTGTTGTTATCTGTTATTAATTCTGTTTATACAATTATTTTTACAAACTGCAATATATTTCTTGTCATTTACCCACTGGTCTTCTTCATCCTCCTATACCTTCCTCTATATTACACAACCTTCTCCCACTAATCTTCTGGATTCTATTATCCCAATGTATTGCCAGATTTTTTGAAAATATTGTAAAATTTCTCTTTTCTTGCTACATTTTCTCGCTCTAATCTTATTAAAATGTTCAGCATCTTCCCCATCTTCACTATTTCCTCGATTGTTCATTACTTTAATGTCCAATTTCCCCCTAGATGTCCTCTTTGTTTCCATACAGCATTTTGTATGTTCTGTAAATTTTCAGACCGCATTCATACCTAAACATGGGGGTCTTCACTTCCCCAACCATACACTGCATAACAGTCAGAGCTGTCACTGATGATGCACAGAGGAACACTTGCAATCTCTTGCAAACATGCATTATTTTATGATTGCCACACCAGTTACTTACGGAACTGATAGGTGGCTAGGAGTGGAGTAGGTTAGTGTACCAGATGTCCCTATTTTCAGGGAACAGTCCTCTGAGACCTTTTCCGCTAATGCTGATCTGGGACATACTAGGATTTTGGGAAGCCTGGCTAAAAATAATGCTAGTTAATTGTTTTCAATGTGTAATATAGCATATTTAAAGGACCTCTCGATATCTGTAATATAACATATTTAAACGAACAGCGTGACAAAAAAAAAATTGTGAGCATAGATTTTTTAAGAGATATTCTAGTAACTGAACACACTTCCTGCTAGCTTGAAGCCTGAGAGCCTTTGATTATCTTATCTGTAGGATTTGTTATCCTAGAAGCTTTTAGAATTTGACAGCTACCCATTCCCTCACATATGTTCAGAAGCAGACAACTTGCAATTCTAATTGCAATACCACCCCTTTAGAAATATGTGTGTCCCTTGCACACACACAGCTTCACCAAAGTATCATGGATGCATCTAGGGACCAACAGTGAAATCAACATTTGTTTTTGTCTTCTAATTAAAACTAGTTTTGCAGAATTTCCCTGCCTAATTCTTGTCTTAATCATCAAGCTTTTCAAACATGTTTTTAGTTTTCTTTGAATGTAGAGTTGTTCTTTAAGTCTTCTAAAGAATTATATAAAGTAAGTTGATAACATTTGCTTTTACACCCATCCATGCCCCAGAATTTAATTTATATATATAAAAAAGCTTGTCATCTTAGATTAGAAATGATGTCCTCTGCATTATTCTAGCCAGCTCTTATTTGATACATGCCTGGCATCTCTGGGCTACACATAGCATACACTTGCTCCAGAAGGTTTAACTGTAAGAAAATAATCTATAAAGTAAAAGGGTTAATCATAACCTTGCATCCTACTTTTCCTGAAAATGGCAATTTCAAAATTGCAATGCTAATAAAAAAAGATCAGAAAAAAAGTATACTACAAGGAGCTGCACTTGTCAATTGACTTTCTCCATAGTACATTTAGATGTGCTTAAACTGACTCTGGTACCAATAACTTTTCATCCAGGCAGAATGAAGGAAACTGAATATGATGTTGTAATTGGTTAAATGTAGCACAAACCAGAGAAGGGCATAGGAAGATATTATTATCAGAACCAACTAGATACTAGAAATGAAGAAGAACCTTGGAAATTAGTCAATTAACAATTAATAATAAATAGTCCACATATTAAGAAGATCAATAGAGATCTAAAAATGTTGAACTTATTGGACTAACTCTTTATTCATCCTCCAGTACTATACTAATAATAATTATTTAACAACTAATTAATTAATAACTAATCCGCATATTGCAGATCAGAGGAGATCTTAACAGGTTAACCTTGATGGACTGAAAGTCTTTTTTCAGCCTTAATTACTATGGCCCTCATTCAATTGCAATTTGGCCAATTGAATAGGGCTCTAAATAAGCACATAACATATATTTTTTAAAGAAGTTTTTAGTTAGTAAGCATAGATCCAAAAGCAAGGTTTTCCCTAACTAAAAACCTTTAAAAAAAATATATGCTATGTGCTTATTTAAAGCCCTATTCAATTGGCCAAATTGCAATTGAATGAGGCCCTATGTAACTATATTGTTTATTTATATTTTTGCTCATGCTACACAGCCACTTAGACACTTTTTTATATTTCCGCAACAAAAAGGAAATGTTAAGATGTTTGGTACATGATTATGTTAGCTCATTCACATGATACTGAATATACATTTAGTTCATTTTTATTTCTCTGTCGAATTTACATAACTGACATGTAATTGTTTTGTGGTATATTTCCTATTTAAAATGTTTTTTTTACTTTTTTTTTTACAATACTAGTGCACTGTTTATGATATTGCATTTTTTGCACTTATCATTGGTACGTAATCACTTTACAAATTATTTGTATGGAAAATATAATTTTTAATATTCATTTTCCAGCATTTGTATACACTGTTATATGCTTTTTTTAGGACTTTTGTCATTTTATATACATCAATTTAACATTTTGGATAAAAAAAAGAGTTTGAACAGCTTTACAATTCTTCTGCAGCAGCACCTTTAAGTCATATACAATATTTTCCTAGAATAAAAAAATCTGGCAGCTCCAAATAACACCTTGCCCAGAACCCATGAAGCCAAGATCTCCTCCATCATCGAGGGATCATAGGGTGATGGAAACTGAAAACAATTCCTGGCATTGTGTGACCTCCACGTGAGAGGTTTTTGTATGGATGTTGAATGCTTTCCTTGATACATCATTTTTATACCAGCCAGGCACCATTGCTATTCTTGCTGTTAGACTTGAATTATATGCACAGCACTGTGTGTCTTGACATTTGGTACTGCTGAATATTTTTATTTCTTCTTCAGCAAAGCCAAACGATTTTCCAATACTATGCAGAGCATTCATATACCAAATAATGGTCACATACTTTGAAATAAAGTATTTACTTCTCCACATGAAAAGTTTTGCAGATGTTTTAAAGGGACAGGATCACCCAATGCTTACAAATACACATAGCAAATACAACTAACTCCAATCACTTTGTTCTGAGCCTTCCTTACTTATATTTGCATTTGATATGTCAGTTTGAGGAGATGATATTGTTAAAAAGATGGTATATGAGAAAATGAATATCACAATTCAAATGAAGAATTTAGAGGTGTAAAGATAAGATGCTGAAGTGAGGAACGTATACGATGAATTGAGAGATCATAGGAGAAAGGAAAATGTGTAAGTTGACTTGCAATTGAAAGTGTCATATTCAGATCATTTTGTCCAAACTAAAAGGCAGTAGCATCAGTCTACCACATCCCAAGGACTGATGCAGTGTACACATAAGGATTGATTCATGTAAGAGCCTATAAAGAAGTCCACAGCTCACACAAGTTCTAAACTTGTTAACTAAATATACATTCTGGTATTTTCTCATTGCGTCTTCATTTGAGAAAAACTGTCCAATGTGACCTATTGTGTGAAAAGGTTAGACAACCTCATACTAGTCCACCACTTGTTAGTTCATAAACTGTGAATTTATAAAGCCAATAATAAAGCTGCCTGTAATACAAATAGTTTTAATTAAATCTTATCTGCCTTAAGTGTTGATGATTTTTCCTCCTAGTTCCTTGCACATGATCACATATATAGTTGTGAGATGGGTCGTTGCTAATGCTGCGAACTCGCATAGCGAGCCTGCGGCCCTCGCGAACCGAGGGCTTTAGTTGCTGGCATGGAACGCCAAAGGCGCTCCTTGCCAGCAACTGTGGCCCTCGCCTAAGGCGCTCAATGCCAGCAACTGCGGACCTCGCAAAATTTACGGACTTACGAGAAACAAATACGAGACGCGGGACTTACAAAAAAAAAAATTACAACCTCGCAAAAATACGACCTTATCGCCCGAAACCCGAGCACATGAAAACATTAAAAACACAATAAATACACACAAAAATTACATAAAAAGCTTACCTACAGCAAGGGGGGGCACCCAGGATAACTGAAGTTATACCTCAATTTCCCTTGAAATACAAGAGTTTAGAAACTCGAAAATCCCCTAAGTGACAGAAAAAATGGCCGCCGAAAAAAACGAAAACGAGGTTACAGGACTCTAAAGACGCAAAACACCACCAAACACCTACGGATTTTCAGAAAAAGACCGACGCCATCCAAGAACAAGGACGCCAAATCAGCCACAGACGCGTACCACACATTAGGCTCCATTTTACAACACTAACTTACACAATGCGGAAGTATACAGCTACCCTAACAGATTTGGCTCGCGCAATAGTTACACTACACACTGCACACATTCATGATGCTTACACAGCAGCCCTCAAAACAAACATTCTATGCTGCAGCAACATCAAAACAGATTGCCAGCAACAATGCTTCCTGTAGATATTACTTCAAAATAGGTAACGTATATTCATGTATTATTTTATTAATTATTTCATTAGCATTAGCAAAAAAAAACAATGGTCATAGCACACAAACAATTAACAACCTTGCAATGAGCGCCGAAGGAGCTCATCGCGAGGCTCGCAATGAGCGCCGAAGCATCTTGAAACACCAACAAAATTTACCGCCCTTACAATCCTATTGCCATCATTTTTTGATGGGCAAGTCGCTAGTTTATTAATAATATTAATTATAAAACAGGTGTTTAATTTTTCTGAATTCATAGGACCCATACCTATAGATAATTCTCAAAACCATCAGCTTGTATTAAGTGATTTTAAAGAACAACTTCATGGATGATGTATAGAGCTCTCAAAACGATTACAATTTAATTTTTTTTTTAATTCAGCATAGTAATAAGCATTAAATGTAACCAGATGCTATTCTATTAATTTAGTAACTTTGATTGAGAACATTGATTTTAGAATCCTACATTTGAACATATTTTAAGTCAATCCAAATATCTGCAGTATATCAGGGACATATTATATTGTTATAGGGGGAATTATTCGGCATAAATAGTGTCACATTACAATGCCATTGATATATTGATAGTCATGTCTATTGTCTCTAAAGAGTCTCTAAGGAATATGACTTTTAGGAGATGGATGACAGTATTGCCCTAGGTGTGCAGCATTTGATATTATGAAAGTTTAACATTATGGAAGTTTCTTGTTAGTATTTTTTGTCAGTAATATGCATATGCAGTGAGGTAGCAACCAAGTTGTACAGGACCAAACAGAATGGTGGATTGTTAATAAGTAAGGGATTATGTAGTATCTGGAAGGTAAACTATTGAGGCTACCACTAGAAATGTTTTCTAAGCAATACGCAAATATATTATAGGAGAAATGCTGCAAACCTAGGACAATACTGACTATAATAGATTTGCGTAGTGACTGGAAACCCCAGTTGTACATACAGCAAAGACAGAACACCTTTACAAAACATACCTCAAACTGGTTGGTAGACCACTTGTACTCAGTAAACAATGGTGCCACTGTTAGCTCCTATCCACTTACAAAAACACAGAAGTTTAAAGATTTTACCTAATAATTACAGCCTTCAGTGGCACTGATCTGCACATATTGGCTGGCCTTGCTAGAACAGAACCTTTACTTTGCCGATAATCTAATCTCTTTTCCTCTAACCTTAAGCGCTGAGGTCTCCTCATTTCTACAACTTCTTGAAAAGTCTTTCTGTAGACTTGTGACATAATTAGATATATACTAATCATATCCTCACAAAGGAAATCTTCTCAAATATACAAAAACCTAGGTGTACCTGTCTGCTACTGTAACTTAAATATGCTTGCAATATGTTATTAAAACAAGTTGAGACAAGCCCTAAGGACCCAAAAACAGGGCAACCACTGAAAGAAACCTCTGAGCCTGGCCGGCTCCCTTAGCCACGGCTACAATGGGCACTGCCAGGCCAGCTGCTTCATCATGCTATGAGATCTATGACAGGATCAAGGCATCACTCTTACTGTGCAGGAGGAGATCCCAGAGCCCATACATAGCACTCCTGCCCGCCCAGAGATGAGCCATTTTCAGGTGTGACCCCAAGGGCTTCATTACATCAGAATGTGATTTGTCTGACAAATTATATGGACATCAGCATCTCTCAGTGTCATTAGCTATGGGCAACTAGCATCACTGCTTTTTTGGGAGGCTACAGATAAAGTTCTGAATGTGGTTAAAAGTCAGTCTCTGTCTCCCTCAGCTTTTGCAGCTAAACTGGTACCAAACACCATGCATTCTTTTGGAGACAACCAGAGAGGGGGGTTCTTTTTTTTCCAAATATTTTTTTTTTGTAATCAAAAAGAAATACAAAAAAGTAACATCTATGTTGTAGATATACATAAATAAAGAAATGCCTTTGTTCTTTTATATAATTTTCATAACCTTAACAATGGTAAATCAAAAAAAAAAATCTTTTTCAATTTTTCTCGATCTTAGGTGTTTATATAAGTTGGTTAAATATCTTAAATAATACAATAGAATGAATAAACCAAGAATAGTTCTTAAAAAAATAGAGGAAGTAAAGGGAGAGAAGGATATTTTAAGAAATTATAAGAAAAAATTCTCAGTTGAATTATTTTTGTCTATTTTCAGTGTCCAAATGTTCCAACAGGATATCCATTTTTTTAAAGTTTTCATCTATAATTGTTGAAATTATCATTACTGATCTCTGCCTCTCCTCCAGATCATAAGTCCCACTCACACCATCACTTTCCTCCATTACTGATCTTCCTCTCCTCCAGATCATAAGTCCCACTCACACCATCACTTTCCTCCATTACTGATCTGCCTCTCCTCCAGATCATAAGTCCCACTCACACCATCACTTTCCTCCATTACTGATCTGCCTCTACTTGAGATCACAAGTCCCTCTCATCCCATCACTTCCCTCCATTACTGATCTCTGCCTCTCCTCCAGATCACAAGTCCCTCTCACCCAATCACTTCCCTCCATTACTGATCTCTGCCTTTCCTCTAGAGCACAAGTACCTCTCAGCTCATCACTTCCCTCCATTACTGATCTCTGCCTCTCCTCCAGATCACAAGTCCCTCTCACCCCATCACTTCCCTCCATTACTGATTGTAGCGGAACCCATCACTGTTTTACCCTGTTTTATGATTATTCTTGGTTAAAATATGATCCTACAATATGTATGCTGGTTGATGCTCTGCAGAATATTAGCCAGACTTTTGCAGACCTAGGCTAATAGATAATCCTATTACAGAGATTCAAGAGATAAGAAAGTTGTAAAGGATCTTTGCATTTTCCAAAGTGTTTTAATTCTCTGATAAGAACAAAGAGGTGTAATTGAATCAGTGTCTGATTGTATCCAAGTTGCCAGGGAGGTGTGACCCCCCTATTGTTCTCTTTATGTGTATTGTGCAGCATGTGTATTGCCTGTGGGAAGAGATGGGTATAAATATTTATGCAATAACAAAATAAAGTCAGTATTCATTTGACTCCCAAATTGTGTGTCGTCCAATATGGGAGGTCGGGAATGGTGAAACTGTAGTGCCTCGTGGGTATTTTATCGTATACCAGCGGAGATTTTGGACTGCGTGTTCCTGCTCCGTTACATTTGTTGGCAAGTGGTGGAATTGTTCCCACGGTCAGAAGGACAGCTACAGGAGACACCATTCCGTGGAGTACAAATTGAGGGCAACGCTAGTATCCGTACAGCGCCCCTGGTTACAGCAGGATGGAACCGGCTAGTTTTTGGACAGCGTTCCATGATGAGGATGAGAAGGAGGCCGCAGACTACAGGGAGACAGACAGAATGGAACTCTGGTATGATGCCCTGCAAGATGCCCAATGGCGGCGAGGTGAGAGTCTCCCCAGTGATGAGCAGCGGCTACAGAAGCGTGTGGCGATGCGGATGTATCTATTGGGAGAGCAGCCCCTGGATGAGTGGGTGACAAGACTAGAGACCCTGGTATGGCGAGAGATCTGGCTAGACAACGCATACCAGGCCCTCTGGTGGTATACCGTTCGACTTACCCCCTGGACGGCTGAACACGACTTACCGGAGGGGGATGATTATGATGGCCCGGGTTTATTATGGGATGCCTTGGAGGACGATATTGATCTTGGCAGCACGGAGGGGTTTAGGTTTTGGGACATCTACGACTACCGGATGGGCATGTATGTGTGGGATGACGAAGGCGAGGTGAGCAAAGACATGACCCACCTGGTAACGAGAGAGTGGGAGCTGGAGCAGGACTACCAACACCTGCTCAGCCTTGTGCAGCACCAACCTACTCGACAAGCAGAACCAGACTTCATTGACTGGTCCTGGGATGACCTCCAGATGGCAGGTAGAGATGGGACCGAGGTCTCTCTACCGGCCCTACAGAGGGCAGAAGGTGTCGTCCTTCCCCTCCAGCGGCAGTGTGAACCCCAGGGGGCAGAAGGTGTCGTCCTTCCCCCCCAGCAGCAGTGTGAACCCCAGGGGGCAGAAGGTGTTGTCCTTTCCCCCCAGCAGCAGTGTGTACCCCAGGGAGCTGAAGGAGTCGTCCTTCCTCCCCAGCGGCAGTGTGTACCCCAGGGGGCAGAAGGTGTCGTCCTTCCCCCTCAGCGGCAGTGTGAACCCCAGGGGGCAGAAGGTGTCGTCCTTTCCCCCCAGCGGCAGTGTGAACCCCAGGGGGCAGAAGGTGTCGTCCTTTCCCCCCAGCGGCAGTGTGAACCCCAGGGGGCAGAAGGTGTCGTCCTTCCCCCCCAGCGGCAGTGTGAACCCCAGGGGGCAGAAGGTGTCGTCCTTTCCCCCCAGCGGCAGTGTGTACCCCAGGGAGCAGAAGGTGTCGACCTTCCTCCACAGCGGCAGTGTGAACCCCAGGGGGCAGAAGGTGTCGTCCTTCCCCCTCAGCGGCAGTGTGAACCCCAGGGGGCAGAAGGTGTCGTCCTTCCCCCCCAGCGGCAGTGTGTACCCCAGGGAGCAGAAGGTGTCGACCTTCCTCCACAGCGTCAGTGGGTACTCCAGGGGGCCAAAGGTGTCGTCCTTCCCCCCCAGTGGCAGTGTGAAACACAGGGGGCAGAAGGTGTCATCCTTCCCCCCCAGCGACAGTTTACCCTAACCAGGGGAGACACCAATCTCCCAGACGGCGCAGATGGGACCGTGGTCTCTGCGCCCACAGCTTGTCCAGATCCCCAACTACCGTCACTGGGACAACCGGAGGAGGGGGTAAGTACAAACTCCCCTCCCCAGCTAACTTCTAATGTGGCCCCAGGGTTAACAGAGGAAATGTTAACCCCCACTGACCCCCACGTTTCCCTGGCTATTGAGCCGCAATATGTCCCAAGTACCCCAGCAGAAGAGCTGACAGCGGGGCAGAGTGCAGTCGGCCTCTGCCCTCCCTTTGTCCCTGGTACAGAGCAGGAGGTCCTGCAGGTTATACCAGCAGAAGAGCTGGCATCAGGGCAGAGTGCCGCGGGCCTCTGCCCCTCAAGTCCCCTCAGCGTGTTGCACCATCACCCCAGCGAAATATCCAGGTGCCTGGTTAGACTTCCCCCCAAAGGGGAGATGTGTGACGAAGTGCCCTTCGCCACTTTGGCTTGGAGAGGACTGTTTGCCAGCCTCCTGCCCTGCGACTATGGCCCTGGTACATATTGCCCTTTGGAACCAGTGTTCGGCCATACCAGAGTGTAAGTCACTCATTCTGGCCCTTTACATACAGGGGGGGCATTCTGTACTTGCCCTGTGGGAGCGGTGATACCCCAGATAGCTATGCCATGGAGCCCATTCATATGATGAAAGACTATGGGAAAGACTTTAGCTACATGGCAATTGAACTGTGTGAAGAGGATCTGAGAGCTATTCGGTGGTTTTGTGCGCTCAGATCCCAGCTATCTGGGGATATGGGAAATGTGAGTAAATGTGAATTGCAGTAATGCTAATGGGTTGTCAAACTAGAGAATTGACCAACAAATACTTTTGTCCGGACATCCCCAGGCCGATCCGTTGGGATCAGACCGTGTATGCCGGCTTATGGTCACGGGGGAGGTGTGTAGCGGAACCCATCACTGTTTTACCCTGTTTTATGATTATTCTTGGTTAAAATATGATCCTACAATATGTATGCTGGTTGATGCTCTGCAGAATATTAGCCAGACTTTTGCAGACCTAGGCTAATAGATAATCCTATTACAGAGATTCAAGAGATAAGAAAGTTGTAAAGGATCTTTGCATTTTCCGAAGTGTTTTAATTCTCTGATAAGAACAAAGAGGTGTAATTGAATCAGTGTCTGATTGTATCCAAGTTGCCAGGGAGGTGTGACCCCCCTATTGTTCTCTTTATGTGTATTGTGCAGCATGTGTATTGCCTGTGGGAAGAGATGGGTATAAATATTTATGCAATAACAAAATAAAGTCAGTATTCATTTGACTCCCAAATTGTGTGTCGTCCAATATGGGAGGTCGGGAATGGTGAAACTGTAGTGCCTCGTGGGTATTTTATCGTATACCAGCGGAGATTTTGGACTGCGTGTTCCTGCTCCGTTACACTGATCTTCTTTCCTCTAGAGCACAAGTTCCTCTCACCTCATCACTTCCCTCCATTACAGATCTCTGCCTTTCCTCCAGATCCCAAGTCCCTCTCATCCCATCACTTCCCACCATTACTGATCTCTGCCTTTCCTCCAGATCCCAAGTCCCTCTCATCCCATCACTTCCCACCATTACTGATCTCTGCCTTTCCTCCAGAGCACAAGTCCCTCTCATCCCATCACTTCCCTCCATTACTGATCTCTGCCTCTCCTCCAGATCACAGGTCCCTCTCACCCCATCACTTCCCTCCATTACTGATCTTCTTTCCTCTAGAGCACAAGTTCCTCTCACCTCATCACTTCCGTCCCTTACTGATCTCTGCCTTTCCTCTAGATCACAAGTTCCTCTCACCTCATCATTTCCCTCCATTACTGATCTCTGCCTTTCCTCCAGATCCCAAGTCCCTCTCATCCCATCACTTCCCACCATTACTGATCTCTGCCTTTCCTCCAGAGCACAAGTCCCTCTCATCCCATCACTTCCCTCCATGACTGATCTCTGCCTCTCCTCCAGATCCCAAGTCCCTCTCACCCCATCACTTCCCACCATTACTGATCTCTGCCTCTCCTCCAGATCACAGGTCCCTCTCACAGCATCACTTCCCTCCATTACTGATCTCTGTCTCTCCTCCAGATCCCAAGTTCCTCTCACAGCTTTGGTATCAGACATACAGGGAAAATGAAAAAAGTTGACTCATTTGAATCCAAGTCGGAGGGGATTGAGACATAGCAACCAAATGCTTTTGTGCTGTTGAACTACCACTTTTGGACTGCTAGATGCATAGCACAAAGAACTGCCAGTCACTGTGTAATTAACTATTGTCAGACCTTTTATAGGAATATTCATAGTTCAGCTGGCTTGAGAAGCATCCAAGAAATGTATGAGAGAATCAGGGATGCATTTGGACTGTGTGTTCATAGGACTGCCCCACTGAAATCTAAATCTGGAGACATTATCACCAGTCCTGAATAAACACATGGACTACTGAATTGAACATTACACAGTGCTATATACAACCCAATATCCAGTTACAGATGCTACTTGCATATCAAGTTGAACCTTTGCCAGCCATATTGCCTATAGTGACTTAGCTCTGGAATGCCATTGACTATCTCACCAGTGGAAAGGCCACAGGAAAAGATGGTTTATTCCCAGAAGTGATGAAGAGTGCAAAATCTGTATACTCTTTGGAAAGATTCACATATGTATCTGCCTATGCTGGGAGGAGTGTACACAAGAAATGCAAGATGCCAACCTCATCACCCTGTACAAGAACGACTTCTCCTCTCAGTATTGTGGCGAAAAGTTTTTACCATATTATGCAGACTACGGAAAACTGTCAGTCACAGACATCTGCAAGTGTGACATGAAATCATGTAGTAAAGATCCTAGAACCTGGAAAGGAGCTGACAACAAATACCATAGTTGGAAAATGGCAGTCCAACATTGATTAGAACATAGTGAAGGAAAAAAGACTCTGCACACTGGGTGAAAAGAGAGAGGTGCACAAAATGAACACAGGACAAGTCTGACCACCAACTTTACACGCTGTATGTGTGTCGGAGACTGCCTCTTCAGAATCACTCTCTACAGCAACAGTAGACACTGCTCCATTGACGAGTGATTGCGGTAAGGCACATACCCATAGTCCCTCAAGACTGATGGGACCATGATGATGATAATGCTTTTCCTATCATTCGTTATAATGCCTTCCTTCGACCTTGCTCTAGCTTCATTATGAGGTTATGAAAACTTAGCTCAGCATACCAGGTGAAATCTTCCCAAACACAAATAAAGTTACTAAGTTACATTGGTGAACATTTTCAAAAATACTGCACCTGTTCATAATGTACAATGGAAGCCTGTTACATCAACATGTTTGTATTTTACTAAATATGAAAAAATATTCTTACTCAAAATGAGCATTATGTGCAATTCTTTTTTTTCTGCAGCTACATTTTAGTAAGTCACATGGGTCCCTTGAATGCTGTGTAATAACTGATGATAGTAACTGTAAAATGGTAATTACTTCAGCTTAAAACTAACCCATATAATCTTAGAAAAACAAAAGCAACACATCTTGAAAAGTGTTCAAGACATTTTTTTAAAGGTGTTACTATGTGTTTATAAAAAATCTAACATGCTCTGCAAAGCAAAAATGTGCTCTGTTCACTTGGTGCATCCAAAGGTCAAATGAGGTTTTGTTCTTTGTTTGTAGATTTATAAGGAGGAGACACATGTATTACAAGCAGCTCCTCATTGCCAACAGTATAAATCATAATTAGCTTCAGGCATTACAAAGTCAGAAGGTAGTTGTAAGAGTATTATAATAATTCACATGGCTAAAAATACATAGCTGAACTTATTGTACACTACAATCATGGTTTTAAAGACAGTTTATGTCAGAGATGTTTGTTTTCCTGTGATATGAAACCTACCAAGACGACTGCAGGGGTACGGTGTGTTCACATTTAAAGGGCTGTACAATGAAAAAAAATCTGTTTGAATCTTTGAGTCTCACTAAGAGCATCATTTTGCAAGAAATTAGCTTTTTAATTCATTTTTCTGATACCCTTACTGGACCCTGGAGGAATCCATTATATGTAGGTGAAAATTGTGTGGGTGAAAGGGGTGTTCACATTTCTGGAGAGCTATGGTAGCATCTTGGTTTGTTAGGGGTATGGAGTGTGGGGTATATTTGTGGTGTATACAAAGGATATGTGTTCCCTAATCCCCATCCCTCCCTCCACTATATACAGAGTTTTATAACCTGATATTTTGATGTCCATTGCTTACACAGCTGCTAATGTTATTACTTTGGTAAATACTTGACAAACAAGTGCCTTTATTCATGAACTACAGTGGCACAGAAAAGCATGTAATGATTAGACAGCACTAACACTAGCTTAATAAAATAGGGGAGAACTAAAGAATGTGCGAAAAACATTCCAAGATCATATAAAACTAGCGTATTGCCCGTCAAAAAATGACGGCAATGAGATGTGTATGTTTTTAAAGTTGTTTAGTTATTAATATACACATGGAATTGTAAGGTAGCTAATGGTGTTTTCTGTGTACTACTGAAATATAGAATTCAAATTAATAAATGAATATACGTATTTTTATGCATTGTGTTGAAGTACTGGCAATCTGTGTTGATGTTGCTGCAGCATTAGTGGTGTGGAGGTGCTGTGTAAGCGTGATGAACGTGTGCAGTGTAATAGTGTGTGTGCGCGATCCGAAACCGTTAACGTAGCTGTGTACTTCCGCATTATCCTAAAATGGCGGATAATGTGTGGTATGCGTCTTAGCGGATTATCGGTACGTGTTTTCCGTGGTTATAGTGCTGTAGCCTCGTTTTCGTTTTGTTTATCCGCCATTTTTTCTGCGGCGCTCATTGCCAAAGTACTACGGTTTAACGGCTCGCCTCTCTGCGCGAGGCTCGCCGGGCGATGAACGCCTGCGGCGCTCATCGCTAAGCCCGCTAAAGTACTACTGTTTAACAGTGAATATGGTAAAACGGTCAATAAAAATTAAATGTTGTGAAATTTGTTTGCTACACAACATGACGCTACATTTGTCCCTTTTTTTTTTCTTAAAATAAATACACATTATTTTTTTTGAACTTTTTATTTTTGTAACTTTCAACTTATATTTCATCAAATGCGTTGTTTTAGGCGGGAAATCCGATGTTGCGCGAGACAAAGGCGTTAAATCTGTGTTAATGCGTAAATCTGTAATTGCGTTTCGTAAAATGTACTCGCTACTGTCTTTTTACTCATTGCACGGTTAATCCGCATCCTTTATCTCGTTGTTTTTCAAACACATACGTCTGTGGCTGTGTTTTACGCAGTTCGTAGTAGTATAGCCTCGTTTTCATTTTTTTCGCCGTCCATTTTTTTCTCGCTTAGCCGATTTTCGATCTTTGTAACTCGGCTTAATCTATGTCAATTGGAGTTCCAACTCACTCCCAGACGTCCTGCCTGGTTCCCCATGCTGTAAGTGACCTTTTTTTTTATTTTTTAGTGTGTATTTAGTGTTTTTTTTATTGTTTTGGTTCCGCCGCTTATCTCGTAATTTTTTTCATCTCGTATTTTTTTTCTAAGTGCTACGGTTTAACGGCTCGCCTCGCTATACGATTTAATGGCTCGCCTCGCTGCGCGAGGCTCGCCAGGCGATGAGCGCCTGCACAGCGTGACGACGAATCATAGTTAGACAATTATAATATGTGATATACAACACTCTGCAGGACACATAGTAACCGAGCTGTCTCTGGCTAATCACACTGCAGACATCATTTTGATAGCTGTAAATGTAACAATGGTTGATGGTTGTCTTGGTATAAAACACATCTCAGGCTCTTCTCGTGATTATTGTGCTATAATTATGGGAATACATCTGCATTACCATAAACCTGGGAGTGGAGGTGGCAGCACTTTTCACTTGTATTTTAAATTGATATTCAACAGTCTATTTATCAATATGGTCTCTTTCAAACACTCCCCAATACAAAGCGAGAATATGTCTTTATAACTGTATATGTATATTTTTCTGCAATACAATATTAGCACTTAAAAACCACAAATTACTCTTTTGGGAGATTTTACACAGCAACAACAAAAATACACTTAATCTTGGACAAGATGCAATCAAGCCACAAAGCCAAGAAAAATATTTTTTGAATGTATCACTGTTTCTATGGTAATGTTGAGACTGCTGCAGATAAATGATCAAACATACTGTTATTATATGTTATTAGGTAATAGAGTGGCACATATTCACCAGGGACATTGTAGGCATGCAGTGAAGATCACTTACATTTAAATTTGTTGTTTAGTTATTCAGTCATGTCCACCTCTGTATGGCCTTATGGACTTTTGCACGCAAGGCAAATCTGTCAGCTACTGCCACTTTGAGCTCCATCAAGCTCATGTTTGTTGCTTCAGTGATCTCATCTATCCATCTTCACCTCTGATTTCCCCTACTTCTAGTGCTTTCAATCTTTCCCAGCATCAGAGTCTTTTCTAGGGAATCCTGTGGCCAAAATATTTGAGCATCTGCCTTATGATCATTCCTTTCAGTGAACAGTTTGTCTTGGTTTCCTACTTGCAGTCCAAGGGACCATAAGCAGTTTTTGTCAACACCACAATTCAAAGGCATCAATTCTATGGGGCTCACCCATTTTTATGGTCCAGCTCTCACGTCCATATGTTACTACTGGAAATACAATACGTTTTACTATGCTGAACTTTGTTTTTCACTCTCTTTTTCACCCACATCAGTAGGCTCTTTAGTTCCTCCTCACTTTTAGCCATCAGAGTAGTATCATCTGCATATCTGAGGTTGTTGATATTTCTTCCATCAATACTGATTCCATCTTTGGATCCTTCTAGTCCATTCTTACGCATTATGTATTCTGCATATAAGTTGAATAAATAAGATGACAATTTACAACCTTGTCATACTCCTTTACCGATATTGAACCATTCTGTTGTTCCATGTTCTGACTGTAAATACTTTGTCCATATACAGATTCCTCAGGAGGCCGATGAGATCATCTGGTACTCCCATCTCTTGACACATTTTACTGTGATCCACACAGTAAAAAAAAATAGTCTGAAGCAGAAGTAAATGTTTTTTTCTGGAACTCTCTTGCTTTCTCTATTATCCAGCGGACATTGACATTTTGATCTTTTGTGCCTCTTCCACTGTGAACCCCAGCTTGTACATCTGTCAGCTCCTGGTCCATATGTGGTTGGAGCTAACAGCCTTATTAAATTGCGATTCGGTAAATTTAGAAGGGCTCTATTTAAGCACACCACATATTTTTTTACAGAAGTTTTTAGTTAGTGAAGACCTGGCTTTTGGATAGAAGTTCACCATCTAAAAACTTCTGTAAATAAAATATGTTGTGTGCTTATGTAGAGCCCTTTTAAATTTACCGAATCGCAATTTAATAAGGCTGTAAGCTTGTAGGATATTAAGCATTACCTTGCTTGCATGTGAAATAAGTGCAATTGTTTGATAACTGGAGCAATCCTTAGCACTGTCTTTTTTTGGTATTGGGATGTAGACTGACCTTTCCAGTCTATTGGCCACTGCTGAGTTTTCCAAATTTGTGGGCATAAGGCAAACAATACTTTAACAGCATCATCCTGTAGGATTTTGAATAGTTCAGCTGGGATTGCCACAACTCCTGCAGCCTTGTTATCAGCAAGACATTCTAGGGCCCAACTCACTTCACTCTTCAAGATGTCTTGCTCCAACTCCTTGGACAAAGTATTGATGTCATCACTGCTGTTAAGAGCCTTCCTGTATATATCTTCAATGTATTCCTGCCATCTCTTATTTATCTGATCTTCTTTATATATTCTGTTAGGTCCTTGCCATTTTTGTTTTGTATCACTCCACTTTGGCATGAAAGGTTCCTTTGAGATCCCCAGTTTTCTTGAAGAGATCTCTTGACTTTCTGATTCTATTATCTTCTTCTCTTTACATCGCTCATTGTAGAATGTTTCCTTGTCTCCTCTTGCTATCCTATGAAACTTTGCATTCAGTTGGACAAATCTTTCCCTGTCTCCACAACCCTTGCTTTCCTTCTTTCCTGGGTGTCATAACGAATTTGGGGACTCCCCTGAACCCCACAAGTAAGCCTGTTATCTGGGACTCTTACACATCTCATTGCTAGCATCAAGGCTATCATAATGGACATGCAATGTTATGTTAAAAGCAACTAATGTAAATATCTTATTGCTTATTTCATTTGTGCATTTATTTTCTATCATTGTAGTTTGTGAAATATGTTGGATATTTCCTTCCCCCAATAGCACATATAAGCAAATTAATATTGTAAAACTACGTAGAGCAACTTGCCAGGCATTTTGAGGTTGGAATGCCCTCTAACCCCTTTGTAGGCTTCACATGTGATCAAAAGTTTAGTCATGAAATCTGAGCCTGACAGGATGAACTCAGGGCCAGGTCCTTATCTGCAAACCAGTGGAGGAGGGGGTTAGTAATCGTAGTAACAGGATTGAAAATGGCCATGTAGTATTTATTTTTTGGTTTTTAAAATGTGTCTGAAGTAGGAATAAATTCTCAGTCGGCCTCTGAACTAAGAAATGGTGTTGCTCATCTGACTTTTCCTGTTTCTCCATGAGTGATGTCCTGATCTGAATTGCTGGGTGCTGAGATTAATATAAAGTCACAATCTGCAGATTGATCCTATAAGGTACTGTAGGAGAATTAGGGGTGTACTGCGCCCCTCATCTCAGGGTCGTGACATAGTGGTTGGCAGCGGTGGCATCTCAGTGTTGTACCAGATCGGTAACATGGCTACCTACACGAACATGATGGAGGAACTAAGGCCAGAGAATGAGCACTGCAGAGGGGAGGATGAACTGGAGGCAAGTGATAATGTTGTGTAGGTCACCCCAGCCCCAGTCCCTGACCCCAGGTTATCTGCAACTGAGGAGGACGAGGTATCCAGGAGGTTCCAGGTGTGGAGGGCTGTTATGCCAGAGCTAACCAAGGTTAAGCTGGTGACCCTCCGGACACAAATAGTGCAGGAGATCCAGTGGGGAAAAAGAATGGTACTTAACTGCCCCAGTTACTGTGGATGTGGAACTTGTATCACAGTGGAAGCAGAAATATCCTGCAGACTGGAAGACAGATAGGAGGAGAGCCAGGTAACAAGTGAGGCAAAGGACTGTCAGGGAATGGCCCTTCTAAAGCAATGGATGGCATTATTGGGATTGTGGCAGGGCCATGAACTGACTATAGATTGCCTTGGAAAAGCAATATGATGCCTGTATAGGGTCTGTTGGTGTCCCTGGAGATGATCCCTATTTTCGATTGTAGCTAATGGATGGGCTCCTGGAGATTGTGTATGGTGATCTTGATTGAGGCATAGGGACAGTAAAGAGGCAGAATACCTTGTTTCTTAAGCGCTGTCAAGGTCTGGAACTAGAATCATGGTCCCAGGAGGCTAATTTGCTGGAACCCCTGATTCAGCAATCCTCCTATGATGAGAGTAAAAACTTTTCTTGGTGTTATATCTATGGCTTGTTGAATATCTTTGTAGAACTGGACAACTTCAGCCTCTTCAGCATCCGTGGTTGGAGCATAGATTTGGATCACTGTGATGTTAAATGGCTTGCCATGAATTTTAATTGAAATCATTCTGTCATTAATTGGGTAGTAACAGGGCAATGCGTTTGCCACCCTTTGATTAACTATGATGGCTACTCTATTTATTCTGCAGGATTTTTGACCACAGTTGATGATCTGGTGGTTGTCTGATGTGAAATGTCCCATTGCAGTCCATTTGAGTTCACTAATTCCCAAGATATCTATGGTTAACCTTGTCATCCTTGTCATTCTTTCCACTTCAGACACATCCGCAGCTGCGTGTCTTCTCAGCTTTAGCCCAAGCACTTCATTAGATCTGATGCTCTTCCCCTGTTATATGGTAGGCATCTTCTGACCTGAGGGGCTCATCTTCCAGTGCCATATGTCTCTGGTTTTACTTGTCCATAAAGTTATCTTAGCAAAGTTACTGGAGTGGGTTGCTAGTTCCTTCTCCAGTAGATCATAATTCGTCTGACTTCTCTGCTATGACCTGCCCATCTGGGGTGACCCTACATGTATAGCTCACAGCTTCACTGAAGCACACAACCCCTTCACCACGACAAGGTAGCGATCCAGAAGGGGTAAATGTAAATAGTCAGCTGTAAACAGTATCAGACATTTAGATCTATATAATTTTATTGCAAAATTTCCTTAAAGCAAATAAAGTACCTAATATGTTTTGTTCTTGCAGACATGTTTTCCATATAGAAGTTGCTCTATCGATAGCAAATAAACACAATAAACCACATCACACTATATAAATACATGGATAAGCTCTGAGTATAGGATTATAATATATTCTAAACTAGCTACGGTTCGGAGTTGAATTCCCCCTTGGTAAGAATGCTGATGAGTCAAGGGGCATGAGCTTTCAAATATGTGTGCAAGAGAACTGTCCATACAGTATAAGCATGTGTCATTCTCAGTATAAAACATAAGCTCTAGCTATCTAGCTCTCAATGTTTGCAGGTGCCTTCAGTTACTCCAAGAGGTCTAATGGGACTATTATTGTTGTGAATATATCTAGAATTAGGTTCCCGATAAATATGAGTTCCATAAAATGTAAAATAAAGTATAATTTCAAGGAAAATAATAAATTCCTTCCCATTGAAGGTGGGAAAAAGTAAGGGAGCATTTTACTCTACTGGAAAGAACACTGGTGTATCTATTTATTTGTTAGCAATATGCTATACAAAAATCAATATCTTGTAAGGCATGGAAGCGGCCCAGGCTTCCTGGGGCTCGCATGGAGTGCCCCTTGACCCTTGGAGCCTGGGGCTCGCTATTGGGAGGTAGTGTCACATGGGACGGTCATCTTAGAGATCCCCTCCCACCCACTCATTATTGTGCACTAGTGACTTGCCCATCAAAAAATGACGGCAATAAGATTGTAAGGGCGGTACATTTTGTTGGTGTTCCTAGATGCTTCGGCGCTCATTGCGAGCCTCGAGTTTTGGCGTGCTTGTGCTTGGATTCTTTTTGGGAAAATCTGTATGTGTTTGGTGGTGTTTTGCATCTTTAGAGTGCTGTAGCCTCGTTTTCGTTTTTTTTCAGCGCCCATTTTTTCTCTCGCTTAGGGGTGTCTAAACTCTTCTATTTTGACTTAAATTTAGGTGTAACTTCAGTTTCCAAGGTCCTGGGTGCCCTCCATGCTGTAGGTAAGCTTTTTATGTATTTATTGTGTGTATTTATTGTGTTTTTAATGTTTTCATGTGTGCGGGTTTCGGGGGGGTAAGGTCGTATTTTAGCGAGGTCGTAATGTTTATTTTTCTAAAGTCCGCGTCTCGTATTTGTTTCTCGTAAGTCCGTAAATTTTGCTTTGCTAGGGCCGCAGGCTCACTATGCAAGCCCGCAGTGTTAGCAACGACCCGCTTGCTCACAACTATATATGTGATTATGGATTGTTGTATTCTATGCTGTTGTGCTGACGTCTCATTTTGCAAAACTATATATATATATATATGTGTTTAAAAAAAAGAGAAAGAATAATAATAAGTATATACAGTATCTCACAAAAGTGAGTACACCCCTCACATTTTTGGAAATATTTTAATTTTATCTTTTCATGTAAAAACACTGAAGAAATTACACTCTGCTACAATGTAAAGTAGTAAGTGTACAGCCTGTATAACAATGTAAATTAGCTGCCTCAAAATAACTCAACACACAGCCATTAATGTCTAAACTGTTGGCAACAAAATTGAGTACACCCCTAAGTGGAAATTTCTAAATTGGGCCCGATTAGCCATTTTCCCTTCCCAGTGTCATGTGACTCGTTAGTGTTACAAAATCTCAAGTGTAAATCGGGAGCGGGTTTGTTAAATTTGGTGTTATCACTCTCACACTCTCTCATACTGGTCACTGGAAGTTCAACATGGCACCTTATGGCAAAGAACTCTCTGAGAATCTGAAAAAAGAATTGTTGCTCTACATAAAGATGGCCTAGGATATAAGAAGATCGCCAAGACCCTTAAACTGAGCGGCAGCATGGTGGGAAAGACCATTCAGCGGTTTCACAGGACAGGTTCCACTCAGAACAGGCCTCCCCATGGTCAACCAAAAAAGTTGAGTGCAGGTACTCAGCGTCATATCCAGAGGTTGTCTTTGGGAAATAGACGTATGAGTGCTGCCAGCATTGCTGCAGAGGTTAGAGGGGTGTGGGGTCAGCCTGACAGTGCTCAGGCCATACGCGGCACACTGCATCAAATTGCTCTGCATGGCTGTCGTCCCAGAAGGAAGCCTCTTCTAAAGATGATGCACAAGAAAGCCTGCAAACAGTTTGCTGAAGACAAGCAGACTAAGGACATGGATTGCTGGAACCATGTCCTATGGTCCCATGAGACCAAGATAAACTTATTTGGTTCTGATGGTGTCAAGCGTGTGTAGCAGCAACCAGGTGAGGAGTATAAGGGCAAGTGTGTCTTGCCTACAGTCAAGCATGGTGGTGGGAGTGTCATGGTGTGGGTCTGCATGAGTGCTGCCGGCACAGGGGAGCTACAGTTCATTGAGGGAACCATGAATGCTAACATCTATTGTGACATATTGAAGCAGAGCAGGATCCCCTCCCTTCAGAGACTGGGCCGCAGGGCAGTATTCCAACAGTTTAATGACCCCAAACACACCTCCAAGACGACCACTGCCTTGCTAAAGAAGATGAATGTAAAGATGATGGTCTGGCCAAGCATGTCTCCAGACCTGTGGTGCATTCTCAAACAGAAGGTGGGTGAGTGCAAGGTCTCTAAAAACACCCACCAGCTCCGTGATGTCATCATGGAGGAGTGGAAGAGGACTCCAGTGGCAACTTGTGAAGCTCTGGTGAACTCCATGCCCATGAAGGTTAAGACAGTACTGGAGAATAATAGTGGCCACACAAAATATTGACACTTTGGGCCTAATTTGGACATTTTCACTTAGGGGTGTACTCACTTTTGTTGCCAACGGTTTAGACATCAATGGCTGTGTGTTAAGTTATTTTGAGGGGAAGGCAATTGTACACTGTTATACAGGCTGTGCACTTACTACTTTACATTGTAGAGGAGTGTCATTTCTTCAGTGTGTCTGTAAGAGCCCAAGTACATCCTGTGCCTGTAAGAGCCAATGTGTAGCTTGTGTCTGTAAGAACCAAAGTTCCAAGCAATAACCTCTCTCCTCCTTCTCCTCCGCTACATCGCCACCATCCCATTGGGCCCTCAAGTCCTCTTAGTACAGTCAAAGTGAAGTGAAATCCTATGTTATCTGATGTATTTATTGTTTTTTTATTTATGTCTATTTAGTTTTAAGGTTTTGTATCCAAAAACAAGATCAGTTAAAAACAAATGTAAACAATCTGCAGTCCGCAATGGATCATTTTAATTTACATTGATTCCTATGGGAAATGCTTGTTTGAAACGCAACATGTTCAGAATGGATTAAGGGCGAGTTCCAAGGTACCAATGTATGTGAGCAAATATGCTGCGAGCATCCAAAATGCAGATTTACATATCTGGTATCCATAGGTTCAGTTTTCTTAAGGACATCACTACTTACTGCTAAAAAAGAAATTCATAATAAAATCTGTAGCTGGCTTGCTAGGGAAACCATGTTATTCAGCAAAGAGAATGATCAATATGGAGAGTACATCACATAGCCAGTCACAGATGTGCTTCTATGAATGAAAACCCCTTAGGCAGCACACTAGTTTGCTTAAATTACATGAAACACAACTGTTTTGTTATTTCAAAGAGCATGTTTTAAACATACCAAAAATTATTTTTGCATATAAAAATATTAAACAAAACCTGGTTAAATTTAATTGAGATTGGTGATAAGTGCAGAGAGCATATGTTAATCCTTTGATCTCATTGGAAATCCACCAAGAGTATTTCAACTTCTGAACAAGATTTTGTTTAAAATCTTTACAGGCATACCCCACTTAACAATACCCCTTATAGTGCTGATTCGCTTTATCGCTCTCTTTCTTGAAATAATTTGCTTAGTGCTAAACCCTGATATAGATCTGTTTTTGGCAGCTGATCCCCTTTTAACACTGTACCCTGTTATAACCCTGTGTTTTTTCCTCACGGGACCCTGTTTAACACTCCTGCATCCCAGTAGAAGTAGTTTTCCTGCCACCCAACACTACTTCACTAATCCAGCCAATGGTTCACGGTGTCAAAGCCTTTTATCTACGCCACACATTCCGCCAGCTCATTGCCAAAACAGACAGCAAAGACAAAGAATACATGATACTTACATGGACTTTTGGAAAAAGTATACCATCATGCAGGCCATAACTGGAAGGAAGTGATACTTCAATGTCTGAAAAGAGTGTGGAGGAAGATATGGCCAGCACTGTGTGCGTATATGGAACCTGAACAGCCCTTCAATTATGAGATTTTAGACCTGGTCAATACGACTAGATTGGGAGATGCCAACGCCCAGGACATTGAGGAGTTAGTGCAAGCGTTAGACGAGAGCCATACAAACGAGGACCTCCAACAATTGGCAGAACAGGGCATTCAGGAAGCACAGGAAAGCAGCGACTGAGGAATCCATACAACTTTCCACAGATTTCCTCACCAAAAGTTTGAGGTCTACCAATGACATTCTGCATGAATTTGTGGCCAATAATCCAGGCAGTTGCAGGAGCAGAAATGTGAGATGAAGTATTCTTGGGGCAATGTCTTGCTAAAGAAGCTGAATGTAATTAATCTACCAACATCTGCTCAATGGCTATGAAAAGCACAGACAGATGTCCTTGGACAAGTTTTTTCCCAAAAAAAAACTGAATTTAGGAGGAGTCAGTTCACATTTGGCATGTAAAGTGAACTGTTTAATGTTTGCTCTCAGTTTAAATTACACAGCATTTAAAAAAAATGTTCAGTTTTTTGTTGTTATTATGTTTGATATTTCTTAAAAGTAAAAAAAAAAATTGACATTTCAATTGCTTTTGTGTATTTTTTTTTATGAGATCCCCTTATCCCTGTCTATCCTATTTAAAAAATACCCCATTTGGCGCTGTTTCGCTTAGCACTCCTATTGCCTGGTACCTATCCCGTTATAGCTGTATTTGGAAAAAGAAAACACACTATGACACATTATCAAATACCCTCTTTCTGAGGCAGCAAAGCAAACAATTCTTTCTGTGCCACTTTAATGACAAAAGCAGTCTCTGAGTAAAATCAGTCATTGCATATTATTTTCATTTGTGCATATTGGAGTCCATATGTTGAAATCCCATTTAATTGTTTCTAAACAAATAATGGCATGCTTTTTTTTTCATTTTTATTTGATATTACCAAACACAAAGCAGACATCTAAAACATTCCAGTAATGCTGCCTTACTTCCACATGTGAAAGCAGCAGGAAGCCTCTGATGTTTAGGAACATCTATTGCTAAAGAGCAAAGGGGTATCATAAAGATTGTCAAGTGTCAAGAAAGGTGAATAGTTTACAAGAAGGCATGTGTTTAGTTAGCAAAGGTCAGCAAACTTCAGATCAGCATGGCTGGCATGTTTATGAATCCCTGCTGATGAATATAAACAAATTATTTTAATCTCTTAATACCACTGGCTTCTCTTTTATTATAAAAGAGTACCACTGGCTTGTCTAGTATTATAAAATAGTCACAAATAGAATGAAAAAACATTACCCGGGGTAAATCACATAATCCATATATATTTAACATTATTAAATCAATTTAATGTATATATATATATATATATATATATATATATATATATATATATATATATAATAAGAGTTTTGCAGTATATAGTGATACCTTTTTTATTGGACGCACATAATCATAAATAAATGACAAGCTTTCGAGAGTGTTGACCTCCCTTTATCAAGTCTGAAGCAAAGCTGACATGAGAAAAACATATATATATTATGGTAATGAGGCCTTTGATGACCAGTTTCTTAAGTGATATATCTATATATACACAGTATAAAGAAAATAGCTACCTTCAGCAATAGAAAAAAAGATCGGCATATGCAATCTGACAGTAAAACCCCTGTTATCCTGCACCCACAGGGATTCCCAATTGATGGATACGTGTAGTTTACGGTTGATCGGGAGTCCCCGAATTTAAGGGTCTAAACGACCCTTAAACATCCCAAAACCAATCAAAATGCCTTTAAAAAGGCATTAGCACCTAAACTGGGCCATTTAGGCCCAGAAAAAATAAGTAGAAAAAAAGTTTTTTTTTTTTTTTTTTTGCAGTCTCGAACTCCGGATAGTGCCGGATAGTGCCGGTTAAGCCGGTTTGGCAGGAGTTTTTTTTAAATTGGCAATTGATGCCGGTGCTGGTTGCTTGAGAGTCCCGGTTGGTTGGGTGCCGGATAACCGGGATTCTACTGTATATTGCAGAAACCTGACTTGCCCAGGAGTCGCTTCTTGACTCTCAGGTAAGACAAACACAGTTCTCTTTATACAGTCCACTTTAGACAATACTTTGTTTTTCAGGTTTTTGCCTTCATACCGCATTATTGCTTTTATTTGAATAGTTTAATTATTATAACTACGTGCCACAGTTACAGACTCTATCCTTATTGTCTATACAGATCATTTTCGGAGGGCTTCAAGGGCTATACAAAATGAATAAAAATGTAAACAACTTTCCAACATCATTTTCCACCATCCTCTATCTAATGGTGCAAAGCACATATTTTGACTTAAGTGTCCTTTTAAGAAAATAAATAAAATTGTGGAAATGCTTATTTTAGTTTCTGAACATGTTATTACACTAATTTAATTACCGTATATACTCGAGTATAAGCCGAGTTTTTCAGCCCTTTTTTTAATGCTAAAAAGGGCCCCCTCGGCTTATACTCGAGTTACTCTTCCCCCCCCCCCGTGTCTCTCTTACCCCCCCATGTCTCTCTAACCCCCTGTGTCTCTCTAACCCCCCAGTGTCTCTCTATCCCCACGTGTCTCTCTAACCCCACATGTCTCTCTAACCCCCCATGTCTCTTTCCCTCCCCCCTCCTCACCCTCCACCCCCCTCCTCATTCTAAACCCCCCCCTCCTTATTCTAAACCCCCCCTCCTCATTCTAAACCCCCCTCTAGATACCTCTCCCTCTTCCTTTCCCCTCACTTACCTCCATCTGCAGCTTCTCCTCCGGCCTCCGCTCCTTCATGCATCGGCACCCGGTATATGCTAATGACGTGACGTCACATGCGCGCCACGTCATTAGCATTGGCCAGGGCAAAGACGCCGGAAGGAGCGTGGAGGCCGGAGGAGAAGCTGCAGATGGAGGTAAGTGAGGGGAAAGGGAGAGGGGGAGGTATTTAGAGGGGTAAAGTGAGGAGGGGGGTTGAGGATGAGGAGGGGGGTTGAGGAGGGAGGTTGAGGAGGGGGATGAGGATGAGGAGGGGGTTGAGGAGGAGGAGGGAGGATGAGGAGGGAGGTTGAGGATGAGGAGGGTTTGAGGAGGGAAGTTGAGAATGAGGAGGGGGTTGAGGAGGGAGGTTGAGAATGAGGAGGGGGGTTGAGGAGGGTGATAAGGGAGGGAGGAAGAGACACAGGGAAGGGAGAGGGGGAAGAGACACAGGGAAGGGAGAGGGGGGAAGAGACACAGGGGAGGGAGAGGGGTTAAAAGACACAGGGGAGAGAGGGGGGACACAAGAAAAGGGCACATAAGAGGGGGACACAGAGGGCACAAGAGGGACACAGGGGGCAGCACATTTCCCACCCTCGGCTTATACTTGAGTCACTAATTTTTCCCAGTATTTTGTGGTAAAATAGGTGCCTCAGTTTATACTCGGGTCGGCTTATACTCAAGTATATACGGTATTTAGAAAAACACAGCACATCTAATGCCTCTTATTCTGCTATATAATTTAAACAAATTGTGAACTACTCAATTCTGAATACTTTGTACACTTGATTTGTATGTTGTCCAAATTTATTTGAACACACTTGTATAATTTAATGTGGTATATCTTGGCTTTCTATGCATGTTGAGGGATAGAGTATTTTGTTTTAATGTTGTACTACACTCTGGACAATAAATTTGGCCAATCCATGAAACAGCATTAATATAGTTAATTATAAATATACATTTATTTATTTATTTATTTTATTTATTCCCATATGTATAGCACTTTTATCCAAAGTACTTTTAACGTAGTTTACAGTTTTGTGATGGCATTGGTAGAAAGGTAAATTGCAATACAGATTTAAACATACAAATAGAAGAGAAGTAGGTGGCTGTCAGGAACCGGGTACTTAAACAGAAATTCTGACCCTTCAGGGTTGAGGTTGCTTAAAGCAATAATATACAGGATAGGCAAAGCTTGGTGTGTATCACTTTAAATTAAAGTTTCTGGATGAAATAGCAGAAACACATTCTCAGAAACAGAATGGCAATACAGCAAACAACTATTCATCAATATCAGAGGTCCTCCGGAGCACTCAGGGACTAGGGGCTGGAGTTATGACACACAGGAGCAAACCCATCTTTCCTAGGTCTCCCATGTGGCCTACTCAGTTCATCACTCACTTCAGGAACAACCAGCTGGGTCTTCCTTTGGTTTTCCCAAGGCCTACCAGAACAGGTACTCCCTGTTTTGAGCAATGATATATGGTGCTTTTATCCAGAGCCCTATATAGCATATGACTGCAGCTAACAGGCTTACATTATAAAGGAACCGAAGGGGAAACATAGACACTGTAGGTGAGTGAAAGCAATGCAAAATTAGTTGTTTGTAGTACCAAATTACAAAAATGGGACAATTACATAAACAATATTACAAATAAAGTGTATGGTTTGTCATTCATAGTACAAGTGAATAAAGATAGCAAAGATGGCAATAAGGGGGGAAAATGTGCTCTGAAGTGAAGAGATCTGGCTAGTGATTAAGAAAGGCTCCTAAAAGAATAATGAGAATTTGTGTGAGATACAGTGAGAGATGGAGAGAACAGAAAGAGAAAGGAGTGAGAGAGCAGTGGCGAGAAGAGCAAGAAATAGGTACCATCTTGGCTAGATATGCATGTTTATTAAAAAGGGGTAGGGTCAACTGAGGAAAGTCAGGCACAGTATGGGGTGGTTACACTGATTTACAGCATTTTGTAAGGCATAGACAGTTAGCTAGAAAAAAATTCTACTGAGCAAAAATTATAACAGGTTTACACTAGAAGTAATACTAATAATGATATTAGCTCCAGAGATGGGTCAATGTTTGTAGTCCTGTTCATAGTCCTGTTCAAGTGTGCAGCAATCTTCTGATTTTTCTTAGAATACCACAGAGAAGGAAAGACCTGGCTAGTGATTAAGACAAATATAACTTGTTGGAATAAAATTGCAGATGATCTGCATTGTTCTGGACTGTTCTTTTCATGATACATCTGGAGCAAAGTGATCCACAGTCTCTTTTAAATTGGATTGAGAGTTGAATCCTTTACCTCCTAAGATAAACAGAAGTTATGATGTAGTGAGCATTCCTTGGCTTGCTCCATAACACCAACACCGAAAGTGAGGGGAAGCTCAAAGGTGAAAGAACTGGACTGATGTTAGTCACATCTTCCATTCCCATTTACAAATTGGAAAAAAATAACGTCATCTATAAAAGAGCTCATTCTTAAAAAAAAAAAAAAAAAGATTTGGTGGTAGATATGTTTCCAGTTTGGTTACAGTTTACTGAAATAATTTTACTTTATAATGAACATCCAGATTCAAATTTAGGAACCAGAGTTTACAGAAAATGCACATGTTTCTTTTAACTGTATTTTCAATTTTTAGTTAAAATTTGTAATCATTTTTGATGTCATGAGAAAGAATTCATAATATTAAAGTATTACAAAATAAGAAACTGGGACTTTGAATTTACAAAGTATATATAAAGAAATAATAATGAGTTGACACTGTGATATCTCAGATAATGTTGTTAGAAAGTTCATGGGATTCATGGACTTACATCACATGACTGTACAATTACAAGTGATTGTAAGAAACATGAAGCATGGCTGACAGAGTACATGAAACAGAGAAGCAGTATTGTACAAAAAGAAGTGCTTGAATTCATGCCAGACAGAAAGCACATAGATTACAAGTGTGCATGACTTACAAAGAGTGTACTACTGATAGAGTTCATGCAAAACAAAAAGCACATGCATGACAGAGTTTGTGCAAGACAGAGGTTGTGTGTTTAACAAAGAGCACTCCTGAAAGAGGACATGTTAAAAGAAAGCACAAAAATGTAAGTGGTGACATTTAGATTGAGAGGACGGACACAATGTTCAACCTACATGGAAATGTAATTCTCACTCTACCATCCACACTGGATGTAGAGAATGTGTCCTTAAGTGCCGTTATGCCAACAACATATTGATTTACTTCAATATAGAAGTGTTCTGTATCTATCAATAATATACAAATTTAGTGGGCTCACTTTTATGTACATTTCTGACTACATGGTCTTACTGGCCTCCAACCATGCTAATACTTTTGGAAGCATCCATTATAATAGTTAGTAGCTTGGGAGAAACCCCAGTGTGGTGCGTTCTGGCAATCTCGGCACAGACCTGTGGTGCTAAACTCTGGCCATTTCGGCACCAACGTTTCCTCTCATGTGTGCTGGAGGCAGCAGGTGAGCCCGGGGAGAGAGAGGGAGTGAGGGAGAGACATAGGGAGGTTGAGATGGGGGGTGAGAGAGAGGGATAAAGGGAAGGAGGATGGAGAGAGTGGAGGAGGAAGAGAGAGTAGCAGGGAGAGAGGGAAGGAGAGTGGTGGGAGGGAGGGAGGGAGAGAGAGATGAGGGAGAAAGAGAGGGAGGGAGAGGCAGGGGGAGAGGGAGAAAGGGACAGAGAGAGGGAGGAAGAAAGAGAGAGTGAGGAAGGGAGAGAGACAATTGAAGATAGTATATGATAACATCATTATGATGGGCACGTTTCTAGTTGTGATTTCATATTAATGTGTTGTGAAAATAAGCCCCATTGCTTTGCTGTATTCACCTTATCTATGTTATATTAGTAAATTCATTGTAATACATCTTAACATTAAATTAAGTTTGTTAATGTACAGCTAGGTATTGTGTGCTTTTTTATAATATTGATTTGGAAGGTTCTTTCTTAAAGTAAGTTGTGTAATGTATTCAATAATACTTTATTTTCTTCCTGCTCCTTAAAGCAGGCATAATGTTTTGTCAGCCCATGTTTGAACACCTGGAGGGAATCCCTTGCTAATGCATTGACGTCACTAACTGTCTATATCTTTGGGAGGTATGACTAATTATTAATTTATTTCTTGATGTTTTGTTCTTTTATTTGTTGCTGTTTATTTTATAGATGTATTTTTCACTGAAGAGTACATGGGATTGATTTTTCCACGGTTGTTTTATTCAAATATTTAAATGTCTCAAGAAGGAGGGCAAGATTTATTCCAGCAACTATGAAGCACAAATTAATTCTTACTATATGAGAAAGTACTTAGTATCACTTAGAATTTTATCCTGTTAAAATTATTTTAAACTGAACAAAATAGTTGTAGATGTGTAATCTGAAAAAGCATTGCATGGACAAAACCAGCTGTTCACTTTCATATACTTACATTTGATTTTGCCTTACAGTCAGTGGAGGCTGGTGAGTTTCCAACTTGGTGGAGCGGAAAACAGAGACCTTGCCCCTCCCCTTACATTGACTCCACCCAACAGTAGAAATCCCTCCCCTTCACAACATGTTACCAAAACATGTATAGACCCTGCCTAGTGACGCAATCTCCATCCACAAAAGTAATCCCATAGAGAAAGACAGGGATAGAGATGGGGGGGGGGGGGGTAGTGAGAGAGGTGGATAGAAAGTTAAAGAGAGTGATAGAGAGAGTAAGGGATAGAAAGATAGATCGATTCTATGCCTCTTCATCTATCCCTCTCTCTCCCTCTCTATCCATCTCTCCCCCCCACCCCCCATCCACCTCCATACCTATCTATCTATCTATCTATCATTCTGAGCCTAGTTTGGGTATTTTATGACTGAGCCAATAATGATAAAAGCAGATACTAAAGCAGCAAATATACTGGGAGAGTAAAACTGCATAAATAAATAAGTTGTTAAATGAACAAATAGATTAATTAAACAAACAGAGACTAAACAGCACGTGGGAGGAACATTTGCACCTACATAATGACAGGCTGATAAATCACCAACAACAGACCAAAACAAGAAAGTTGCACCCCAAGTTGGTTCTGCATAACTCAGTACTGTTTTGATTCTTCCTCAATTTTAAACATTATTATCTTTAAAAAATGCATTTGAATAAATCTATGTGTGTCTAAAAATTATTTAAAACAAATTTATTCAGTTTATAGGCTGCCTTTACATTATTAATATTAAGTTTAAAAAAACATATTTAAGATGTTAATTAGTATATATCTCTAATTCTGCTCCTTCACACGCACATATATATACACATATACACACATATATATACACATGCACATATATGTATATATACACATATACACACATAGGCCCTCATTCAATTGCGATTTGGACAATTGAATAAGGCTCTAAATAAGCACATAGCATTTTTTTTTAAAGAAGTTTTTAGTTAGTGAAAACCTTGCTTTTGGATAGAAGTTTACTAACTAAAAACTTCTTTAAATAAAATATGCTATGTGCTTATTTAGAGCCCTATTCAATTGGCCGAATTGCAATTGAATGAGGGCCATACAGTATATATTAATATTCTATAATTCTATAATAATAATTCTAATAATTCTAAACACTCTATCAATGTCATTGACTACATTGTCCTCAGGGAGAGCTAGAATTTTAACATAATTATTAAGAAAAGATTGTAATTCTGCTAATGGTACTTTTTCTAAGCTCCTATAATAGGGATTCAATGGAGTTATTTCAAATTCCCTGAGTTAATTCCTCCCTAATCTTATTCTGAAAATCAGATAGAAGCGCGGTCATATTTGATAGCATTAATGTTTCTACATTTATTATATGTGTATCACCAAATTTCTCATCTATATGATTTTGAGAGGGGGGGGGGGGCTAGGGTTGAGGAGGAGAGCTGTGATTTATCTAATGGGTTTTCAGCAGTCTTTGATTTAGGGGAGAAGAAACTGGTGTTAACAACTGAACCAGTCTTTTTCCCCTTTTTGGATTTATTTTTAGCAGAATCACTCATTTTCCTCTACTCTCCTTTCCACCTCTACCTATATCTGCAAGCTTCATATTTAGTCCTTTTATTCCCCTCCTAACTTTCTTATCCAATAAGAATCTAATGAACTTTCTTTAACTCTATATCATTTACTCTCCTGGAAAGCCCCCACCTCACTCCAGGAATTTTTTCCCCCTCCCCCTTTCCCCTCCTTTATGATATCTTTCTGTGCCTGTCAACTTTAACCCTTTTATCCGATATGCTTGATTTAGATTTAAGTAGTACAATTAATCAGCTACAGCTATTTCAGATTGTTCACCACCTATTGCCGCCCTTTATCAAATTGCCTATTATAGATTGGCTTGATATAAAAAGTATATTATATATTTCCATTACCATTAGACTAACTACATCCCATATACGCAATATACAATTTCTCTAAAAATATAAAAGTTCAAGTGATGTTAACGTATAGAATTATCAAAGGGATCAGTAATCAGTCTCTCAATGTATATATACTTAAAAAGTTCCTGTCCACATAAAGTCTTTCCAGATGACTTCAGCAAATGGTCATATACAATTATCTAATTCCGCTCATAGGGGTAGAGATTCAGAGGTTTAAATCTAAGTTTTAATCCTTAGTTTATGCTATCTATATGTTTGCCACATAGTTTTTTTTTGTTTTGTTTTTTCAATAAACTTTATTGAGATTGCACCAATGTATTCACTTCCGGGGGGACTGTGAGAGCTGCAGTCACTGTATGATACAGGACTTTTCCCTCCAAGCCATTCTGATTGGATGATGCTGCGTTTGACAGACAGGTTCAGCTCTATCTGTTATAGCACAGTTTGCGCATAGATAGCATTGTGACTTTTTTTTATTTTTTATTATTCTTATATCTACCCTGATCTGTATTACTAAACAAGTCACCAACAGTGTGTTTAACTGCAGCACATATTTTTTTATGATATAAATTATACAATTAAGTAGGTGATGGGGGATTAAGTCAGTGCATTTATTTTGGGAGGGAGGTTGCCCATTTGCCCCTGTGCACCAGCCGCCCCTGCTTACCGTATCATTTAAAATACTTTTTAAATAAGAAACAGCAGAGAGAGTTTAAATGAAGAAAAATCTCTGATTGGCAGACACCGCCCATATATTCCTCCCACCACTCTCATAGAAATGACAAAATATTAGTCCTAAATGGTACTCTAGTCACAATGTATATGCCCCTTACCAATCCTGCACACAGTTTGGGGATAATGTCTTAGCCTTGCTACTGAAGCATGTCAACGCTCCAATTCACATAGTCAAATACTTCAATGCCATCCCTTTTTAGGCAATGATAACACTACAACACTAACATAGCATGCCAATCACACACAAGTAACAAGTCATTCAAGTCATGGGTCCACTCATTAAATCTGGTTGGCTTTAGGATAATTCAAATCCTAGTACTAAAAATGTTACCTCTTTTCTGATCCCCATAAATCATATTCTAGCTTGAATTATTTGTGAGGATAGATCTCTGTTCCATAAGAGCAAGGACACTCATATTGATGTGAATACATGGTCTGAACATGCTCATATCTCTATGCTGCTTCACCGCACTGGCACCTGATGGCACTTTTTTACATCAATCAGCTCACTTGGACAAGTTTGCCTTCCTGTTATCAAATCGCCTTATTATCCTTATTTTTTTTTTAACTTCTTAAAGGTATATGGAAGTTTTCCTGTTTTTAATATTAAAAGTAAACGTTTAATATCAAAACATAATTTTATTAACAAGTGCTTAAAAACTCTATTTTCACTAACTCCAACCTTCCAGGCAGCCCCTGTAAAGGTCTGCCCCCACATCTCATACATACAATGTTTCTATTCGTAAGTGATGTACTCGTCACTTAGAGACTCTTTCTCAATAGCATTTTTTTGAAATGCTGCTGAGAGACAATCTGTAAGAATCCTTAGAAGAGCATTAGATATAGAGTGCTCGCAGGACATATAGGAGGTACATGTCAGACTTGCAGTTTGTTCTAGCTACAAGGAGCAAGGTTATACAACTTTAATGCACTGCAAACCCTCTTCTGTCTAACTTCCTGATGCTGAAAGGATTGAAGACAGGTTTATACATCTACTCTTAGTGGAGCTGTCCAATGGTTCAATTCTTTTCGGAAGCAACAAGAAACCTGATTAATAGGTGCTTAGTTAGACTTCTCCCAGGAGACCCCTTTCTTCCTTCTTATCCCATCCCTGGGACAAATATATTTAATTAAGATACCATGACTCTGTTTTCTTAAAAACGTTCCTGACTTTTGAAATAGACTGAATCATCTTGATGTAATAGACATTAGCCGAATAGCTTACTGCTGCTCTGACAAATGCTGTCCTACATGGCTTTAATTATCCCGACATCACATATCTCTGCCTTTATTTATTTAACCCTATTGCCACCCTTTGTTATCTTGTTATAGAAACTTAAAACACAAATAAAAAGGAAGCTAAAGAAAACTAAAGAATAATAATAGAGGTATATATACGTTATTATCTAGAACTTTATTCTATTTGGTTTACTGTACATACATTTTTAGTTCTGCTTTAAATCACTCTAATGTTTTTGGCTGATAATCCTCTTAATACTGTTTTAGCTTGAATATAATATATACTACTCACGTGTTTAGTTATTCCCAATATTATTGTCCACCTATATAATACTATATAACAGTAAATTAAATATGGGAATCAGGAAACATAAATATATGAATCATGTTCTAGATCAATTATAAATCTCCTGTTTTGTAATGATGTGTGTGGGGGTTAATTAACAGAAGAAAAAAAAATGTAAGTGCCCCCCCACCCTTTAATCCATTAGAGTGGGTAGGTAGGGATTAGTGAGTGAAGACATTATCAGTCAATATGAAAAGAGCAGATATGGTAGAATGGCCTAGATGACTTTATGTATTTATTCCCACCATTCCACTATACAAGGCAAAGAGAGGAAGAGAGGGTCCCTAAAGCCCCCCCCCCCCCCCCCTCACACACAGCTTAAATGGGTGTCGTTGGGACTCCGATTTTATATTTATAAAGGGGTTTGCCACCTCTGGTTTCTACAAAGACTCAAGAGGATCACCATTACTTTTGTGTTCTGTCACTTTAATTATGAATGCAATGTAGTAGCAGTCATTATCAAACATTTTGGACTAATTTAGATTATTTTACTTTGTTTATAAATTTACATTTTTCAGTGATGATTATTTTATTCAGATTAAGTAAAAACTTTAATTTGGGTCTGGGATTGATCTTCATAACACAATGTCTCTTTTATGTTTATTATCTCCCATAGCTACTACGTGGCATTTTAATTAATTTAATATGTGCATAATCCCAAACTGCTAATCAGGAGTTGTGCATAAATCTTCTGTTCAGTTTTTGATAGTTTCCTAACCAAAACTCTGGCATTTCTGTGTAATAATTGACACCATGACAAAACAGGTCAATTAACATTAATGCTACAAAAAACATTCACAGTTTTGCCTATGGTCTGAAGACTGTGGTCCTTTTTTTAATCTTGATACTATACTTTAAAAATGTAGAACATAAGCTAAGGAAAACAGCTGTAAAATTATACTTAAGATATGCAATACTGAGAGCAGTCTTTTATTACTAATTTAATGCTGATGTATTTAACGCCTTGGATATATTGTCATGAGCGTATATAGAGGGAAGAAACATATAATTAACAGTTATTCATGGCTGCCCTAGAGCAGGCATGGAAAGACAAACGCTATATTTTGTGTTTATACAAATGTAGACAAATATTTCAACAAACTTCTTTATTGAAATAAATATCAAAAAGAAAAGAAGAAAAATGGGCAAAATACAAACAGCTTCTCCTAATTGCAGTTTCTTCAATATAGATATTAAAGCATATTTTTGCTCATTTCTGCTTGTTAATACAACAGCAATTATGTTGCCTAATATAAAAAGTATTTTAGTGAGATGAGTATATTTTACCTATTTATGGTCAAAAGAACATAGAGATTCCAAATTTACAAAACTATGCTGGAATGATAACCATGGGTTAATAAAGTAATAAATGATTACTGTCACTCTTTTTTAGCCTTTTGAAGGAACCCAATTGCTGATACCTGTAATAAGGCAGACTATAACAAACATACTTAGTCTTTTTTTTTTCTAATGAAAACCAAGCATAAGCATAAGGCCCAGTTGGTATGTGCACCTAAGAATTTGTACCCAATCACTTATTGATAAAAATTAGACACAGACCACTTCTTGGGAGATAACTGGCCACAGCGTTTATTGGTAAACACAACATGAAGCAATAACCATAACAATAAATAAATCAACATAACCACACGAGGGGAGGAGCCTGGCCAGAGACAGTACGCCCTACGCCCTGAACCCTCGTCCAGGGCCTAGCGTGTTGGAACATCTATACCACCGTAGGGTAGGATCTCACCCATTTTACCACTGACCCCGCGACTCCCCTCACCACCCACCGCTGTGACAACAACATAAACTTTTCATAACAATTATATCTATACTACAACAATACATATACAAGGAGTGCTTATGACAATAAACATAACCCCCACTTGCCCTTATTCATACTTAATTTTTTTTTATTTTTTTTTTATAAAACAAACTTCAACATACACATCACTTTAACAACAATAATTTTGGGATGGGTGGGTGGGCATCTACTCACGTGGCTAGCTGGGGGCATAATGGTGAAACATGGCGCCAAACCTATAAATGGCTCCACCTCCCCCAGCTAGCCACCTCCTCCACATACCCCTATCTGCCAGGTCAAGTGGTCCCTCCTTCCAACCACAGGACAGCCTGTGGTGGCGTACGGGCCCTTCATGACCTAAGCAAGCCCAGTTGGTATGTGCACCTAAGAATTTGTACCCAATCACTTATTGATAAAAATTAGACACAGACCACTTCTTGGGAGATAACTGGCCACAGCATTTATTGGTAAACACAACATGACGTAATAACCATACCAATAAATAAATCAACATAACCACACGAGGGGAGGAGCCTGGCCAGAGACAGTACGCCCTACGCCCTGAACCCTCGTCCAGGGCCTAGCGTGTTGGAACATCTATACCACCGTAGGGTAGGATCTCACCCATTTTACCACTGACCCCGCGACTCCCCTCACCACCCACCGCTGTGACAACAACATAAACTTTTCATAACAATTATATCTATACTACAACAATACATATACAAGGAGTGCTTATGACAATAAACATAACTCCCACTTGCCCTTATTCATACTTAATTTTTTTTTATTTTTTTTTTATAAAACAAACTTCAACATACATATCACTTTAACAACAATAATTTTGGGATGGGTGGGTGGGCATCTACTCACGTGGCTAGCTGGGGGCATAATGGTGAAACATGGCACCAAACCTATAAATGGCTCCACCTCCCCCAGCTAGCCACCTCCTCCACATACCCCTATCTGCCAGGTCAAGTGGTCCCTCCTTCCAACCACAGGACAGCCTGTGGTGGCGTACGGGCCCTTCATGACCTAAGCAAGCCCAGTTGGTATGTGCACCTAAGAATTTGTACCCAATCACTTATTGATAAAAATTAGACACAGACCACTTCTTGGGAGATAACTGGCCACAGCATTTATTGGTAAACACAACATGACGTAATAACCATAACAATAAATAAATCAACATAACCACACGAGGGGAGGAGCCTAGCCAGAGACAGTAAACCCTACGCCCTGAACCCTTGTCCAGGGCCTACCATGTTGGAACATCCGCACCACCGTAGGGTAGAATCTTACCCATTTTACCACTGACCCGGCAACTCCTCTCACCACCCGCCACGGAGAAGACTGCATAATACCTTTTGCGGTTTCGACTCCCCCCCTAAAAAAAATAAATGCCATGATCCATCTGAACCGGGGCGGCGCCCAGCTGTGGGCCATGACCGGCAACTCGCCTACCTGGTCTGATTTACCAATAGCCAATGACATCACCGCACACTACCTTCACCTTCTCCAAAACCTCATTCTCCAAAAGCCTGTAGGGCTGTTCCGGTGGCTGCTTCTGCACCAAGCGAGTGGGTACCAAGTTCCAATGCAGAACATGCCCAAACGCCGCTCTCAGTCTCCAATGTCGTAGAATCATACTTACTGAGAACCAATCCTATTCCTAGCAAGGAAAGGTACAAAAAGAACAAACTATGAGATTTGGACCAAGAGAGCCGTAATCCATGAAGGGGGAGCAATCAGTGTGCCTGTTACACTGTAACTACCTCCCTTCCCCACCTGCTCATTCTTGAACCACCGCGGCCAAATTTTACCCTGATCACCTTGGTTCGCCCGACCAAGCCCGTGAGGTCGACATACCTTGCCTGCTTACCCAACCGACCTCTTGCTACCACCAGACCAGTGGGCAAGAGATGGCCGTACAGAACCAAAAGGCTTCAGACTTATCACAGACCTTTTTCCAGAATAACAGTATCCAGCCACGTGATCATATGATCTCCTTTGGATCCCAAGACCAGGCACCTGAGGTCGCCCCATCTTGCCTGTATACCAACCAACCTCTTGCTACCGGCAAACCAGCGGGAAGGAGAGATGGCTGCACAGACCGCAAGGCTGCGCACTTATCACAGACCTCCTTCCAGAACAGTGGTCTCCCTTGGGAAAAGGCTACCAGTCGCCTGCCGTCCTTTTGCCATACCTCCTGTCCACCTTTACCACTTGCTCTCTCCATCCAATCCCTTGTCAGGATCCATTAACCCGGCTTGCTTCTGCTAAGCCACTCTGCTACCTGACCCCCCACTACCAAGGGACACTTCCTCTGAGCCTTGGGTTACTGAAAACCCCCAACCCTTCCAATTCACTACACACTTACGCAGCTAACCGACTGTCCATCCTCCGACTCCGACCAGCAGCCTGAGGTGCGCCCCTAAGAAGGACCAGTCAGCCATCCTGGTAGCTTCTACCACTAACTGCTCCCTTATCGGTACTGCGCACAGGGTTTCCGACAACTAAGTTCCCCAAACAGGATACTACATACTGGGATTAACAAGCCTACACCTCTGTATTCTCTGAACACACAATTTACTGCCCCTTTTTCCACAGCCGACAAGCCGTGCCTAACTCTAAAAGGATCTACGAAACCACGTAACTACCACACCAGACACCACAGCTTGTGATACCACCCTGACCGATCTGGGGATGAACGGAGTGATACCTCCTAATACCACCATTAACTCAGACACATTAACTCAGACGCACCCACTGGGGTAAAGAGAAAAAGCACCTTGACCACCACCTATGCCTACCTATCGCTACTCCGAACACTGAGGATTATCTGACGTACCCAGACGAAAAACCAAAGAACCCCAGGTAATATACCCTCAAGCTTGACCCTCCTCAGCAGGGCAAAAGAGGACCAAACCAAGGCGAACCACAACTGCATTTTGCAAGTCTGCCACAAGCGGTACAGAGACTCCCAGCATAAAAACAGTCAATTCTCATGCCATACTAGGGTAGAACCTATCTGAGCAGAGACCCTGAGAAGACAATTACATAAACATATGAAACGTCCATCTGCAAATGACATCGGTAGCCTATAACGCCTATGCCCTATTAACCTGGGATTTACCTTAAAGAGACAAGTGGATTTACCTTAAAGAGTAAAGGCTGAGAAACTGCAGAGTGCACTAATTGTGCCCAGGTGAGAGGGGTGTGGCTTGACTGTTAAACTTGTATAAAAGGTTTGTGAGCTGGTTTGGGGTCTGTTTACAAGTGGATTTACCTTAAAAAGTAAAGGCTGAGAAACTGCAGAGTGCACTAATTGTGCCCAGGTGAGAGGGGTGTGGCTTGACTGTTAAACTTGTATAAAAGGTTTGTGAGCTGGTTTGGGGTCTGTTTACAAGTGGATTTACCTTAAAAAGTAAAGGCTAATAAACTGCAGAGTGCACTAATTGTGCCCAGGTGAGAGGGGTGTGGCTTGACTGTTAAACTTGTATAAAAGGTTTGTGAGCTGGTTTGGGGTCTGTTTACAAGTGGATTTACCTTAAAAAGTAAAGGCTAATAAACTGCAGAGTGCACTAATTGTGCCCAGGTGAGAGGGGTGTGGCTTGACTGTTAAACTTGTATAAAAGGTTTGTGAGCTGGTTTGGGGTCTGTTTACAAGTGGATTTACCTTAAAAAGTAAAGGCTAATAAACTGCAGAGTGCACTAATTGTGCCCAGGTGAGAGGGGTGTGGCTTGACTGTTAAACTTGTATAAAAGGTTTGTGAGCTGGTTTGGGGCCTGTTTACAAGTGGATTTACCTTACAAGTAAAGGCTGATAAATTGCAGAGTGCACTAATTGTGCCCAGGCGAGAAGGCAGAAGTTAATAGAAACCGGAGAAGGGGAACTTGTGAGCTTGCGAACATTTTCAGTATCAAGTGCAATTCTAGTAAAAGCCTAGGAGTTTAAATAAAAGGAGGGCCTTCAAAGAAAAGGGAGGGCAGATTTATAGTGCAAAGGAGGAAAACTTTATATAAATATATTATATTATATTCTTTATTTTTCCCACAGAAATTTCGTAGACAATAATAATAATTATGAGTCAGTCCAGTGGCAACCTTATTCAGTGTACATCCTGTCAAATGTATGCACTACTGGAACATATGATCCAGGGTCCATACCTCTGTGACAGGTGTGAGCATGTTGCCTCTTTGGAAGCTCAAATTGAAGATCTGGAGAGGAGAATTGCAGCACTTAGTGATATTGCTCCACTGGAAAGGGAATTGGTGCTCACGGAGCACAGTTTAGCTGGGCCTAGTATGGAGGGAGGAGCTGGGGCTAGGGAGGATGGCCAGGGAGGTAGCTGGGTTACAGTTACAAGGGGAAGCAGGGGGAACAGGAGGAGCAGGCCAGTTCTGAGTTGTCAAACACCAACAGATTTGCCAGATTGAGTGAAACTGTTGGCGATGTCCATTCAGGAATGGCAATGCCAGATAGAGCTGTTCCCTCTAACAGCCGGGCGAACAGCTCTACTGGAGAAGAGGGAGGGCAGAATAGGCAGTGCAACAGACAGGTTTTGGTGGTAGGGGACTCTATTATTAGGAAGGTAGACAGGGTAATTTGTCACCCAGATCCCAGCAATCGAACAGTTTGCTGTCTCCCGGGTGCTCGGGTTCGGCATGTTGTGGATCGGGTGGATAAATTATTGGGAGGGGCTGGTAATGAACCGGCGGTCTTGGTACACATTGGTACCAATGACAAAGTTAGTGGAAGATGGAGCGTCCTAAAGAATGATTTTAGAGAATTAGGGAATAAGCTTAAAGCAAGGACCTCCAAGGTAGTATTTTCTGAGATACTACCAGTGCCACGTGCTAGCCCAGGGAGGCAGAAGGAGCTTAGGGAGGTTAATGCGTGGCTAAAAAAGTGGTGCAGTGCAGAGGGTTTGGGGTTTTTAGAGCACTGGGCTGACTTCTCACTTGGGTACAATCTCTATAGCAGGGATGGATTGCACCTTAATGATGAGGGCGCTTTTGTGCTAGGGAATAGGATGGTAGAACGGCTGGGGGAGTTTTTAAACTTGTAGGTGGGGGGGAGGGACTATATAGAAGTATTGGGGTAAATAGGGTAGAGAGGGAAAGGGATGAATTATTTACCCATGGGGGAGGAGAAGGGGGGAGGGTTACAATAGAAAGTAGGGAGATATTAATAGGGGCCTCAAATACAGTGGCAGGCACTTCACATCAGCAGAGCCATAGCAACATAAAGTGTATGATTGCAAACGCAAGAAGTTTGCCTGGGAAAATGGATGAGCTAGAAATATTAGCAGTACAAGAAAAATGGGGCTTAATAGGCATTACGGAAACATGGTGGGATGAATCTCATGACTGGACTGTTAATCTGGATGGTTATAACCTATTTAGGAAAGATAGGGGCAATGGTAAAAGAGGAGGAGGGATCTGTCTTTATGTTAAGCCTGAATTTAAGCCTATAGTTAGAGAAGATATTTATGCTGGCACTAACGGCATCATTGAATCCTTGTGGGTTGAGCTAAATAGTGGAGGAGCTAATTCTAAATGCATATTGGTGGGAGTATGCTATAAACCCCCAAATATAGCTGAAAGTGAGGAAATACAATTATTGTTACAGATTGGAAATGCAGCTAAGCATGGGCAAGTTCTAATAATGGGAGACTTTAATTACCCTGATATAAACTGGATAAACGAGACCAGCAGCTCAGCTAAGGGGAGCAGGTTCTTGAGTACACTCAGGGATCATTATCTAGCCCAGGTAATACAAGAACCTACTAGAAATGGGGCCATCTTGGATTTAGTCATCACAAGTAATATTGATATAATATCAAATGTAAAAATAGGGGAACCCTTGGGGAACAGTGATCACAACACAGTCTCATTTGAGATTGAATACAAAAAACAGAGTTGTAAGGGGCCAACAAAAACTCTAAATTTTAAAAGGGCTAACTTTAATGGGCTACGGGCAGCAATACAACATATAGACTGGGACAAAGAACTTACAGGGAAGAATACTGAAAATAAATGGACAACATTCAAATCCTTACTAAATAAACATACTCATCAGCATGTACCATGTGGAAATAAAATAAATAGGAGTAAATCACATCCCATGTGGCTTAACAATGACTTAAAGATCATGATGAGGAAAAAGAAGTATGCATTTAAATTATACAAGAAGGAGGGAACAGAGGCATCTTTATGTGACTATAAGGAAATCAACAAGGCTTGCAAAAGGGCTATTAGACTGGCTAAAATAGAAAATGAGAAGTCAGTTGCAATGGAAAGTAAGACTAACCCTAAAATATTTTATAAATATATTAATGGGAAGAAGGCCAGGAAGGAATCGATAGGACCATTACAATGTGACACAGGCCATCTGATAATTAGTGACCAGGAAAAGGCAGATGAGCTAAATAGGTTCTTTTCTTCGGTTTACACAAGGGAGGTACCAGTGGTTGGGACACTGCAACATAATGGGGCTACACTACCTTCACTAAATAATTGGTTAACGCAGGAAGAAATACAAAAGAGGTTGGAGAAAATAAATGTTAATAAAGCCCCAGGTCCTGATGGAATACATCCAAGGGTACTGAGGGAGCTGGGTTCTGTAATAGCCAAACCATTATATCTAATCTTTAAAGACTCGCTCACTACAGGGTCTCTACCAGATGACTGGAGAAAAGCAGAGGTGATACCTATATTTAAGAAGGGATCTAGAGCAAATCCGGGGAATTATAGACCAGTGAGCCTCACTTCTGTAGTTGGGAAGCTTTTAGAAGGGTTAATAAGGGACAGAATACAAGAATATGTCTATTTGAACAGGATCATAGGTAGCAGTCAACATGGATTTATGAAGGAAAGGTCGTGTCAGACCAATCTAATTAGTTTTTATGAGGAGGTTAGTAGGAACTTGGATCAGGGCAACTCAGTGGATGTAGTCTTTTTAGATTTTTCAAAGGCATTTGATACAGTGCCACATGGAAGACTAGTGAGCAAACTAAGGGATACAGGAATTGCAGTAAATATCTGCTCATGGATCGAGAGCTGGCTAAAAGACAGGAAGCAAAGGGTTGTTGTAAATGGAACATACTCCGATTGGTCTAATGTGATAAGTGGGGTTCCTCAGGGCTCAGTATTGGGTCCTCTCCTTTTTAACATATTTATTAATGACATTGAAGTAGGACTCGAATGTAGTGTCTCCATTTTTGCTGATGACACTAAGTTGTGCAAGGTAATAAAATCAGATAATGATGTACTTTCCCTACAAAAGGATTTGCATAAATTAGAGAAATGGGCGGCTAAATGGCAGATGAGATTTAATACAAATAAATGTAAGGTTATGCATTTGGGAAGGAAAAATAGCCAAGCAATCTATAATCTTAATGGAGCAAATCTAGGGGTATCAGATATTGAAAGGGATTTGGGAGTACTAGTGGACAACCACCTAGGTAACAGCGCTCAAAGCCAAGCAGCGGCTGCAAAGGCAAATAAAATATTAGCATGTATTAGGAAGGGTATAGAAGCCAGGGAAGAAGATATAATTCTGCCACTATACAAATCTCTAGTACGCCCTCATTTGGAATATGGAGTACAATTTTGGGCACCACCTCACAAAAAAGACATCTTAGAGCTGGAAAAAGTACAGAGAAGGGCTACAAAACTAATAAGGGGAATGGAGGGGCTAAGTTATGAAGAAAGACTAGCAAAATTAAACTTATTTTCGCTAGAAAAAAGGCGTCTAAGAGGAGATATGATTACGTTATTTAAATACATCCAGGGTCCATATAAGGCTTTGTCAAGTGAGCTTTTTGTAGCAAGAGATTTTCAACTGACAAGAGGACATCCGTTGAGGTTAGAGGAAAAAAGATTTCACCTTAAACAAAGAAAAGGGTTCTTCACAGTTAGGCTGGTTAAACTGTGGAATTCTCTACCAAAGGAGGTGGTGACAGCGAATTCGATAGACAACTTCAAAAAGGGGTTAGATATATTTCTGAATAAAGAGGGCATTCAAGGCTATCCTAGATAACTAGCGAAGGAATATTGATCCAGGGAGAAATTTGATCGCCAGTTTCTGGGGTCAGGAAGGAATTTTGCTTTTTTTCCCCCTTATGAGACAATTGGCAAAGTTTCAATGGGGTTTTTTTTATGTTTGCCTTCCTCTGGATCAATTAACAATAATTAACAATTAACAATAATAATAAATAGTCCAAATTAAAAAGATCAATAGAGATCTAAAAAGGTTGAACTTGATGGACTAACTCTTTATTCATTCTCCAATACTATACTATTAATAATTATTTAATCAATAATTTAATTAATAACTAATCCGCATATTGCAGATCAGAGGAGATCTTAACAGGTTGAACTTGATGGACTGAAAGTCTTTTTTCAACCTTAATTACTATGTAACTATGTAACTATGTAACCTGACCTGAACAAATGAGCTTATGGCCCCATAAACCAAGCAACTCCACAAGGGTGGTAATGTTGATAATCTGTAAAGCACGCTACTAACCGACGCTGTACCTGGACCGATGAAAGAAGAGATACATCAGATACACTTATAATAACCCATATATACACCCCCAGACCACAGTACCCAGGTGCAGCGATATGGTAAGGCACCCCTGAAAGACAGGCAGACTCCTAATTTCCTTAGAAGAGAACAAAACAAATAGTAACGTAGCCTGAAAACGTAGCCCGCCAGCTATCCTACCGGTCCAAATTGCAAATATACACAATACACACCCTACTGTAACAATCATGAAAGGGGCGTGGTGTTATGCATTAGAATCGATAGTACCATGCTCACAGGCTCGCCAAACTGACATATGAAATAGATATACCTCCAAATTACTGTGATACCCTGATCCCAGCACTAAATTAGTTAATACTATAATAATGTGACTCACATGGACCAGCCTACAATATACTCTCTACATGAATATAACAAATCACGTAATACAAAACCGATCGTCTCCCGCCATTAAAAATTCCATAAGGCTTCGCTTTTTTGGAGACGACACACTGGCAATCTCCACTACATGGCCCGTCTAAAACCTGTACTACGGAAAAGACTAAATGAACACGCACCCGGCCGCCAATCCAATGGTGCCAGACTGGTTTACGGTCTTGCGTCACAGACCCATAACACAAGCCCAAATTAATACCCTAGCTCTAAACAAGGAGCAATTAGGAGTAAGGGTGACGCAATGTTGCTGCGGGCTAAATTTAATGAGGTTAGGGCCATAATTAAAAGGATGTATACTAACTGCCCATGTCTAACTCTACGTAACCCATAGACCTGATCAAATGCATGTTATTATACTACCATCATGTATAATACCATAATAATCTACACCATGCTAGAACCAGTTTATCTTCATTCACAATTTTAGACAATCTGTCCCTAATGGCCAGATCCACAGGAAGATGGGATTAACCCCCTCCTACACAGCCTGGGAGTGCGTTGTAAACTGTGCATATGGAATGACCTACCAAAGCCATCCCCAAAGCAGCACCTCCCGACCTAACAACCACATATAGGCTTACAGCCTACTATACAACAGCCTGGACGTGGGGTGGCTAGATAAAAGGCCTGACAACTAATTAGGGACCATCTACCCTTACCAAAAACCCCAAAGCAGCACCCACTGACCTAACATAACCACATATAGGCTTACGGCCTACTATACAACAGCCTGGACCTGAGGAGGCAAGATAAAAGGCCTGACAACTAATTAGGGACCATCTACACTTACCAAAAACCCAATTATTGTGCATTATTGTGCAATGAGAGGGAAGGGAAACGGTGAGGAAAAGTATTACCTCCCCATATTGCAAACGTACCGCCTACCGGGCTTAACCGTAAACTGATCAAAAGCTCTAGAACTGGACTACACCCCACTCAAACATATGCTGTGTTTGCCACATAGACTACGCTTGTTAACCAACACCTATAAATGCCCCACTATCCAGAATTACAATACCACCCTTTGTACTCATGCTACTATCTAATTTTGCATAAGATACACTATATATGGAGGATTAGAGGGGCAACCTCATACATATTGTTATAAAACTCCCATTTTTCTAACAGCATGCTATCCTTGTGGCCTTAAAGACCAAGAGCTTGTGCCACCAAGGAATGAGGGGAAGGAGGGTCTAAGAGGTTACTGGTCAGTGAGCTGCAAGGGTGTTAACTGTCACTGCCAGTTTTCCCTCCGCAATGTCTCCCGGCAAGCAGCCAGCGCACTCCTAGCGCTATCAGGCATGCCCGGCAGTGGAGGCCTGTTAATCCCTCATCCGCCAGGCTAACAGCGTCATCTGACGACGTAGCGCCATGATCATGAGCCCAGGAGACCTCCAAGGGACCAAGGGTCGGCAATCCATGGGCCCATATGAAGTACTGTGCCTATGAGAGGGCCGTCATGACCCTAACCCCCTCACTGGCTGTCTGGGGTGAGCTGCCACCCCTCCCTGTAAGCTACCAGTGCCCAGCGTACTACATGCCCCATAGTTCCTTGTGCTCCGAGCCTCAGGGAACCGCCGGTGGACTTCTGCTCCCCCCTTGCCGCAGTTCATCAAGTTGGTGCACCCACAGCCGTGCCAGATTTAATGCTGCCTAGCCTCCCTGTAGACAGCCAGCGCTGTCTTACGCTGTGGGGCATGGCTGCTGATAGAGACTACCTATCCCATGATCCCCCAGGCTCACTGCGCCAGCCTATGGTGAAGCGCTGTACTCTGGAGCCCCTGGGGGACTGCCAAGGGATGCAGTGTCAGTGCTGTAGAGTCACCCTTCAGGCAGCCAGCACTGCCTTAGCGCTGCGTGACATCCTGTGTGAAGGAGACTGCCTATCCCACTATCCCCTGGACTCATAGCGCTACCCAACGGTGCTCCGCTGCTCTCCAGAGCCCAGAGGATGCAGAGGGATACAATCTCACCTCCTGTTGCCTCCACCCTACTGCAGGCTTGGATCCCAGCCAGCCACAGTTAAGGCATGTAGGGGGATTAAGGGGAGCAGGGAAAGGAGGAAGGAAATGGAAAGGTGTAAAGAAAGGGAAAGGGAAGAAAAAAGGAAGGAAAGATAATGGGGGGGGGGATGAGGGGTTAAACTTTGACAATATGCCAGTGGTGGATGGGGAGGCCACTACTGTACTGTGCCCAAACCCCCTCACTGGCAGTCTGTGTGAGAGCTGTATGCTCTCCATGCAGGCTGTTAGTGCTCCCCTGGCACTGTACTGCCTGTCAGCAGGGAGAACTACAAATCCCAAGATACTCCAGGCTCATGGCGCCGTCCGATGATGTCACTCCCCTGAGCCAGGAAGACTGCCGGGGATCTCTCTCACCCCTGTATGCTCTCCCTGGCGATGACGTCACGCCGCTGAGACCGCAGGGAAACCCTCTCACCTACTCTGACGGACCTGCAGCACGCTGCAGCCTCCAACCCCAGCTGTGACCACAGGGTCCCCCTGCAGCCACCTCACCAATCTCCTTCCTCCTCCACACAGCAGTTTAAGGAGGCCCATCAGGATCGCCGGAGAGCGCAGCACGTAACGGGGAAGGAGGGGAAGGGAGAAAAGGAAGAAGGGGAGAGAGAACGGGATAAGAGAAAGCAAGGAGGAAAGGGAGAACAAAGGGGGAACAGGGGGCCCATCCACTCACATGGCTAGATGGGGCATAATGGTGAAACACGGCGCCAAACCTATAAATGGCTCCACCTCCCCCAGCTAGCCACCTCCTCCACATACCCCGTCCTGCCAGGTCAAGTGGTCCCTCCTTCCAACCACAGGCAAGCCTGTGGTGGCCTACGGGCCCTTCACTTCTGTGATTAGTTACTGGGCTACCTAATTCAGCTATAAATGGCAACGATTGATCTAGAATTAGATTACGGTATAACGACCAGTAAACGCTGTAAAGAGATTGAGCGAGCATTTGACAAAAGCAATTTGGACAATATCAATGAACTAGGCCTTAACAATTTTGAGACTTTATTGAAAAAACAAGACATAAATACCCAAATACAAAAAATTCTCCAGATTCAATCAGATAAAATATTATGGAAATTTCAACAAACACAATTTTTTGAAGGGGGCAAATCAGGTAAATTCCTGGCTAACAAATTAAAAAAACAGTATATTAAAAACAATATTGAAAAAATTCTAGATTCTAATAACATCTTACAATCCCATCCAGATAAGATAGGATCAGTATTTCAGGATTATTATAGTAATCTATATAATCTAGAGAAAGATCGTCAATTGGTTAAACCAGGGATAGAAGAGATTAAACAATACCTAGACAATATAAAGTTCCCCAAAGTATCGGAAGCTCAACTTAGCTTTCTGAATAAACCAATAGAAAGTATAGAGATAACGGAAATCGTGTCCAAAAATAAAAAAAATAAAACACCTGGGGTAGACGGATTTAATAACTTATTTTACCGATATCTTAGTAAAGAATTAAACTGTACTTTATGCAATCTCTTCAATGAGATAAAACAAGAAGGAGGGATGCCTCCAGAGCTAACGGAAATAAAAATAGTTAACATATTGAAACAAGGAAAAAATCCCGAAGACTACAAAAACTATCGCCCAATCTCCCTAATTAATGTCGATATTAAAATCTACTCTAAAATTTTAGCTAATAGACTAAGCAAGATTATACCTTCTTTAATACATTTAGATCAAACAGGATTCATTCCGAATAGACAAGCGTCAGATAATACCAGACGTCTGTTAGATACCTTATACTATATAAAAAGAAAAAGGATCCCCTCCCTGACCCTGTCATTAGATGCAGAGAAAGCCTTTGACAGGGTCAGGTGGGATTTCCTAGAAAGTGGTTTGGAGAGTTTTGGCTTGAAAAGTTTCGCTTTGTCAGCAATTAAACCCCTATATTTAAATACTATAGCACATATCTCATCTTCACAATTCAGCTCTGACAAATTCCTAATATCGAACGGCACGCGTCAGGGTTGTCCATTGTCTCCATTGCTTTTTGTCCTATTTCTTGAACCTTTATTGATCAAGATTAGAGACTCTATAGAAATAAGAGGAATACAAAATAATGGCATATGCTGATGATATAATAATGACAATAACAAACCCTGAACACTCCTGTAGAGCTCTACAGACCAGCTTGGAAGAATTTGGTAAATTCTCCTATTTTAAAATTAACCAACAGAAAACGGAAGTACTGACCTATAATATTCCATTAGAGGAAAAAAATAGGTTAATAAATCTATACCCCTACTGCTGGAAGTCCTCTCATATAGTACATCTGGGGGTTAGATTCCCAGATCATATAAGAAATATCTTTAAAGATAACTATAATGATATACTGAAAAAAATAAGAAATCAGTTGAATGATTGGAGACCCCTGCAGATATCATGGTTATCTAGAATAAATGCTGTTAACATGAGTTTACTCCCAAAAATCACATATATAATGAGATGCCTCCCGGGTAAAATACCGGTTTATTACATAAAGATCATACAAGAAATATTAGACGATTTTATATACCAGGGGAAAAAACCAAGAATTAAAAAAATTATAATTTGCAAGAAACTGGAGAAAGGGGGATTAAGTTCTCCCTCTATCAAAGAATTGAATAAAAAAATTATACTTACACAAGCAGCTGGATATAACTATAAACAGGATACTCCAAGATGGCTAACAATAGAGGACTCCCTAGCGGGAAGATCTCCAATAAAAAATATATTATGGAGTACTAAGTATAAACAGAAGGAGAGTTCAGAATTACCTACTAATATTAAATATATTATTAACATATGGCACAATAATAAAATAAAACTCGCATTGATACAGTCACCTTCCTTGGCAGCACCAATTGACTTCCTTAACAATAAATCGAATGGATTACTCTTAGCTTTATTAAAACTACATAATATTAGAAATGTGGGAGATCTATTTGAAAAAGGTAGTCTAATGGAATTGAAAAGACTTAAAGAAAAATTTAATCTAGATAAAATAACGTGGTTAGAATACGAAGGACTACAAAGATACCTTACTCTTCAAGGATATAAAATTAATAATATGAATAAAATCTGGAAAATGGAAGAATATCTAATTAAAGGTGAATCGTCACATATAATTTCCAAATTTAGCAATATAATTGACGAAAATACTCCCTTGGAAAAGAGTCTGGGTATATTAGCCTGGGAAACTGACCTGAAAATTATAATAAAAGAGGAAGACTGGACTAAAATTTTTGGTATTATTAAGAACTCATCAATTAACTCCTTATATAATGAAATGATGATCAAATTAATTCATAGATGGTACTATGTTCCCAATAAACTTAAAAGAATATATAGTAATTTAGATGGCTTATGCTGGAAACAATGTGGACTACCAGGTACAACTATCCATATGTGGTGGGACTGTAAAAAAATCAAAACATTTTGGATGAAAGTAAGCAAAGAACTATCGACTCTTACTGGTAAACAAATTCCTTGTAATCCGTTAATGTTTATATTACACTCGCAATTGGAAACCTTCCCATTAGGGGAAAGACTATTAATATCACACATATGTTTAGTTGCTAAATGGTTATTAGTGAAATATTGGAAACAGCCTCAAGTACCCTCTTGGAAAGAATTAGAGATTACTATCTCAAAGAACAGAGAAATGATGAGACTAGACTGGTGCGATAACGCCAGAGATAACTTCCCTAAGGCCACTCGCTTAATAAAATGGCAGCTGTGGGACCAATTCTTGACAATTTGTTAGAAAGGTTAAGAGGATGATACTTTCATTGATAGTGTTTCCACGACAAACCCTTAAGGAGAGGAGGAAGAAGGGCTGAAGAGGAGGAAAGAGGGAAGATCTTACCAAGGATGCGGCGACAACAAGTTTAGGTTCTTGTATTATGTGTTACACTCTCTTGTATGTGATATTTACATATATGTTATTAGCTGCTCCACTTCTCTATTTGTACAAAATAAAAATAAAAAGAATTAAAAAAAAAAAAAAAATGAAAAAACAATTGAACTCGTTCTGGAACAAAACTTGTCATGATAAGTACTTGGACAATCATCTTATCCCAAGGGGGCTTACAATCAAAACATTGCCATCCTTTGCCTTTCACATTACTAGTTACAATGATAGATGGGAACAAGCTTTATCCACATGTTCAGAAACATTATTAACCATTTTATCAGATTATGAGAATGACATACAAACAGAACTAGATAAAGCGAATTTAATAAAAATGTTAAACAATTTTAATCCATAGAAGATTTTTAAAAAAGCTATCACAGAATTCAGACAGAACTAGACAAGAAAGAACGAGACATTATTAACTTGAAAAGACAAAAATGTAACTGGGACATCAGTGATTTTGAAACGGGTAATGTCTTTGAGTGGACACATAAGATCAATAGGAGACGTCTAAGACCAAGATTTGAAAACAACAGAGTGGCCCACATCTCCTCATCAGTACTAGAATCCTTTGCCACTGACGAAGACCACACAAGAGCAACTGCCTCAGATCCAAGTAGATGCTACCTGGATTTTTTAGGTCATTGATTCAGATCGGAGAGGAATTTTTTATTAACAGAGGAGGAACAATGAGACCCACCTGCCCCTCGGAATCTAAGAGATCGTCAGTGATGGGTAGAGAAAGAAGAATTGATAGACGCAGACATCATGCAGATTATTAATCTCTCAACTAGACAATTTACTGATGCTCAAGTCTGCTTACTACAAAAAGGTTTATCATTCTCCCCATGCAAGAATTTACTTTTTTTGACACCTACAAGGATATACATCTATTTGCTCGTAAACTCTTGATAAAGAGATTTTTCACTGACAAGACAAGTATCATAAATACATATATTCCTGTATAGCTCAATCCTGTCTCAGAAAGTAACAAAACTATATCAGAAGCACTCATTCCAATTTAAAGTAAAATCTACATTCAACCCTCTACGATCAAGCTGTCCAGCAATCAAGGTATTTGTTAAGATGGTCATTCAAGATTTGGAAAAACTAAAAAGTGTAACGAAACACAACATCACTATTGAGGAACACAAAGCTCTCAAAGAAATCAGCGAGTGGGCTTACATCTGATAAAGGAGGCAATGTGTTCATGTGGCCAACTGTCATGTATTTAGAAGAAGCTAAATGCCAACTCAATGACAAAGAATGCTATAAGCAACTATTCAATGATCCGACTGAAGACTATGTGGAATTATATGGAAGAATAATAGATGAAGGCAAGAGAGATCAACTGATAAATGAATTTTCTTTTCTCTCAGTCAAAAATCCGAGAACAGCTACCCTGTACATGTTACAGAAAGTACACAAGAACAAACAGGTGCCACCTGGTCACCCAATTATATTGGGTAATGGTAGCCTGGGAGAAAAAGACAGTTAATTCCTTGATACTAAGCTGAGACAATATGTAGTAAGCCTTCCATCATATGTGAGTGATACAAAAGATGTCCTCAACAAACTTGACGGTGCCACGCTGACGACAGAGACTTAATTACATGCGATCATGAGATTGGCTGTAATGCCATCAAATACTTCCTCACAATGGAATCTATGATCAATGAAGATAAGAACAATTTTTACATGAGGCTTCTCAGATTTATCCTGCACCATAATTACTTTATTTTCAACTATCGCTTCTACGTGCAAAAGAGAGGAACTGCAATGGGATCAGCAGTCGCCCCTACCTAAGCCAATCTATATTTAGATTGGTGGGAGAGAGAAAACGTATTTAATGAAGCCAATGCAAAATTTACTTAAAACACAGCATTATGGCTAAGACACATAGATGACATCTTGATTGTATGGAATGGTTCCAAATATCTTTTTGAGGAACGCATAATATAGATCTCTTTCGAGTTATATTTCTAGACATCATGATTCTAAAAAATTATTAAGGATGTATCCAAGCAGATCTTTATAGAAAACCTACAGCCACCAACAGCATGCTGCACCAATCAAGTTCCCACTTCCCTCCGACTATAAAGGCAATACCCACCAGTGAGTTCTTACGTATTAGGAGAAACTGCTCCGACCTACCAATCTTCAAACATGAATTAAGAAACAGATTAAAGAAGAGAGGTTACAGCAATATGGCTGTCAAAAAGGCTTACCATGGAGTCCTGCACACCTCAAGAGAAGATCTGTTGACAGAATCGAAGAGGGATCTATACGATTTATTCGAACATACAACAAGGACTGTAGTGGTATCACTGATATCCTCAATAAACATATTGACACCTAAAGACTGACCCGATAGTTAAATTATTAATTGGAAATTAAGTCAGGATGGCGATGTTCAAAAAATATCAAGGGAAATCTCATAAGAAGTCATTACACAAAAAGACACAAGAACAGGAGCACCTTACCCAATGGTACATTTGGCTGCGGACATGGCAAGTTCTGTGGGTATATGTCTAAAGTGCAACAAATGGAAGATAGAATTGGGAGAACCATTGATCTGAAACGCTTCTCCAGCTGCTCTCCACAGAATGTTGTTTATTTTCTGGAATGTCTTTCTTCCCAGAAATATGTGGGCATCACTAGAAGAGAACTGAAAAGAAGACTTGGAGAACATCTTAGCAACATTCAAAACAGCATCAGAGATCAGGAAAATGCCAAAAAACTCACATTGGTGGCAAGGTATTTTAAAGACCAACACAACTCTAAGCCTAGAGTTGGGTCCTCGCGGATTAGAAGAGGTGACGTGAAATGTGAACTATATAAAGCAGAAGCAAGATGGATAACCATGCTCAACACACTAACACCTTATGGACTGAACGAGCATAATAACTTTAGTGCATTTTTGTAAGAGATATCAATAACCACTATCTGTACAATTTATCCCTATTCAGCATCAAATAAGACAATAGGTTCCCTACCTCCAGCCCCTATGTAATATTTTAAATACATTTTCAATCATGAGACAGGTTTAGGTGGCCCCTGTTATACTTTGATCCTTTTCATCCACCTCAAACAATTAAATGAGACTGTGAGTCAAGTTGTTCATCTGGGTTCAATATAGCTATACCCAAATCCTAAGAATTCATTCATGTCACTAACATAAACCTTAAAGGTTATCTGGCAGCTGTAGCCAGAGTAAACCTTTCTGTATCATTTTTAGCCAGCCCTGTTCTCTATATCAGGCACTTAGAGACACATGGCTATACCCTAATTCTAATAATGTATTCATGTTCCTAACATAAACCTTAAAAGTTATCTTGCAGCAGTAGTCAGAGTAAACCTTTTTGCATCGATTTTAACCAACCCTCCACTTTATGTCAGATACTTAGAGACGCATGGCAAGCGTAATCTTCTACCCTACGACTATAATAATCTTTTTATGACTAACAAGGGGTTTATTTCCCACAAGTAACTATCACCACTTCATGTTCAATCAATAAATGAAGTGTGAGACCATCACCAAAATTATGAATGATTGCAACACAAACATGCCCAAATCTCACTAAAACATTTTTTCAGTATAACAGAAGTTGCATATGGGAGCACAAACAACCCTGGAAAGGTGCATAAACAATAGGATCCAAATTACTCATATACAGTGCCATGATTTTCCTTCAGGATACATTGCTATAAATATTTACATTATTTACTATTTATGTATGGGTTTGGGGAAGGGGATTCATTACAGTGCTACAGACAGTCTCGAAATATGTTATTCATTGTCTCATGTATGGACAGTGTTGTGTTGAATAAACTGTTCATCAGCAGAGTATAAAATCTACGCGTTTTTGTTGTTGTTGTTTAGTAGTTCAGTCATGTCAGATTCTCAGTGACCCTATGGACTGCAGTCACATCTGTCAGCCATTGCCCCTCTGAGCTCCCTCAACCTCTTGTTATTTCTTAACTGATCTCATATATCCATCTCTGCCTCTGCCATCCCCTTCTTCATGTGCCTTCAATCTGTAGAGAATAGACACATTATGATATCGCCAAAATATTTGAAACCTACACTTCTCCCCAAATAAAACCATAGTGAACCAGGTTTAAAAGACATCTACAAAGCAGCAGGCTTCCTCTGAATTATCTGGAGGAGATAATTATCCAAGGAGGAGGGAGTAGCTGGGAGGTATTATAAGGAGATGCCCCAGCCTCCTCCCTCTCTTACTTTTCACTACCTGCTCCCCTCCACATCAGGAGAATCAAGCGACAGTCATGTAGGGTATTAGAAGTTCATCAGAAAAAAACTTTGCAGGCCCTTCAACAGATGGATGAGCTGATGGAACTATCTTGTCTGAATACTGAAGAAAAAGGCCCCCAATGTATCCAGCAGCAGCTAAGAGACTGTCTGAGGAGGCTCTGCCACTGCTTCCAAAGACTCTCCCTCAGACAGACCATGTGACAGCCATGCTCCCCACAGTGCTCCCCACAACTCTGCTCAATATCATACAAGTCATATGTTACTGAGCCTCTGCCGGACATGCTACATTTATTCAAGACCATACATCTGGATCTATATTCCTGTATATAAGACACTAAAACTAAAATCTGATACACAGAAATGATCTAATTTCCCAATCTCCTGGCAAGGTCGAATTTACCTGATAAAGATGAATATTGTTCCTTGTATATTATATTTATTCAGGGCACTCCCCTTTCCTATAAAATATAAAGACTTAGATAACTTCCAGTCAACATTATTTAAATTCATATGGAATTATAAACCCCTAGAGAAGCCAGGACACCAAGGCCCCTGCCCTCTGTGGGTCCCCTGTGCACCTTCTGATGCCCATGCGGATCCCCTGTGGCCAATGCAGATCGGCTATGGCCCCTTCGGGCCCCCCTGTAGCCCCCCTGTGTTCTGTGGGTACTCTGTGGCTCCCTCGGCTCCCCTGTGGCCCCTGCAGATTCCCTGCGGTCCTGGTGGGTCCTCTGTGGCCCCGTGTATCCTTTGTGACTCCTGCAGTCCATTATAACTCCCCCAAACATCCCGTGGGTCCCCTATGGCCCCTAAGGCCCACTGTGGCCTCCCAGAGGGACCCATGTGCCCCCTGCAGGCCCTGTGGCCCCCAGCCCCCTGGGTTCCCCTTCAGCCTCCTGTGGCCCTCGCAGACCTCTTTGGCCTCCTTTAGCCCCATGTGTTCCCTCTCAGCCTTCTGTGGCCCCTTGCAGACCTCTGCCACCTAACTCAGCTCCCCTGTGGCCCCTGCAGAACTCTGTGGCCTCTTTCTGCCTTTTGTTTCCCTCTCAGTCCTTGCTGGCCCTGTGGCCCCCCTCGGCCCTCTGGCCTACCGTGGGCCTTCCTCACCCCCAGGAACTAGGTGTTAATAAATAAATATAAATAAATATATATATATATATATATATATATATATATATATATGCAAAGATGCATATGTAAATGTATGCGTGTATATGGTATATATATATATATATATATATATATATATATATATATATAAATATGTAGGTGTGTATATATGTATATATATGTATATGTGTGTGTAGATGTATATGTAAATTTATACTTGTGTATAATCCAACCTTGGCTTTGTGATGTACTATTTATATACTGTACTACTGTACACTCTTTTCAGGACACAAATTTCAATACATGATCAAATGGGAAAAAGACCTAAACTTGGGACCAAAACATCTGGCAATTATCATGGTCCAACCGCTTGAGAGGCTCCTTACATTATAGTATTTTAGAGACCTCCATTGAGGTTCTACATAGAACATATTTACCCCTGAGAAGTTACATAGATGGACAACCTCTATCAATCCTTGCTTCTTTAGGGGATGCCCAGACATTGGTTCATTTATCCACATCTGGTGGACTTGCCCTAAAGTCCAAACATTTTGGAAATAAATAATAAATCTACCCTCAAATGTATTCAACTCTCAGCTGATTAATGATGCTGAAGACTATATTCTAGGGCTATCATCCCCCAACCTATCAACTCCACTAAATTTTTTACTACAATTTATATTTCTTGCTGCTAAAAGCCACATAGCTAAACAGTAATGCTCAGACATTTTGAATCTTCAAGCTATTAAAAATAAATTAAATTGCTTTTTAATCACAGAAAGAATCACTCATCTTCTTGACACCTATTAAATTCGATGAGTGGGATGGCCTGGAGTCCTGGCATTGACCATGGAGGACAAATAAAGAGGGACTCTTTTATCTAATTCTTTTATGTACTAACATTATATTATTTATCCAAATTACTGATGATGTAGAAATCGCTGAGAGATATATTTCCCCCTATTACCCCCTCTTTTCCTTTATTATTTTTTATTCTTTTCCTTCTTGTCATTTTATTACTCTTCATTTTCTTTTTTTTCTCTTTATTTTAGATTTTAGGTTTTTAAAAAATCAAATAATATCAAATAATATAACAACACTATTTATTCTACCTTCCATAATTCAATGTATGGTTGTTTCCCTCTAGAATCTTATTATTATACTTAATCTTACAACCATATCTCCTTATTAAAGGGCTACAACCTAACCCATAAAAACATCACTCGACCCATTCTGAAAATAACTAAACTATTCCTTTTAAAATTAAATAGAAACCGAACTTCCAACAAAAACTTAATTATCAATTATATCTTTAATATTCTAATATATGGATAGGAGAGAACATACATTTTTCTCTTCTATTTCCTTATCATTTAAGGATTGAAGCTGGAGCAGACAAGAACGTTAACATAAGAAAAGAAGGAATGAGGTTAGAAAGAGGAGAGAGGAAATTGAAAGACTTAAATGGAAAAGGTAATAAGGACAGTAATACAGTCTGTTGTTTAAAGTAATGTATTGCATTATTATATAAATATTATAAATAACATATTTTATACTGTAATTTGCAATATCCAAGAAAAATCATTATGAACTGTATTGCTGTTTCTTTTCAAACATATGTATTTTGCTGTCTCTGTTGTCATTTGCCAATAAAAGTTGATTGTGAGAATAAAAGGCAGCTGAAATACCTTACAATGGAGAGACCTTACTATGGAGATAAACGCATATTGGATAGGGAGATTCTTGACATTTTTTCAATGTTGGCAGTATCTCATTACTCCAAGGTTACTGAGGGAGAGGATAGTTACATAGTTACATAGTAATTAAGGTTGAAAAAAGACTTTCAGTCCATCAAGTTCAACCTGTTAAGATCTCCTCTGATCTGCAATATGCAGATTAGTTATTAATTAATTAGTTGTTAAATAATTATTAATAGTATAGTATTGGAGGATGAATAAAGAGTTAGTCCATCAAGTTCAACCTTTTTAGATCTCTATTGATCTTTTTAATATGTGGACTATTTATTATTAATTGTTAATTGATCCAGAGGAAGGCAAACAGAAAAAAAAAAAAAAACTGAAACTTTGCCAATCGTCTCATAAGGGGAAAAAAAGCAAACTTCCTTCTTGACCCCAGAAACTGGCGATCAAATTTCTCCCTGGATCAATATTCCTTCGCTAGTTATCTAGGATAGCCTTGAATGCCGTTTTTATTCAAAAATATATCTAACCCCTTTTTGAAGTTGTCTATCGAATTTGCTGTCACCACCTCCTTTGGTAGAGAATTCCACAGTTTAACCACCCTAACTGTGAAGAACCCTTTTCTTTGTTTAAGGTGAAATCTTTTTTCCTCTAACCTCAAAGGATGTCCTCTTGTCAGTTGAAAATGTCATGCTACAAAAGGTTCACTTGACAAAGCCTTATATTGACCCTGGATGTATTTAAATAAGGTAATCATATCCCCTCTTAGACGCCTTCATAACTTAGCCCCTCCATTCCCCTTATAAGTTTTGTAGCCCTTCTCTGTACTTTTTACAGCTCTAAAATGTCCTTTTTATGAAGTAGTGCCCAAAATTGTTCTCCATATTCCAAATGAGGATTTGTATAGTGGTGGAATTATATTTGCTTCCCTTGCTTCTATACCCTTCTTAACACATGCTAATATTTTACTTGCCTTTGCAGCTGCTGCTTGGCATTGAGCACTGCTACCTAGGTGGCTGTCCACTAGTACTCTCAAATCCCTTTCTATAACTGATACCCCTAGATTTGCTCCATTAAGATTATAAATTGCATGGCTATTTTTCCTTCCCAAATGCATAACCTTACATTTATTTGTATTAAATCTCATCTGCCATTTTGCCGCCCATTTCTCAAATTTATACAAATCCCTTTGTAGGGAAAGTACATAATTTTCTTATTTTATTACCTTGCACAACTTTGTGTCATCAGCAAAAATGGTGACACTACTTTTGAGTCCTACTTCTACGTCATTAATAAATATGTTAAAAAGAAGAGGACCCAATACTGAACCTTGAGGAACCCCATTTACAACAACCCTTTGCTTCCTGTCTTTTAGTCAGCTCTCGATTCATGAGCAGATATTTACTGCAATTCCTGCAATTCCTGTGTCCCTCACTAGTCTTCCATGTGGCACTGTATCAAATGCCTTTGAAAAATCCAAAAAGACTACATCCACTGAGTTGCCCTGATCCAAGTTCCTACTAATCTCCTCATAGAAACTAATTAGATTGGTCTGACACGACCTATCCTTCATAAATCCGTGCTGACTGCTACCTATGATCTTGTTCAAATAGACATATTATTGTATTCTGTCCCTTTTTACCCCTTCTAAAAGCTTCCCAACTACAGATGTGAGGCTCACTGGTCTATAATTCCCCGGATTTGCTCTTGATCCCTTCTTAAATATAGGTATCACCTCTGCTTTTCTCCAGTCATCCGGTAGGGAGTGAGTCTGGAAAGGTTAGATATAATGGTTTGGCTATTACAGAACCCAGCTCCCTCAGTACCCTTGGATGTATTCCATCAGGATCTGGGGCTTTAATAACATTTATTTTCTCCAATTTCTTTTGGATTTCTTCCTGCGTTAACCAATTATTTAGTGATGGTAGTGTAGCCCCATTATGTTACGGTTTCCTAACCACTGGTACCTCCCTTGTGTTTACCGACGAAAGGAACCTATTTAGCTCATCTGCCTTTTCCTGGTCACTAATTATCAGATGGCCTGTGTTACATTGTAATGTTCCTATAGCTTCCTTCCTCGCCTTCTTCCCATTATTTTATTTAAAAAATATTTTAGGGTTAGTCTTACTTTCCTTTGCAACTGACTTCTCATTTTCTATTTTAGCCAGTCTAATAGCCCTTGTGCAAGCCTTGTTGATTTCTGTTCCTCTGTTCCCTCCTTCTTGTATAATTTAAATGCATGTTTCTCTTTCCTCATCATGATCTTTAAGTCATTGTTAAGCCACATGGGATATGATTTACTCCTATTCATTTTATTTCCACATGGTACATGCCGATGAGTATGTTTATTTAGTAAGGATTTGAATGTTGTCCATTTATTGTAAGTTCTTTGTCCCAGTCTATATGTAGTATTGCTGCCCTTAGCCCATTAAAGTTAGCCCTTTTAAAATTTAGAGTTTTTGTTGGTCCCTTTTTTGTATTCAATCTCAAATGATACTGTTTTGTGATCACTATTCCCCAAGGGTTCCTCTATTTTTACATTTGTTATTATATCAATATTACTTGTGATGACTAAATCCAAGATGGCCCCATTTCTAGTAGGTTCTTGTATTACCTGGGCCAGATAATGATCCCTGAGTGTACTCAATAACCAGCTCCCCTTCGCTGAGCTGCTGGTCTCATTTATCCAGTTTATTTCAGGGTAATTAAAGTCTCCCATTATTAGAACTTGCCCGTGCTGAGCTGCATTTCCAATCTGTAACAATAATTGTATTTCCTCACTTTCAGCTATATTTGGGGGTTTATAGCATACTCCCACCAATATGCGTTTAGAATTAGCTCCTCGACTATTTAGCTCAACCCACAAAGATTGAATGATGCTGTTAGTTCCAGCATAAATATCTTCTCTGACTATAGGCTTAAATTCAGGCATATCACACAGACAGATCCCTCCTCCTCTTTTACAATTTCCCCCATCTTTCCTAAATAGGTTATAACCATCCAGATTAACAGTCCAGTCATGAGATTCATCCCACCATGTTTCAGTAATGCCTATTAAGCCCCATTTTTCTTATACTGCTAATAATTCTAGCTCGTCCATTTTCCCAGGCAAACGTCCTGCATTAGCAAGCATACACTTTATGTTGCTATGTCTCTGCCGTTGTGAAGTGCTTGCCACTGTATTTGAGGCCCCTATTTTTACCTCCCTACTGTCTATTGTAACCCCCCCTTCTCCTCCCCCATGGGTAACTAATTCATCCCTTTCCCTCTCTACCCTATTTACCCCAATATTTCTATATAGTCCCTCCCCCCACCTACAAGTTTAAAAACTCCCCCACTGTTCTACCATCCTATCCCCTAGCACAAAAGCTCCCTCATCATTAAGGTGCAATCCATCCCTGCTATAGAGATTGTACCCAAGTGAGAAGTCAGCCCAGTCCTCTAAAAACCCCAAACCCTCTGCACTGCACCACTTTTTTAGCCACGCATTAACCTCCCTAAGCTCCTTCTGCCTCCCTGGACTAGCACGTGGCACTGGGAGTATCTCAGAAAATACTACCTTGGAGGTCCTTGCTTTAAGCTTATTCCCTAGTTCTCTAAAATCATTCTTTAGGACGCTCCATCTTCCACTAACTTTGTCATTGGTACCAATGTGTACCAAGACTGCCAGTTCATTACCAGCCCCTCCCAAAAATTTATCGACCCGATCCACAACATGCCGAACCCGAGCACCAGGGAGACAGCAAACTGTTCGATTGCTGGGATCTGGGTGACAAATTACCCTGTCTACCTTCCTAATAATAGAGTCCCCTACCACCAAAACATGTCTGTTGCTCTGCCTATTCTGCCCTCCCTCTCCTCCAGTAGAACTGTTCTCCCGGCTGTTAGAGGGAACAGCTCTATCTGGCATTGCCATTCCTGAATGGACATCCCCAACAGTTTCACTCAATCTGGCAAATCTGTTGGTGTTTGCCAACTCAGAACTGGCCTGCCTCTTCCTGTTCCCCCTGATTGCCCTTCTAACTGTAACCCAGCTACCTCCCTGGCCATCCTCACTAGCCCCAGCTCCTCCCTCCATACTAGGCCCAGCTAAACTGTGCTCCATGAGCACCAACTCCCTTTCCAGTGTGACAATATCATGAAGTGTTGCAATTCTCCTCTCCAGTTCTTCAATTTGAGCTTCCAGAGAGGTAACATGCTCACACCTGTCACAGAGGTATGGACCCTGGATCATCTGTTCCAGTAGTGCATACATTTGGCAGAATGTACATTGAGTGAGGTTGCCACTGGACTGACTTATGATTATCAGTTACAAAAATACAGTGAGAAAACAAATCAATGTATTTGTATAAGGATTGCTTTTCTACACCTTAACCCAAACAAAACAGAAAAAATATATATATGTTTGTTTTTTGTTATTTCTTTTAATACCCCTTTCCTTTGGATTTCCTCCTTTTATTCAATCTCCTACACACTAACTACACTTACACTAGAAATGATTGCAAGCTCCCAAGCTCGCTCTTCCCTTGTTAAAATAGACCCGCCTACTCACCTGTACAATGATAAATGAGCACAGGACAGAAAACACTGCCCTGCCTCACAGAACTGATTCAACAGAACACGACAAAATGCACACAGATTTATACATTACTTGTCTTATACAAAAGGGAGGACTTTTAATGTTGGAACTGATAAACAAATGACAGCAGTGAGCTGGTTGTGAGGACTTAAGGCAAAGGAAGACATTCCAGTTACTTACTTCCCATACTTTGCTTACTTCACATACATAGAGAGAGTCGGCTTCTTTTTGGGTACCACTTTGAAGGGAAATTCTATGTTAGGTGTTCCATTTCCTGCTCTTATTTTGTCAGTTGAAAACCGCTTGACACAAAAAAGTTCACTTGACAAAGCCTTATATTGATTATATTATTCGTTTTCTTGCCCTTCTCTGTACTTTTTCCAGCTATAAAAAGGTCCTTTTTATGAAGTGGTGCCCAAAAGTGTACTCCATATTCCAAATGAGGACGTACTAGGGATTTGTATAGTGGCAGAATTATATTTGCTTCCCTCAGGATGATTGTTTTTCTTTTTCTTCTTTTATCTCCAATTGATTTGCTTGGATGTTGGAGGCGTCAGCAGACTTTTCAACCATTAAGTTTGTCATTGGGGGTGCCCATGTCAATTGATAAATCGGATGCCCCTTCTACCTGTTTATCATTTCTGAGACATACCATTGATTCCAAGGTTATGGAATCCAGATTGCCAGAAGAAAAAATGTGTTCTCTGTGTTTTCAGCTGCAGTCCCTATTAAGCAATTCCAAAAAGACTTTACTCAGTTTTAGGAAAGCTACAGTTATCATGTCAGATCATTTCCACAGGCAGTTTCTGGCCTGGACAGGTGCCACACATTTTGGGCTCTCTAGCCCCTTGATCGGAATATCCTTTTTAGATTAATTCAATGGGCAAAACTTTATTAGGGCTTATTTTAGACCAATTCAGAGCTTCAACTGTTTTCTAAGGCTGCCGGCTCAGCTGGCCTAGGCATAATCTTTCAAGTGTAACAGTGGGCACAGCATTGGTCTCAGGAGTGCGTTGTAGTGGGTTTGAATAGGACCTTTTGGGATAAGCAGGTTATATTTTTTTCAGTCAATCTGCACCATCACTCTTGGTGTGTGGCTATTGCGCCAGAGCTCAGGGCTCAGAGCTAGACATGTGCCATGGGTTATCAAATCTAATGCTGATTCTTTGTTTCAGACTGTTGGCTCCAGGAGTGGTTGGAAAGGGAATCTATATCCCCAGTGATTTTTTGGGACCTCTGCTTCCACAAGTTTTATTTAGTATAATTATTTAGCGGCATCTACTTGGACACCCTATTAGAGTACTTGGAGTGAATGGTGGCAATTAAAATCTTTGGCTGCAGGTTCACATACAATGTACCTTTTGTTGTGGTTCCTGCTGCGTTGTTCAGAGCAGGGTTTATCCTGCTCATCCATTGATAAGCACATGAGGTTAAGGAGAAAAGGTAGCTTTGATTCCATTCTAACATTTGCAGTATAGTTAAATTAATTTGAAGTATGTTTATTTCAGGCTACTTTCTCTCTTGGCCTGCTTTAGAACATTTAGTAAGTAACAAGTTGTTTAGCCCTATTAAGTTAATTCATGGCGGTATTACCCACGGGCAAGCAATTGATTGGTTCTCCTTTTGCAAAATTCATCCGCACAGCCCAAAAAAGTGAGGAGGCCAGAGGAAACCTTAGTTTGGGATGTGACCAGTTACAGTGGTTCTGTCATGCTGACAATTGTGTAATAAAGGTGGCTGTGGTACGATTTATCCAAAATGTGTAATGTAATGTACTGTATATATAAGCTATTTTACGGCCTGTGTATACAATGAGCTGTATCCCTCCCAGAATTATTCTGGCTCCTACACCCCTGGGTTGAGGTCTCCAGTGACCCCTCTCTACCATGTAAAGTCACCTGATTCTGGAGATTTTTAGAGACTAGTACCAGGGATCAAGGTGAATTTTGGAGAATATTTTGGGTAGAGACCTTCACAAATGAAAACATGCTTTTGCAAATACTGAAACTGTATCTATTGCCCAGATCAAACAAATCCCACCTATTGTGTTTATTCATGTCCATATTTTTGCCAGTGTCTTATTAAAGTTGTTTACTTGGATCATCAGTGAGATATAGTGGTTTATAGCTTGTATGCGTCCCATCCTGTTTCATATATAATGCATATTTTGGCTTTGAATATTAATGTGCTGATGGGAATACTGCTTTAAAGCCATATTAAATGGTCTTTAAAAGAGATTTCAAGATGACATCTGGACAAGGAGACTTAGATGGCATTAGAAAATTATAATTTGTCTCCTCCTGTGAGATCATCTTTTCTAATTAATTATTTTCTTTTGAAGTCTTTCTGAGAAGAGAATGGCTGCTAAGATAATTTCTGACTTTATCAACATCTGTGGTCAATAAATAGTAGTTACATTCTATCTCACTCATGAAAATAAAAGCTTTAATAATAGCAACATCAGAACTAAACCAAGTAGTTTGTTAGCTAAGTAATATAATTCAGTTTCCTGTTATAAACATTTCAAGGAAGATAGGGCAGTAAATTATTGCAACTATTTATTCTGGTAATGATGATATGCTATATACCAAATGGCAGTGTCTAGTGGTTTGGTTGAGAAACATCTATCATATAATACAAATGTCAGCCTGTAAACTAAATCTCCTTCTACTACATACATCACATATTATAATTGTCTAACTACGATTCGTCGTCACGCTGCTTTGCGTAGTATGTACGACTTAGCGATGAGCGCCGCAGGCGCTCATCGCCTGGCGAGCCTCGCGCAGCGAGGCGAGATGTTAAACCGCTCTGTTGCGTAGTGCATACGACTTAGCGATGAGCGCTGCAGGCGCTCATCGCCCGGCGAGCCTCGCGCAGCGAGGCGAGCCGTTAAATCGTAGCACTTAGAAAAAAAATACGAGATGAAAAAAATTACGAGATAAGCGGCGGAACCAAAACACAAAAAAAAACACTAAATACACACTAAAAAATAAAATAAAGGTCACTTACAGCATGGGGAACCAGCCAGGACGTCTGGAAGTGAGTTGGAACTCCAATTTACAGCGATTTAGCTGAGTTACAAAGATCGAAAATCGGCTAAGCGAGAAAAAAATGGCCACCGAAAAAAATGAAAACGAAGCTATACTACTACGAACTGCGTAAAACACAGCCTCAGACGTATCTGTTTGAAAAACAATGAGATAAAGGATGCGGATTAACCGCGCAATGAGTAAAAACACAGTAGCGAGTACATTTTACGAAACCCAATTACAGATTTACGCATTAACACAGATTTAACGCCTTTGTCTCGCGCAACATCGGATTTCCCGCCGAAACCAACGCATTTGATGAAATATAAGTTGCAAGTTACAAAAATCTAAATTAAAAATAAAAATAAAATTGTATTTATAAAATTGTATTTATTTTAAGCAAAAAAAAAAAGGGACTAATGTTGCATAATTTTGTGTGGCAAACAAATTTCACAACATTTAATTTTTATTTCACCGTTTCACCATATTTACTGTTAAAACGTAGTACTTTAGTGGGCTTAGCGGGAAGCGCTGCAGCCGATCATCGTCCAGGCGAGCCGTTAAACCGTAGTACTTTGCAATGAGCGCCGCACAAAAAATGCCGGACGAACAAAACGAAAACGAGGCTACAGCACTATAACCACCGAAAACACCACTAATGCTGCAGCAACATCAACACAGATTGCCAGCTCTTCAACACAATGCATAAAAAAAAGGAAATTAATTTATTAATTTGAATTCTATATTTCAGTAGTACACAGAAAACAACATTAGCTACATTACAATTCCATATGTATATTAATAACTAAACAACTTTTAAAACATACACATCTGATTGCTGTCATTTTTTGACGGGCAATACGCTAGTTGTTTAATATTTAAGCAAAAAATATACATATATATATATATATATATATATATATATATATATATATATATATACAGTATATATATATATATATAGTGTGCTCTAGAGAGCTAGATTATTAACTTTTAGTTTCTTGAAAACTTGGCAGTAAACTGTTAACCAAACAGTGGATCACAGGGAACTTGATTTGGGGATAAAAGTAATTCATGTGGAAGAAAAACATAGTGGAAAAAACTCTAGATGTTAATTTCAGTTTAGGATACTGCTTAATAATTCATACAATTTGTGACAAATTATGTCTGAGGTGTACTTGGCCATTTTAGATCAGAATATTAATCTCCAACAAAATACAAATTCTCAAACATTAATAAACTTCAGTAAAGTTTTTGATCCATGGCTTTAGTTCTACTGGGGTAATGAGCTTGGGGAAACAGTTTGACTAGGGAGGCTAGCTTACTTGACGAACAGCTGTCATTTTGAAGATTTATAGAACAGTAAACTTGACAAGAGGACATCACTTGAGGTTAGAAGTAAAAAGATTCCCCCTTAAAGAAAGAAAAGGGTTCTTCACAGTAAGGGTGGTTAATCTGTGGAATTCTCTACCAGAGGAGGTGGTGACAATGGATTAAATAGAAAACTTTAAAAGGGGACTGGATTTATTTCTAATTAAAAAGGGAATTCAGGGTTATCCTGGATAATTAGAGAGAGAGTATTGATCCAGGGAGAAATCTGATCGCCAGTATCTGGGGTCAGGAAGGATTTTTATTTTTCCTTTGAGACGATTGGCTAAGCTTCACTTGGGTTTTTTTTTTCTGTTTGCCATCCTCTGGATTAATTAAAAATAAAAAAATGAAAATTAAATTAAAAATACATAATTAAATAATTGATTAATAATTAATTAACAACTAATTAATTAATAACTAATCCGCATATTGCAGATCAGAGGAGATCTTAAAAGGTTGAACTTCATGGACTGAAAGTCTTTTTTCAACCTAAATTACTATGTAACTATGTAACTATGTAAATGTAATGTTTTCAGAAATCTGTTTTTACAGAAAAAATAACATTAAAGGTATATGAAAGTGAGATGGGTTTTTAATGCATCTGATAGACGAGAATTAATTGTTTGCATGAAAAAATACCAAAGTAAACATTTAAACAGTTAGCCTGAAGTTTGCTGAATTTCTTGCATTTGCAAAGAGTTTTCTCTCAATGTTGACACCCCCCTGAAATTCCCAGGGATAATTAGCATAATCTTATACAATGTTTCTTTTTGCCCTGGGGATTGTGCAGGCATGCTGTGTTAGCACCTGTAGTCTGCCCTGCTGTGGGAAGTCACATGATTTCATACACTTTCCTTTCCTTTAGCCAATCAGCATGCGCATGTGCTGCATATTGGATATCTCATTTATAATGAGATATCCAATATGCAAATCTCAGTTGCTGGCGATGTCTACATCAACCCAAGTACATTTTTTTCTTTTCTGCAAAAATATTTTGCATTTTTTCATGCAAACATTTTTTTGCTAGGTGGGTTATGATGCATTCTACAGGATGCATTCATAACCCACCTCACTTTCATATACCTTTAACAGAGACAATAGTTGAGGCAGTCAGTAAAGATACAACAAAGTAGACCAAGTTTCACTGTCCACATTTCAGTAATGACCTGTCCACATTTCAGATACATCATCTCTGGTTATCTTGCTTTGTGTCAGTGCTTACCATGTCATCTCTGGTCATCCAGGACACACTGCATCAATAAAGAATGGCATGCTGAGTTAACAAAGCCGAGTATGAAATCTCAGGTGATGAAAGAACGGGTGTCCAAAAAAGACAATTTGGAGTTAGTAGTGGCGGGAATTGCACACAACTATAAAGAAGAGCCAGCTTTATGCAACTTTGATCAAGCATGGATGTATGTACAGTGGGTGCAATCCTAATTTTGCTTTCTCTGTTGGATTTGACCTTTGAATTTTGTTAGCCACTAGGCCCAACCTTGCTTCAGTAAATATTAAATACTTGCTGTGAGGTGGCCAGAGTATTTCCTGTGGCATACAAACCAATGACTATTTGCACCAAATCTATCTTTCCATTTCATCACTTCTATCCTTCAATGGGCCCTGTAACACTCATATGGTGTACTTTACCTTTTCAGTCATAGATAGATAGATAGATAGATAGATAGATAGATAGATAGATAGATAGATAGATAGACAGACATAATAAAAGAAGTTTAGACATGGAACAATTTAGTAATAAATTACATGAATGGTAGATCAGACTGCCAAATTGGAAAGGATGTATGTAAAGAGATGTTAGTATCGGTCAATCACAGGCAGGAAGAACAGAGACTAGTAAGATCTACAAAGTGATATCCTGTGACAGATATTAGCTAAAGCACCTCCGTCACCAGTATCTTAATTAACAGTTACCAGCACAAGAAGTAACCACCAAAGTTATGGAGAACTCTGTGATTTCCGGTCTGTAAAATGATTCTACTTATCTCAAATGCAAAAATTTAAGCAAAATGCAGAAGACTGTAATTTTAAAACAGAAATACGGAGTACTGTGAGCGGCTTTAGACATCAACAGCGTTATTAAATTGCGATTCGGCCAATTGAATAGGGCTCTATATAAGCACAGAGCATATTGTTTTTTACAGAAGTTTTCAGTTAGTGAACTTCTATCCAAAAGCAAGGTCTTCACTAACTAAAGACTTCTGTAAAAAAATATGCTCTGTGCTTATATAGAGCCCTATTTAATCTGGATATTAAGCTTAGTGAATATGTGCTGATCTGCCTATGAATGGATTATGAATGGGGAGGATCTACTGCTTTGATACATTTATTACAGAGGAAGAATAAATATTTCAGAACATGACTTGGCTAAAATTTGACAGATGCCTCAGGTACCTTCTTTCAGCATTTTAAAATAAAACAACATTTATTCGTTGGGGTCTGACAGGTAAATTATTATCTTAACCTCTAGGGGGTATAATCAGATTTAGAGGCTCTCACAATCTATGGTCTGCTATTCTTAATTATCAGATTTGGATTTCTACCAGCTTGTTTTGTTATACCAGCAATATTTGTGTGAGCTTCCACACTAAGATTGTATGTGTTTTTGTTCGTTTGAAAACAATATATTATTTCATTTATTACATATTTTAATATGACATTCATCTCTATACTTTACCTGTATTACATTAACAGCATTGCATCAAGCTTTTTACTGTGTGTTGTTAGTTCAAGTCGATGATAGAATTATTATCTTTACACATATGGCGGATGCTTGTGGAAGGGGTGATAGCTTCTAATTATTTTGTAGCCTTTATAAAATTACATAATGGAATTATTAGCGTTAACCTTCATGAATTGGTATATGACTAAATACAGTATATCCTTTAATGGAGATATTGTTATCTTTTGCTGAACAGCTGTCATCACACGTATCCTCTTCTGAATTTGTTACCAAATAAAACAGAATACAACTTTTTCACTGTAAGCTATTTGTACTGTTCTGGCTAGTTTCAAAAGTACATTGTTGGAAATAAAATTATTATCCATCCTTCTAAATTTCCATACAGATGATTATGTGGTGGTGTTTGCAGATTTATATAGTATGACCTTGATGAAGAACAAATTTTAAACCAGTAGATATTTTTTTTCTTAATTGTCTGCAAATGTCTCCTGCACAAATGAAACATAGAGCTGGCAGCATCTTCTGATATTTCTGAAAGGATTTGATAATACCAAGTGGCTTGTTCAGGTTGAATATAAGTTATACATACGATTTAAAAGCTCTCTAAGCTTCCATTTCATTTTACCAATTTTAACAAATTGCATAATATAGCACCACAACATGAAATATATTTTTTAAAGGCATATTGCCCACATTATTATTTTTTCCAGCTCTGATCAAGCAATGCATTCCTCCTTTGTTACTCCTATGTACCTCCAGGCTCTGTGAGTGAGCCCAGAAGCAGCTCCATGCAAACTCCCCCATAATTTACATCGAAGCCTCCTAGTGTGACACAGTCACAAAGTAGGACATGTAGTGCTTCATCAACGTTGCAAATGGGGTGACATGGAATGAAAATAAAATGTCTTAAAAATAAGTATAAGTTGTTATTTTCTAATATAATCCGTAATTCTCATTCTTTGGCAAACTGACTTCATGGGCAGTATGCAGTTTAAAATATATATTATACAGTGATCCTTTAAGTGTTGTCAACAAATACTACTATAATAATATTTACAACTGTGAGTATTGATAGTGCCATTTTATTTGAAACTGACCTTCCTAGGACCAAAGTATTTATGTATTGTATGTGTTACTCCCATAACAACTGTTGAGAAACAGTAGTTTAGATTCCTGAGGAATCCCTTTAAATAAATGTGCAAGAAACCATTCATATTTCATGTAAAAGAAATAACTTCTTACATGCAGAAATACTTTTTTTGCTACCCCACCTGTTACAGAAAGTTAGACTTGAGTCCACCTTGATTGACAGTTGAGTACACTAGGGCTGCTTTCTCAGCATAAGCAGTTGCCTGACCTTGTCAGGGTAGATACATTGAACAGTTACCCTGAGGACATTTTCACACAAAATTTATAGACTAAGGGGAGAGATGCCACACAGGTATAATAGGCAATGCTGTGTTATGGGTTAAATGTTAATATATATATGTATATAAATTTGTATTCTATTACATTTTATCCTTTTTAGAATTATATCTACTCCACATTTGATTTGTCTCTCTAAGATGATCGTACATACCAAAACAAATGTTATTATAATCTAATTTACAATAGAAGCTGTAGAGGTTATTGAGTATTCCTTGAGAAAGTATTCAAAGGAAATTTTAAAGATTTTGTGTTGGAGTGATTGGGGTATATTTATCAAGAAGGAATAAAAATAGGGATAAAAAAGCTAAAATATCACCATTTCCTATATTTTTGATAGGAGCTATTTATCAAATACCCCTTCTGGATCGATACCTTGCCGTACTGAAGGGGCTTGTGTACTTCAATGAAGCTGTGAGCCATACCATGTTCAGTCACCCTAGATTAACAGGTCATAGTAGAGACATCAGACAAATTGTGGTCCACTGGATAAGTAACTGGTAACCCACACCATTATCTTTGCCATGAAAACCTTATGGATTAGCACACCTAGACACATGGGGTCCTATTTGAAATGTGGCAGAGTTACAGAGCGATTAAATTAGACAAGCCCTCAACATACGTTGCCGACATCCAAATCCGTAAACCATGCTTCTGCACTTTCCATTTGTGGCTGTGAATATGATTACGGGTTTAGACGGAGCCAATAGTAAAAGAGTCATAATTACGTGACAAAACAAAATGGAGGCTAGATTTCAATCACTTACGGGTTTGAAGCACGAGTTGCAATCGGACCTGCATTCCAGAAATAATGCAATATGAAATAATCAATAGGATATTCTAGTCCATGCAAGTTATATGTATTAACACATTCATTGCCAGGATTGATATAACGGAAATTAAACAATAAATAAATACATTTTTCTTGCCGATTTGCGGGTTTGAGAACATTGTGCTATTAATATTAAGACATTACATCAATTTCCCTTTAATTTAAAATATAGTATTGTGTTTAGATTTGCTTCTACAGTGCTATGGAAAGGACTTTAACTCCCTTGTAGGTCGTCTCAAGTACCCAGAGGATTTTTGGCTCCATTTGACATTTACAGGCTTGACAGATCAAAGGCTTAGCTGGAACGGGGTTCAGATTTTGATGACCCGTAGGGTTTTTCTGCCTGTAACCCACAGATCGTTTGCGGGAAGCTAAAAGAAGCCAATTTAATAGCCGTAAAGTTTGTGGACTACTTTATGGGCTACGGGAACTCAAAATAGGCATGCTGCAGTCCCTGGCATGCTGTTGTTTCGGAGAGACGAAAACGACTGAACAATTTATCAAACAAGATTGAAAAAGTTTATTCCCACCATATGTCCCATAGAAATCATGTAAAGTTTGGCTTTTTTATGTATAAACTCTGTTTTTCACTGGTTATGGCTTGGCAAATATATCATACTCTAACTTAAAATGTTTTATAAATATAACTTTTAAGTGTATCCAGTAAATGATTACTTTTATGCACTTCACACTTTCCACTTTTTCATTCTTCACTGTGAATTTTGCAGTTTCTGGTGGGGATTATTTACTTGCAGACATAGGCCCTCATTCAATTGCGATTTGGCCAATTGAATAGGGGTCTAAATAAGCACATAACATATATTTTTTAAAGAAGTTTTTAGTTCGTGAAAACCTTGCTTTTGGATAGATATTTACTAACTAAAAACTTCTTTAAAAAATATATGTTATGTGCTTATTTAGACCCCTATTCAATTGGCCAAAATCGCAATTGAATGAGGGCCATATTGAGCCTGATTCAATTGAACTTTTGCTTGTTACTGTAGCTCGTAAGTGAGGTTGCAAGTTAATTTGCTATTTAATTGGCGTCTTTTTGCGGGCTGTAAGGGGGTTACAAGTTACAGCCTTGAAATCTTTGCAATGGTTAAAACCGTAACTTAAGCCTCCCTAAGCCTTTGATCTTTCACTTTCGCAAGAGTTACGAGCCCTAAAATCCCAATCGCTATTCAGTTGCTCAAATTCCCCAAACCCGCAAATGTTTTCACACCCGTAAATGGCAAATGAAGAAGAAAATCCTACGAGTGCTAGAGAAGACTCACAAGGGGGTTAAGCACCTGATTGCAGCACTGTAAATGCAAACAAAAAATCAATACTGCACTGTAAATAACCGGGGAAAGTGATGAAAGGCATGATAATTAATTGCACAAAAGTCTCCAATTCGCCAATTGTCAGGAAATAAAATGTATTTTTATGTTTCATTGCGGGGTTATAACGATCTCCAGAATCAATTAGTTATTACATATCAGGCCACCCATATGGACTAGAACAGTATTGGCATTCATTTTTAGAGTCTGATCGAATTTTGGACCCCCAAACCAAATTGATTGACATGTAACCTTTATGTTTTTCTGCCGTAATAATGACAGTCTCATTTTCTATTGGCTGTTTCGAAAAGGGGAGGTTACTGTCTTGCTTAATTGAATATGTTCCCGCCCTGAACTGCTATACGTGTTTTCATTGTGTGTGAGGAAGATTATATGTTAAAGTGAACTATTGCTTTTTTAAATTAAACTAAGAACAGTTAAATATTTGCAGTCTTAGATTTGTTTACAGACACACTGCGGACTGTCAAATGATTTACAGCATCTGCCGACAACGGCCGTTTCAAGCTCTGTGAACAGAAAGAATGATAGTTTTACATGCTTTCAGGAATGTAAGCAGCCATCAGTTAACCCACAAGTAACATATTTAGTAGTTTTCAACAGTGATTTCCCTGCACAGATGAATTTGGGAAAGGTTAACCCTTCTTTCTGATCTGCTCTCTGCACACAGCTCTTGCTGTCAGTCTCTCTGGAGGCATGCCTAATTCTCATGTCAACAAAACTTCATTTATGATTTTTTCTTTGAAAAAGGCACCTATTTTAAAAAATCAAAAAAGTATTTCAACATGTTCTCAGGAGTACATTACAGTGGTGTGCTCCAAGTTGTGCTGATTTACCTAGCCCTTTAATCACAAAAATAACTATATGTTAGGGAGTATATAAATGTACTGTGTATGCTTTCAAGAAGTAAGAATAATCATATGAGATTTTACCACATTTAGGTGAAAGTACAGAAGTCAAATCATCCCCGTTGTGTATAAGGGTCTCAACCAATAGACTTTACTAAGGCATGGATCTTATAAAGGGTTTTTAAATTGCGGTATGATGCATGTTTTCTTCTGTTCCTGACCAAGGTGGCAGTGTTCCAAATTTCTGCATGAATTTATATTCCCATATCTTCCTGTCTGTCTATGTCCTGAAGTTCCCCATCAGTACTGGGACCCTCAGATTGTCTGACTACACACTCATCACCATCTCCTCACACTACTATTTTTATACCTCTTTGATTGTATCAGTCTCCCAACTCATAGGAACATGTACACTTTGTATACCAATATGTGACTAACAACTAGATATCAAAAATCAAGTTACTGATTGATACGTTTATTAACAACTGATAATGTACCTGCTCGAACCTGTAGCTTCAAAGGAACATGAAACTTCAGATAGAAGATTGAAAATTATTTGTAAATTCTGCTGACATTTTTTTTAAATGGATCTATTTTTAGGTTGATAGTCAATAGATGCATCTATCTGCTTTAAGTGGTGCAACCATTTCAATCTATTAATAATTTGTATCAATACATCCAAATGATCAAAACTAGAGTATTGCAATCCCCACTGTGCTGAACTACCCATGGATAAATAACAATGTGAAAAAAATGGAAACATTGCCACTGATAAAACTTAGTTGCACTGATGTTAAATCCAATAAGTATTTTAACCAAATACAAAGAGGCAAAAAAAAATGTTTTCCCATCATATGCTCTGGTTTGGTTAATGCCCCCTTAACTTGTGTTTTTTGCACAGTTGTTTTATATTCAAGGCCAAGGTTTTAGAACTATTTGAACAATGCTGGGAACCCTGTAACAACTGTAACTATTACCATGTCAAATGTACAATGCCAAGAGCACAGCTTACATCATTCTCTATGCATTAATATTTCATTTTTGCAATGCTTGGTTTAATGGAAATATACAAATTACAATTAGTCACACGTAAAATCTAGAACAGGACATTTGATTAATATGAGCTGATGTGGTAGTCCGACTACAAGCAGAGTGGTATACTATATTGAAATCATGAAACCCAGATTACTTATGCATGGAGGATACCATTGCTCTAGGATAAGGAGTGTGCCAGAAATCCATTACTGGCTTCAGATAGTAGGAACAAAGACATCCATCTGGCTATTTAGACACTGGGCCAAAGCTGTCCTTTGGATGACATATGCAAAAGGTGTAAGGTCAGCAGGAACTAATAGTCATTGCCTTTCAGATCAGAGGTGCAGAGTGATAGTATGCAAATGGTTGTGTTTTAATACTGTTTGCACATCTGGAAAACAAAAGTAGTTCAACAGCCATTTAAAAAATATCTAAAGTATACTGCTAATTGCAGTTCCATGCCACTCAGCTAAGTACATTTGAGAATGTGAATGGCAGCATATCTACCACTGCATTTGCTTTGAAGCAGAATCCACTTGTCTTGATATGGAAACCAGACAGCCAGCATGCATAAACAGATATGTCCCTGTATGACTGCATGAGCAAGGCATACTTCAACTTAAACTCATTTTTCACAGATCTGTTTGTAGATTGGTATATAATCATTGAGTGTTGAAAACATTTGCAGATCTGGTCAGTTAGAAAATGTCCATATTCAAGTAGGTTTGAAACAAGTCAATTCAAGTTAGTTATTATATAGGTGTTATGTATTTTAAGCCAAAAAATGTTTCTTTGGTTTATCAGATTTACACACACGGTTTGGATGTCTTCCTAAAACATGACTATATAAATTACCGGGGCTTTCCTGGCTTGAATAAATCTTCTTAATGTCACTCTTTGTTTAAGATTCAATTTGAGCGCCTCAGGCATTGAGCATTTTTATAAAGGGTTTTTTTCTTTGAAATTGTCCCAAATGGATATTTCTTACCAACATTTTATAATATTCGCACTGATACAATTATATTACATCTCACATGTTTTACTTTTAGCGATCACGTTGCAAATTCATTCTTCAAATAACTAGCAAAATAATTATTTTGAACTAGGGTGCCTGTAAAAGTCTTAGTCAAAATATTTCTGGAAGTAAAAAATAATTTTAAATAGATCAAACGTTAACCACATTTTCTTGTTGCCATGTAGTCGGAGACTATAATAAAATAAGATTTTTTTCTTTTACATAAATCGATTGCCTGGACCCTTTACATAATTTTTTGATATGTTCATAATGTTATTAAAATACTTTCTTGACACTCACAACATGTTTTTTGTTTTATAGAACTGTAACTCATTTGAGGAGAACTGCCAATTATCATATTGCATAAGAATAGCTGTAAAATGATTGTAAATTTAGAGATGTGCAAATTGGTCTCAAATTACATTGTTTCTTCAGTAATATTTGCAAATGGAATCATAACTAGGCCAGAATTCTAATTAGTAAACTAGGCAGTGGTCTATTGCGCCTGCTGGGCAGTCATTTGATGCAGCTTTGCAATCATTCAAATTCTGCATGTTGAAATCGTGATTGCACTGGCTCATTTTTATCTATATTGGGGGCTTTGCAGCCTCTCCTATTCAGTTATTTTGTGTGTGTGTGGGTGAGACCCCATGAACTCATTTAAGTAGTGACATCACTGGGATGAAAACGAATAGAGGGAGTGGGAGAGCACCAAAGGAAATGGTAACAAGGGGTGCCAAATATGTCATTCCAGAACTGGCAAGCAATCTTAGATTTCCATAGACTAATATAGAGAAGATTTAGCAAAGAAGTACAGAACAGCAATTAAGTTTAATTACAGTTATGTATTAGTGTTAGTATAAGTGCCAGTTATACATTGCTCTTAAATTAGTGATGGTGGTGGGGGAGTGGTATAGGGTGTGCACACAAACTTCACAGCTGAACAAATGGGATGATCTACAGTCTATAACAGATTTAATGGATTCTTGCGTAACACTCAAGAGGAGTTTTATTGCATGTGACTTCATTCAAAGCTTAAAGGACAATCTGAAGATAATTAACAAATCAATGTTCTTAAAATTATCTCAATTAATATATATGAAGATGCAGCATCTCTTTTATATATCGTGGATATGTTTAGATCTGTCAAATAATAATGTTGTTATTTTTTCTACATATAGAGTATTTGTTTAGATGTGGAAGTCATTACTGTAATATAGCTATTTTACTCATGCCATCAATGCCCTTTCTTCATTATCCACTCTTCAAATAAAGACAAGTTTACAACAAGCGAGTGTTGCCAGAGTCTGGCTTTCAGTTGAGTTATAGTTCAAGCCACAATTCAAAATCATAATACATGGAAAGCAACCATCTGTAGACTCACACTTCCTATGTTAAATATTTTGACTCAGATTATAAACATGCTCCCTCATGAAATAAATTTACTTTACTGGAAATCTAAAAGGTATATGTCGATTTGACTGAATAAAGTGAAATCAAATGTATATAAACCATACCTGAAAAATTAAAAAACACATTTGTACTTATTGTTCTACATCTTCTTAGTTAAGGTCATTTTGAATTTTGATAACAAAAGGGTCCTAATTTCAATAACTATTTAATTAATACTACTGAAATGTTTTCATACACAGTGACACGAATTCTGTACCTGTCTCTTAGACTTTTGGCAGCTACACTCAACCATGAAGCACCAAATCAAAGCAAGTGTTCACCAACAAGTAGAAGATCAGAATGAATGTCCAGTAGGAGAAAGATTTAGTCAAAGTGGTGTCTATCTCATGACAGTGGAGGTCCAACCTGAGACTAACAGCCTTATTAAATTGCGATTTGGTAAATTTAAAAGGGCTCTATTTAAGCACATAGCATATTTTTTTTACAGAAGTTTTTAGTTAGTGAATATCTTGCTTTTGGATAGAAGTTCACTAACTAAAAACTTCTGCAAAAAAATATGCTGTGTGCTTAAATAGAGCCCTTTTAAATTTACTGAATCGCAATTTAATAAGGCTGTAAATGACTACAGTGGTTACATCTCTTCTATATGTTCTTTTGAATAAATAACCTTTATAATCAGTATTTTTTTTAAAGCAATAAAAAAAAACACTGCATTTAAATGTTTCACTTTTGAATGAATTTTTTTTCAATTTCCTTTAATTAGCCTTTTCTCTTTCTCTTTGGCTGTCTAAGGAGGTTTCCACTAAACTGAATAAAAGTACTGACAGTTGCAGCCCCAATTCATTACTCAGATAGAAACTTCCTCCCACCTCCTGTATGACGCGGAGGCTGCACAGGCTCCCTGGGTCAGCCCGTAGCGTAGCGTGACCCAAAGGGGGTTACAGGTCAGGGCGGCCGGGACCCCATACCCCCAGGCAGGCGAGCGCCAGGACCACGGGCGGTGGGGGTGAGGGCCTAGCACTCCGGGCACCACCAGCCAACTTGCCTAAAGGTCCCAGGCCGCGGCAAAGGTCAAGAAACACCCCTCTAACACCCCGTAGGGGGGGTGCAGGGGGTAAGAAAAAAGCTGGGAGTCCTAAAAAGGCTCCTACAGGCCCTCACGGTGCCAAACAGACGGTCCCTGGGGTTTCCCTCAATAACAGTGCTTCTGGTACTTTACAGGGACGCCCACTTGGCGGTGAGAGGAGCATGGCAACGACGAGAGAAAGAAGAGATGGAGTGATCCGAGAAATGAATAGCCAGGACAGCATGGTCATGATTGATGACATGCCAGTGACAGCGGCAGTGGCGAGGTTAGGACACCCCATTCGAGCTAAGAAGGCTACGAGCAGGTACAGTCCGCTACTATTTATGCAAACACCGCTAAGACGTAGCAGAGTAGAGACTGAGGGCGAGACGGTTAGGCCACAGCACAAAGGGTCTAAGACCGACCAACAACTGGATGTTCCAACGCCCGAGGAAGTCTCAGGGGAACCCCTACAGGGGGCGGCGGAGGCAGTGCTAGCCTACTCCAGCCGCGCAGGCTTAGGTGACCAGGACCGTTCCTCAGATGAGGAAAGGGCGGTATGGGCACGGGCATGCAGGTCGCGGAGAGCTAGTGACTGTTCTTCTTGTACCCACAGATCCAGAAGGAGATCCAGGTCGAGAAGCAGGAGATCTTGTCGGTGCAGCTGTGCATGCACTGGATCTGAGAGGAGGAGCCCGCGGAGGGCCAGACGGTCAGAGTCCCCAGAGCGTCAGGAGAGACGCAGGGATACTCCGTTGGCCGTATCCACTCCAAGGCTTCCAGAAGCAGGTGAGCGCTCAGATTTGAGCTGCGCAGCAGACAGGGGAGGGTTTATCGGGTCATTGAAGACTCTACTAGCTGCGCACAACATTGCGGTTAGTGAGCACGAAATGGAAGCTTGGATAGGGGGGCTAGCTACAGTGGCGCCAGCGAGCGCAAGCGAGGCGATACCTAGCATGTGCGCGCCCGAGCCGGTAGGCAAAGCGATTGCAGCAATAGGTAGTACCAATGCAGGAGTTACCGACGAAGCCATGAGGCCTATAGTCTTATGCTCGTTGGATAACTTAGGGGCACACCTTACCCAGGAGGTTAAGGAAAAGATCTGGAGGAGGGGATTTATAGAGTTGTTCTCCCTTCTCCCTATGTCTAGGCAAACAGATTTGGCCGAGAGGGGCCCCAGGGAGGGGGACGAGCGGCGGAAATCTTTTGCTAGGCTACCTAGGACGTTTGATACATGGCTGCAAGCATTTTCAATATGGGCTTGCGTACTGTGTGAGCGACACCCCGAACAGAGTTCGGGATTATTCGTTTACATAGACGAAATTCGGAATGCTCACAAGGTCTATGGGGGTACAGCCTGGTGGCGGTACGATGAAGAATTCCGGCAATACTTGGCCTCAAGGCCAAGCATGGCGTGGAGTGACAAGGCGGTGGCGTATTGGCTAAACATTATGACACCCATGAGAGTCACAACGCCCTTTCGGAGCGGAGCCGGTGCAGCTAAGGGCCCCACCCACGCCTCAGGAGCAGGCCTCAAGACCTGTTTTGCAAATAACGAGGGGGTCTGTAGATGGGCCCCTAACTGCAGGTTTAAGCATGCATGTTCAAATTGTGGAGGGGAGCACCCCCTGTCTAGATGCGGTAGACCAAAAGAGGGAGGCAGGGGCGAACCTCCTGCAAAGGGGCAGGACGCCCATACGCCTCCCCGCCATGCTGCCGTGGCTAAAACGCTACAGTAAATTGGCAGGCACCGCCGAAGCTGCGCGCCTGCTGGAGGACAGTTTCCGAGAAGGATTCCGTATTCCATGCGGAGTTGACATTCAGGGTTTTCTTGTTCCAAATCTGAAGTCGGCCAGGGATTTCCCAGGGGTAGCTCAAGCTAAGGTTCTCAACGAGGTAAAATTGGGGAGGATGGCAGGGCCATTTGTGGCCCCGCCCATTCCGGGTTTAGTCGTGTCTCCACTTGGGGTGGTCCCCAAGAAGGAGAAGGGTAAATTTAGGCTGATACAACATCTTTCCTACCCCAGAGGCCGTTCGGTAAACAATGGCATCTCAAAAGACCAGACTACTGTGTCTTACGAGTCATTTGACCGGGCGGTCGACCTGGTGAGGAGGGAGGGCCATGGGGCCCTTATGGCAAAAGTGGACATTGAGGCAGCATTCAGATTGCTCCCCGTACACCCGTCAAGCCATCGGCTGCTAGGGTGCTTCGTAGACGGAAGTTACTTCGTTGATTTATGTTTACCCATGGGATGATCAATATCCTGTGCTTAATTCGAGGCTTTCAGCAAATTTTTACAATGCGTCGTGAGCATCGAAGCTGGGTACAGGAGTATTACCCACTACCTGGATGATTTCCTTTTCGTTGGCCCAGCAGGAAACGACGCTTGCCGTTTCATGCTGGAGGTTTTCACCGAAATCTGTACAGAATTCGGGGTACCGCTGGCCCATGACAAAACGGAGGGCCCAACGGAACAATTGACTTTTCTAGGGATTCGGATTGACTCCTACGAAATGGAGTGCAGTCTTCCCTTGGAGAAGGTGGTGGACATGCAAGCGGAGATTAAGGCGCTACAGGGCGCGAGGAGGGTAACTTTGCGGCGGTTGCAATCAATATTGGGGAAGTTAAACTTCGCATGCAGAATTATCCCCATGGGACGGATATTCTGTAGAAGGATGTCACTGGCTACTATAGGGATTGCGAAGCCGCATCATTTCTTAACAGTCTCTAGGGTTATGCGTGATGATGCGAGGGTGTGGGCGGTGTTCCTCGCCGATTTTAATGGGCGGGTGCTCCTTCAAAAGGAGGGCGCCACCAGCGCAGAACTAGATCTCCACACCGATGGGTCCGGACCGATTGGCTGTGGGGCCTATCTCCAAGGGAGATGGTGCGCTGCGGCGTGGCCGGAGGAATGGGAAGAGGCGGGTTTAATGCAGAACCCCACATTCCTCGAGCTGTTCCCTATGGTGGTAGCGGTTCACTTATGGGGTGCCTGTTTCAGGGACCGGCGAGTCATATTCCATTCGGGTTAATAAGGGGTTGGTGGAGGCCGTGAACAACATCACGGCAGCATCCGTACCGGTGATAAGATTGCTCCGGCATCTTGTGCTCTGTTGTCTTCGCTTGAACATATGGTTTCAGGCAAGACATGTGACAGTAGTAGATAACGGAATTGCTTACGCCCTCTCTCGGTTTCAGGAGGACCGCTTCACGGCGCTGGCTCCTTATGCGAACGCCCTAGGGGAGCACATTCCCGAGGAGCTTTGGGAGATTGGAGCTGTCAGGTAATGAGACTCGTGAGACAGTCTGTTGCCCCAGCGACATGGACCGCTTATGGGCAAAATTGGGATAGTCTAGTGGCACTGGCAGGTGGTGCCAAGACGGAAGAGAAGAGCATAGGGATCCTGCTTTGGTACCTGCTGCGGTGCGCCGAGCAAGGCGAATCAAGAGCCGTAGTAGGGAGACAGGTCACGGCGCTTGCTTTTATGTTTAAGCTTGCTGGGCAGAGGGACCTTACAAAGGAGTTTCTAGTGCGCAAGGTGGTGCGCGGAATGTTCAGCGGGTTGCAAAGGCCGGATAATAGGCGGCCAATAACATTTGCCTTGTTACTGAAATTGGCTCAGGAGTTGGTGGTGGTTTGCAGGAACCCCTTTGAATCCCTACTTTTCCGAACGGCTTTTTCCCTGGCGTTCTTTGGAGCGTTTAGGATAGGGGAGTTAGTCGCGAACAGTAGACACGGTTCGGGGGGACTGCAATTGGTGGATACCTGCCTCAGGGAAGGCACGGTGGTATTGTGGTTGCGGAGGTCAAAGACCGACCAAGTGGGGAAAGGAAGATAAGTTGTTCTGCATCAGGTTGGCACGGAGTGTTGCCCATATGCATGTGTAAAGGGGTACCTTAAGCAGCGACCGGCGGGACGGTGTTCGCTGCTGGTACACGCCGATGGAACGGCACTGTCAAAGTATCAATTTAAAAAAGTTTTAAAAAGCGCACTGCATCGGCTCGGTTTTAAGCAGTCGGACTTCGGAACACGCTCTTTTCGGATTGGAGCTGCCACAGAAGCAGCTAGGTTTGGGTTGCCCGACGCGGCAGTAAAGCGCATCGGGAGGTGGGATTCAGAACGTTTTTGGTCCTATGTAAGGCCAAATGCAGTGGTATAATGGTGTTGCTTTCTACTTTCAGGGGAACAGAAGCAACTATGGATTGTGGGCCATTCATACGTGTACTGGGCCCACAGGTTAGCCGCAGTTACCGAAGAAAAGGCACAACTGGGCTTTCCTGTTACGGACTTGCGAGTACGGTGGTGTGGCATTCGGGGTCTGCGATGGGCGCAGCTCGGCGGTCTCCTGGATACTTACGCGCAGCGTTACGGTCAGCCCAGCGTGATAATAATTCAGGGAATGATTTGGGGACAGTTCCCATGAGATGGATGCTGAAAGTAATGAGACGAGACATTGAGAAGTGGGTGAAGAAGTTCCCTGGTACGTTCCTTATCTGGTCCGAGATGATTAAGAGAAGATCGTGGCGTAACGCACGCGACCCAGTATGTTTGGACAAGGCTAGACAAAAGATCAACCAGCAGATCGCGAGTTTTGTGAGGAAACAGGGTTTCGTTGCCATCCGGTATAAAGAGTTCGAACCGGTCGGGGCTGATGATTTTTTCGCGAAAGATAAGGTTCATCTTATGGAAATAAGGTACGAGTTGATGATGTTGGAGTTTAGGGAGAGTGTTTTGCGGGCTTTGGCTTTAATGTCCAGCAGGGGGGGATCGCAGCCTCGGGAGGCGTCCCTCGCATGCTCCGTGGCGGGAGGTGAGTTGCCCGGCCCACTGGCCTAAGGGGGCGATGGCCCCACCTCACAGGGCGTGCTTAAAGATAAGCATTGGGGCTTTGGGCAGGGCTCAAAGCGTGAGGTCACTGTTCGTGGCCGGGCTCCTCCCCCGGAAAGAAAGGACTAAATTAGTCATTTAAATAAGTTATGGTTGTTGTTTACATTGTTCAAAATAAAGCTGTGGCCCGTTGTTTCTCCCAACTCCAGTTGTCGTGTCCGTTATTTCATTACCTAGCCTAAGTGGATCATGCATGGGTCATGTATGACGCGGAGGCTGCACAGGCTCCCTGGGTCATCCCGTAGCGTTGCGTGACCCAGCGGAGCCTGTGAGGCTATCAGCCAATCAGGTGCGTCGGGGGGCGTGTCGGAAGCCCGTTTCGCGCCGTTGATCACAGCAGCGCGGTCTCCTGACTGAAATCCCACCCACCCACCCTGAATCTTGTTGTTAAAAAATGTATATGGAGTATTCTTTTAAAAAAATAAAAAAAAATATAGAAATTAATATATATTTTGGTTAAAGAATTCGGAGAAGTGGCTATTGTATGTTGTGTATTGTTAATTTATGACTTGGCGGCGGGAGGTGAGTTGCCCGGCCCACTGGCCTAAGGGGGCGATGGCCCCACCTCACAGGGCGTGCTTAAAGATAAGCATTGGGGCTTTGGGCAGGGCTCAAAGCGTGAGGTCACTGTTCGTGGCCGGGCTCCTCCCCCGGAAAGAAAGGACTAAATTAGTCATTTAAATAAGTTATGGTTGTTGTTTACATTGTTCAAAATAAAGCTGTGGCCCGTTGTTTCTCCCAACTCCAGTTGTCGTGTCCGTTATTTCATTACCTAGCCTAAATGGATCATGCATGGGTCAAGAAGCTCTTTATCAAAATCCCAAATAATAGATTTCACTGCAGCAAAATTGCATATAAAAGGAAAATGCGTTCTTTTTTTAACTTTCTAAATCAGTTTGGTCCTGATAGTATGTAGGCTTTCAAAATAGTACATTTTAAATATGGAAGACTGAATCAAGATTCATATTAGAAAGTTGTAATATTTTTGTATACTTTTGTAATATTAATGATTACATCAACATTATACTCTAGTCTTTATGCATTATGCTAACTTTATTGTAACAATTGCATTTTGACAGTGTGATCAAAGTATATATTTATATTAATATATGTTATGCTTATGCATTAAATTCTAAAGATTTTTCTTTAGGGAATGAAGGAAAAGGCTTACTGTAGACATTGGGGGGAATTTACTAATAGGACATGTGGTTTATTCGAGATCTACCACTGCTCATTGTGCTTCAGTTCTACTCATTTCTCCATGCAAGTTACTAAACCACTGGTAGTATTCATACGTCTGTAATGAGCCGATGTAATGCCGATCATGATAGGACTAGCGCATGCATGTTGTAAGGATCAGGCATGAGCAGCACTGTTCGTCTGTGCAGGCACAATAATGGTTGGCAATACGTCAATAATGAAATATACAATATGCAATAATTAAATAAAACCATTCAGTTGCACTGCATATTAACTATCTAACATAATACTTCCCATTAAACTCTATGAGCCTGGGAAGCCTCTGGTAACCCCCCCCCCCCCCCCCCCTTGGGCTTGTTAAACCCATCCATGCATTCTGATTAGTTTGCTTTTAGGCAATAAAAAAGGTTCTGTTTTGCTCTAATCTGATTGATGAAATGATAGCCAATCAGATTAGGGCTTCAGTGTAATATGAACATTTTGTGACTGGCTTTGGAAAGAGCCAATCATAGAAGAGATTGTAAGCTTAACAATCTCTTCTATGATTGGTTTTATTAATAGCCAATCACGGAAGGTTCACATTACACTGGTTGGCTGACATTTCAACCAGTCTGACTACGGGGAAATAGAGGCTCTGATAGGTTGGTGTTTAGCCAACCAGAATGCACCGATTTCAGTTCATTCTGAATGGTTTAACTAATCAAAAATGGGGTGGGAACAATTTAAATACTGGATTCTGATTGGCCTGAAATATGATGGACACCTGTTTGTTAGTCAGCAAGGGAGCTCCCTTTAGGAGCACTATTAATTAAATAGATTTATTTTTTTCCAGTGCGATCGCCACTAGACCTATAGGGCCAGTGGAGCAAAGGGAGACTCCTCTTTAACTAATTAAAATGCACTTAGAAGTTAACATTATTGATATCATGGGTATAAGAGTTACATTTTCATAACATGGAGGTCCATGAGGACCCTTATGGTCATACTTTACTTTGGAAGCACAATGGTGTAGATGTGAAATTTAGTTTGCATGGGATCCACATAATAGTGTTAGTTACCAGAAAGGGGGTCTGTAGGGACCACCATGGGGTTAAAGGCATCCACATTTTTAACAAGCACCAAATGGGGTCTGAAGGGAGTCTCATTGGGCCCATGGGGATTGCTAGGGCTCTCCCTTGGCTCCTCAGGCCCTGCTGGAGTCTCCATGGGCCACACACGCCTTTCTGGGTGTCTCTATGGGCCACACGGACCTACTGCATATCCCTACCTGTCTCATTTTACATTGCGAGGAGACTTAATGCGCCTCAGGGGTGTAATGGGAATCCTAGTTGGACTTGATGGGCCCCAGGGAGCAAATGGGGATCTACAAGGGACTTGTCAGCTGCAAGGTTCCCACAGCAACTGCTGGTTTCATGTATAATCCAGGAGATGCATCTGGCATTGCTGGGTTTAGGGTGTCCTTTGGGTTCCCCCAGACTCCTAGGGAGTAATGAATCTGTCTTGGGAAGGGGTCTTTAGTGTTTGGGGAGGGAGTGTTGAGTTTTCCACCCCTCAAGCTTAAAAGTTCACTAGCCGCCACTGCTCAGTTTTCTTCCAAACTACAAATGCATCGCTATATTTCTAGCCAAGATCTTTTCATCTGCTTCAAGGGTAAAATTGATGACAAGTAACATTATCCCTCCAGGCTTTACATGATCCACCTACATATACAGCCAAATTCATTTTCAGCTCTTCTGCCAACTAGTGCAAGAGGTCTGTTGGTTCCTTTTTTGTCCTGTCACTCAACAACCTGTTTTATTTATCCTATATTCTTACATAGTTCTGCTACACTGTTGAGACAAATTAAGTCCAGCATAAACTCCCAACATTAATTTTCTTTACCGTTTGCACACTTTAAAAAAAGCATTGACTGCCTTGACAAGTACAATGTACCCAAAATATAATGGACACCAGGGTCCAGGAGATGCATTAGAATTAATTTAAAAACTAGCATTATTACATTTTTTCCTGTCTAGCTATTGAATCTGAAAGTAGTGTATTTTTTATATTTGTAGTAGTAAGTATAGCACATCTCCCCAGACTCGGCAAGTAAAGCTGTATAAAAAACAGTCAACTGCAGTGAAATCTCTTGCAAGCCATAAAGGCTGAACCATTACATAAGTCCTCTAAATATAATCATTGCAAACTCATATTTATTAAGCTATACACACATACACATATAACTAAAATAAAACATACTAAACATATTAAAAATTAGAACTTAAAATAAATCTTTGGATCTCCAAAAGCTTATGGATTCAACTATAACCATATTTTGAGTATTGATTTGTAAGTTATGTTACTCATTCACTTATTGCACTGAGCTTGTCATGACACTTTGGTGCCAAGTCAAACTTAATGTGTTCACTAACATGTGATGAGATTGCTTTAGGTTTATCATGTCCCTATCTGTCTTTTGCCAAAAGTACAGCCAGTTAGGAATATCTTTCTATATTCCCTCTTAAATATTCGTAATTTTAATCCATTGTGTTATCAAAGTTCTTATAAAAAGGTTGAACTTGATGCATTAAATGTCTTTTTTCAACCTCTTTTTTTGCCTTATTCAGTAATTTCCCACTGCCCGTGACCTCATTGATTGTATGACACCAAAACATCTCTATGTCCATGGTTATGCTGATCCACTTGGTATTCATGGCAGATATACTGGAGTGGGTAGTCAGTTCCTTCTCTAGTGGGCCACAGCATACAGCTCCTGGTATTCCTAGGTGGTCTCCCATCCAAATACTGACCAGGCCCAACCCTGCTCGGTTTCAAGGTGGTGTGACCTCTTGGTTCCCTGACTTGGAATCCAATCCAGGTCGCAGTGTTGAAAGCACTGAATCCTAACCACTGGGCCTTCAGGGAACCCCAACTTCAATTACTATTAGCTAAAAAAGGTGAATACCATGGTACGTACTGTGTCTGAACTGATAGGTAAAACACTGAACATAAATGGACAACATTTAAATCCTTACTAAATATACATACACATCGGCATATACTGTGTGGGAATAAAAGTAAAAGGAGTAAACCCCATCCAATGTGGCTTAACAATGATTTAAAGATCAAGATACAGAGTAAAAAAACAGGCATTTAAATTATACAAACAAGAGGGGACAGAGACTGCTTTACGGGAGTACAAGGAAATCAACAAGGCTTGCAAAAGCGTGATTAGACTGGCTAAAATAGAAAACGAAAAATTTATTGCAAAAAAGAGTAAGACTAACCCTAAAATATTTTTTAAGTATATTAATGGGAAGAAGGCCAGGAAGGAAGCTATAGGAACATTAGAATGTGACACAGGTCGTCTGATAATTACTGACCAGGAAAAGGCGGATGAGCTAAATAGGTTAATTTCTTCGGTATACACAAGGGAGGTACCAGTGGTTGGGACACTGCAACAAAATGGGGCTACACTACCTTTGCCAAATAATTGGTTAACACAATTGTAAGCCCCAGGTCCTGATGGAATACATCCATGGGTACTGAGGGAACTGGGTTCTGTAATAGCCAAACCATTATATTTAATTTTTCAAGATTCACTCAACACAGGGTCTTTACCAGATGACTGGAGAAAAGCTGATGTGATATCTATATTTAAAAAGGTAGCAAGAGCAAATCCGGGGAATTATAGACCAGTGAGCCTCACTTCTGTAGTGGGGAAGCTTTTAGAAGGGTTAATAAGGCATAATATACAAGAATATATCTATTTGTACAGGATTATAAGTAGGAGGCAACATGGATTTATGAGGGATAGGTCATGTCAAACAAATCTAATTAGTTTCTATGAGGAGGTTAGTAGGAACCTGGATCAAGGCAACTCAGTGGAATGTAGTCTTTTTGGATTTTGCAAAGGCTTTTGATACAGTGCCACATGGGAGTCTATTGTGCAAACTAAGAGATACAGGAATTGCAGTAAATATCTGCTCATGGATTGAGAGCTGGCTAAAAGACAGGAAGCAAAGGGTTGTTGTAAATGGAACATACTCCGATTGGACTAATGTGGTAAGTGGGGTTCCTCAAGGTTCAGTATTTGGTCCTCTCTATTTTAACATATTTATTAATGACTTAGAGGTAGAATTGGAGTGTGGTGTCTCCATTTTCGCTGATGACACAAAGTTGTGCAAGGTAATTAAATCAGATAATGATGTGCTTTCCCTCCAAAGGGATTTACATAAAATTGAGGAATGGACAACTAAATGGCAGATGAGATTTAATACGAATAAATGTAAAGTTATGCATCTGAGAAGGAAAAATAGCCATGCAATTTATAATCTTAATGGAGCAAATCTAGGTGTATCAGATATTGAAAGGGATTTGGGAGTGCTTGTGGACAACCAGCTACAGTAGGTAACGGTGCTCAAAGCGAAGCAGCAGCTGCAAAGGCAAATAAAATATTAGTATGTATTAAGAAGGGTATAGAAGCAAGGGAAGCAAATATAATTCTGCCACTTTACAAATCTCTAGTACGCCCTCATTTGGAATATGGAGTACAATTTTGGGCACCATTTCATAAAAAGGACATTTTAGAGCTGGAAAAGGTACAGAGGAGGGCAACAAAACTAATAAGGGGAATGGAGGGGCTAAGTTATGAAGAAAGACTAACCAAATTAAACTTATTTTCTCTAGAAAAAGGGCGTCTAAGACGAGATATGATTACCTTATATAAATACATCCAGCATCAGTTTAAAGATTTGTCAAGGAAGCGTTTTGTGCCAAGAGGTTTTCAACTGACAAGAGGACATCCCTTGATGTTAGAAGTAAAAAGATTCCACCTTAAAGAAAGAAAAGGGTTCTTCACAGTAAGGGTGGTTTATCTGTGGAATTCTCTACCAGAGGAGGTGGTAACAGCGGATTAGATAGATAACCCACTCTGAGAGCAACCTCTTTTAGCTCACTTGTGCCCTTCACAGAGAGAAATATCCTGTAGTATATCAGTCTGGTCCCAATCACTAGAGTGGTCCAGCCCAATGTGGACCCTTTGCTCACCGTGCCTTACGGAGTTCAGCTGCACTTCACTGACGAGGCCTACAGATGCAGAAATGCACCTGGGGTTTGCTGTTTTTCCTGTTCCTGTGATATTTCGGGGCTGGGTCACTCTAGTGAGTGGGACCAGACTGATATACTACAGGATATTTCTCTCTGCGAAGGGCACAAGTGAGATAAAAAAGGCTGCTTTCAGAGTGGGTTATCATGGCCATAGAATTAACCTATTAAGGTTAGTTTGATTTCTGATGAGCACATCTGACTTTTTATGCATATTACCCTTATCGATTAGTCTCCCTAAGGGTGATAGGGGACTCCAGACATGGACGCCTTGCTCACTGTGCCTTAGGGAGTTCAGCTTCACCTCACTGACGAGGGCCAATGAAGACGGAAACGCATCTGGAGTTTGCTGTTTCTCCTGTTCAGGGTAGAATTGCTTGGTATTTTGGGACTGGGTCATTCTTTTAAATGAGACCAGACTGATATACTACAGGATATTTCTCCCTGTGAAGGGCACAAGTGAGCTAAAAGAGGCTGCTCTCAGAGTGGCTTATCATGTCCATAGAACTTAACTATTAAGGTTAGTTTGTTCTCTGACTGAGCACCTCTGACTTTGTTGTTTTGTTTATGCAAAGATTTTTTTTGATGCTGGTTCTGCAAAAACATAAACAGCAGCTACAAAATCATGTCTGCTCACATTTTTTTCTGCAGAAGTGGGGATTGGAAATGTTTTACTCTTTTACATGTGAATATACTATTAATTAGGTGTAGAAACCATTACAGCAAATGTTGTACAAGTGCGCATTATGGGGCTTAAGATACAGTAGCTCCCTGTCGCAAATAATTTAAATATTCAAGCAAATTATTGGTTACATAATTCATAATAAAATTGCCCAATGTAGTCTTTCTAGTCCAGTCACATCAGATTAGTAATTATGAATATACAATAGACTCTCAGTTAAACGGATTGGTAGATGACGGATAAATGTAGTTTCTGGTTGCTTGAGAGTTACTATTAAAAGAGGCCTAGATTAGCTGCACATAGGATGCTCAGCTAAGTATATTTGTCAGTGAGGGCTGTTCTAGCAGCAGCAGCTTTGACTCCTCACTTACACAAAGGTACGTTAGGCTGGAGGCTGTGGTACTGAACCCGATAAATGTAACACCAACACTGCACTGGCTCAGTCACTCATGCCTGTCTGTTTCCAGGTAGAATTGAATTGCAGTGCCGTACAGTGGATGTAATCTAGGTACCTGTAAGCATTTTGTGGCATGACAGCCTGGCTCCTTGCATTTGTTAAGCCCTACAAATTTAAATTGTTATTGTTATTGATCATATCTCCACCTGCAAGTAACTTGTACTGGTCACTACCACAGAAAGGTCACTGGGACTCCTAGAAGTGCTGATTCCTGATGTAGAGACCCTGACTGATACAGAAGCCAGATATCAGGGTACTGGTGCAGAGATTTCCAAGAACCCAATCGTTGTGGGTAGTTAACCTGTAGTCTATAGCAGGTGGGCCTGGGCAGGTATAGCCTTTACCCCCGGATTGGCACAAAACCTAAAAATGGTAGAGGAGGATAAAACATAAAAAAAACCTTCATGTGCAGTACAGTGCTAAATACTGTAACTGTAACAATATACCAATTCACCTGATTCCCATCTGCATGCATTACTAACCATTAGCTAGTTCTCAGGATAACTCACTGGCCATGACCATTAATAATGATGTGTCATCTCACAATGAATGCTTAGCTAGTACCACAGTCAGTGGTCCAAGAGTATTTTAATCATCTCCATCTGATATTTGTTAGCAACATTCACATCACGTTCATCTGTTATACAGGTGCAATCACATTGTAATGGATTGTATGATATCATGTTTGGAAAACCTAGCCATTAATACGGAAAGAACAAAAAGGTCACCAGGCATAATCAATGTTACGTACATCAGACACAAGTATCTCTATTGATACTGAATAGAGGATGAAATGCTTCACTCGTGCATGTATTAATACTGGCTTTGATTATGTTGAATGATACATTGTTTTTACCTCACTATCGGTCATCCTGTTGTCTTAATGCTGCATGTTTCACTTAACTTGTACTATGTGTAGCTATTACTTACTAGATGTGATCAAATCTTTAGATTATGAGCTTGATTTTTATTGGCGCATAACATTATCTTGATTCCGGCTGCGGCCTGTATCTGCATTTGCTGCAGTGGGCGCACCCATAAATGGACTCTCTATTGGTTGATTACTTGTGATGTGCCCACTAATGACAATGATTTGTCTACTTCATGAATATAAGGACACATGAATGATCCATCTATCCCTTGTTAAATCCAGTGAGCTGACATGTTGGTCATCATTTACATGTGTTGTATGTTTTCTATGTGTGTGTGATGTATATGTAGTGGCATGTTGGTGTAGCTGCTATTCACCTGACATGGAGGCTGGATCCTGTTAGGCCACCAAGCCTGGAGCTCCAGCGACAGGGACCTGGTACAACATCTCCTTGAGCACCCTCTCCCACTCGTTGTATTTGACAGTCACTTGGGGGCCTGACGTCATCAAAGCAATGCTTCACAGACCTCACCTCCCTTTCTGCAAAGCCCACTGCTGTATCTGCGGCCGATACCTCCTTCCAGGTCTGGACCCTGGGCCTGGGCCTAACTTCCCTCTTCCCGCAAGAATAGTGGGATAGTCACGTATGATACTGAGGAGGACCCCCATCTCCTTGTGCTTGTAATTAGGGGCCCTGTGTCTGCCCCCAGCCTCTTGCCCTCCTGACTGTGGATGGGGATCCTGTGCTCACTCCTCTGACCCTGAGGACTGTCACACCTCCACACTACCACCCCCCTATACGATCAGGACCCTTCCCCTCTTACCCTGTGCTGGGAGTGCCTATAACTATGGGCGATTCTGTCCCCCCCTCTACCACTCCTCCACTCTCCTCCACTCCCCACACCTCCATTCTCCTTTCCTCCACTCCCCACTCTTCCACTCTTCTCCACTCTCCACTCAACACTCCTCCTAAACTCCCCACTCCTCCACTCTCCTCTGCTTCACTCTCCTCCACTCCACAAATCCCCACTTCTCCACTCCACTCTCTCCCAGTCCCCAGGGCCACCTCTCTCTCCTCCTCTCCTCTCATCCTCTTCTTCTCCCCACCTCTCCCCTCCTCTCTCCACCCTCCATATTAATCTCAAAAGTACAATTAGAATAAATGAAAATAAGTGTATATTTGTATATTTGTGATGGGAAAAATATATATACGTTCTGTGTGTGTGTGGGGGGGGGGATGTAGTGACCTATCTATATGTGTATCTATGTGTGTTCTTACTCTATGTGTAACTATATAATGTGTTATGTGTTAATATATGTTTGGATGTATTAAGTGTAAAAGAAGGTCTATAGGAAATATAAATTAATGAAATCTCAATAATCTGCTCTCCAAAATCGCCTACTCTCACTCTCCAAGACCAAAACCACCAGCTCCAGGAAAATCTACAACACAGGCAACGCAGGGGCAGATGGACCGCAGCTTTATTACTTCTCCCTGTCAATAATTTTCCATTAGCTGTGGCACACACTGTAATCACGGGATTGGATTGTAACTGTGATCACCATGTATTCCATCCCTTAAACAGCTTGCACCCCCAGGAATGGTTTACAGGTTTAGCCTTCAGTGTCAATTAAACATCTGAAACTGCACCACATTTTTAAACTGCAGACATGTGCAGCCTAATTAAATTGCGATTCAGCCAATTGAATAGGGCTCTATTTAAGCACATAGCATATTTTTTTACAGAAGTTTTTAGTTAGTAAACTTCTATCCAAAAGCAAGGTCTTCACTAGCTAAAAACTTCTGTAAAAAATATGCAATGTGCTTAAATAGAGCCCTTTTCAATTGGCCAAATTGAAATTTAATAAGGCTGATGGCCTGTATGAAGGTAATTATAAACTTGGAATTGAATGGGGGGCCTTAGTGCTCATATATTTTACAGACAAGCCTTCCAATAGCCAGAAGTATAGAAAGGTTGTAGGTGACTTATGTAAATAAGGATTTTTTTTTATTTTTTTTTAAATACTGGTTGATGTTATATAAAGTGTTGTGTGTAATATCTAAGTGTCATTTCTTTTGATGTGAGTAAAAAAAAGATGATCAGATTATCTGAATTCAACAAAGTAACAAGAATAGTCTTTGCCAGAAATTATTAACATCCTCCCCCACAAACATTGTCTTGCATTATATTGTTTGGTATTACATAATAGGAAAAGCACCTAACTTTCAACCAAAAAATACAACTGGGATGGTGGATAAACCTGTAAATGATCTAATAATCTGAAGGGAAAAAAACAACATTTAAAGGTCCACTATAGCACCCTAACAAAAGGATATTTTATTTAGGAATTAATCATTAATAAAATACATATTCCTTTATTTAAAAGTGCAATGTGCAGCATTAAACTTAGACTCAGACTCAACTGCTGCTGGTTACTACCACTGTAATGAAAGGTGCTACATTTTCAGGCAGAACATTATATTTACATAGTGGTGACTATTGACTACAGACCTGGGCCCCTATTCAATTGAGCAATTGTTATTTACTGGAGCCGGTAATGTAGCCCGTAAATTAATTTGTTATTCAATTGTCGTCTTTTAGCTACCCGCAAATGATTTGCAGGTTACAGGCTGAAAGTCCCCGCGTTTGTCAAAATCGTAATTCAAACCCATCTAAGCCTCTGATCTTTCAAGCCTGTAAATGTTACAATCGCAAATCGCTATTCAATTGCTACAATTCCTTATGCCCACAACTTGTCTTGTTTTCACATGTGTAAATGGCAAATGTAGAAGAAAATCCTATGAGTACCAAGAAAGGACCCGCCAGGGGGATAAAAACCTTTTCGTTGCACTGTAAATGCAAATAAAAAATCAATACTGCACTTTAAAAGATGGGGAAAGCGATGAAAGACATTAGAATTAATTGCACAACAGTCTCAATCTCACAAGTATGAAATAAAAAATATTTTTTTTTATGTTTCATTTCCATATTATATCAATCTCTGTAATCAAGGAGTTAATACATATCAGGCCACCCACATGGACTAGAACAATGTTGACATTAACATTGACATTTCCATCATTAATTTTTATTATTTTGTATGTTGCCGGATTGCAAATCCGATATGCGATAACGCTAACTGATGGACGTTTAACCTCCATGTTTTACTGACGTCATGATGACGGTCTCCTTTACTATTGGCTGCTATCCTCTACTATTGTGTTTTAAATCAGTAGTTACAGCCTTGCTTAATTGATTATGATCATGCTCTGAAATGCTAATTACGGGTGCATGGTTTATGGGTTAGGCTTTTGGACAGCTAGCTGCGGGCTTGATCAAGTAAATCGTGCTGTAACTGTTGCAAATTTCAAGCCTGCAATTGAATGGAGGCCTTGCTGTATTAAAGCTGGTTGATTTAATACTGAGCTGTTGCTGTGGAAACAGCTATAAAATGATTGCTTAGCCTCTTATCTAAACAGGATGATTTAAAACGCTTTGGTTCCTGTTTATCAGCCATTACACTTGGTGACCTTAAAAGGGTGGAGACAATGAGACTATCCTTTCTATTTAAGGAGTGTTAATTGCTTTATTGCACTTTAGACATGTTTTATTTTAATGTGTTGAGAGATCATAGCCATACTAGGGTGCTTGTTTTTTGTCCTTGCCCATCCATGACTCTAGCTGCATGGTGTAGGATCCTTTCCAGATTCTGACAGTCCAGTTATCTGTATGTTGGAAAACATCTAAGTTAGTCAATTAATTAAACAAGTAACCATATATTTATACAAGGGTATTCAACCCTGTTTTGGAATGACTATCACAGCCAACATCTTTGAAAAAGACTTACATGAAATGCACGTCAGGGGTCCAGTCCCCTTTTTCTGTGATGTCCTAATTGTGACTTCACTTCTGGTTTTGGATTTAGAAGCAGGCTGTGGAATCACCTTGCACCTTGCCAACATCTACCTACGTCACCATCTCTAGCACAGGCAGTTGCTCAATAGTGGATTGCTTTTGGCTATTTGTTACATTGATAATTGGAAATATTAAATGGTGACATGAAAATTACATATTGGTTTCTGGAGCCTAGCTGCATATTTTCTTTTAATTTAGGGACATGTGTTCCTGCTCAGTTTGACAAACGATTGATATTTACTTAGTAGTACAACTTAATTCAGAAGTCTTTATAGAATCATTGGACTGATACATTTTTTTCAGTTGTAATTCATTTACACACAATTGTGTCTCAGTTTCTTTTACAATTAGATGATTACTTATCTTCCATTCCACTAGAAATATATTTATTTTATTTTAATAGGAGAAATATTGCAGCCCAGCCCTAAAAGTACCAATATAACAAACTTTTATTTTACTTTTTAATCTATTTTTTTAAACAGTTCTTATTATCAAGCAAATTCAAATAACAGAACAGATTTGATCTCAATTATAGGTTTAAAAGTTTTCTCTGTGGTTTATCTGAATGACCACCCGATTGGTGATTGAAATATAGTGGCTGCTAAATTAAGGTGTTCTAGGTTTGGATAGAATAAGTCAATAATTCATTCATAAAGTAAACCTATATGGTCTGCATTGGTTTCATGGTGATCTAGTAAATGCAATTTAAAGCATGGATATTTGTTTATTTATGTGAGCAGTAGCTTTGTTATTATTTTCCTTTTTGTCTAAATAAATGTAAACAAGATTAAATGATAAAAGATCGAAACTTTCCAATGTAACATATTTCAACAGGCCATCTAGATCTTCTTATTGACCAATGTGTTTGGTGCATGCATATAAATACATTCCAGTGTAATACCTCTTGTTCAGTGTGTGTTATATGTATAAAAGTGTATATTGTGTGTGGTGCATGATATTCTGAAGGAATTCCACAGGGAATATTACATCCTAAAAGAAACTATACAAAATGAATATTAAACGACGACTGAATATCATTAGGCATGTTAATAACGTAATACGGTTCTCTAAAATCAGGAATCAACTGAAATTCATAGTGTGCTCTTCTTGATAGGGGCTACCTTTTCTGGTAATATACCAAAGACAATTTCAGTAAATATCAAATATGAAATAATTTGTTTACTTTATGTAACCAGCTTGTAAACTGAGATCCAGCAGATGATGTTTTATCTTTCCTCTGTGACTTCTCATACACCTACAAAACAAAGAATACAAGAGTACAATATATTTTGTCGAGAAACTCCATCCCACAACAAAAAATCAACTCTAAGTAATATGAATAACCTATTTATTCATTTTTTTAATCCAAAAAACGCCTCTGGAATGAATAGTTATATTAATGCCCACATTGTTATAAGTTGTGCTGCTTCCAATTATTTATGTAAGGAAGATTAAATTAACACAATGGACGGACATTGAGAAATGTATTTAGTATGAGGGCAGGGATGGGTAAGTGGTGTTAAAAAAGCTGAGTTAAATATACCCACTTCTTTCAATGGGGCTATTTTTCAAACAGAGTTAACATTTTATTATTATTATTATTATTATTATTATTATTATTATTATTATCATCATCATCATCATCATCATCATTATTTTTATTATTATTATTATTATTATTAAGCTTTATTTGTTAAGCACCAACATTTCACAGATTCATGTACAATATAGTGAATATAGAAAGTATGTGATACATAACAGTACAGTAACACATAATGACACAAAAGGAGTAGAGGTTCTTGCTCAGCAAGTAATACAGAAAGAGTGGGGAGCTGAGTAAGCAAGATGACTGTTGATATCTGTAAGTTGTATGGGTTGTATGTGTGAGGGCTTTAGGGGATTGGCTTATTTGACAAGCTGTGTTTTTAAAGACCACTGAAAGCTAGAGAATAGTCTGACAGAGCTAAGAAGTTTCAATGGACATGAGGGACACAAAAGAAGCCCTGTAAGCAGGAATGGGCCTCAATGCCTGTGCTGCAGATCATCGCAATAAAAATGTAAAAACAATTAAATATTTGACAGTACAAATATTGATACAATACATATTCATATGGAAAAAATATTTGGCCTTAACTTTGTATTTATACAGCAGCAGTGCAGCAACAACAGCAGCACAACAACGGCAGCATAACAACAGCAGTACAACAGCAGCCTGTGTGGCTCAAATCCTTGACCCAGGCATGATCCATTTAGGCTTTGATGGAAATAATGGACACGACGACTGAGTGGGAGAAACATGAGCCACAGCTTATATTAATAAACTAGCGAATTGCCTGTCAAAAAATTACGGCAATGAAATTGTAAGTGAGCTAATGTTGTTTGGTGTATAATAATAAAATAAATAATAGATTAATAAAGTAATATACTTTACCTATTTTGAAGTAATATATGCAGGAAGCATTCTGTTGAAGAGCTGGCAATCTGTTTTGATGTTGCTGCAGCATTAGTGGTGTGGAGCTGCTGTGTAAGCGTGATGAATGTGTGGAGTGTAATAGTGTGCGTGAGCGAGGCTAATCCGTTAGCGTAGTTGTGTACTTCTGCATTCTTATTGTTATTGTTCTAAAATGGCGGCTAATGTGTGGTATGCGGCTGTAGCCGATTTAGCGTCTTTCGTCTTCGATGTCGTCCGACTTTTTTGGAATATCCGTAGCTGTTTGGTGGTGTTTTGCGTGTTTAGGGTCCTTTAGCCTCGTTTTCGTTTTGTTCAGCAACCATTTTTTCTCTCGCTTAGGTGATTTTCGAATGTGTCTAAACTCCAAAATTTGGACTTAAATCGAGGTGTAACTTGACTGGCAGAGGTCCTGGGTGCACCACCTTGCTGTGGGTAAGCTTTTTATGTGTTTGTTGTTTGTATTTATTGTGTTTGTAATGTTTTTGGGGTCACGCGGGTTGCGTCCTTGTTTTTTAATCTCGTAGGTGTTTTTCGGCAAATACGTAGGTGTTTGGTGGTGTTTTGCGTCTTTAGACTGCTGTAGCCTTGTTTTCGTTTTTAGCGGTGGCCATTTTTTTTCTCGCTTAGAGAATTTTTCAGTGTCTAAACTCTTTTATTTTGAGTAAAATTGAGGTGTAACTTTAGTTTTCGAGGTCCTGAATGCCCCCTCTTCCTGTAAGTAAGCTTTTTATGTATTTGTTGTGTGTATTTGTTGTATTTTTCATGGTTTGATGTGCGCGGGTTGCGGACGATTTTTGCGAGGTCGTAATGGGTCGTAACGTGTCTCGTATTTTCCTTTCGTAACTACGTAAATTTCGGCGCTCCATGCTTGTAACTTAGCACTGGTGGCACACTCCTGCTGAAGAAGCGCGGTCCCATTAAACTCAGCACGGAAAACCGACCTAACCCTTGCATCCTCCCGCATGGCCCTTGAGACTTTGATAAAGTGATGACCATTCTCCTACAAAATATCCTCCCCATGGGGATAATCCTGCAGGTGAAGTTCAACTTCCCTATGATGGATTGCAACCATCGCAGTGACACCCCATGTGCCCCTTCCAACGCACTGAGCTCCGCTCTCATGTCCGTCACTTTTTCCCGGGGAAGACTGCATTCCATTGTCATGGAATCGACCTGAATCCCTAGGAAGGTCAAATTTGTTGTGGGCCAACGGTACTTCAAAATCTTGACAGATTCCGGTGAATACCTCCAGCATGAATCGGCAAGTATCCTGCTCTGCAGGACCAATGAACAGGAAGTCATCGAAGTAGTGCGTAATGCTCCTATACCCCGCTTCCGTGCTCGCAACCCATTGTAGGAATGTGCTGAATGCCTCGAAGTAAGCACACGATATTGAGCACCCAATGGGTAAGCATAGGTCGATGTCATCTACGAAACAACCCAGGAGCCGGTGACTCGACGGGTGAACCGGCAACAACCTAAACGCTGCTTTGATGTCCACCTTCGCCAAAAGCGCCAGCAAACCTGACCATCTCGGCAGCCCGATCGAAGGATTCATAAGACACAGTTGACTGGTCTTTTGCAATCCCGTCGTTTACCGACCGCCCTCTGGGATAGGAAAGATGTTGGATCAACCTAAATTTTACCTTCTCTTTCCACGGCAGCATGGCGGGGAGGCGTATGGGTGACTTGCCCTTTTGCAGCTGGCTTCAGGCCTTCTCCATCATGGCCTGTGTGCTCACATAGCACACAGGCCATGATGGAGAAGGCCTGAAGCAAGGTGTCGTAGGCAACTGCCTAAATGAATTACGACGGTCATCTCCCTCCCAAAGGCCCCTCTCACCCATGTCCAGTTGTCTGGATATGGGGAGAAGAGAGAACAACTCTACAAATTCTCTCCTCCAAATTCTTTCCTTGACCTCCTGGGAAAGATGTGCCCCCAAGTTGTCTAATGAGCACAAGACAATTGGTTTCATAGCTGCATCGTTAACCCCTGCATTGGTACTGCCTGCGTGCGGACAAGGGACAGCCGTCGATTCGGAGGGCCCAGTTGCCACCTTCTCCACAGCCGGCGCTGCCTGCCCCACTGCCCCGATGGTGGATTGATTGGCCCATGCACTCTTGGCTAAACCCCCTATTCACAAACACATTTCCTGGTCACTCACTGCAATGTTGTGTGTGGCTAAGAGGGTCTTAAGGGACCCAAAAAACACTGCCTTTGTGTGTATGGGTTCACTTTTTCCTGTATCCCCTATGTGAGCCACCATCGTGAGCTCACCTGCTTATGGAAGTCTTGGGGTGGAAACCGCCAACGGGGTGTCCCTGCATCTCTCCTGACGCTCCGGGGACTCTGACCGTCTGGCCCTCCGCTGGCTCTGTCCCCTCTTTGATCCAGTGCAGGTGCAACTGCATCGGCAGGATCTCCTGCTTCTCGATCTGGATCTCCTTCTGGACATGTGGGTGCAAGAGGAACAGTCACTAGCTCTTTGTGACCTGCATGCCCGTGCCCATACCGTCTGCTCCTCCCCTGAGGATTGGTCATGGTCACCTATACTTGCGCGGCAGGAGTAAGCTAGCGCCGCAGACTCTGACGACCTCTGTATGGGTTCCCCTGAGACTTCTTGTGGCAGTGTAAGGCCTACCTGTGGGTTGAAATTAGTCCCCTTTCACTGTGGCCTAATCGTAACGCGCTCAGTCTCAGCTCTCTGTTGTCGTAGAGGTGTGTGGGTGAATAGCAGTGGACTGTACCTGCTTGTGGGCTTTCTAGCTCTAGTGGGGCGCGCCGGCCTCGCCACTGCCGATGTCACAGGCACGTCATTGATCACTACCATGCTGTCTTGGCTGTTCATCTCTCTGACAACTCTGTTCCTTCTTTCTCGTGTAGTCGCCATGCCAGCTCCCCTGTAAAGCACCAGAAGCACTGTTAGTACGGGAAATAGAAGGGACCACATGGTCGGCACAATGGGGATCTGTAGGAGCTTTTTTAGGGCTCCTGACTTTTCTATTACCCCCTGCGCCCCCTTTACGGGGCGGTAGAGGCGTGTTTCATGTTCTTTGCCGCGGCCGAGACCCTTTGGGCAAAATGACTGGTGGTGGCCGGAGTTCTAGGCCCTCACCCTCACTGCCCGTGGGCCCGGCTCTCTCCTGCCTAAGGGGTATAGGGTCCTGGCTGCCCTGACCCATATCCCCTTTTGCTCTCCTTGCCTTGCTCTCAGCTATACGAGGGTCTGATGGCTCTGTACTAGTGGGATGTGGGGCTGAGCCTGTGCAATGTAAGGAGGGCCTCCTGCAGAAGGCATGGGTGGTCCCAGCCTGTCCTGTACCTACCTGACCCTTGGCTTAAGGCCCGGGTTCTAACTTCAGCCAGTAAGGCCTCTATATCCTCAGCATCCATGCCAGCATAAACACACTCTAAAACAGACACAAAAACATACCACAAACTAACAAGAAAGTATACAAAACACACACACTCAGAGCTCATATATACACTGCCCCTTATGTGCTGTTCAGCTGGGGTTGATCTCAGTATTATCCTCCTACTTTTTTCTTTATTAATTAGGAGCCCCTCAGACCTCCGTCCGTTTCAGCCTGGAGACCGCTCTGCTCTGCCCGACGCGCGAACAAGGGCGGAAGTCCGGCCCACAATGCTCCTGATTGGCTGTTAGCCTTACAGGCACCGCTGAGTCATGCAGGGAGCCTGTGTAGTCTCTGCGTCATTCAAGAGACCCAGCCTGTGTGGCTCAAACACCTAGAGACTCAGCCTGTGTGGCTCAAACACCTAGAGACTCAGCCTGTGTGGCTCAAACACCTAGATACTCAGCCTGTGTGGCTGAAGTCCCTAAAGTCTTAGCCTGTGTGGGTCAATTCAGCACAACAGCAGCAAAACAACAGCAGCAGCAGAAGCACAACAGCTGCATTGTAGATGTTATAATTCTTGCAAAACTATCTACATCGCTGCAATATCCACAGCAGCAGCACAACAAGAGAAGCAAGACAGCTGTGGCTCAAATCCTAGAGACATAGCCAGTGTGGCTCAAAACTCCCGGAGACTTAGCCTGTGTGGTTTAAGACCCTAAAGTCTTAGCCTGTGTGTCTCAAACAGCACAGCAGCACAGCAACAGCAGCACAGCAGCACCAAAGCCACATCATAGATGTTAAATATTTGTTCTTGCAAATAACTGCCCTCTCAATAAAAACATTTTTACAACTCTCTGTATCTCTTCAATAGACAACAGCAGCAGCACAGCCGCAGCAAAGCATCAGTACAGCCTCCAAAGCAAAAGTCCACTTCCTGGGGAGCCGGCAAAGCGAAAAGTGACTACAATGGCAACAAAAGTTGAAATAATTAAGCTTTCAGAGAAAGGCCAGACGCCAACATTCACTGGAAAAGCATTAGGCTTCAGTCGCTCGAATATCGGAACAATTCTAAAAGATAAAGATACAATAATGGAACATGTGAAAGGCTGTGCTCCAATGAAAGCATCAGCGTTACTAAACAGCATACTGGATTAATCATTGAAATGGAAAAGTTGTTATTGATTTGGTTAGAAGTTCACAATAAGCATAACATTAACCGAGCATTGGTTAAGGAAAAGACCTAAAGCATTTTCAACACTTTAAAAGCTATTCAAATAGGTAGTGAATGTAATTGTGATGAAGAATTTGTTGTAAGTAAAGGTCGGTTTAATAATTAAAAAAATAGGGTGAATATGCATAATATTAAAGTACAAAGAGAAGCAGCCAGTGCTGATGTAGCTGCAGAAAATTATTATTTTTTTAAATGTGGAAGAAAATTATTGAGGAGGGAAAATCCAAGAGCACATCACTGTATTATTAAAAAGCTCTTCCCGTTATTTGGAAGACAAATTGAATAGCCTTGGTAACACATGATGTGTTTGAACATTGATTTTTGAAGTATTTTATCACTGCTGTGGAACGTTATTTTTTGGAAAATAAAATTCCCTTTAAAATGTTGCTTCTGCTGGACAATGCTCCTGGTCATCTAACATCTTTAGACGGCCTTCACCATAATGTAAAGGTTGTATTTTTACCACTCAACACTACATTGTTACTATTGCGATTGGACCAGGTAGTCATTTCAACAATTGAGGCATATTACTCACGGCATACATTCGCGCAAGGGTTACAGAAGATAACGTGATGACATGAGAGAGTTCTGAAAGAATTATAACATCTATGATGCCATCAAAAACATTACTGATTCTTGGGAGCAAGTGAAGCAATCAACAATGAAGGGGGGGGAACAAACTATCTCCTTACTTCGGTGATGATTTCTAGGCTACAGAGAAGAAGAAATTGCCCAAGTCAGACAAGCTGTTGTGGATTGTGGCAACAAACTGCCATTGGACAACAATGACAATTATATCATTGACTTACTAGAGTCCCATTTACAAAAATTAACCAATGAGGACCTTATGGAGATAGAGAAGCAGCTGGTAGAAGTACAAGAACATGAAAGAAGAAAGTTTATGACTAAACGTTTAGCTAAAGCCTTTCATCTCATTGAAGCAGGATTTGCTAAGTTTAAGGAGCAAGGTCTTAACATTGAGCGGTTTACAAAGGTTTGCTGTGCAGTAGGTGAGAACATCAGCTGCTATTTATGATGACAAATATAAAAAAAGACTGTGCAACAAACCTTAGATACCTTTTTCAAGAAACCATATTCAATGGTAAGCTCCCCTCTGCCGGCACCAGAATCAAATACTGATTCTACAGAATACACTCCTCCATCATCTTCCCATGTAATATTTTTGTGACCAAAACTATCCAAAATAAATTAATAGATTAATGACACACCTGATGGACTCTGAGAGTTGAACTTAGTGGCAGTGTGCTGCATGATATGTCGACAGATTGGTTGAGGCCTGTGTGGCTCAAACACCTACAGACTTAGCCTGTGTGGTTCAGTCCACTGTAGAATTACCAACTGCTAGCTACAAAAGGAACAGCTTTAAACAAAAAGGTAATAATATTCATGTAGCAATGAATTATTACATGCTGTACTTAACTTTGGTTGCTCAATCACGCAAGGCTGAAGGACACTACCGACTCAGGATAGTGGATAGAAAGAGAGGCACTTTTTGTTAAATAAACAAGCCTCATACACTATTACAGCGTGAGGCAGTTGATAAAACTCTTTCTTTGATAAAAACTTACATATTGGTCCATAGTATTGTTGTTATTAATGTTATTCATCATGGATCTGACTTACATAGAAATCCGACTTAAGGACGGTCTCAGGAACAAATCTCGTCCTTAAACCCTGGACTGTAAAGTCTTAAATGTCAGGGGATACAGAGGCAAGTGGGTGGCAGGTGGTAAGTATTAACCCTGGGTCTCTGTATCAATAAGATGTAATTAATTAGGTGTCAGTGTTTAATTGTGTGAACAGGTATTTGTAATTGATGTTATTGTTTATTATTGCTGTATTGGGCTAGGTTAACCATTAGTAATCCTTTTTTTGTTGCTTTAGGATGTGTAGGCTTCCTACATTAGGTTATTAGTGTCCTTAAAAATGCTTCTTTAGACTATTTATTTCTATACTGGCACACTCAGAAGTGTTTGCATTGAGTTTTATCAGCTCTTGCGAGAAGTTTACACATACTGTAAGTTTCTCACTCGTAGAGACTTCAGAGAACATGCAGAATGTTCAGAAACTCTTACGGGAGCCATGTAATAACATTTTAGGAAATAGTTCACAAGAAGCAATCACTCAAAAGAGTTTACTCATAATGGTTTGTTGCAGGAGGAATGTGGCTTCCTATGGGGATAACAGTAATGTAGCTTCCTACAGTATGTGGAAAATTCACTCACAAGATTTATTTCCAGTGCTAGTTAATAAAGCCCTTTGTATGAAATTGTCAGGATTTGGAATAGTATTCTATAGTTGTGGCGGGTCTAACAGCTGCTGTCAGGGCCCTTTCCCCAAGATGAAGGCTAATGCTCACAGTAATCTATTCCTGTTATGCTTCAGTCAAACATGTCTAATGAGCACAGGCGGAGCTACTTAGGGGCCCCTTGTGCCCTGGGGATCTCTCCATGAACCTCCGGCAGATCTCCAGTGGCCCACACAGGTCTCTTGTGGCATCTGCAACCCCCCCGGGTTCCCTTGTGGCCCCCCGCGGTTCCCTAGTGCCCCCCTCGGGTCCCTTTTGGCCCTTGCAGCCCCTAACAGTACTCCTGTGGCCCCCGCAGGTCCATAGTGGCCCCACCATTCCCATGTGGCCCCTGCAGGCCCCATGTGGCCCCTGTGAGCCTTCCGTGGCCTTGCACGCCCCTTGTGGTTCCCGTTGCCCCTGAATGTTCTCTGTGGCTACTGTGGCCTCTGCAGTCCTCCTGTTGCCCCCACAGGTCTCCTGCAGATTCTCTGTGGCCCTTGTGGCCCCTGCAATGCCTAATGGCCCCCGGGCACCCTATAGTCTCCATAGGCACCCTTTGTCCTTGCGGGAACCTGCGGCCCCCTGTGGACCTCTGTGGCCTCCCTCAGCCCCCTGTGGCTCCCCGCTGCTTCCTGTGGCTTCCCTAGGCCCCCTGGGGCCCCCCTCAGTCCTTGCAGGCTCCTGGCACACCTCTGTAGGCACGCAGGACTTAGGCTGCAGAGCTTGCAACCCGTATAATCGCCAGCGGCGCAAGAGGGACTTACAACCCGTACGACTTAGGACTGAAACCCGTACATGCATTGTGCGGCTCACAAAAATCGGACTTTAATGCCCGAACCAAGGAAATGGAAGGACCTGGAGAAAAAAAAATGCCTCAAATTAACTTACAAACGCACACACAGCACAGTGGGAAAGCCAGGGAGCCTGTGAGTGAGGTTGCAAGTTATTTTGAGGCATATTTGGTGTTTTTTTCGCAAACAAAAATCGCCTAAGTGAGAAAAAAAATGACTGCCGAAAAAACACAACATCACAAAAACGAGGCAAAAGGACATAAAACTAGCCCGAAGGATGCAGAACTAGCCCAAGGGGGGGTAAAAAGTGCTCAGATGGCCCATAGCCTCGCATTGTGTGGCAAACTCTTTTGCCAGCCTTACTATTTTACTCCCGTCATTTATGACGGGCAATTTCCTAGTATATATATATATATATATATATCTATATATATATATATATATGAATGTGTGTGTATAGATGTATATGTAAATGTATACGTGTATACATTTACATATACATCTATACACACACATACACACGCTGGTGGAGATGAGCCCCGTAGGCGCTCATCCCTACGACCCAGCACGACTTGCGCATCATACCTACAACCCGCAGAACTACACATCAACACAAAACTCAAATACACAATTCAAAGTGCGAGACCCATAGCACTTTGAAAAAATCGCCTATAAAATTACGGCCCGTAACACTTACAAAAGGAAACCGGCACTTAGAAAAAAAAAATACGAGCCGCAAAGGGGGGACAGCCAGGAAGTCTGGGAATGAGGTTACACGCCAATTTAAATACAATTTAAAGATTTTCGCCAATCAAAAATCCCCTAACCGAGAGAAAAAATGGCCACTGAGAAAAACGAAAACGAGGCTACACGACCCCTAAACATGCAAAACACCAAGCACATACACCTTTTACACAGAACCGTACAAGCTACTTAATAAACTATTAGGAAGGACGCTAAATGCTCCACACCCGCCTAACACATACACAATCGGAGTCATTTTACAACACTAACTGCAAACTAATAACATTACCATTATAAAATGTGGAACTACACAGCTAAACAAACGTTTTCCCCTTGCGCACGCAGCCTATTTACACTACACACTGCACACATTGTGCTATAGAGAATTAGAGTGTTTAAAGGGGTCTGGCAGGCAAAAACAGCATTGTAATAGGGTTTAGCATTAAGATGGGTCTGGCAGGAAAAACAGCTCTACAGCGAATCAGCTCTAAACGGGATTGCTTTAAGCGCAATATACCTGTATATATATGTAGATGTGTTTGTGTATATATATATTCAACTAGATAAAAATTGTGAACTTTATTTACCATTTAATAAAATTCCCCAAAATGCTGTATTAACAACAATAGCTGCTTCTGTGCAATGCCATATAACACTCCCCTATTTGAATCAGATATGTAAGGGTAAGTAGTGGACTCATACAGTTCTTAGATGATCCAAACCACACCAGCTAAGCCTGATTATAAGGGTTATGTTATAATACAATGTGGATACCTATTCAACTTCTTGCAATAATCTTTCCAATTTTCTCAGTATTTTGTTAAACAAAACTTTCTCACTGAAGAGCCAAGGTGATATCCACAAACTCACTGGTAACCCTAATAGTGCTCTCTATAATGAGATAGGGGGATACAGGATCCTATGTCTGAAAACAGAGACCTCGTAACTCAGAGGCTTTGGTGTGCCCCTCCAACAATCTGTAGCCCTATAAATACACAATAATCAGGCCAACTAGTTACTAATCAAATATGACACTACATTGTCCAGAAACAACTAAGAAAAATATATATTTTTAAAACATATGTACATTTATACTGCTAAAAACAAAAGAACAGTTTTAGCCTCATATGTTCATCTCCAAAAGGTGAGGATATATATAGCCCTATTAGATTCCCCTAACGTGTAAAACTGTAGCGCGTAACATAGCCCGCAAGACTTACGGCTATTAAATTGGCCTCTTAAAGCAGCCCGGGGTAGGAGCGAGAAAACCCTACCGGACATGAGAATTTGACTTGCAAGCCCGCTAATTCTTTCAAGCCCGTAACTGTTACGTTCCAATCGCACTATTAAATTGCATCGAAATCACTGGCGTTCAACCCCGTAACCCGCAAATGGAGCCAAGGAGCCAACGAGTGCTAGAGAGGACCCGCAAGGGGGGTAAAGTCCAATCCGCAGCACTTTTTTTTTTTATTAACAGGGAAAGTGATGTTAGGTCTTAGAATTAATAGCACAACATTCTCAAGCTGGCAAATCGGCCCGAAAAAATACGTGATTTCATGTTTAATTTCTGTGTTATTTCGATCCCGGCAATGAATGTGTTAATACATATAATGGAACTTGCATGTAATATAATATCATATTTACAGCTTTATCAATATTGCATTATATCTGGAATGTGGGTCTGATCGTAACTCGTAATTGAACCCTGTAAGACATTGGAATCCCACCTCCATTTTTCAGTGACGTAATTCTGACAGTCTCTGTTTCCATTGGCTCCATCTAAACAAACAACATCTAGTTACAAACAAATTAGCCTTTTATAAAGCTGGTCAACAGTGAAAAGGGGATAATAGCATATATCCGTCAGGTTTTTTATTGCATATGAGTGATCATACTATTGTTGTGTGTATTGGCAATTAATATGGTGATATTAATAATACCAATAATCATTGTTAATTTTAATAAAAAATTTACACATTTCACATATTTGCCAATTTTGACTAATTTCCAAATTCTTACTACACAATATATTAAGAGCATTGGCCCCATGAAATAAACAGAACTGTATAACAAATGTAACAGATATATATGTATAAGACATGTACAATATGCTTTATATAATTAATATGGTAATTTATGACATTGGAGATAGTTTTGATTATTTTGGTATGTTTACTAATACCTATTTATTAATTAACGGATATATTAAATCGTTATAACAGCTGATATATTTCGTATTTATAAAATTAATTTGCTAATTATATGTCGACTTATAATTCACAAATTATATGGTATTTTGTATTTATCAGATAAATATTGATATAGCAATTTATTCTATATTATTTTAACAAAATATTTCCATGATTGTAATGAACAAGAAATAAAGTTTAAAGAAATCTTATACTTTATATCATATCTGGTTTTTGTACTCGATTTCATCATATGACTTAACCAAATGGAGGTCTGAATCTTTTCAGAAGTTCTTAGTATGTAAGTGTGTAAATTCTTTTGCTAGTGAGCTGTGGAAGTTTCTTTGTAGAATACATGTTTGAGTTTTATATGTGTTTGGGATGTCCCAAATAGTAAGTGTTAGTATGTTTTTCTTAAGAATTTACCAAAGTTTCTCCCTGGGGTGTGTCTGTCCAGGAGTTTGTGTTTGTTGAGAGGTGTGTGGTTGTCTTTACGTATCTCCCTCTCTGGAACTTCCTCCCTTAGATCCTATTTCTACCCTCATTTATACCCACAACTTAATTTGCTTATCAGAATTTCCAATCAGGCTATGTACTTGGCAAACAATCAGAAAACCTAATGATGTCAATTAATTTTTACGAACAACAGAGGGTGCTCTTGAACCTTCAAATTATCACTAAGAATTCAAATAAAATCAACTAATGACCCCTTAACCCACAAACCAAAAACAAGATACGGTAAGTGAAAATGGGTTTCAGTTATATAAACCAAGTAACAGATTTACGTTCTGGGAAAGACATGATGTCTACTTAAAACATGGGAACCAGATGGAGTACCTTTTATTTTTAAGAAACATTACCTTTACGTTAACCTTTATCAATTAGTTTCAGGAATTCTCTTAGGTAATGTCTCTAATATAGAACAAAGGACTCCTAAGAATCCTATTTCATATTAAAATACTAGCAAAGTTGATGGCAACTAGATTCTACAGGGCTTACCTAAACTGGTTCACAAGGTAGGATTTGTGCCGTTCAGACAGGTGGGGGATAATGTTAGGCGGATTCTCAACATATATCATATAGCCAAAGCAAGGAATATCCCCTTATGCACAATAGCCTTAGATTTAAAGAAGGCCTTTGATTCGCTGAAATAGTCTTGGCAAAGATGGTAATTTTATTAATTTACTTAAAACTTTTTATAGAAATCCAATAGCGCACCTAAAACTACAAGGCTCAAATAGAGACCTACAGCCTTATTAAATTGCGATTCTGTAAATTTAAAAGGGCTCTATTTAAGCACACAGCATATTTTTTTTACCTAAGTTTTTAGTTAGTGAACTTCTATCCATAAGCAAGGTCTTCACTAACTAAAAACTTCTGTTAATAAAATATGCTGTGTGCTTAAATAAAGCCCTTTTAAATTTACTGAATCGCAATTTAATAAGGCTGCAAATCTCCAAACCGCTGATGATATCTTGTGCACATTAGTAGATCTGGTAAACTCCATACCAGCCCTGATGGGCATCTTAAATCCCTTTGAAGTGATCTCAGGACTCAGGGTAAATGTAGATAAAACAGAAGCAATAGGATCATTGCTCCCCCAACAAGACCTAGACCATATTAAAAGACAATATCCGTATATATATATATACATGGAATTGAACATAACCGCTAACCTGTCTGGACTGTACAATGCAAACTATATCCCATTATTTAAGTCCCTTATAACTGATATTAACAAAGGGAGAAAATATCCATTATCATGGACAGGGTGCATAAACGCCATTAAGATGAACATATTACCAAAAATATTATATCTATTCAGATCCTAACCTATACCAATTATTCCCAAAGAGTTGGAGATTTTTCAAAAATATATAACATGGGGCAGAGACCAGGAAGCCTGCCTGTGAGGTAAGAAAGAGATGGAGATTGCTCCCCTGTACACTAATTACAGTATAGTCTATTAGACGCTACCTCACAGGCCTACTCTACTACTACTCCCAGCATTCATAACACAGCCCCGAACACAAGGTGTATAAGGGTGCACCCAGCACAGAAGGGGTAGAACAGGAGAGGGTGCAAACAGACCCCTCTGAGGCCCTTCCACCCCCAACAATCCTCAGCTAGAGGGACCCTTACAAGCCCAAACCAGGCTCACGAACTTACAGAAGCCAATTCTACAGGGGCTCATAGAGGGGGCTCCAAAAGACCAAAGAGATCCAGGAGTCATACCCATAACAGGGGACCTCCCCCCTGGGCCCAAGAACCCTCACAGAAACCCACTGGTTCCAGGCACTTGACTGAAACAGGTCCCTGAAAACAATACAGCTCAGTCCCAGGAGCTGTTAAGTCCCTTAAGAAAAAACACTCACCCCAAAGGCAGCTACCAGGACATAACAGCACACAAGGAAATTGCAGCAGACAAAGGGTTAATCAAGCAAACGACACATGATTACAAAACTCTTTGTTTTTCAAACTTGATTACCAGCCCAAGGTTTTGCTTGTATAACAGGCTGTGCTAGTGGAACTCCGCTACCCTCTAGTGGACAAAACTCAATATTACCACGCAAGTGGGAAAAATCAACAAAAACTTACTCTCCAGCTACAAACTTTCAGGAGGTGGCTGAACCAGTTCCAGAACTTTTAATGGACCCAAAAAGATCTAACTAGGAAAGAGCCCTGGAACATAGGGACGCCAACATTTGCACTGGGACTAGACAAATGTTACCAGAAATTTGGTAACAACTCGAACTACAGCACTTTCACTGAGATGGCGGGTGTCGCCACAAGGAAGAACAATAAAGGGATCCAATCTTACTGCCTACCCAAACCTTCGGCAAGCTCTCCTACCAATAAAGCACCCATAGTCACAGTCCACGCAACAAAAAACTACGAAATGTCAGCACCTAGCACTAAAAGTGACATCCAGGACCTTAAGGACTTAATATCCAACTTCAGAGAGGAGGTCAAATCAGAGATCCGGCAGGTGACGACAGAACTATCCACAGAAATTAAGAAGGTGGATGATAAAACAACAAAACTGGAAACTAAAATTTCGGAAATAATGCAACATAACAACAAACTGACTGAGGAGAGCTTGGCGTTGAAGGACGAACAAGCCAGACAACAATTGCAACAGGAGGATCTGGAAAACAGATCAAGACGACAGAACATAAGACTGAGGAATGTGCCAGAAACGGTAAAAGACCTACACGCATACCTTAGCGATCTATGCGAATTTCTCCTCCCTAACATGCATCCGGAAAACTTGAGGATGGATCGGTTCCACAGAGCCCTAGGCTTCCGTTCATCTCCGCAAGAACGACCAAGAGACATCATTGCCAGATTCCACTACTACTCCACCAAAGAATTATTCATGAAGGCCGCAAGAAAAGGCATTCCTCCCATCGAGGGGCACACACCGCTGCTTTTCTCTGATTTAGCCCCGGTTACCCTTGCCAAAAGGAGTCAACTGAAACCGGTTCTGGACTGTATCTTGGCTCAAGGATGAAGGTACACATGGGGTTTCCCTTTTCGCCTCAATATCTCCAAGGAAGGAAAATTCTTCACGGTTAGAACACTGGAGGAGGGCATCAACTTGCTGGTGGAATGGAACATCAAAGTCACTGAGAATCTGCTGTCAACAGAAAACCCAAGAGCGAGAAGTCCTCCCATGAACAAAGATACAGACTGAATACAATGAGTTGTCACCTATTTTGTTTTTTTCTTATGTATTCTCTCACTTCTTCTCTCTCTCTCTTTATTTCCAAGCTAACCTGACAAACAAAGCTAACTGAATCATTTAACGTCTAGGTTCATTAAGATAGCACCCGCACCAGTGTAAGTTCTAATATACACTATAGACAGTTAACCCAGGCCGTAAAGGCATAATCTTCACACACCTAGAAGGCGTCCCTAAGGGCGCTTACAAATAGACTGCCACAAACCCCAACAGTAGGGACAGTTTAGGCGGACCAATTCAGTGTCAGTTTAGAGACACTAACAGGCCCACCAGTAAAATCCGAAGAGGACAGCAAACGCTCTCCTCATAGAAGTTTAAATTACCACACCTTAGTTAAGTAAGGATCACGATAAAGTTCAAATATACTAAGAGCTTTCCTGACCAACAGCGAGATATTTAAACAGACTCACGAACTTAGCCACCTTACCCAGGGTTAACATAGGGAACTCCACTGGAGGAGAAATAGGAATTAGCTCAGTTACTGAGCCAAGATTTTATAATCCCAAGGGATTGGGTACAGTCAGGTTGTCTCACAATCTGTTGTCTCTTTTCCTTTGAGTACAGGTACTCTTCCACACAGCTAGCTGCTGAGCGGTCTTCGGGGCGGAAACCAGCAGGAGGCACAAGATAACGAAGTCACAGACATCCCGAAAGGTGAGATAGCCAATTGCACGCACCAAAAGGTCATACACCTCATTAAGAAATATGGACATTGTCATTGCGTCACATAATGCTCATGGGCTAAACGAACCAGTCAAGAGGGGGGTAGCCTTGAGAAACTACCAAAAACTAAATCTAGATATAGTAATGATTCAAGAGACTCACTTTAGAAAACAAGCAGTGCCAAAATATTGGGGGGGAGTCTTTACCCAAGCATTCCATTCTACCGCGGATACCAAACAAAAAGGAGTCACTATTTTGTTCCACAGAAGACTCAACTTTCAGTTAAGTAAAATTCAAAAAGACAAAGATGGCAGGTTTATAGCAGTACATGGGACAATACACGAACATAAGGTTTCATTCTTGAACATTTACGCCCCGAACACAGTACAAACGCCATTCTTTCAAAAGATACAGAAACTCACAGATAGCTGGGAAGACGGGCTTAAGATAATAGGAGGAGACATGAACGCGGTCCTAGACCCGCTCAAAGACAAATCAAACGACCTAGGTTCACAAAAAATCCCCACGGCGACCAAAACACTAAAAAATCTCCTAAAATCAAACTGCATGATTGATACCTGGAGAAACATGAACCCCACGACAGACTCACGAGAATGTAATAAGATACAAGCAAGAACTAAACACTATTTTAAGAGGGAAAATGGTCACTATCCTACAGCGAACTGAAGCTAAATTCTTCAGATACGCAAACAAACCCGATAGGATGCTGGCCACAAGACTAAGAGAAAAAAGAGCAAACTCATTCATAGCCAAAATAATCACCAAAAATAGGGAGACAGTTTTTAAACCGGATCAAATAGTAAATGAATTCAGACATTTTTACGCAGACCTTTATAGCAAATCACCCGAATCAGGCACCCCAACCCATAAACTAGAAATTGAAAATACATTAAGCAAACTAACAATACCCCAATTAGACTCTACCAAAGCCGAATCACTCTTAGTGCCCATCTCGGTCGAGGAAATACAAGATGCGATCAAATCCACAAAAGCACACGGGGCCCCAGGGCCAGATGGCTACTCTAACCTCTATTATAAACACATGAGCGACCTACTTAGCCCCACCTTACACAAACTATTTAACAGCTTCTTAGCAGGTGGAAGAATTAAACCGGAATTCTTAGAGGCTAAAATAATACTTATTCCTAAACCGGGCAAAGATCCAGCCCAATGTGCTAGCTATAGACCAATATCTCTGATCAACACAGATTTAAAATTATACACCAAAATCTTAGCGTCCAGACTAGCGAACTTGTTACCTGAAGTGATACATCCGGACCAGGTAGGGTTCATTAAGGGGAGAGAAGCGCCAGACAACACCAGAAAAATAATTGACCTTATTGACATAACCAAAAGTGATGGAGGGCACGCAATGGTGTTGGCACTTGATGCCGAGAAGGCATTTGATAGGTTAGATTGGACATTTATGAAAGCCACACTAAACAAATTCTGAATTCCGGAGGGTTTTCTACGAAGCATAACATCATTATATTCAGAACCGACTGCGCAGGTTACATACCAAGGACACAACTCACTAAAATTCAACATCACGAGAGGGACAAGACAGGGGTGCCCTTTATCACCACTCTTATTCGCCCTTAGTATAGAGCCCCTAGCAATTGCCATTCGTCAGCACACGGACATATCGGGTATACGAGTCGGCACGATAGATCATAAAATAAGCCTTTTTGCCGATGACATCCTGCTAACAATATCCAATCCCCTGATCAGTCTCCCCAATCTATTCAAACTTCTGTCTAGGTTTGGCCCACTGTCAGGTTTCAAAATTAACACAAGTAAAAGCATAGCCCTTAATATATCACTTCCTCCCTCCACGGAAAAACTACTGGCCAATAACTTCCCAATAAAATGGGCCCCGAATTCTATCAACTACCTAGGCATACAAATAACAAAATCAACTAAGACCCTATATGAAGCAAACTACCCAACCCTCATTAAACAACTAACTAGAGACCTACACAGGTGGTCAGAACTAAAGATTTCGTGGTTAGGAAAGCTACATGCCGTCAAAATGAACGTACTCCCCAAACTGCTCTACCTGTTTAGAACTATTCCTATCTCGATATTAGCGATAGACCTGAAAAAAATACAAAAATTATTAATGAGTTTTCTGTGGAACAACAAAAAACATAGAATTAACAGAGAAACAACCACTGCGACCAAGAGGGATGGTGGGCTTGGATTTCCAGACATTTCCAGGTACTTTAAAGCAGCTAGATTAGCACAACTAGTAAAGTGGTATATCAAGGACTCCCCCCCGGTATGGGTTCAATTAGAAAAACACATACTAGGGTCCAATGATTTAATCATGCGCCAATTACTATGGCTCTCAACTCAGCAGGGCTTCAAGTTACCCCAATCAATCCCATCCAGTGTGAGGCACTCAATTAACTTATGGAAGGATATAAATAAGAGGAACAGGCTACTTGGCCCAGAGTCAGGGCTCAGCCCCTTATGGCCACTGTCAACTAACCCCAAAATAAACTCTAATGCTCAATACAGATGGTGGATTGATAATAATTGCTCAATAGCGGCAGATTTACCGGTTGTTAACCAAAAATGGTCCACCACCGCCTTCTTAGAGGACAAACTACTACCTCCGGGGGAATGGCTTAACCTACTCGCTATAAATCAAAGATTAATTCACATCACTAAGAATAAAGGAGGGCAAAATACATCATTATTCGAAAAATGTTGCATTAAATTCCCGGGAGGGAAAGGGAACATCTCCATAATTTACAACCATTTAAGCGAGTTAGTCACGCCCCCTAAATTACACTATGAGTCAGCATGGGAAACTGACCTCAACATACAATTAGACAGAGACCAATGGAACAGCATTCGGAAACAAGCAAAAATCACATCACTTAACGTAATTATGAAGGAAAACGCCTATAAAGTTATCATGAGGTGGTACTTAACTCCAGTAAGAATGCACATAGGAAACCAGACGATTAGCGACACCTGCGAAAGGGGCTGCAACCAGAAAGGGACTCTAATCCATAAACTATGGGAATGCCCTATGATTAGAAATACCTGGGTGGACACTTACAAAACCCTGGAGAATTTATGGGGTCAAAACTATCCCATGAGACCAGAAGAGGCCATTCTGGGTTTACCGGTAGAAGGGATGTCCAACTCAGAACAATTCCTAACCAACCAAATTTTCTTAGCAGTTAGGATAGTAGTAGCCGGCCATTGGAAATCACCCACCCCATTGTTTGAAGTAGTCTTAAACAAAATTGAGTTTGTTCGGTCCATGAGCATTTTGTCCGCTGAGGTTGACCATAACTACAAACGCTGGGCCTCCTGCTGGGCCGCCTGGGAGACAAGACGAGGCAGATGAATAGGGTGAGTGACACTTTTTCCCTCCAAAGGAGCTATTAAGGGAACCATATCAGGAGTTGTCTTAACTTACCCAACACCATTAGCCTCATACAGTAACCTAAACACAGAGTTCGCAACATATTAGTGGAAACCAACCAAGCTCAAGACAACAGATGGTCAGGAATCCAAGTTCATAAAAAAAAATTCCCATAGTTATGGGACTTTATTACATATAGTTTTTTTTATTTTTATTAGTATTAAGTTAATTGAAAGCTAATACCAGCTATTATATTTCCAGAAAAACGGAAAAAGAGAGGAGTTTTGGGCAGGCAGATGACATACTAGAAACCAGATATGTGAAACACGTTTATTGTTAATTTCTACTTACCATCACAAATGTTTTTGCTGGACTATGTTGTATGTCTGACCTGTCTAATAAAAATCAATTTAAAAAAAACAATATATAACTAGATTTATATGGAATAATAAAAGAGCAAAAACAGCCCATGCACACATATTCAGAAATAAAAAAAACAGGAGGGCTGTCATGCCCTAAATTAAAATTATATTATAATGCGGCCCAGATCAAATTCATAACCCAAGCACCATCCAGTGAACAACAACCAGCCTGGGTATTTCTGGAAAATTACCAAATGAAACCCCAAACATGGGAATCCGTTATCTGGAATCCATCAATCCCTCCACATATACTGAAATATAACAACCCTATAATAAAGCTTTTGATAACTCACTGGAAAAGGGCTAACTCAAAAAATCTATTAGCAGCGAGATTAACAGAACTAACCCCTACACTTACATCTCAACCTTTTTGCGACAGTTTGAGAGAGGATTCTAAAAATGTATGAACAACAGCTAAACTTGACAAATTAGGTACTATAATACCCCACTCAAGGAGCATTACAATTATTGTAAAATAAAACATTTAGTGACCACATTAATAAAAAAATGGGGTAAACCGCAAACCAACTGGTTATCCCTTATATGCAGCAAAGCCCCACTAACCAGAGGTGTCCTTGGATCTATTTACTCTATACTAAATGCTCCGACTACAAATTTCAAAACTAACTTTATGAAACAATGGGAATCAGACATGGGAACTCAATGGGATCCACATACGTGGGAAAAAATCAGCACAAATATAAGCAAAGGCTCACAAAATTACAGTCTACTTGAAACTTCTATAAAGGTACTGCACAGAGCTTATCTCACACCTGATATATTACATAAAATGAACACACATACATCTTCAAGTTGCTATAGACTATGTCAAACTACAGGTACATTTCTCCACACTTGGTGGGAATGCCGGATAGTTCATAACACTTGGACCAAAGTCATGGAATTGGCATCTAACATTTTGAAGACAACAATACACCCTTTGATAGACATCTGCATATTGGGAGACTATTCTCCTCTACTACAAAAGCAACATAATAAATTGCTCCAATTGCTGCTTATGGCCACGAAAAGCTACATTGCAAAAAAATGGAAAACACCACAACATCACCTCTATGAAATAATACATAAACTAAATGTAATAATGATTAATGAAAAAAATAGTCTTGTCATATCCAATACATATCCAATATTTACAGAAATATGGGATGTATGGATCAATTCCCCATACTTAATCACAATCATATAAAAATTACAAATATCACAAAACAAACACTAAAAACTGATATTAAAACTGGCTGAATTTATAACCTCTCGGAGTGGAAAGCAGAAGGTTAACAGGTACAGATTCAATGACAACTTTATTGACAAAATTGTAATCTGGAGTTCAAACCCATTAGGACGAAAGAAAGAAACAAAATCAACTATGACTCACTTGTCCCCGCCCACCTGAATGTTAGGGTTAGTTCAGATTATTTTAATATGTTTTAGGTTAATTTAGTGAATATGTTATATTGAATATATAGCTACAGTCAAACGGAGAAAAGAAAAAAGGAAAAAACTGGAGCAAGGTCAAAGTTAAACAAAAGAATTAGAACAACAACATTTTTTTTTATACAAAGACTTTCAGGTTTTATTAAATGCTGTTTATGACATGAATGTTTAAATTTACAAGTATGAAAAATTTTATGAAATATGACTGTGAAAGCTAAAGATTAATGATAAAAAAAAAAAGAATCCTATTTCAATTTAAACCTGGAAAAAACATCTTTACACAGAGATATTCAAATGGAAATAAATATATATATATATATATTTATATTTATATATATATATATATATATATATATATATATATATAAAACCTGCTTCCAGCTCAGAGTTCCGAGAAAAACAGTTATTACACTGTATTCTGGGAAGTTGAGCTGGGACAGACAAATATGCCCACAAATGCCTCGCTCTTCATTCCGTAGCCATCATCAAACATGGCTTCCTTTAAGCTTATGCATGCTGTATTACACAGCTTTAATGCAAAGCCAAGGTTGGAATAAATATATATACCAGCTACTTGCCCATCATTTTTGACAGGAATAACATTTTAAGGCTGGGAATGCTGTACCTTCGGCGATCATCAGTGGGCTCTCCCTCCATCTACTGTAGGAAATTGCCCGTCAAAAACGACAGGAGTAAAATTGTAAGGCTAGCAATGCTGTTTGCCACACAATGCAAGGCTATGGGCCCTCTGAGCACCTTCAGCGCTCATCACGTGGCTTGCAATGAGCGCCTTCGGTGCTCATTGCAAGCCTCTGCACCCCTGTGTAGTTTTTAGACTTCGGGCTTGAGTGTTACTGACTTGGGTTAAGAGTTACTGCCTTGTGTTAAATGTTAGCGGCTTGTGTTGTTACTGGCTTTTTTACGTCCTTCGGGCTAGTTTTACGTCTTTGAGGCTAGTTTTACGTCAATGGGCCGCGTTTTCATCGTTTTTTTGGCAGCCATTTTCTTTCTCGCTTAGGTGATTTTCGTTTGTGAAAAAATGACAAATATGCATCAAATTAAAGCTGACTCACAGGCTCCCTGGCTCTCCCACTATGGTGTGTGTAAGTTAATCTGAGGCATATTTGTTGTTTTTCTCATGTCTTTTCAGTTCAGTGGTTCGGCCGTTAAAGTCGTAATTTTGCGAGGCACACAGTCCTAAGTCCCGCATGCCTCAACTGCTAGCCTTGCTATGTCCCATGTGCTACAACTGCTTGACTCGCTTTGCAAGGCAAGCAGTGCAATGAACATCTTTGGCGCTCATTGCAGCCTAAGTCCCGCATGTTCGACGGTTCGCTTGCAAAGAGTGATCAACATCGCAAACGTGACACACACTGACAACTGTATATATGATTTAAAAAGTTGCATCTTAAAGTCTACAACTCCTTGGATTTTAACTGACTTGTTCTTTGAGAGGCAATCAAAAAAGACAAAAGAAGCTGACCTAGATATGACCATTTCAAAACATATCCCATTATTCATACAAAATTAAAATACCCTGATCAATATTTAACAACTCAATACCTAATTCAATTAATATTCAATCCCAAACATTTTCATAAACAATTCACTTTCATATGCAAAACCACTAATATCAAATTCAAGTCATATTTCACCATTTCAAACGTCTTTACCAAACCAAACCCCCACCCAAAGACAGTTCCTTGAAAAGATAATGGTTTTCTACAACCAAATTAGAAAGCGAGAGCCCTGTGGAAGCATCCTCCTAAGTCATGAAACACATATGGGTTTGTTGGTGATCTGCTTGGCCAAAGTTTAAAATTTTTTGTTACTATGAATTACTAGCGACTTGCCCGTCAAAAATGACGGCAATAAAATTTTAAGCCTGGCAATACCGTTTGACACACAACATGAGCACTTTAGGCGCTCATCGTGAGCCTCTCCCCCGTCTACTTTACAGGTCTCGCGATGAGCGCCTCAAAAATTATGCAATCAAATTTGAAGCCTGGCAATGGTGTTTGCCACACATTGCAAGCCCCCCCCCCCCCCCTCAACCTGTCTGCCTCGCGATGACAGCCTTTGGATCTCATAGCAGGCCTCGCAATGAGTGCCTTTGGAACTCATAGCGAACCCCCCTCTACTTCCTCCCCATGTCTCTTTCCCCCCTCCACCTGTGTCTCTTCCCCCCTCCCCTGTGTCTCTTCCCCCCCTATGTCTCTTCCCACCCCTCCCCTGTGTCACCTTTTCTGCCCTCTCCCTCCCCCGTGTCTCTTTTCCCCCACTTCTTCCCTTGTGTCTCTTCCCCCCTCTCCCTCCCAGGTGTCTCTCCCCCGTGTCTCTTCCGCCTCTCCTTCCGCTGTGACTCTTCTCCCCTCTCCCTCCCCTGTGTCTCTTCCCCCTCTTCTCCCTCCCCTGTGTCTCTTCCCCCTCCTCTCCCTCCCCTGTATGTCTTCCCCCTCCCCTGTGGCTATTCCTCCCTCCCTTGTGTCGCTTCCCCCCCTCCTCTGTGGCTATTCCTCCCTCCCTTGTGTCTATTCCCCCTCCTCCCTTGTGTCTATTACCCCCTCCTCTGTGTCTCTTTCCCCCCTCCTCTGTGTCTCTTTCCCCTCTCCTCTCCTGTGTATCTTCCCCCTCTCCCTCCCCTGTGTCTCTTCCCCCCTCCTCTCCCTCTATTGGGTCTCTTCCCCCCTCCTCTCCCTCCGTTGTGTCTATTCCCCCCTCCTCTCCCTCCTCTGTGTCTCTTCCCCCTCCTCTCACTCCCGATGTCTCTCCCCCCCTCCTCTCACTCCCATGTGTCTCTTCCCCCTCCTCTCCCTCCCCTGAGTTTCTTACCCCCTTCTCTCACTCCCCTGTGTCTCTTCCCCCCTCCTCTCACTCCCCTGTGTCTCGTCCCCCCTCCTCTCCCTTCCCTGTGTCTCTTCCCCCCCTTTCGCTTCCATGTGACTCTCCCCACTCCTTCCCTGTGTGTCCCTTCCTGTGTCTCTTCCTCCCTTCTCTTCCTCCCATGTCTCTCGCTCCCTCCTTCCCCGCAAGCATGACGACATATCGTAGTTTGACAATTATAATATGTGATTAACAAATAATTGGAACCCTCACAAGTCCAGACATAAATGTTGACAGGACCATGGGTGTAGGAGTCCAAAAAACTCTAGGGGGATAATACAACTCTACTCCAAAAAAGGGAAGCAGGGCAGATTTATATTTATATTACTAGTGAATTGCCCGTCAAAAAATGACGGTCATAAAATTGTAAGGCAGATAATGCTGTTTGCCACACAATCTAAGGCTTTTGGTCTTCTGAGTACCTTTGGCGCTCATTGCGAGCCTGTCCCCTTGTGTACTTTTGCTCCTCTGAGCACCCTCGGCGCTCATTGTGAGCCCGCGCTCTCCTCTGCTATTTTTATTTTTTATATATATATTTTTTTAAATAATTAATTCATTCATGAATGAATTAATTAAATAATAAATTAATATACTTTGCCTATTTCTAATTAATATATCCAGCAATCAATATCCTGAAGAGCTAACAATCTCTTTTGATTTTCCTGCAGCATACAATGTAAATTGGACTGTTGCTGACCTGAGGAGAAAGTGTCAGCAATGTGGCAAGTGTGCAGTATAAAACGACTGCGTGCCCGAGGCGAAAGCATTTGTTTAGTTGGGTAAAGCGCCATTTTAGAATGACAATGTTATTAATTGCAAGATAGTGTTGTAAAATGGCGTTGATTGTGTATGTGTTCTGCGGCTGTCGAGTATTTTCCGTCCTTCCTAATAGTGTATTGTGTACTGGTGTTTTGCGTGGTTAGGGGTTGTGTATCTTCGTTTTCATTATTTTCCTCAGAAATTTTTTTTGTCGCTTAGGAGATTCTCGAGTGCCGAAACTCTAAAAAACTTGGTTTAAATTTGCGTGCAACCTCACTCCCAGACGTCCTGGCTGTCCCCCCGTGCTATGTGTGATGTTTTTTCTTTTTTCTTTTCTTTGTGTTTTTGTTGTTTTGGGATGTGAGCGGTTCAGCCGTTAACTTTGTATTTTTTCAACCTCTGATTTTTTTTTCTATGTCCCGCGGCTCGTATTTTTAAGTCCCTCTTTCCTTTGCAAAGTGTTACGGACCGTAATTTTTCAATGCAGTTTTTTCAAACTGCTACCGGTTTCGCATTCTGAATTGTATAATTGAGATTTCTCTTGATCTGTAGTCACGCGGGTCGTAGGGAGTTTGGCACTGCCTAAGTCGTGCGGGGTCATAAGGATGAGCGCCTATGTCACTCATCTCCACCAGTGCAAAGAGCGCCTTTGGCAGTTGCGCCGGGTTTGCTGCACGAGCCTGCAAGCGTTAGCAACAACCCGCAATGCTCACAATTATATATGTGATATATATATATATATATAAATATATATATATATATACTGTATATAAATGTACAGAGCATATAAAATGTGAATACATTGGATATAGAAGAAACTGTATATAACAGGATTATTATATTAGCTTATAATACCCATATAAGATTGGATTTTATTCGTACAAAAGTTCTGATATTACCATACCACTTTACAATATATCAGGTGTTTTTTCACATTTAATGGAATTTTCGAGTGGTGTATGTTGGTTGGACACTATATATATCCGCACCTTTTGGAGGTGAAAATATGAGGCTAAAACTGTTTCTTTGTTTTTTGCAGTATGAATGTACATATTTTTTTTTAAATATTTTTCTTAGTTGTTTCTGGACAATAGAGTGTCATATTTGATTAGTACCTAGTTGGCCTGATGATTGTGTGTTTATACAGCTACAGATAGTTGGAGGGGCACACCATAGCCTCTGAGTTATGAGGTCTCTGTTTTCAGACATTATAGAGGGCACTATTAGGGTTACCAGTTAGTTTGTGGATATCACCTTGGCTCGTCAGTGAGAAAGTTTTGTTTAACAAAACACTGAGAAAATTGGGCAGATTATTGCAAGAAGTTGAATAGGTATCCAAGTTGTTTTATGACATAACCATTATAATCAGGCTTAGTTGTGTGGTTTGGATCATCTAAGCACTGTTTGAGTCCACTACTTCCCCTTACATATCTGATTCAAATAGGGGAGAGTTATATGGTATTGCAAGGAAGCAGCTATTGTTGTTAATACGGCGTCTTGGGGACTTTTAATAATTTGCAAATACATTTCCAATAGCACTGGAACCACAGTAATTATCATTGACATTATGAAGTAATGTGTATATATATATATATATAAATATATATATATATATATATATATATATGTATATATATATATATATATATATATATATGTGTAGATGTATATGTATATATATATATATATATATATTTTTTTTTTTTTTTCTAATATAAGTATATGTATATATATATATACAATGTATCTCACTCTTTCAATCCAAAAATAGCAATTTTATACATTGCTCCCTTAAAGCATATGCCCCCTGTGTTAAACAGCTTTTAAGCAAAGCACCAGTTGGATTTTGCAGGAGCAAAGAATCACTCACATACAGAACTGTTTCAAGCTATTGGCTATCATCAGTGTGAGGCAGATTCTGGTTTGTGCGGTAGATTTTTGTAGTATTGGGTATTCCACAACAATCATTTAGTATATTGTGAGCACTAGAGTTAGAAAATCTCTCCACCTTACAGAGTACAGAAAATGAATAATATATTAGTAATGTCACTTGCATGTCTAAAAAGCGGGGACACGCAAATGTGAAAACAATGAATCTCACTCTTTCAATAAAAAAATTGCACTTTTATACATTGCTTTCTTAAAGCATATGCCTGCTGTGTTAAACAGCTTTTAGGCAAAGCACCGGGTTGGGTTTTGCACAAACCAAGAATCATTCTTTCTTTTTGCACCGGGGCCCCTCATGCACTCGCTCTACCACAGCTAATGATCTTCAGCTAAACAGGTCTATTATCTAAATAAAGAAATTTTTTAAAGCAGCAATTTGTTTATTCTAGGATGAAGCTAAAATTTCTTGTTATTTTCTTATCACATTTGTTGGTAAGATTCAAAAGCAAATATATTTTACCAATAGCTGTACCTGCCTACACTGACAGTCTGTTCCGCTTGTCTTTTCTTAAATCTCTAAATGAAGCAAAATACATGTTCCTAACACATGACCTACTCGAACCATTGGTCACCAATGACACAAACTGAGATACATACTGGCTCAATTACAAAGCCTGAAATTTTAAAAAGGTTATGTAGACCTTTTGTATTCACTGGGACTTTCCTGGAATTTCTATAACAATAGAGGAATTTGCTCTTAAAATACTGTCCATTCAACAGAGGGATATTTTGGTGTTTGTGAAGAACAGATGATCTTTCTCCCAACTGAGAAACAATCACTCCAAAAGAGTTACAGTTGGGAGGTATGTATGCATGTACTTATTTGTATATGAATATTCTAAATGCATATTATGAATATCAATTACATTTTGATGATTAATGTTGGCATGTAGTAAAAATTACAAACTGATATCTAAGCCAAATATGGGAAATCAAACCAAATACTTATCACATTTTTTCACATATGTGTGAGCATCAATATATGCTAATTACCTCTGTTAAAAAAAGCATATCAGATCAGTTGTTCATTACATATGCCGCCAGAGTCTTATGACCTCTTAATGAAATGGCATGGAAAAACGTTAATTTCCGTTTCCATATGATTTAAAAGAATGTATTAACCTACACATGTATTTTGATAGTGCTCACTTACATGATTTCATTTGCATGTCCCGCCCAGTTTTCCCAGAGTGCAGTGCATATACTGTATTTCTGAGAAATTTAAGCAGGAAATAGGTTTTTATTAACTTATTTTTTTAAGACATTCAAACAGAATGGCTAAAAAACCTATTATGCTTCTTCTCCCACCTGATTTATTTAAATATGAGTCAGCTTGATAACCACCTGAAACCTTACCAACATGTTGAATGAGATAAGTTGATAAGGAAAAGGCTGTTTTCATTGAGCCCTCTTCTACTGAAGAATTGCTTGTCATTCACCGTTACTTGTGGAAACATTTTTCCAGTTTATATTTCTCAAATTGAAATCTACTTCCACATATATTCTCTTGTCTCCCTGATAAATTCCCTTTTCAAAGTATTGATGGTGTGTTTTTTAAGATTAATATTTTATTAGATGTTTGAACTCAATTAGAAAGATCCTCTGGGGTTTTCTCAAATGTCATCTCACCCAACAAACCAGAATGACTGTAGAGGAAAGAAGTCCTAGGTGTTTCATGTACATTGTAGCCAACTACGAGGAATGCAATACCCACAGACTGATCATTCAAATTATGAATTATAGGGTTAATTAAGTGCCTATGGGGGTCTGTATTGACCCCCATGAGTTATAGGGTTAATTTTAGTTGCCTGGGATTAATATTTTTTAGTGCGAGTCCTTTCAGGACCTGTACAGTCCTTTAAGGACCTGCGAGGCGGAAAATAAAAAATAGAAATGCAGTGGGGTCACGATCGGTGTCGATCGGGGACCCCCGCTGCAAGGGGTTAATGTGGGGGGGCTGTCGGGGTCCCTATGGACCCCTGCAGCAAGGGGTTTATGTGGGGACACTTCGGGGGTCCCGATGGGGACCCCCAGCATAAAGGGGGATTAATTTTAGGTGCAGAGGCCGGGATTAGTAATAGTGTGCCGCGGGCCCTTTAAGTAGCCGCAGCGGCGAATTTAACATTTTTAAATGCAGCGGGGGCCTGATCTATGCAGATTGGGGACCCCTGCTGCAAGGGGTTAATGTGGGGACACTTCGGGGGTCCAGATGGGGACCCCCAGCATAGAGGGGGGTTAAATTTTTTTGCCGCGGTCAGGGGTTAGTAATAGTGTGCTGCGGGCCCTTTAAGGAGCCGCGGCAGGTTTTTTTTTTATGTAGCGGGGGCCTGATCGGTGCCGATCGGGGACCCCCGCTGCAAGGGGTTAATGTGGGGGGTGCTGCAGGGGTCCCGATAGAGACCCCTGCAGCATGGGGATGTGTATAGGGAGCAGGGGGGGCCTTACACTGCTGTCTCGGGCTGCTCCGAGGCAGCACGTAGAGGCTTTAGGATCCCTTGCTAGCACTTTTTGTGCTCGTAGGGATTCTTCCGAGATGCGAGAATCGCTCATAGATTAATTGCTGCGTTTGACTCCGTAGCTCTCTCGGAGCCTATTCTCGGCCATTTTGCGAGGACCGAGTAAACTACGGGGGAGAATTTAATGAGGCCCAAAGTTTCTGACAATCATTGAATTACTTACCTTTTATAATATACGATAGACCTGTCTATATAGAAAGATTTCCTTATCCCAGCTCTTCAGCCTCACAGTGTTGTGATTTAAAGGTGTTGTAAAATATAACTAGAAAGGTTATAGACCTAAGTTATTTTGTATAGCACATTTTCCTAACCCCAGCCTGCTTACTATTGTGTAGCTGTAGCATATGAGCTAACTAATAGTGACCTTATTGAGAACTTTCTCTGGTCTGTTAACTCTGTATAACAAGTCATTTCTTGTACATTTGGTCTTATACATTTATTTAATACCTTGTGGATTTTAAATTATAAATAAAAAATATATTTAAAATATTTTTGTTTGTGTGACATAAATTAGTAAATAATTGTTGGTAAAGCATGGAAATAACCAGTACCATCTCTGTCATATACTGTTTTTACGCAATGCTTTACAGCATTCTATAATTTATTCATGATAAGGGTATACAATTAAGGCAACATTTAAGGGTGATTCAGATTATTTTGTGTACCCTGTATACACTATAATTTTCTGTCACATTACACAAGTGTGCATTTTTTAGACTTTATCGGATAAGGAATTTAACTAGTTATAAGGTGAGCTGTCCTTCTTGGTTACTATGATTCTCATAATACATACTTAACAAAGAAGTGTCTTTTTACTTGAACTACAGTAGTCCTTTAATTATTCTGTCATTGTAACGCCTGAGCTTGTTTACCATCCATTTAAGTCTATCCTCCAATAGATAATATTGTCATATTAATTTAATCATGTCTTTTATGCTTTTCACTACTCTTCTTTAATCGGAGAAGTCCTTAAAGCTTCCGACTACTAAGAAATGACCCACTTCATATTTAGAGTGATATTTATGTCATCACATACATCACTTCTTTTGGCATACATACTTCACACGTTACCTCAAACATAATTCATTGAATGCATTGTACAGATATAAAGTCTAAGATTAATCCAGAAAATGTACTCTGTTCCATGTGTACAAATGCTCATAGTCATGTAAAGTAGCTTCCAGAACTAACTTCAGTAATTGCTAGAGATGATTAGGATTTGGTGGTTATTACAGAATCTTGATATAATTAATCACACGAATAAGACATAGTTATACCTAGTTAGAGGTTATTCAGGAAATACAGACTTGGTAAAAGGGGAGAAGGTGTTGTAAAAGAAAATATTAAAGTCAATTTAGTTTAGAATACTGTAGAAAATATTAAAAGCATTTGTGTGATATAGAAATACAAGAATGTGCAAAAGCTGGCCTGCTGCTCAAAGTTAAAAAGAAGAAGATCATGCAAATAGCCATCTCAATTCGACAAAGGTGTGTTAAAGGCTGAGATGGGTGGATGAAGATAATAAATAAGCATGAGCTTGAGGGATTAAAGATGTGTCTGGCATGTCTGTAGGGTCACAGAGAGTCAAACATGACTGAATGACTAAAAAATAACAAATGAAAGACAAACACAAACTTTTAGGATAGGTGTCATTTTAAAGCTTCTGGGCAACATGAGGAATTAGATAGAGGACTAGTGGAAGAAATAGCTAAAATGACAATAAAGGTTGAGGTAATAGTAAAAGGAGATTTTAATTTGACTGATATGGACTGGAAGATTCCGATTGCTGGGTCAGCGAGGAGAAATTATATTCTACATTCCTCCAAATTTTCATTGTTTACACAATTAGTTAAGGAACCTACTTGAAAGAAAGTTACATTCTATTTAATACTCACAAATTGGCGATATAATTTCAGATGCATTTGTAGGTAAGGTACTGATCGCCAGTTAGCATTGTTTTTTTAATAGTAAAGCCTGTGCCTAACTAAACAAAAGACTTATAGCCTCATTCAATGTGAAACACGCATCTCAAGATATAATGGCTGAAAGTCTTCGAGCGTGCTGTGGGCTCGCAGTCTGCTACAAATCGGTGCTATTCAATTGAACAAGCCCGCAAGTTACGGGCCGAAAGCTGAAACCGAAAACCATGCACTGGTATGTAGCATTTCAGGGCAGGAACATGATAAATTAACCAAGACCGTAACCACCCATTTTGAAACAGTCAATAGAAAATGAGACCGTCATCATTACGTCAGTCTAAGATGGAGGTTACATGCCAAATGTAAATTAGCGTTTAGAGGTCCGATATGCGATCGGACTCTCAAAACTGCAAAAGACAAATTAATAAAAATGAATGCTGATACTGTTCTAGTCCATGTGGGTGGCCTGATATATATTAACTCATTGACTCCCGAGATTGATATAACCCCGAAATTAAACTGAAAATAAAATATTTTTTTATTGATAATTTGCGAGCTTGAGACTGTTGTGCAATTAATTCTAATGTCTTCCCTCTCTTTCCCCGTCATTTACAGTGCAGTATTGATTATTTATTTGCTTTTACAGTGCTTCTTATATGTCTTTAACCCCTTTGCGGATCATCTCTAGTACTATTAGGATTTTCTTCTACATTTGCCGTTTACGGGTGTGAAAACGTTTGCGGTCTTGAGTAATTGTAGCAATTAAACTGAGATTTGTGATTTTAGCAATCATAACTGTTGTGAAATATCAAAGGCTTAGATGGGGTGTAAGTTATAAATTTCAAGCCGGAAACCCGTAGACCGTTTGCGGCTCGCAAAAAGACGCCAATTGAATAGCATAATAACGTATGGCCTCTATTACGGGCTACTGTAACTTAGCCTTTGCTCAATTGAATGAGGCTCTTAGAATTTCAGAAAACTGAGTTATCTAACATGGAAAAATATTTTGACAGAGCAAACATTTTGATTGAATGTGAACTGTTAAAATATCTGACACAAGAAATTGGAGATGCTACCTGGCATGACTACATTGTTTAGTGACTGTAATATTATAAGTAATTATGGAAATGGCCAAGGGCGCATGACATTGTTGCATTGTGTTCACATATAAGTGTTGTTTGTTTATATGTTTCCTGTGCATTGTTATCATGTATACTAGTTATAATATGTTATATTCAATAAATGTTCATTCCTAGTTTCACATATCCCCTGTGTGAGGCTGGTATTATGTTTGTATCCTGAATTGGGGAGTGGTCTTGTTGGAGGCCACTAGTAGCATGTATCCAGTATTCCTTGCCTGTACCTTTGGTCATTGTCCTCTTCAGAAGCCATCTTTTGAACCACAGAGAACAAGAACCACAGGATTCTGCTGGGGTAGGTTTGAACTGGGTTCATATCAAGCCCCCGTGAAGAAGCAGATTGTGACACTACCTGTGATAGCACACGGATAAAATGGTTCTACAGGAGTCTGACAAACTTGTATGAGTATCTTATCTTATCTTATCTTAATAAGTACAAGGGTTCTAAATCAAACAGCTAAATAAGTTAATAAATAGAGTTTAACAGAAACATATAGTCATAGTTAAGACAAAATACATGAAAGATTACAGTTATAAAACAAAGGGGGATAAACAAACAAAACCAACAAATCCAGAGAACATGGACAGTTTTCTGTTCAATAAGAATCATGGGACTAAATAATAACCTTTTCTGTTGCTTGTCCAAGCAAAAAGGACACAAAAGTCTTATCGCAGACTACTTTTTAGAGTTTCTGGCTCTACTTCATGGCAACATGCCAACCCCTGGCATCTATGTATGTGATCTCCACTGAAAGTATTTCTGAAAGTATTGCTCCTCCTACATTGAAAGTCATTACCTATAACAAATGTAGTAAAGCCATCATACGACCATCTAAACAACCCACTTGGCTATAAGACCATATTGTCTGGTGTCTTGTTGACATAATTCAATGGGCTCTGAGCTACATCACAAGTATCCTGTAGCTACCTCATACTGTATTAAGTATTTTCAGAAAATGTAAACATCTGGTACTCTAGAGAACTGATAACCATTTGAGAACAAAAAAGTAGCTTGTAGAAGGTACAAGAGATTAGAGAATTCTATAAAACCAAACAGTGACAGGAAAAACAAGTTATCAAATGTTCCAAGGCCCACACACAAGAGAAAAGCACATATTCAATAAAAAAAGAAGTTGACCAATTTTCTTTAGGTATATTGTTGAAATGAGAAAGTGAGGAATAGTAGAGGAAGAAAATTGATCATAGTTATGCTAAAAAAGTCAGGGACATATCAGAGAACCTGAATGAATACTTCTGTTAACCAAAATGTATAAATGCAATTAAATCAATTGCAATTAAATCAGAACATTTTAAAGTATAGGTGTGCATATGAAACAACCCGTCAGCTATGTTGATGGGTACTGTAGCATGTTCGCTCTGTCATTGACAGAGATAATGTACCAGTAGCACGTCACGTTAAGGTAGAACACAACAGTAACATCAAAGTATTACATTTCAGCGGTATACAGTAGACAAAGTACTCATAACAGCAAGAAAAGGAGACTTTGATAAATACTAACTTCAACGGGAATCGGAATGGATATTTAAATTAAATGCCTACAGTGCCTTGCAAAAGTATTCACCTCCCTTGGCATTTTTCGTGTTTTGTTGCCTCACAACCTGCAATTAACATGGATTGTTTGAGGATTTGCATCATTTAATTTACAGAACATGGCCACAACTTTGAAGGAAACAACAAATAGGACAAAATAACAGAAAAAGTCCCTGTGCATAACTATTCACCCCCCTAAAGTCAATACTTTGTAGAGCCACCTTTTGCGGCAATCACAGCTCCAAGTCGATTTGGATAAGTCTCTATGAGCTTGCCACATCTTACCACTGGGATTTTTGCCCATTCCTCCTTGCAAAACTGCTCCAGCTCCTTCAAGTTGGATGGTTTGTGCTTGTGAACAGCAATCTTTAAGTCTGACCACAGATTTTCTATTGGATTGAGGTCGGGGCTTTGACTAGGCCATTCCCCTTAAATCACTCAAGTGTTGCTGTATCAGAGTGTTTGGGGTCATTGTACTGCTGGAAGGTGAACCTCCGTCCTAGCCTCAGACCACGCACAGAGTCTTACAGGTTTTGCTCAAGAATATCCCTGTATTTAGCACCACCCATCTTTCCCTCAACTCTGACCAGTTTCCCAGTCCCGGTTGCTGAAAAACATCTGCTCAGCATGATGCTGTTACCACCATGTTTCACTGTGGGGATGGTGTTCTTTGGGTGATGTGACGTGTTGGGTTTGCGCCAGACATAGCGTTTTCTTTGATGGCCGAAAAATAAAATTTTAGTCTCATCAGACCAGAGCACCTTCCTTCATACATTTTGGGAGTCTCCCACATGCCTTTTCGCAAACTCGTGCTATTTTGTTTTTTGCTGAAACTAATGGCTTTCTTCTGACCACTCTGCCATAAAGCCTAAATCTATGGAGCGTACGACTTATTGTCATCCTATGTACAGATACTCCATTCTCTGCTGTGGAACTCGGGTTACCTTAGGTCTCTGTGCTGCCTCTCTGAGTAATGCCCTCCTTGCCCGGTCCCTGAGTTTTGGTGGGCAGACGTCTCTTGGCAGGTTTGCTGTTGTGCCATGTTCTTTCCATTTGGTTATGATAGATTTGATGGTGCTCCTGGGGATCATCAAAGATTTTGATATTTTTTTATAACCTAACCCTGACTTGTACTTCTCAACAAAATTGTCCCTTACTTGTTTGGAGAGTTCATGGCAGTGTTTGGTTAGTGGTGCCTCTTGCTTAGGTGTTGCCACCTCTGGGGCCTTTCAAAACAGGTGTGTAGATGTAACGACAGATAATGTGACACTTAGATTGCACACAGGTGGACATCATTTCACTAATTATGTGACTTCTGAATGTAATTGTTTGCACTAGAGCTTTTTATGGGCTTCATAACAAAGGGGGGGGGAAACATACACACATGCCAATTTTCTGTTTTCTATTTCTAAAAAAATGTTTTACGTATAGATTTTTCTCATTGCTCTTCGCCAACTTAGACTATTGTGTTCTGATCCATCAACTAAAATTCAGATTAACAAAACATTGAACTTAAGGCTGTAATGTAACAAAATAGGTAAAAAGTCAAGGGGGGTGAATATGTTTGCAAGGCACTGTATAGCCATAATGGCTTGAATGAGGGCTTCACCTGTGCCCCATTTATCTAACTCAATAACTCTGTAAATCATTAATTTTGTCTCTGTTTTTCCAATCATCCATATTTATCTTAAGGCCATGACAATAAAATAACGGAAGTTAATAATATAGTATACTAAAGCCCTAATGAGAAGTACCAAAAGGATCCCAGTCTGAGCATTTAAGTTTGTGTTGTGCTATACAATCTATTTGTGTAAACTGGAGGTATCTAAGTAGGTTCTTAATGTATATAAGTCAGCTACAGCTAGCAATGCCTAGTTACAACAACACTGCCTCATTCCACAGGATTTTGGAGCCTAAAGGCATTCATGCCTCTATACTAACAAGAACGTGTCCAAGTAACAAAAAGAATAATAACCAGGTATTTACTATAAGTAACAAATTGCCTTTCTTAAATGATCCGGACACATTACACTACTGTGCATATCTTACATTACTGGCACATATGAGCGGTGTGTGACAGGTAAAAGACTGCATTTAATTTAAGTACTACCATGTATTGAACACAGTAACCTGTACTCAGCTCTGATATATAAGGGGAAAAAAACTGTGAATGAACGTGTTAATTACAGGGAGGAGGTGCCAACACTGACGACCTTATAGTGAATGCTATAAACAGCGCTATTTTTAAATGTATTAGTTCCCTTGAAGAATCCACCATAAAGAGCGGGAAACGATTGATGGGTCCTCATGGCAAGGTAGGCTGAGACAGTTTCCTTCACTCTATGCTGCTACTGTGTTTTATGTTTAACACCGCAAGTCGGCCAATTCCCTCAGACTTTGTATCACATAGCAACGTGGGTCATATGATAGTGTGCTAGTTCCTGTTAGGAGCCTACTGCCCCGTTTACCACTTAGATCCTACAGCTGTGTATTTTTAGTATAGCCTTTTATTCTAAGCCGGCCAAACTGGTGGGTTGAATTAGCGGTATCCCTATGCTGGCTATTGTCTGTGAAGCACTATTAATGTGTAACAGGCTGATTTAAAAGCAATAGTAAAGAACCTCACAGGAGACAGGAGGATCAACATATGTACTAAAAGGACCTCACATGCAACCACACTGCAGCCGTAAAAACTAAGTCCCTCTATTTCACAGTACATCACTACAGTTTTCACTATTAAGGGGATTTTTAGTATTATAAAAGAATGAAAGTAGTATGTAGCTCCATTTTGATTGTCTTATAGATTGATGTAAAAACATGTTTTGACCATTTGTATTGAATTTGTGAATAGCGCTGTTCACACTAAGGAATTGTTCAACACTATACTCAATATCCATTAAACTATATTGAATATTAAATATTAGAGACTACAGGAGGCAATTAGTTCTTGAAGTCGTATATCTTGCCATATGATTTTAAATCCAACCTCTAATCTTTTTATATAGTATAAATAAAAATTATATTTTATATTTTAATGGTTATCATATGCACATCTATACTTTAAAATGTTCTGATTTAATTGCACTTGATCCAATTGCACTTATACATTGTGGTTAATTGTATCATTTTGGGATTTATTTCCAGTATATCCACATATTTCAAGAATGAATACTTCTGCTCTGTTTTTTCAGCTGGCATTGAGGGGTGTGTATTTCCATTGAAGCCTACTGGCACATAATCCTCTTACCTGCCCAATTGGCAGGGCCCTTGCTAACTTAGAGGCTAAAGACCCTCCCCAGACACCACATCCAGTAGGGCTAGATATCCTACTTCCAGTTTCAGTTTCTGCTGGATCAAGGGCATAAGTGACAACGCTTCATCAGATCATTGGCCCACCCCACAGTACATCACAACGTCTCTATAGCACCTACAATTTCCGCTTGGTGGTACCCACGCCACAGTCCAAAGAGCCAGAAGCCAGTTCTCCCACAGCCCCAATGAAAAACAGGGCTTGACCCCTGGGACCCCAGCATATCTCCACCATTCTGCATACTGGTCTTCCAAAACAATTTCTTGCCAGTGAATTAGCTCATTAATAGGCCGCAATCCTAGGAACGCTCCCCACTTGTCTTGGGGTGCCACTTTCCTGCATGGGTTGTCTGTCATCTTACTGGAATGCCACTGTCCTCTCTGGTTGTCAGCTTCCTTGTCCCCTGGATTGTTGTCTCCTTGCCTCTGCAAATCTTGCATATGATTTCCTGCCTCCTCTGGGATAGAGGTTGAACGTCCAAGGCTGCTGATGGTTAATGCTGCTGAGCTCCCACCTCTGCCACCAACTGTGATGAACCAGGGGCCAAGTGCACCCCAAAACATTTCTGTCTACGGCTTACAGGAACCCCCTAGATTGTCAGGGTTTTATCATCTCAGAGCACAGCTGCCTTTCCCAGTTATCAATATTGTGTCTCAATATGTCAGCAACACAGAAGCTTAGGAAGCTAATTCTGTAGTACTAACCCCAGTGGTTTGGAGCAGAGTATCAGACAGAGTCAGTTGCAATAATTCCCTTGTGTAGAATTGCTACATACCCAGAATAAACCATACACAATGCTGATGTATGTCAGGTACAGTGTATTTATCCCCAAACAAGTCCAAACATGTTACCCTAGGGAGGGGATCAGCCCCCAGGCCCATATCACAAATTTCCTTTCCTGCTCCTCTGTTGTTAACAGGGGGAATCTGCTAATCAACTTTGCTGAGACTAGGGAGGGGAATGTTCCTGTAGGCACTGCAACATTTCCACAACATTTCCATATTCCCTGGTCTGTCTCTCTGGTCTCCTGAGCCCACTGCAACATTTCCACAGGTAAGACACCATATTGTTCACTCTGCCTCCCTGGTCTGTCTCTCTGGTCTCCTGAGCCCACTACAACATTTCCACAGCTAAGACATCTTATTGTTCACTCTGCCTCCCTGGTCTGTCTCTCCGGTCTCCTGAGCCCACTGCAACATTCCCACAAAAAAGACACCATGTTGTTCACTCTGCCTCCCTGGTCTGTCTATCTGGTCTCCTGAGCCCACTGTAACATTCCCACAACTAAGGTATTAAGGAACTGAAGAACTCTGCTACATTTACTGATTATTAAATATTATGATTATATCTGTGTTTATAACTACTCACATTGTTAGTTTCAGTGAATAAAATGGTGTACCTCTGTAACTCTTTGTACCCACCCCCCCAACCCTGTGTTTATAGCCTTCTTCTTCCTCATATGACCCTGCCTTTTCCGCAGGCTCTTCTTCTCAACTGTTCCATCTCACCTTTCAAGCCCTCCCCTCCTCTCTTATGCTCCCACAAGCTATTTTTAGTTAAGCTGTGTATAAATGATGTGTCTCCTGACTTTCCCACTTGCAATTTACATTATCTGACCACAAGGGGCAGATAACGTATTGCATACTAGAGCCATTCACTCCACACAGACTTTACATCAGATCCCTTCCCTCTCCAACTAATGAGGAAACTTTCTACCTCACAACCAGGTAACCCCTGTGGACCCCTCTTACAATTTATTAAACTCTCTGGGGGAAATGCAGCATTTAGATAGAGGGGTGATATGACATAAACCTTCAAATATATCAGAGGATATAATAAAGTTTAAAAGGGAAGTGTATTTATGAAAAAGAGGAATGCAAGGACTAGAGTCCATTATTTGTTTTACAATTTAGGGGTAATGTGAGAAAGTACAGTGGTCCCTCAGTACTTGTCTACCTCAACACTCATCAAAATTCAGTATTTGATGCGTCTTGATGAGAAAAAATGCTTCCACACTCAATGCTTGCTCAGTACTCATTGCGCTTGCACCTCTCTGCATCCTTTCTCTCCAGGAAGTTTAATAAAGTACTGTGCAGCCTGTGCTTACAAGATAATATATGCCTAGAAGGACTGAAGGGTAGTAGTTAAGTAGAACCTTTAGATTGTAATTAGCAAGCTACCATTCTTTAGAAAAAGTACTTATTACAAGATTCAAAGCTCAAAACAATGAACTCCTTTTCTGCAGTTGTCAATAATGTATAATATTGTATATTTCCTTGTTCTTATTCCCTGTACAGAGCTATGGAATATGTTGACACATTACAAATAAAAGTTAATAATAATAGTCAAGCACAGTTTAAGAATTGAAGAATGCCAGGGTTAAGCACAAGTCTATCCTTAGGCTAAATTAATCCAATCTTTTGATAGAATGGGTAGACTAAATGGGCTTTTTGGTTCTTATTTGCCATCAAATATATGGGTCTATTTTTATGTTTATATTATAACCTTTAAAAATACTTTAAAGTTTTCTTTCAAATAAATGAAATCATTTTTAAATATGTATGCTTTTTATGGATGATATTAGTTATGGAATTCATCCATAAATTCAGACATCATTTCTAATTCACATGACACCAGAGGCATCAATGAGTCACACACGTTCTTGATTAAGAATCTAGAGAACATCTGCACGGCTCAAGAGACAACTCTGGTAAGTAACCAAATACATGGGAATTTTACCCATACTAATCAGAAATATGCATATTGTTGTGGTTCTGTAGTTCATTTTAATAGTTGTATCTATTTATATTTAACTGAAGATGCACAAAAGCTGAATGTCCTATGCAGTTAATAAATATCACTTTTATTTATAAATACCAACATTTCCTGAAGTAAGATATACATGGGGAATAGTAACTTCATGAAACTTGATAATTGAGTAAAAATATTGATAGAAAATGAGTTAAAAGCTGAGAAACTGAGAAATCGTAAGTGTATTCTAAAGAGAATAAAATCAAAGGTGGAACATATATACAGCCTTATTAAATTGTGATTTGGCCAATTGAATAGGGCTCTATATAAGCACACAGCATATTTTGTTTTATGAAGTTTTTACTTATTGAACTTCTATCCAAAAGCAAAGTCTTCCCTAACTAAAAACTTCTGTAAAAAAAATATGTCTTGTGCTTATATAGAGCCCTATTCAATTGGCCGAATCACAAATCAATAAGGCTGATATTTTGTTGTTGTTTATTCGTCAGTCGTGTCCCACTCTCTGTGGACAGCAGCATGCCAGGCACATCGGTCAGACACTGGCCCTCTGAGCTGCATCAAGCTCAGGTTCTTTGCTTTAATTACCTCACCTCATCTAGCCATCTCCGCCTCTGCCATCCTCCTCTTTGTGTATTTCCCAGCATCAGTTTTCTCATGATATGTTCAAAATATTTGCACTTCAGTCTCATGATCATACATTCCTGTAAACACTGTGTCTTGACTCCCTTTTTTAATTAATATTATTATTTTTTTTCATATAAGAATAGGCAAGGTATATCTATCATCCAAGGCTTGCTATACATTGTGAGTTACATTATGTAATAATTACAAATCATTAAGCTATATTTCCAAGAAAATAACATTGCCAAAGTTTAACCGACAATAACACTTAAATCATACATCCTGATATACATAATGAAACACAAGACAAGGGTGCAGTGAGCTAAAGCCAGACAAAACGTGCAGCATTAGAAATGGCAAAATCCTAAATTAATTTACTATTCAACATTTGGAAATTTGTACCAGAAGTCCCACTTATCAAGAGAACCTCCCATAGCTCCAGTATCATAGAAATCTTTTTTTTCTAAGGAAACATTTCTATTCATGGATATTGCTATTTCATTCCATATTGGAATCTGAGATTGCTTCCAGTTATGTGCTAGATGCCATTTACCTATAGTGACCACTTGAAGGAACAATGCTTTCATCTTTCAATTTACCGTATTCCTTAGGATATGCAATAAAGCGATCTCTGGGGATGGTTTAATGTTTAACTTAATTATACTAGAGATTTTCCTAAAGCATTCTTCCCAGAAATCTCATAAACTTTTGCATTCCCACCAAATATACTGTAAACAATCCTCTTTTGTCACAACCTGTCCAACAACCTTTATCATTGGAATTATATGAAAACTTAACTAATTTATGCAGAGTTAAATACCATCTATTCAAAACTTTAAAATAAACTTCTCTGAAGGGTATATATTTTATCATTTTGTTTGTAAATTCCAAAGTAAACCAAGTTTCTACTGGCTGAATTATCATCTTAGACTTTTTCCCTGCATCCAAATTAAATTTCAAAATATCAAAGCATCTAGATATTAGATGTTGTTTATTTTGGGCGCTAAGCAATTGTTCAAAGAGAGTCAAAGGTCTATCCTAAAGCAGTTCCCTGCCGACGGTGGATATGCTAGTTTTAGCCTTGCTGGTGTCAGGTACCACCTCAAAATTGTTTTGTAGGAATGTTCCCTAAGGATTATGCTGAGGAAAGATTGTGCTGCATTTTTGTGAATTTTGCTCCATTGTCCCTGATCTAAAGTAATGCCCAATTCTTTTTCCCAGCAGGATTGGTGGTGGAGTTTGAATGGTGTCGCTTGATCTAACAAGTAATCACATATATAGTTGTGAGCGTACGAGTTGTTGCTAACGCTGCGGGCTCGCGTAGCGAGCCCGCGGCCCTCGCGAAGCGAGGGCCGCGACTCGCGTAGCGAGCTGCGGCCCTCGCGTAGCGAGGGCCGCGGCTCGCGCAGCGAGCCGAGGCCCTCGCGAAGCGAGGGCACTGCCCGAGGGTCTCAGTTGCTGGCATGGAGCGCCGAAGGCGCTCCATGCCAGCAACTGAGGACCCTCGCGAAGCGAGGGCCTCAGTTGCTGGCATGGAGCGCCGTAGGCGCTCCATGCCAGCACCTGAGGACCTCGCAAAGCGAGGGCCGCAGTTGCTGGCATGGAGCGCCGAAGGCGCTCCTTGCCAGCAACTGCGACCCTCGCAAACTTCACGTCGCAACCCAAACAGTACGACACACACATTACGACACTCGCAAACAACATACGACACACGTTCACACACATTACGGACTCGCAACACTCGGACGCAACTTGCGAACATTACAAAATGTCAAACACAATACATACACACACCACATACATAAAAAACTTACCTACACCAAGAGGGAGCACCCAGCACCTCAAAAATACAACTTACACCTCGATTTTACTTTAAATAAAACAGTTTAGAGACTAAAAAAAAAACGAAGCGAGAGAAAAAATGGCCGCCGAACAAAACGAAAACGAGGCTACAGCACTCTAAACTCGCAAAACACCACAAGAAACTCGCAAAACACCACAAAACACCTACGGATATTCCGATACAAACGTATAACACACATTACTCGCCATTTCTCGCCAATGCGGAAGTACACGACTACGCTAACGGTTTGGTCTCGCGCACGCACAGTGTTACACTGCACACATTCAGCACGCTTACACAGCAGATCCACACCACTAATGCTGCAGCAACATCAAAACACATTCACAGCTCTTCCACACAATGCTTTAAAATAGGTAAAGTATATTCATTTATTAATGTATTATATATTTCATTATTACACACTAAACAGCATTAGCTACCTTACAATTTCATTGCCGTCATTTTTTGACGGGCAATTCGCTAGTTTTAAATAATAAAGATGCTTTTATTACCCTCAGCATTATAGATACAACGTTTCTCAAATGGGGTTTTGTTAGCCAAATTGTTAACTTGCGAAATGTAAAAAAACATTTAAAAAAAAGTTAATTTGTGCTAGGTTAAGCCATTCTGTAACTAGTACCTGATTCTGAACTAAATGAGATGGGTGACCATTTTTGGTTTTTTTTAAGTACATCAGCTACAATAGTCAGATTTTTACTTATCCACCAGTTCCATAGTGAGTTTTTGTTGAGTGATATATTTTTATATTGTAGCCATAGAGGGATAAGAGATTGTGCTACTCTTCTAGGGATTAGTGAATGTTTGATTTTAAAATGGAGACTTGTCCAGAGAGCCCGAATTGGATGGGGTTAACAATCAGCAGATACCAATGCTAGCGAGCAAGAAGTATACTAAAGCAATGATTCACCCCACCCCCACCCCATCTCCTCCCCCTCTTCTTTTTTTTCTTTTTTTTTTCCTCTTCACTCTCTTTCTATCTATCTCTCTGTCTAGTTATTTTATGTCTTTCAATGTTATCTCTCTTCTCTGTAGGGCTAATTGGATATAGCATTTATAAGTATATGGTCTCTTCAAATACTCAAGTTGTTGTTGAGACAGATTAATTGTCATAACTTCGGTTTAGTAAAATTTTATTTACAGTATGAGACATAACTATATTTCCCAATTAATTGATGGTTTGTCTTGATTTCATGAAGTACTGATTTATTACATCTTCTTGCAGTCTCTAAGCAGTTTTCTCCAACACCACAATTCAAAGGACTCAATTCTATGGTGCTCAGACTTCTTTATGGTCCAGTTCTTCCATCCGTATGTTACTACTGGGAATACCATAGTACTAACTATGCAGACCTTTGTTGATATGTAACATCTTTACTTTTTCCTAGCTTCTCCAGACTTACTGTAGCTTTCATTCCCAGAAGCAAAATTATTTTCATTCCATGGCTATAGTCACCATCTGCAGAGAACGTGGATGCCAGGAAAATAAAATCTGTCACTGCCTCCACTACCTCTATTTGACAGTAACTGAAATTGTGGTTTGCCATGATATTTATCTATTTAATGTTAAACAGCAGGGCAGCTCTTCTTTCACCCTCATCAATAGGCCCTTATTTCCTCCTCAATTTCAGTCATTAAAGCAGTATTATCGGCATATCTGAGGTTGTTGATATTTCTTCCAGCAATATTGATTCCGGCTTTGGATTTGTCCAGCCTTGTGAGATGATCTGGTACTCATTTCTCTTTAAGCACTTGACACATTTTGAATAGTCTATGAAGCAGAAGTAAATGTTTTTCTCTCTTGCATTTTCTATTATCCGTCTGACATTGTCAATTTGGTATTTTGTGTCTTTTCCTTTGCGAAACCCAGCTTGCACAACTGGTAGTTCCTGGACTATATATTGTTGGAGCTGTGCTTGTAGGATCCTAAGCATTACCTTGCTGGTATGTGAAATGAGTGCAATTGTTCGAAAATGGAGCACTCTTTTGCATTGTTTTTTTATGGCATTGAGATGTAGATGATACCTATTTTTCTTGAAAAGGTATCTTGACTATCCCATTCTATTTACATTTACATTGTTCTTTATAGAATATCTCCTTTTACTGCATTCAGTTGGAAAATATATTTTTCTTTCTCCATTAACTTTCACTTTCCTTAATTTCTGGACTACTTTCAAAGCCTTGTCAGACAGCAAGTTTGCTTTCATAGCTTTCTTTCTTTTGGGGATAGTATTTGTTGCTGTTTCCTAGATAATGTTACAAACATCTGTCCAAAGTTATTTGGGTATTTTGTCTACCATGTCCAGTTCTTAAATTCTATTCTTTACCTCAACAGATTTTTTTTCCTTCAATTTAATTCTGAACTTTGCAATAAGAAGCTTATGATCTGAGACATAGTCAGCTCAATGTATTGTTTTTGCTGACTGTATAGAACTCCTCCATTTTTTGGCTACAAAGTAAATATGCCACAACCAGCTCTTCGTTGGATGTGAAAAGGCCAAAGAGAATAGTCCTACCTGCAGGTTGTATAGGTTCTGAATCCCCACATACAGGACAGCTTAACCAGATTCTATGACAATTTGCAGACTCTCAGGCCAAGTTACCCAGCTCCAGGACAAGTTGCAGAAATTATTTTCTGATTAAAAAAATAATAAACGCCTTCTCTCTAAATGAAACACACAAGGCATGTGTATCCCAAACAGAGCAAAAACTTTATCTTTTTTTGTACATAATTTTATACAGATTTTGCCCCAGTCAGCAGTGAGCTACTTCCTTAGACAAGTTTCCCACCTTCCGACCCTTTGAATTACCCCCATGTAGGCTAGGACTGGATCTAAGGACCCGGAACCAGTTTGTCTATTTCTCCAGCTAGGTGCTGAAAAGTCGATGGCCCCAGCAATCAGTTACCTCCAGTCAGGATCTGGATACAGCAGGGGTTGATAAGATCATATGACCCTGGAGACAGAATGTCTGGGCAAAGCATTGGGTTCCAACCTGGGCAGGATAATATTTTTATAAGCTTAATGCAATAGTTGCACCTCAAAACACACTCTAAACACAAGATAGTGGCCCTAAAATGGAAAAAATGACTCGCATCCTGGTGGAAAGGGGCCATAAAACCAAAATTTGCTGAAAAACTTCGCACAACATAACAAATCAACAAGGGGTAAGGTATTTCACAAGGTCCTTATGTCCATTATAATACCTCTTTGATTCAACTGGCTATCTGGCTATTGTCCACCAGGGTCAAGTGGCCAGACCCAAAAGTCCAAGTGTTCTGGGGTTCATGACAATATAGTTAATCTGATTTCCATCTGGTGACTTCCATGTGTAGAGTGGCCTCTGAGGCTGTTGGAAGAGGTTGTTTGCAAATACCAGAGAATTATCTTATTGTACCAATCTCTGACCTTCTTCATTGTATTCCAAGTCCAAACTTGCACATTATTCCAGGTATTTTATAGATACCTAATTTTGCCTCCCATACCCCAAACATTTTTGTGAAATTGGACAATGTCAGCATCTTTGGCATCCATTGTTGGAGCATAGACTTGGACCCCTGTGATATTAAATGACTTGCCTTGAATTTGAATTGAAATCATTCTATCATTTATTGGATTGTAACTGCTTTGGCCACCCTTTGTTTGATTATGAGGCTACTCCATTTCTTCTGTGGGATTTTTGACCACAGAAGAGGATCTCCAACCTTGTCTTCCACCACACCCTCTATTTGACCACCACATCCTAAACTTAAATCTCACCACACCTTCCTCTCAACAGTGGCCACCATTACCCAGATAAACCTGTAAGCACTTGACCCCCTACAGCTCTCCACTGTGTTACAATCCCTTCTCAGTCCCATCACCAACCTCAACTGCCCTGACACTGGCATCTCACACTACAACTCAACTTTTTTTTACACCATTGCCCCCATAAAGACATGCAGGCACTCTCACTCTCATCCACAACCATGGCACACTACACAAACATGATACAATCGGAAGTGCTCCCGGACTGCTGAGCGACTATGGAGGAAATCACACAGTACAGCAGATTTCCTCCACTACAAGTGTATGATGTGCTCCTACTTCTCCTTCCTCAACCCTACCAAACAGCACTACTTCACATCATTAATCTCAACTCTGTCCTCCAACCTCAAATTTCTGTTTGCCACTTTCAATACTCTCCTCCGCCCACAACACCTCTGCCCGTCCTTTCCTGTCTCATGGCTGAAGACTTTTCCAGCAATTTATACATACAATTGAAAACATCCGCAACAAACTCTCCTCTCATCGTGGCTCACACACTCCTCCTCTCAACTAACCGACAATACCCAGCCTTCTCCCTTTTCCACTCCCACAGTCACTATGCACTGCTTTGACCCTGCAACAGAGGATGAAGTCTTCAGCCTACTATCATCCTCTTGCCTTACTACCAGTCCTCTGGATCCTATTCCATCACAGCTCATCCCTCCCCTCTCTACCACACTAATCCCAGCTCTCACACACCTCTTCAATCTTTCCCTAAATACTGGCATGTTTCCATCTTCTCTAAAACACACCATAATTACACCCATTCTCAAGAAAAACTCATCTGACTCTAATTGTGGATCTAACTATCGCCCTATCTCTCTACTTCCCCTGGCTTCCAAACTACTGAAGCAGCTCGTCATCACCTGCCTTATCCGCTTTATTTCCTCTAACTCCCTCCTTAACACCTTCCAGCTTCCGGCCACAACATTCCACTAAAACAGCTCTCACAAAAGTCACCAATGACTTGCTCACCGGTAAGTCAAAAGGTCACTTTTCTATTCTACTTCTTCTGGATCTCTCTGCTGCCTTTTACACAGTTGACCATCCTCTTCTATTCCATATCCTCACCTCCCTCTGCATCGGAGACACTGCTCTCTTGTGGTTGTCATCAAACCTACAAGTTCGAACATTTAGCGTCTCCTTCTCTGGCACCTCTTTTTCTCCTCATCCTCTGTCTGTTGGCATACCCCAAGGTTCAGTCCTTGGCCCACTTCTCTTCCCCATCTATACACACTCACTTGGTACCCTAATAAACTCTTTTGGGTTTCAGTATCATTTCTATGCAGATTAAACTAAAATCTACATCTCAGCACCAGATCTACCCATTCTCTTCCAACTGCCTCTCCAGTATATCCTCTTGGATGTCTGCCCACCACCTCAAACTGAACATGTCTAAGACCGAACTCCTAATCTTCCACTCCCTACTACAGCTTCAATTCCTCACATCTCTCACACTTTCAACAAAGCCACCATCACTCCCAACTCCCAAGCCCGTTGCCTTGGGGTTCTACTGGAACTTCTCTTTCATCCCTCACGTACAGTTAGTAAAAAATCTTGCCTTCTCCATCTAAAAAAAACATTTCTAAAATATGTCACTACCTTACACAAGACACAACTAAGATTCTAATACACTCTCTCATTATTTCTCGTCTTGACTACTGCAACTCACTTCTTGCTGACCTGCTTACCACCCGTCTATCCCTACTTCAGACCATAATAAATGCCTCCGCTAGACTCATCTACCTTACATAATGTTCAGTGTCGTCAGCAACTCTCTGTCAATAACTCTTCTGGCTTCCCATAGCCTCCAGAATAACATTTAAAATCATGACCCTAACATATAAAGTTCTCAACAACCCCCTTATATCCCTGCTCTCATCTCCAAATCCTCCCCTACCCGCCCTCTTCGTTTTGCTAATGACATTGTTCTTTCTACCACTCTTGTCCCATCCTCTCATTGCCTTCTTCAGGACATTTCTCGTGTTGCCCCTATTCAGTGAACAGTATACCCTGTATGGTCATAAAACCCATGTAGGGTCACAAAACTTGCAGAGGAAGCATCTTACTACAGTAGGAAAATAAATTAAACGCTTGTCTTTAAATGAACCCAAGTGAACATATCTTGCAAACACCTGGGAACATTATGCCACATTAGTCGATTCATCAAGTTGAATTGAAAATAAGCCAAATGCGGCAGACTTGATCCCCTGCACAACTTGATTTCAATCTTTGATGTCTTTGATGTTAATTTCACTTATTTTTCTTTTTACAATACTGTTCAATAGTGAAACTGCTCAACGTTTTTTCTCCAATCTATTTATCAACACATTTTCCACCATTTTGAGAGTGCAAGGTTTTATCAAAGTTTACACAATTGCATATGTTTTTTTTTCTGCTTTACTATCTCCTGTGCTACAACATAGGATGCTTCAGTAACATTGTGTTTCATTTCTTAGAATGTCTCAAACTTCATCCTTTTGAGAGCATTTCCATGGCGTTAAAAAAAGCTTTTGTCCTTGTCATTGAGTTGAGGATAAACATTCTGAATATTGCTTCAAGGAAGAGGGCGGGTGGGGGAGTATTTGGAGATGAGAGTAGAGATATAAGGGGGTGCACTGTTGTTAAGGGCTTTATATGTTAGGGTCATGATTTTAAATTTTATTCTGGAGGCTATGGGAAGCCAGTTGAGTGATTTACAGAGAGTCACTGAACATTATGTAAGGTTTTGTTACCAATAATACATTGAGGCCTTTCTTCTCCTTTGATGATAATGGATGTGAATCCATATTTAATATATGAATTATCTTATCCCATTTTTTTGGCAATCATGATCGGCTCCAAATTCCATGAATAAAAATCAAGAAAAAGTCAAACAAATGCAATATTTTTACATTTAGAAAACAGATGCATATGTTTACATCAACAGTAGCTATACTAATAACCGAGTGTTAACCTTGAATGTTTTTTTCCATGGTGTTAAGTTAAATAATATATCATGGTAAGCAGTGGATCCACCTTCTTGAATCCCCTAGGCAGTGAAGCGGAGGAGCCCCTGTGAGTGCATGTACATAGCACTCATTTTTCCCTTTTCTGTGCATGTACATGTACTCTCTTGAGGTGTGAGAAAATCCCAGACATTTCCCCAAAACAACCATTTTAACAACATAGCTAATCATATACCAAGCTATTACTTGCTTATTAAATGCATTTAATGGTGCGCCATATTACATTGCCTTGCAAAAGTATTCACCCCCCCCTTGACTTTTTACCTATTTTGTTACATTACAGCCTTAAGTTCAATGTTTTGTTAATATGAATTGTATGTGATGGATCAGAACACAATAGTCTAAGTTGGTGAAGTGAAATGAGAAAAATCTATACATAAAACTATTTTTTAGAAATAGAAAACAGAAAATTGGCATGTGTGTATGTATTCACCCCCTTTGTTATGAAGCCCATAAAAAAGATCTGGTGCAAACAATTACATTCAGCAGTCACATAAATAGGGAAATGATGTCCACCTGTGTGCAATCTAAGTGTCACATGATCTGTCATTACATATACACACCTTTTTTTTAAAGGCCCCAGAGCCTGCAACGCCTAAGTAAGAGGCACCACTAACCAAACACTGTCATGAAGACCAAGAAACTCTCCAAACAAGTAAGGGACAATGTTGTTAAAAGGTACAGGGTTAGGTTATAAAAAAATATCAAAATCTTTGATGATGCCCAGGAGCACCATCAAATCTATCATAACCAAATGGAAAGAACATGTCACAACAGCAAACCTGCCAAGAGACGGCCGCCCACCAAAACTCAGGGACCGGGCAAGGAGGCCATTAATCAGAGAGGCAGCACAGATACCTAAGGTAACCCTGGTTCCACAGCAGAGACTGGAGTATCTGTACATAGGACGACAATAAGCTGTACGCTCAATAGAGTTAGGCTTTATGGCAGAGTGGTCAGAAGAAACCCATTACTTTCAGCAAAAAACAAAATGGCACGATTTGCATTTGCAAAAAGGCATGTGGGAGACTCCCAAAATGTATGGAGGAAGGTGCTCTGGTCTGATGAGACTAAAATTGAACTTTTCGGCCATCAAAGAAAACGCTATGTCTAGCGCAGACCCAACACATTACATCACCCAGTAGCGAGTTAGTTTATTAGCAAATAGTTAGCAAAGTGGCGTAATAATTTTATTTGTTATGCTGGGTAGCACATTCAAAATGATCAGATGAGTACCAAAAGAAAATGTGCGAATAGTCAATGAAAATATATACATACAGTCTTGTACACAAATGTGATCTATCAGTCTGTGATCAAAGGAGCAACATGCACCGTGTAGATGAGACAAACACTGTATATGTTCTCCTGTCTGCAGCAATGATGCATTTCCCAAACAGATACAAGGGAAGGAGCTGCAAATATAAGTGAACACATGTCTTTCATGAAGGCAAACACAAACATTACAGTTACCAAAAATAATATAACTAATAGCTATCAGTGCTCAAGGATTGCTAACATTTCAGTCAACTTGATTACAGCATACTATGAAGGACTATATTCTGTGGGCTGCTGATGTTACACTGTATTTCAGATACTTTTCTTTTTGTATAGATGTGCCTTTAAAAGGTGCCTCAAAATGTAAGTACAAACAAGCAAAATATTTCATGTGCATTGGAGGATTTATAATATTATAGAGCATGTAGTAAAGGTCCAAAACATGGAAAGTAAATAAGCTAATTTGAAAAGCAAAAAATGGCCAATGCCTGTGACAAAAATAACATAAAAGCATACTATCATCAAACAACCTTTGAACAATAACTCCTAGGAGTCCTGATTCTCCATGCTGCTTCCCATCCGGAAAGGGACTTATATGATTGCCCACATATTCACCTCCAAGGTAGTTCAAATAGTTCAAATGTTTTAACGATATATAAAAGAGTTTAACTTTCTTTTATTCAGAGAAATGTGCCTTTACGGGAAAGTTGAGAAAACACAGTCAAAGAGTTGCCCAATTCCATTTGCTTTTTAAATCCCAGCTCCCATGCAGAGTTGGAAGAATATCTCATGAAAATTAGAGATTTATATAATACTGCTTTTCTTCTCTATACAAATCTTTGTAATTTTCTGTTTTCTGCGAAGTTTAGTTGAAATACTCTTTTTACTTAACCAAAAACAAGACATACATTTGTGAGCATTGTTCTATGCAAATTTTATGAATAAAATAAGGAGAGGAATATAAAATATAACCTTTATTATTATTTGTTTACTAATAATTACTATAAGTGTATCAATTGTAGACTTCTGCATACTCAAATACTGCAAATATCTGCATACTCTCCAACCTTGTCATCTGCCCACTACATCTTCCACCCACTGTCCATCATAAATCTCCTCCACCAGAATCTACAGAAGCCTCTAATTTTCAAAATGCACTATAACCCCAACTAAGCTCCTTCACATCTGTGAGACAGTTCTATCGTGGTGTACCTCATATCTAGCAAATTGAACATATAGTATCTCCTTCTCTGACACTTCTTCCTCTCACTGTTAGTGTATCACAATTTTCAGTCTTAGACTCCTCCCCTACTCCATCTATACATTCTCCCTTGGCACCCTAATATAATCTTTTGAATTTCAGAGTCTGTCATCTGACACTCAAATCAATTGCTTAGTAACAGACATATCCCACTCTTTTTTAGCACATGTTGTCCACTGTCCACCCCTTCTAGTTCAGCTCCCACTCCTCAATTATCCCTTACTGTTGACAATGACAACATTCCTAACATCTCTCAGACCTCACTTTCACTCATCACATACAATCAATAGCCAAATCATAATGTCTTAATTTAAAAAACATCACTAACATGTCACTATCTTACACAAGACACAACTTAAATTGAAACCTATTCGCTAATCATATCTTGCATAGAGTTCTGTAACATGATTTTGGTTGGCATCACAATCCCTCATCTGTCTCAACTTCAGTATATAAGGAATGATACTGCTAGAGGCTTCTACCAGTGATTAGTGTCTGCATTACCTCTGTTTTAGTCACTCTACTGGCTTTCAGTTGCAAAAGAATATAATTCTGATCCAAACATTTACAGTCCTTAATGACAGTGCACCCTCTTATATCTATGCACTTGCCTCTGAATACTCCCCCAACTGCCTTATACACTCTTCTCAGGACCTTCTTATTTTCTCTTCTGTTGTCACCTTCTCTCACTTCCCACCTTCAGGGCTTACTATGCAGAACTGCTCATTTCAGTAGTGTTTAGGACAATAAGGAAGATGGGAAGGGGTACAATAGAAGCCATTAATTAGGAATCTTTCTTTTTAAACTATATTTTCTGGCTAAGATTTACTTTGCTGTTGTTTGTACATATTTGCCTAATGTTAATTAATGGTGAACTGAAAAATAGGTTTAGTATGAAAAGTTTATGAGAACCATTTGTTTTTAAAGTACTCAAGACTTGAAAACAAAGTCTCATTGTTATATCTATTATTTCTATAGAAACTTACATGTTAAAACAGTTGCAGAGATACATAACTGTTATAGTGGCTCACTATTAACCGACAAAAAAAAGTTTTTCAAATATTCTAAATTGAGAAAATGTCTTGTGCTATGTTAGAGCAGGAAGACCAATTTTACAGTATATCACACATGGGGGCAGAATATAATAATTTAACAACATTTTGGTAATTATTTTTCTCTTTTATATAAGTTTAAAAATAAATTACCGTAATAAAATTGTGTCATGTCATGCAAAGCAACATTTGACTATTTTGTACTGTTATCCTTTACGTTCATGCATTTTATTTGTTGGTTATGATCTGTACATAAATAAAAAAAATAGAATGATCTGTACATAAATAGAATATGTATTTTTTTTTTTAACAACTCTGGCATGAAGATGTGTAGGATGATACCCCTTAATAGACAGTTTGTAGACATCTCCACAGTGGAAGGTTTATTTGTTTGAGCCGACAACACAGCTGGTTCTGTTGTAATATTAAAAACATTTAGTCACCAAATATAAACCACCTGAAATGGTCTAGAACTATTGATTGTAGTTTAAACTCCATGTTTTACTGGTGTCATGATGATGGTCTCATTTACTGTTGGCTCTGTCTCAAATGTGACTTACGGGCTTGCTTATTTGATCATGATCATGCCCTGAAATGCTACCTATGGATTCATGGTTTGCATGTTGAGGCTGTGAGCATCTAATAACGGGTTAGTAACAATCAAATACGTCTAAATGTTTAGAAAAAATTTGACCCGCAGCCAAAAGTTAAGTTTGGAGGCTATTACGACCTTGCAATTCAATAGGGCCCATGATCTGTTTTACCACAAACCCCCTGGTCTTACAATATTCTTGTTTATATGTGCCATTGGGGAAAGGGAAAGCACACATCCCGTATCCATTTTGATAGCTTTCCTGTGCTAGGATCCCAAATAACAGAGTCTGTGAATTCAGGGATGTTTGGTTTATGTGGATCAGGGGAGCCCCCTCCCTGGCCCCAGAAATCAGTCATGACAAAGTGCTTGAAGGAACAGTGACTGAGCTACTGGATACATTAACATGCTGTAAGCTTATTTAGGGAAACTTTGAATACTCCAAATTCATGTCAGTTTGTAGACAATTTTGTGTACAGGTAATTTGAACATCTAGACTTGTTTATTCTTCCTTCAAATATAGATAGCATAATTTGCTGTCAGGAGATAAAGGAGGAAAAATGAAATTACTTCTGTAAGACTGGAATTGAATGGCCAGAAAAAACATTTAATTATTGAATTGCGATATTGGATTGGGTTTCTTCCAGAAGTCAGATGCTTTACAGATGTGTTTCTTCCATCCTGCACTGCACCTTTAAATGCATTTCAAAAATCAACTATACCAGATATCACAGACCTATAAATGGACCTATAAATGTTCATTAAAGTTTCCAATTTCTTGTGGTATGAAACTCTGTATTAGGATATGTAGTAAGTCTTAATTATAGGTGGAAAACTTTAAAACAGTATGTCCTGTCAATACAGGCAGGTGTTATAATCTTTAACTGTAGCAGTGGAAGTAGAGGAATTATTCCTACCTCTGAGACCTTGATTTCCATTGCAAAGTTTAAGCTTCAGTTACAGTTGATCCTGATCCCACAAAGATGATTCCTGTCTACTGAGAAAGCTGCTACATCAGTTATCCAACATGAGTGGAGTTTTCCGATTCTTTTCTTTTTCAATACCCTTAAATCTAAAGGCCATGGTATCACCTTCATGATGTTGATTGATGTGTCTAGCAATTAGCACATCTAGATAGTTGGTAATAGAGTTTATTTGCTCTAACACTCGTCTGCAGAGCTGTCTTGAAGTTTTGTCTACATACTCTAGACCACAGCAGTAAGTGATGAGATAAATGACCGTTGTAGTACGGCAGTCAATTTTAAACTCTTTTGTCCCAGGTGAATCATGAAAATGTAAAGTTGATGTCATGTGTAAACAGGCCTTACACCGCTTGCATGGTCTTGATCCTGCTGGTTCTTTTGTGAGCCAGTCACACCCCTGCTTGGTTGGGCCAATATAATGGCTATGTACTAGTTTATCCTGTAAAGTAGGCGCCCGTCTAAAGGCAACAGATGGATGTTATCTTAGGACTGCTTTTAAGTCTTTATCTGACAAAATGATATGCCAATGTCTCTGTAAAATCTGTTTGATTTTATCTTATTTGTTGAGTATTGGAACCTCCTATTGTTGCCAGAGTATTTAGCAGCTCTTCTCGTTGTTTAGTTTTGGCTCGGGCATACGCCTCTTTCAAGTTATTGCGAGAGTTCTCCCTCTGTCTGAATCTCCAATATATTTTGCTTGAGTTTCAAAGTTATTATCCAACAAACAATTTTGTCTTATTCAAAGCTATTGGCTATAAGGGATACTTTTCACCAGGTGTGGTGATTGGTGGCTTGTGCCCAGAAACAAACTATTGGTTGCTGTTTCTTTATCGTGAGTGTGGGTGATTAATATGTTCTCATCTCTCTTCAGTATTACCAGGTCTAGCAACTGCATTCTTGTAGGGTTGGTGATATAAGTTAATCTTAAACCAAAATTGGTATTATTTAGTTTTCTTATAAAGAGTTCTAGTTGTTGGATCGTACCTTTCCATGTCAGAAATATATCATCTATATATCTGATCCAAATCTCAATCATGGTTGTGAATTGTATCAGCTCCTCACCGAAAACCACCTGTTCCTCCTAACGCCCCAAGTGTACGTTTGCATAAATCGGGGCGCAGGGTGTCCCCATTGCTGTTCCCTGTGTTTGTGTGTTTGTTGATAACATGTATTATTATACAGCAAATAGTTCAGTGTCAATACAAAATTTAAGAGTCTCAACACAACCTTAGCTCCAGAGGGATTGAATGAGGGGTTTACCTTTGCTCCTTTTATATTATCTGGACAAATGGATAGAGTTGGCCCTTCCTTGGATTGGTCTTCAGCAAATCACATTTGTTAATATATTCTCCTCATCACTATTAGTGCAGTTAATATTATTTATCTCATTTTTATTGGTTAATTTTGTTATGCCCTCTGACTTAGGCAAAAGGAAGATTGGTCATCTTTGTAACACTCTGGCTCCAGTTAATTCAGCTGTGGTATTTCCAGACATACACAGACATAATCTTCTTCATCTTGTTTTTATATACTCCAGGTTTCTTAATCTTTCACACTACCATACCATCATATCATATTTACATAGTCACATAGTATTTAAGGTTGAAAAAAGACTTTCAGTCCATCAAGTTCAACCTTTTAAGATCTCCTCTGATCATCAATATGCGGATTAACTATTAATTCATTAGTTGTATATAAAAAATAAAGAAAAATTCCCTCCTGATCCCATACACCGGCGACCGGACTTCTCCCTGGATCAATACTGCCTCTCTAATTAGAATTAATCCAGCCCCCTTTTAAAGTTATCTATCGAATCCGCTTTCACCACCTCCTCTGGTAGAGAATTCCACAGATTAACCACCCTTACTGTGAAGAACCCTTTTCTTTCTTTAAGGTGGAATCTTTTTACTTCTAACCTCAAGGGATGTCTTCTTGTCAGTTGAAAACCTCTTGGCACAAAAAGCTCTCTTGACAAATCTTTATACTGACCCTGGATGTATTTATATAAGGTAATCATATCTCCTCTTAGACGCCTTTTTTCGAGAGAAAATAAGTTTAATTTGGTTAGTCTTTCTTCATAACTTAGCCCCTCCATTCCCCTTATTAGCCATCCTCTGTACCCTTTCCAGCTCTAAAATGTCCTTTTTATGAAGTGGTGCCCAAAATTGTACTCCATATTCCAAATGAGGGTGTACTAGAGATTTGTAAAGTGGCAGAATTGTATTTGCTTCCCTGGCTTCTATACCCTTCTTAATACATGCTAATATTTTATTTGCCTTTACAGCTCCTGCTTGGCATTGAGCACTGTTACCTAGGTGGTTGTCCACAAGCACTCCCAAATCCCTTTCAATATCTGATACACCTAGATTTGCTCCATTAAGATTATAAATTGCATGGCTATTTTTCCTTCCCAGATGCATAACTTTTACATATTCGTATTAAATCTCATCTGCCATTTAGATGCCCATTCCTCAATTTTATGTAAATCTCTTTGGAGGGAAAGCACATCACTATCTGATTTAATTACCTTGCACAACTTCGTGTCATCAGCGAAAATGGAGACACCACACTCCAATCCTACCTATCTAGAGTTTACAATGCAATTATTGTTACACAGTATAAATAACTCAGCACACAACCGTTGACACATCATTTAAACCATCAGTTTATTTATTTTATTTTTATTTTTTCAGGTCACTGGAAGCCACTGGCTTTATTATAACTCTCTCTTAGATAATGGACCATTTTAGCATATGGTTTGTACATGCTCTAGTATTCAATAGAAATTATATATGGATAGGGCATTGATAAATTAACCCGCATTGTCCATTACAATGTAGGGCTTCTCATATTGATAGATAATATAGTTTAACCAATGCACTCAGTAATTAGTTTCTCCTCCAGCCTAGTCTCATCAAAGAAACGAATAAGTAGCCCGTATTATCAACATTAGTATGATTTAGTCCGTAGTCTCTCGATAATGCAATTGCGTCATTGCGTACGTCACGTAGTTGACGTGGCCAACGCCTTTAAAACCATGGGGGGAATAGATTGCTTTACTTCCCCTGATGAATCCACTTTGAGACAGCGGAGAAACGCTCATTGGGCGAGTTCAGATGCCCTGGAACTGCTTGTCCCATTCGTTTTCATGGCAATAAGGTCAGTGTGACTCCTCATATTAGACTTAGGCCTTAGGATTAAAATTACAGCCTAATACGTAATTGGTCAGGTGTTTTGATATAATGTAGCAGCAAGAATGCGCTAGTACTGTACCCACTGAACTGTTGTGTTGGGGTGCTGTGGACACTAATTATCGCAGCACATTCACAATATCTACAAGAGTATAAAAAGCCAAGCAACATTGCTGGGTATGTGTCTTTTCAACTGGATGCATACTAACAACTATATAGTATCCAATCTATATTATACTAACTAACATATATACTCGAGTATAAGCCGAGTTTTTGAGCCCTTTTTTTAAGGCAAAAAAGGGCCCCCTCGGCTTATACTCGAGTCACTCTCCCCCGTGTCTCTCTAACCTTCCCCTGTGTGTCTCTAACCCCCCCCCCCCCGTGTGTCTCTAACCCCCCCTGTGTGTCTCTAACCCCCACGTGTGTCTCTAACCCCCCGTGTGTCTCTCTACCCCCCGGTGTCTCTTTTCCTCCCCCGTCCTCAACCTAAACCCCCCTCCTCAGCATAAACCCCTCTCAAACCCCCTCCTCCACCTAAACCCCCCATAAATACCTCCCCCCTCTCCCCTCACTTACCTGCTTGTGCTCCGGCCTCCGCTCCTTGACCCGGCGCCGGCGTGCATGTGACGTCACATGCACGCCGTGTCATTAGCATATACCAGGTGCCGGCACCCGATATATGCTAATGACGCGGCGAGTGCGTGTGACGTCACATGCGTGCTGGGTCAAGGAACAGAGGCCGGAGCTCAAGCAGGTAAGTGAGGGGAGAGGGGGAGGTATTTAGGGGGGTTTAGGTGGAGGAGGGGGGTTGAGGGGGGTTTAGGTGGAGGAGGGGGGTTGAGGAGGGGGGTTGGGGTTGAGGGAGGTTGAGGGGGGAGGTTGAGGATGAGGAGGAGGGGTTTGAAGAGAGAGGAAGAGGATGGGGGGGTTGAGGAGGGGGTTGAGGATGGGGGGTTGAGGAGGAAGGTTGAGGAGGGTTGAGGTTGAGGGAGGTTGAGGGGGGTTGAGGGGGGTTGAGGTTGAGGAGGGAGGTTGTGGATGGGGGGTTGAGGATGAGGATAGGGGGGTTGTGGAGGGGGTTGAGGAGGGAGGTTGAGAAAGGGGTTGAGGAGGGAGGTTGAGGATGAGGAGGAGGGGTTGAGGTTGAGGAGGGGGTTTAGGATGAGGAGGGAGGTTGAGGATGAGCAGGGAGGATGAGGAGGGAGGATGAGGAGGGAGGTTGAGGAGGGAGGTTGAGGTTGAGGATGAGGAGGGAGGTTGAGGATGAGGAGGTAGGTTGAGAATGAGGAGGGAGGTTGAGGAGTGGGGTTGAGGAGGGTGATAAGGGAGGGGGGAAGAGACACAGGGAAGGGAGAGGATGGAAGAGACACAGGGAAGGGAGAGAGACACGGAGAGAGAAAGGGACACAGAGGGCACAAGAGGGACACAGGGGGCAGCACATTTCCCACCCTCGGCTTATACTCGAGTCACTCATTTTACCCAGTATTTTGTGGTAAAATGGGGGCCTCGGCTTATACTTGGGTTGGCTTATACTCGAGTATATACGGTACATTGTTTTACAAGTGGGTGTCACACAGTAGCCGTTACCATTGTAGGGAGATTTAGAGCAGTTCCATTAAACCCTGCAGCCACCTTGATTGTTATTGTTCTTATCATTTTTGATATTTGTTTTTCCATAAAATGATAACTTTTTTTAATAAGTACTAGTGAAATCTATATTTTTTATGTTGCAACAAATATTAAGTAGCGTTCTGTCCAGATCAGGCTGTTAGAGGTCCTATACTAAGGGTCTCCTGGACGGGTCATTAGTTGATTTTCATATTATTACAACTTGAAGCATTTTAGTTACCAAATATCTGATTTATTTACTGGAATGTTGTTGTTATTCTTTAGTCATGTTCTACTCTCTGTGACCCTATAGACTGAAGCACGCTGGGATATCTGTCTACCACTGCCCCTATTTATTTATTTTTTCCAAACAGCAGAGCTATGCCTGATAATTATTAACAAATGTGTAAAAAACATAAATAGAACAAAAGAAGAAAAAATGTAATATCATTCATACCCCATTCATACCATTTAATAATTCATAAGTAAAGGTCCGAAAGTTAACCAATGGCTTTATTAGGACTAAGAAAAAAAGTCCTGTCATATGTAAACATATTAAGAATTCAAAGTTCCACAATAGAATTCCAAACCAACCATTTAGATTTGTGTTGATTAATAATTCTACCAGATTCATAGAGATTTTCTAATTTTTTTATATAGTTATTTTTTTGTAAAATTTCATCCCAGCTAGAAGTGTTGTGTTGTTTCCATCTACTGATAATGGCAGATTTGAGTGTAGTACAGATCTGAATGATAAACGCTGGTTCTTCATCAAAAAAAATACGAAATAGACAGCCATGTGGAATAAGAAGAATAGTTTTTGTCAGCATTGCAGAAATAATTTTGAAGCACTCAACCCATAAAGAATTGATAAAAGGACACTCCCACCATATATGAAGTTGATTTCCATATATACCATCTGTTTAACTTCCTAAAATATACCTCCCATTGTGAAGCATACTTTATGAATTTATTAGTGACTCTAAATGCTTTTTCCCAACTACTTAAAGGAAATGAGTTGGAGATATCTTGCTCCCACACCACCAAAGGGGCAGACTTTGTTTTTTCAATGTTAGATTGTATAATATGGAAACACTTGAATATAAGATGGGAGTAGTCCATTTTTGAATGAGTAATTCAACTAAGTTCAACTGCTTGCCGAAACCTTTGTTGACATTGTTTATCTACCCATAATTTTATTTGTTCATATATTAGCCAACAACAGGACAAGATACCAAGTTTGTTTTTAAATTGAGAAAAAGGGAGAAGCTCTTTGTTTGAAAAAAATTCAAGAAGTATCTGTGAATTATTAATTAAATTGATTGATTAAATTGAACTATATTGAGAATAGTAGAAACAAATTCAAGAAGTATCTGTGAATTATTAATTCAATTGATTGATTAAATTGAACTATATTGAGAATAGTAGAAATTGGGGTCAGTAAACCAGGAAAGGGGATATATCCTTGTTTTTTATTAATAGGTTGCCAATAATGTAAATTGATCTTGACTATATCCGAACCTATCGTTAAGTTTTTGACAGGAAATATTTTTAAAAAAACAACAAGTTCAAATCATGATTCATAATAAGCGAACTTTCAATTTATTGCCAAGGATACAGTGGGGGGGAAAAGTATTTGATCGCCTGCTGATTTCCCCTGCTGATTTTTTTTCTCCACTGACAAAGAAATGATCAGTCTACTGCCTTGTGCAGTTTGTGATTTCAAAACTCTGGCAAACAAAGTTAATGCCAGCTACTGAAGCAGAAGGGACAGAATAAAGAGCCCTGATTGCATGGGAGCCAAAATTTCCAAGACCCATTTTGGCCAGTGTCAGTTTTATGTACTCCCACCCCACCCAGTCAAAATCTTTTTCAGTGTCTAAAGAGATGAATAGGGTGGGAGCACACATGTTTTTGGAAATAGATATTAAGTTCATGAGCTTTCTGACACTGTCCGAACCCTGTCTTCAAGGAATGAAACCAGCTTGATCAGTGGATATCAAAGTGTCCACTATATTTCCTAATCTGGTGGCCAGAATTTTAGAATAAAGTTTCAGATCTGCATTCATTAATAAAATAGGTCTATAACTAGCACACCTATTAAGGTCTTGGTCTTTTTATGGAATAACAATAATTGTAGCTTTTAACATTTCCTGTGGAATTTTACACATTGAGGAGGGGGGTTGAGGAGGGGGGTTGGGGTTGAGGGAGGTTGAGGGGGGTGGAGGGTGAGGGGGGTTGAGGTTGAGGAGGTGGGTTGGGGTTGAGGAGGGGGGTTGAGGTTGAGGAGGGAGGTTGAGGATGGGGGGTTGAGGATGAGGATGGGGGGGTTGAGGAGGGGGTTGAGGAGGGGGCATGAGGATGGGGGGGTTGAGGAGGGGGTTTGAGGAGGGGGTTGAGGATGAGGAGGGAGGTTGAGGAGGAGGAGGAGGGGTTGAGGAGGGGGGTTGAGGAGGAAGGTTGAGGTGGGGAGGATGGGGTTGAGGGAGGTTGAGGGGGGAGGTTGAGGGGGGTTGAGGTTGAGGAGAGAGTATGAGGATGGGGGGGTTGAGGAGGGGGTTGAGGATGGGGTTGAGGAGGAAGGTTGAGGAGGGGAGGATGGGGTTGAGGGAGGTTGAGGGGGGAGGTTGAGGGGGGTTGAGGTTGAGGAGGGAGGTTGAGGATGGGGGGTTGAGGATGAGGATGGGGGGTTGAGGAGGGGGTTGAGGAGGGAGGTTGAGAAAGGGGTTGAGAAGGGAGGTTGAGGATGAGGAGGAGGGGTTGAGGTTGAGGAGGGGGGTTGAGGATGGGGGGTTGAGGAGCGAGGATGAGATTGGGGGGTTGAGGAGGGGGGGTTGATTAGAGAGGATGAGGATGGGGGGGTTGAGGAGGGGCATTGCGGATGGGGGAGTTGAGAAGGGAGGTTGAGGAGGGGGTTGAGGATGAGGAGGGGGTTGAGGATGAGGAGGGAGGTTGAGGATGAGGAGGGACGATGAGGCGGGAGGATGAGGAGGGATGATGAGGAGGGAGGATGAGGAGGGAGGTTGAGGAGGGAGTTTGAGGTTGAGGATGAGGAGGGAGGTTGAGGATGAGGCGGGAGGTTGAGGAGTGGGGTTGAGGAGAGTGATAAGGGAGGGGGGAAGAGACACAGGGAAGGGAGAGGTTGGAAGAGACACAGGGAAGGGAGAGGGGAGAAGAGACACGGGAGAGAGAGGGGGACACAGGGGGTACAAGAGGGACACAGGGGGCAGCACATTTCCCACCCTCGGCTTATACTCGAGTCACTCATTTTACCCAGTATTTTGTGGTAAAATGGGTGCCTCGGCTTATACTCGGGTCGGCTTATACTCGAGTATATACGGTACATTGTTTTACAAGTGGGTGTCACACAGTAGCCGTTACCATTGTAGGGAGATTTAGAGCAGTTCCATTAAACCCTGCAGCCATCTTGATTGCTATTGTTCTTATCATTTTTGATATTTGTTTTTCCATAAAATGATAACTTTTTTTAATAAGTACTAGTGAAATCTATATTTTTTATGTTGCAACAAATATTAAGTAGCGTTCTGTCCAGATCAGGCTGTTAGAGGTCCTATACTAAGGGTCTCCTGGACGGGTCATTAGTTGATTTTCATATTATTACAACTTGAAGCATTTTAGTTACCAAATATCTGATTTATTTACTGGAATGTTGTTGTTATTCTTTAGTCATGTTCTACTCTCTGTGACCCTATAGACTGAAGCACGCTGGGATATCTGTCTACCACTGCCCCTATTTTTTTTTTTTTTTCCAAACAGCAGAGCTATGCCTGATAATTATTAACAAATGTGTAAAAAACATAAATAGAACAAAAGAAGAAAAAATGTAATATCATTCATACCCCATTCATACCATTTAATAATTCATAAGTAAAGGTCCGAAAGTTAACCAATGGCTTTATTAGGACTAAGAAAAAAAGTCCTGTCATATGTAAACATATTAAGAATTCAAAGTTCCACAATAGAATTCCAAACCAACCATTTAGATTTGTGTTGATTAATAATTCTACCAGATTCATAGAGATTTTCTAATTTTTTGATATAGTTATTTTTTTGTAAAATTTCATCCCAGCTAGAAGTGTTGTGTTGTTTCCATCTACTGATAATGGCAGATTTGAGTGTAGTACAGATCTGAATGATAAACGCTGGTTCTTCATCAAAAAAAATACGAAATAGACAGCCATGTGGAATAAGAAGAATAGTTTTTGTCAGCATTGCAGAAATAATTTTGAAGCACTCAACCCATAAAGAATTGATAAAAGGACACTCCCACCATATATGAAGTTGATTTCCAATACCAACACAATTGCTCCAACAAAGTCTGTCTTTGATGTCATAGGAGATTTAATATACTTTAAGTGGAACTATATACCATCTGTTTAACTTCCTAAAATATACCTCCCTTTGTGAAGCATTCTTTATGAATTTATTAGTGACTCTAAATGCTTTTTCCCAACTACATAAAGGAAATGAGTTGGAGATATCTTGCTCCCACGCCACCAAAGGGGCAGACTTTGTTTTTTCAATGTTAGATTGTATAATATGGAAACACTTGAATATAAGATGGGAGTAGTCCATTTTTGAATGAGTAATTCAACTAAGTTCAAATGCTTGCAGAAACCTTTGTTGACATTGTTTATCTACCCATAATTTTATTTGTTCATATGTTAGCCAACAACAGGACAAGATACCAAGTTTGTTTTTAAATTGAGAAAAAGGGAGAAGCTCTTTGTTTGAAAAAAATTCAAGAAGTATCTGTGAATTATTAATTAAATTGATTGATTAAATTGAACTATATTGAGAATAGTAGAATAGTAGAAACAAATTCAAGAAGTATCTGTGAATAACAATAATTCACAATAATGGAATAACAATAATTGTAGCTTTTAACATTTCCTGTGGATTTTTACCTAGACATATCATTTCGTTAAATAGTTATTTTAGAAATGGATTTAGAACTGAGCTACACTGTTTGAAAAATAAATTACTATAGCCGTCTGGAACAGGAGTAGTATATTTGTTTAACTGTTCTAGTTCAGAGATAGGTTCATTTAACACCCCCAGTTGGGATAGAGTGATTTTTGCAAGATTGTATTTCCTTATTTTTTTTTATATCTTCTGTTGAAGGAGATTTAAAGTCTGAGTGTTGTGAAAGGTTATATAGTCTTGAGTAGAACGAGGCAAAAGCTTTAGCAATATCAACGGGTAAAGTAACCCATTTTCCTTGACTAAAACCCCCCTCGATTCTGGAGTGTTGGTTTCTTCCTTTAATTTTATTTGCTAATAATTTACTCGTTTTATTATCATACTGGTAACATTTTTGTTGTAGGCGCCATAGGGCCTTATCGGAGATCATCTGATTAATTTTAGTTTTTGTACATTTTTAATTTCACTAGAATTATTTTCAGATGGATTTAGTTTGTTAACGTTCTACAAATTGTACAGTTGGGTCAATAAATTACGCAAGGAAGTACCTCTTTGTTTTTATTCAATTACCTTTCATTTTAATTAAGATTCCTCTGGTAAATGCCTTCTGAGTGGTCCACAACAAGCTTTTAGATGATACAGAGTTTTTATTAAGCTCAAAGAATTCTTTAATTTTAGAAATATGATACTTGTTGTTGTTATCATTAATAATTAATGAATCCTCTAATTTAACATGACGGCTTTAGCTTTTTATCTGAGTCTAGTTTGATCTTCAACGATACATACGCATAATCTGAAAAAGTGATAGGACCTGGGTTATTAAATTCATAGTAAGTCTATCCACCAGGAAAAAATCGAACCTGGAGTACATTTTGTGAACTGGCGAGAAAAAAGAGAAGTCAGTCTGATTAGGAAACAAAATCCTCCAGGCATTATATCAGTTGTTATCAGTAATTAACTTACGTAATAAATGCGAATCATTTTGAATCTTGGTCTGGTTTTTAAAAGGTTTATAAGTTTTCCTATCAAGGTCAGGATTAATTGTGACATTAAAATCACCAGCCATAACTACACATCCATAATTGTATTTGTTAATTTTATTAGTCAATTGTTTTATGAAATGCACTTGTTTTGCGTTTGGAGAATATAGATTTACCAGAGTAAACCTCTGATTGTTTATCTCGCCCATCCAGGAGATGTATCTCCCATAGGTATCTATTTCAACTAGTTCCTCCTTAATTATACGTTTTCTACTTAATGGTACTGAGACTCCTCTGGAATTTTTTTTAAAGGTGGAGTTTTATTTTATGTCAAAACCAGTCGAACCAAAATTTGGAATTTTGTTACCATCCCAGTGAGTTTCTTGGAGGAATAAAATGTCACAACTCTGTTGTTTCATCAATCTCAATATAGAGTTCCTTTTGCTGGGGGAATTAGGTCCTTTTACATTGAAGGTAATACATTAAACTGACATTTATAAACCTAAGTTTAATAAGATTGTATGTACCGTATATACTCGAGTATAAGCCGAGTTTTTCAGCCCTTTTTTTTAAGGCAAAAATGGGCCCCCTCGGCTTATACTCGAGTCACTCCCCCCCCCCCCCCCTCCCCCCCCCGTGTCTCTCTAACACCCCCCATGTGTCTCTAACCCCCCCCCCCCCGTGTGTCTCTAACCCCCCCCCATGTGTCTCTGTGTCTCTAACCCCCCCGTGTGTCTCTGTGTCTCTAACCCCCCCGTGTGTCTCTCTACCCCCCCATGTCTCTTTCCTTCCCCCCGTGTCTCTTTCCCTCCCCCCGTGTCTCTTTCTCTCCCCCCTCCTCAGCATAAACCCCCCTCCTCCACCTAAACCCCCCTAAATACCTCCCCCCTCTCCCCTCACTTACCTGCTTGTGCTCCGGCCTCCGCTCCGTGACCCAACGCCCGGGCAAATGTGACATCACATGCGCGCCGTGGCACAAGCCGGTAAGTGAGGGGAGAGGGGGGGGGGTTTAGGTGGAGGATGGGGGTTGGGGTTGAGGGAGGTTGAGGGGGGAGGTTGAGGGGGGAGGTTGAGGAGGGTTGAGGAGGTTGGTTGGGGTTGAGGAGGTGGGTTGGGGTTGAGGGGGGTTGAGGTTGAGGAGGGGGGTTGAGGGGGGTTGAGGTTGAGGAGGGAGGTTGAGGATGAGGATGGGGGGGTTGAGGAGGAAGGTTGAGGAGGGGGTTGAGGATGGGGGGTTGAGGAGGGGGTTGAGGATGAGGAGGGAGGTTGAGGATGGGTTTGAGGATGAGGAGGGAGGTTGAGGATGGGTTTGAGGATGAGGAGGGAGGTTGAGGATAAGGAGGAGGGGTTGAGGAGGGGGGTTGAGGATAAGGGGTTGAGGAGAGAGGATGAGGATGGAGGGGTTGAGGATGGGGGGTTGAGGATGCAGAGGGAGGATGAGGATGAGGAGGAGGGGTTGAGGATCAGGGGTTTAGGAGAGAGGATGAGGATGGGGGGTTGAGGATGGGGGGGTTGAGGATGGACATTGAGGAGGGGGGGGTTGGGGCTGAGGGGGGGTTGAGGTTGAGGAGGGGGTTGATGCTGAGGATGGGGGGGTTGAGGAGGAGGTTGAGGATGGGGGGGTTGAGGAGGGAGGTTGAGGAAGGGGTTGAGGAGGGAGGTTGAGGATGAGGACGGAGGTTGAGGAGGGAGGTTGAGGTTGAGGAGGGGGGTTGAGGATGGGGGGTTGAGGAGAGAGGATGAGGATGGAGGGATTGAGGAAGGGGATTGAGGATGGGGGTTGAGGAGAGAGGATAAGGATGGAGGGTTGAGGAGGGGGATTGAGGATGGGGGGGTTGAGGAGGGAGGTAGAGGAGGGGGTTGAGGATGAGGAGGGAGGTTGAGGAGGGGGTTGAGGATGAGGAGGGAGGTTGACGAGGGGGGTTGAGGTTGAGGAGGGAGGTTGAGGGGGGTTGAGGTTGAGGAGGGAGGTTGAGGATGAGGATGGGGGGGTTGAGGAGGAAGGTTGAGGAGGGGGTTGAGGATGGGGGGTTGAGGAGGGGGTTGAGGATGAGGAGGGGGTTGATGCTGAGGATGGGGGGGTTGAGGAGGAGGTTGAGGATGGGGGGGTTGAGGAGGGAGGTTGAGGAAGGGGTTGAGGAGGGAGGTTGAGGATGAGGACGGAGGTTGAGGAGGGAGGTTGAGGTTGAGGAGGGGGGTTGAGGATGGGGGGTTGAGGAGAGAGGATGAGGATGGAGGGATTGAGGAAGGGGATTGAGGATGGGGGTTGAGGAGAGAGGATAAGGATGGAGGGTTGAGGAGGGGGATTGAGGATGGGGGGGTTGAGGAGGGAGGTAGAGGAGGGGGTTGAGGATGAGGAGGGAGGTTGAGGAGGGGGTTGAGGATGAGGAGGGAGGTTGAGGAGGGGGGTTGAGGTTGAGGAGGGGGGTTGAGGGGGGTTGAGGTTGAGGAGGGAGGTTGAGGATGAGGATGGGGGGGTTGAGGAGGAAGGTTGAGGAGGGGGTTGAGGATGGGGGGTTGAGGAGGGGGTTGAGGATGAGGAGGGAGGTTGAGGATGGGTTTGAGGATGAGGAGGGAGGTTGAGGATAAGGAGGAGGGGTTGAGGAGGGGGGTTGAGGATAAGGGGTTGAGGAGAGAGGATTGAGGATGGGGGGGTTGAGGAGGGAGGTAGAGGAGGGGGTTGAGGATGAGGAGGGAGGTTGAGGAGGGGGTTGAGGATGAGGAGGGAGGTTGACGAGGGGGGTTGAGGTTGAGGAGGGGGGTTGAGGGGGGTTGAGGTTGAGGAGGGAGGTTGAGGATGAGGATGGGGGGGTTGAGGAGGAAGGTTGAGGAGGGGGTTGAGGATGGGGGGTTGAGGAGGGGGTTGAGGTTGAGGAGGGGGTTGATGCTGAGGATGGGGGGGTTGAGGAGGAGGTTGAGGATAGGGGGTTGAGGAGGGAGGTTGAGGAAGGGGTTGAGGAGGGAGGTTGAGGATGAGGACGGAGGTTGAGGAGGGAGGTTGAGGTTGAGGAGGGGGGTTGAGGATGGGGGGTTGAGGAGAGAGGATGAGGATGGAGGGATTGAGGAAGAGGATTGAGGATGGGGGTTGAGGAGAGAGGATAAGGATGGAGGGTTGAGGAGGGGGATTGAGGATGGGGGGGTTGAGGAGGGAGGTAGAGGAGGGGGTTGAGGATGAGGAGGGAGGTTGAGGAGGGGGTTGAGGATGAGGAGGGAGGTTGACGAGGGGGGTTGAGGTTGAGGAGGGGGGTTGAGGGGGGTTGAGGTTGAGGAGGGAGGTTGAGGATGAGGATGGGGGGGGTTGAGGAGGAAGGTTGAGGAGGGGGTTGAGGATGGGGGGTTGAGGAGGGGGTTGAGGATGAGGAGGGAGGTTGAGGATGGGTTTGAGGATGAGGAGGGAGGTTGAGGATAAGGAGGAGGGGTTGAGGAGGGGGGTTGAGGATAAGGGGTTGAGGAGAGAGGATGAGGATGGAGGGGTTGAGGATGGGGGGTTGAGGATGCGGAGGGAGGTTGAGGATGAGGAGGAGGGGTTGAGGATCAGGGGTTTAGGAGAGAGGATGAGGATGGGGGGTTGAGGATGGGGGGGTTGAGGATGGACATTGAGGAGGGGGGGTTGGGGCTGAGGGGGGGTTGAGGTTGAGGAGGGGGTTGATGCTGAGGATGGGGGGGTTGAGGAGGAGGTTGAGGATGGGGGGGTTGAGGAGGGAGGTTGAGGAAGGGGTTGAGGAGGGAGGTTGAGGATGAGGACGGAGGTTGAGGAGGGAGGTTGAGGTTGAGGAGGGGGGTTGAGGATGGGGGGTTGAGGAGAGAGGATGAGGATGGAGGGATTGAGGAAGGGGATTGAGGATGGGGGTTGAGGAGAGAGGATAAGGATGGAGGGTTGAGGAGGGGGATTGAGGATGGGGGGGTTGAGGAGGGAGGTAGAGGAGGGGGTTGAGGATGAGGAGGGAGGTTGAGGAGGGGGTTGAGGATGAGGAGGGAGGTTGACGAGGGGGTTGAGGATGAAGAGGGAGGTTGAGGATGAGGAGGGAGGTTGAGGATGAGGAGGGAGGATGAGGATAAAGAGTGGGGTTGAGGATGAGGAGTGGGGTTGAGAATGAGGAGGGGGGTTGAGGAGGGTGAGGGAAGAGACACAGGAAAGGGAGAGGGGAGAAGAGACACGGGAGAGAGAGGGGGGACACAGAGGGCACAAGAGGGACACAGGGGGCAGCACATTTCCCACCCTCGGCTTATACTCGAGTCTCTCATTTTACCCAGTATTTTGTAGTAAAATGGGTGCCTCGGCTTATACTCGTGTCGGCTTATACTCGAGTATATATGGTATATGTCTTTCTGTCCAATTCATACACATGACTAATAAAGGGTTGAATCTGGAAAAAGCCAGACCTTAGACCTTGCTTAGGTGCCTTTACTTGAATATTTGATGTTTTGACTTCATACTAACATACATACTTGTGAAAACCTTAAAAAACAACATTTAAGACCTGTTGCTAGGCTCTATGCTGATGTAGAGAAGTGTGAGGCCAATATAGACAGAAGGAGGAGAGGGTATAAGTGTTTGCGTTGTCTGGAAATATGCATTCCATCAAAATAATATTGTCCTGAAAAACTGTTAATAGTCATTAAAAAAAAGTAAAACATGTAAATAAGAACTTCTTAGTTTACTACTAAAATCTAATCAATACTCTAACTAATTAGAAAATACTTGAGTAGTGAAGGTAGTCCAACTTTAACAGTGATATTCCAAATTGTCTTATTATAAAAGTAGTTGCGAAATATGTCAACTCCTTACAAGGACTTTTGGACAGGCTAATTTAATACTCATAATATTTTAAGTATATAGTGAAAATAGACCAAATGTATCCGTGATAGTCTAAGTTATCTATTTGTTAAGGGAGTTGTGAAATATATTAACTCCTTACAAGGAGAGCATATCCTAATCTATATAGTGAAAAATAGACTATTTGAAAAGCTAAATGAATACTAATAATATTTTAAATATCATGTGCACCTGCCATTCCAATAGTGTCAGTTTGTGAGTTGTAGTAGAAACAGGTTTATACAAGTGTATATAAGTACATTTGGTTAGTAAATTTCACCCATCTAGTGGTGACTTAATTTTAAGACATCTTGAATCTTTTAAGACCAATAAACCAACAGGGAATGTCCACTTATAAGACAGATTCTCTCACCTCAACGCCAGTGTTATGGATGAAAGTTATCTGTGTTTAAGCAATGTTGCCGCTGATAAATCTGAAAAAAATGTATGTCCTGATATGGGGCAGGAAAAGTTTTTAGTGTATAACAGGCTTTGCTTATTACTTGTTTAGATGTAAAATAATGAAACTTGACTATCACATCCCTAGGCAGGGAGTTGTCAAATGTGATGGTCTAGGAATTCTATGATAAGAGTCCAATCTAAGATCATGTTGAGAGAGTGCAGGGGCAAGCATGTTGAACAATTTGCTAAGATAGGAATCAAGGTCTTCATTTAAGATGGTTTCAGAAAAGCCCCTAATTCTGAGGTTAGATTTTCTCATTCTGTCTTCCATGCTTGCTATTTTGATGTTCAGATCATTTAAATTATCTTCTAGTTTTTTTGGAATCAGATAGAAGAGAGTTATACTAAATTATCAAATGATTACACTGAGATTCAATTTGTGATGTTTTAGAAATAAGTTCCTTAATAGCTATAGCGTTCTCCATAATCTGGTGTTTTACATCTGCCATTAAGGTAATCTGACAATCATCCTTCATTTTAGAGGGAGTTAGTAAATCTTCATTCAGATTTTCTGTATAACTGATTTGAGAGCTTTCAGATAGCATGGTTGATAGCATCATTTATATGTCTATTTGTTGGATTATGCACTGTTGGAAGCTGGGGGGGCATAGAATATTGAGTGTAAATTGAGACTAGAGTTGTTCAGTGAAAGGCTTATAGCCAGGAGAGTTTTACTCACGGCAACCTTTACAGAGGTAGAAGAAGTCCCATCCACAAATGAACAATGCCACAATTTGTTCACAACTCTCACTCAGCCCCAGATGCGCACGACTAAGCCAGATCTCTGATTAAATGTAACACCGCCGCTGGGGCATAATGGATTACAGCATGCACGATGTGCACAACATGACCAGTCCCCAGCCATCCGATTTGAGGCCCTGACGCCCAATCACATGCTGGAAACGCCACTCTACCGGCAGTCCTCATGGTCCACACAGCAGCCACCCACAATCTCAGTGCTGGAGCTCCAGCACGACCAACGGAGCAGAAGTCCGTCCCCACAGAACTCACGGGAACACCAAATGCACCATCCTGGGAGAGGGCCGGGCACTCACAGCGTCAGGGAAAATCGGCACCTCAGAAGAGAGTCTGCACCACAAGCGCCGGGTAGACACATAACAGGGGTTCGCAGCACTCAACAATCAGCTCCTCAGGTCGGCCTCTAGCCACATTACATGGCAACAGAGACACTACCGATCACGCCCATAGGTCAGCAGGAGTACCAACCTTTTCATTGCTTCAATGACCTCATCTATCCATCTCCACCTCTGTCATTTTTTGTGTGTCTTCAATGTTTCCCAGTATCAGTGCCTTCTATAGGCAATCCTGTCTTCTCATGATATGGCCCAAATATTTGAGCTTCTAGTAAATAGTTTGGCTTGATTTCCTCAAGTATTAATTTTTGGGATCTTCTTGCAGTCCAAGGGAGCAGTTTTCACCAACACTACAATTCAAAGACATCAATTATACTGCGCTCAGCCATTTTTTTGGTCCAGCTCTCACATTAATATGTTAGTACTGGGAATACCATAGTTCTAATTATGCTGACATTTCCTGATAGTGTAATATCTATATTTTTAATTAGCTTGTCCAAGCTTGCCATAGTTTTTCCTCCCCAGAAACAAACATCTTTTAATTTCATGGCTACAGTCACCATCTGAAGAAATCTTGAAGACCAGAAAAATAACATTTGTCACAGTCTCCACTTGTATCCATCTATTTGCCAGGAACTGAGATTGCTGTTTGCCATGATTTTTATCTATTTAACAATGAGCAGCTGATCAGCTTTCGCGCTCTCTTTTTTCACCCTTATCAATAAGTCCTTTAGTTCCTCCACACTTTCAGCCATCAGAGTAGTATCATCTGCATATCTGTTGAAATTTCTTCCAGCAATACTGATTCTTTGGATTCATCCAGCCTGGCCTTACGCATGTGGTACTCAACTTGAATTAATAAGGTGACAATATACAAACTTGTCACACTCCTTTCCCAATTCTGTTGTTCCATGTTCGGTTCTGACTGTGGCTTCTTCGTCCACATACACATTCCTCATTAGGTGGATGATATGATTTGGTACTCCCTTCTCTTTAAGAACATGCCACATTTTGTTGTGATTTACACAGTCAAATGACTTAAAATAGTCTATGAAGCAGAAGTAACTGTTTTTTTCTGGAACCTTCTTGCTTTTTCTATTATCTATCAGACATGGGCAATTTGATCTCTTGTGCCTCCTACCCTTTCGACACCAGCTTACACATCTGGTAGTTCCCAGTCCATACATTGTTGAAGCTTTTAGCTTGTTAAGCATTACCTTGCGCTCATATGAAATGGGTGCAATTGATCGATAATTGGAGCACTTTTTGTGCGATTGGGATGTAGACTGAACTTCTCCAGTCTGTTGGCCACTGTTGAATTTTTCAAATGTGTAGACAAGGCAAGCAACACTTTCACAGCATCATCTTGTATGATCAGCAAGACATCCTAGGGCCCTTCTAACTTCATTCTTCAAGATGTCTGGCTTAGCTCATTGGACAAACTAATGAGGTCGTCACTGCTGTTAAGATCCTTCGTGTATAGATCTTCTGTGTATTCCTGCCGCCTCTTCTTTATCTGATCTGTTTCTGTTAAGTCCCTACCATCTGGTCTTTTAACACACCAACTTTGGCATAAAAAGTTACTTTGAGATTCCCAATGCTCTTTAACCTTCCTATTCTGTTATATCTTCAATCTCTTTACATCGCTCTTTATAGAATGCCTCCTTGTCTCTTCTTGCTACCCTCTGAGATTCTTCATTCAGTTGAATACAATTTGGTTTTCTTCCTTCCTGGGTGTCATGATCCTCCTGACTACCAGTCTTTGGGACCCATATGATTCGCCCAGAATGATTAGGATTTTGAGGATGGCCATTACCCTGGCTACTTAAAGACTCCTATCAGGACTGCCTCCTGGGAATATGTGATGTGGGACTGGGCTAAGTCTGTTTATAGTTATTTAATGTTATATTAAGTTGATTACCATATGTATGTTAATTACTGTATATTATATTATGCTGTGTTATGTTATGTTGATTATTGTATGTTTAATTGTGTCCAATGTGTAGGGAGTTAAATGGCAGTTAGAATGTTGAGGTAGCCAGTAACTGACAGTTGGGGAAAGTGAAAATCAGTTAGTCATGTAATGGGGAGAAAGGTGTGGTAACCCAGCTATTGGTGACTCTGAGAACAAGCCAGTCTGAAGGCAGTCTGTGATGCATCTGACAGGAGAGAGGTGAGGTAACCCAGCCATTAGTGACTCTAAGAAGGGTCCTTTTATGTTATGGAGCCACACAGTCTCAAAACTGTGGTTGAACGCTGCGCCACAGCAAAAAGAAAGTTACTGCAGGCAAAACAATATTCCCCCTTCTGATGTGGCTCATAAGGCATGCCTAAAAAAGCCTTGAGGTATGAGAGGAGCACCAAGACCCTCGAATCGCTGTCGAGTTGTGCCTCGTCAGAGGGGAGAATAGTTATTTCACCACCAGGTGGTGCTGTGGCGCAGCATTCAACCGCAGTGTTGAGACTGTGTGCGGCTACATAACATAAAAGGTCCCTGAGAAGCTCAATATATATACATGGAATAAGATATCTGGAAGACATATATGCATCAGAATATATAGTGAAGATAGGATTAATATATATATATATTTATATATATATATATATATATATATATATATGGGAAGAGATATCTGGAAGATATCTATGTCAGAGAAAATGGCTGCCCTGATCATGTACAATTATTGAAGTGTGTATATGCTCCTAACCGAAGGGGAGGAAACTTATCTAGAAGATATATGTATATCTCAACATTCCTAGAGAAGATAATAATGAAATGGATGTTATGATGCCTTGCCGATAAATCCTTGTACTTTATACAAAATCCAGAAGACACAAACTGTTTCAGAATGTTATTTAGCTCACGTTTAAATATACACCTATTGAACCTGAGTAAGAGCATTTTTTAGAAACATCAGCTGTCTTCATGAAGTGATCAAAAGAACCTGGTGTATCTGCTGGGTAGGTTTGGCCATAACAGCCTTATCAAGCCCGACTGAAGAAAGCAGATCGCCACACTGGCCTACTTTCAAAGCCTCATCACACAGTAAGCTTGCCTTCTTAATTTTCTTTCTTTTGGGAATATTGTTTGTTGCAGTTTCTTGGATAATATCACAGACTTCTGTTCAAAGTTCTTCAGGCATTCTGTCTTCTATGTCTAGTACCTTAAATGTATTCTTTACCTTCACAGCATACTCACAAGGGATATTATTTATTTCGTATCTGGTCTGATGATTTTAAGTTTAATTCTGAACTTTGCAAGAAGAAGCTCATTGTCTGAGCCACAGTCAGCTCCAGGTCTTGTTTTTGCTGATTGTATAGAGCTCCTCCATCTTTGGCTGCAAAATATATACTCAATCTGATTTCTATGTTGTGCATGTGGTAATGTTCATGTGTAAGATTGTCTCTGAGGTTGTTGGAAGAGGGTGTTTTTTCTACGACCAGATAATTATCTTGACATAATTCTACTAATTTCTGACCTGCTTCATTTTGTACTCCAAGGCCAAACTTGTCCATTATTCCAGGTATCTTTTGGTTCCCTACTTTAGCATTCCAATCTACTATGATGAGACTGATTTCTTTTAGGGAAAGTGATGGTATTGTATAGCTACTGTATACTCAATGTTATGGTATACTAGCGAATTGCCCGTCAAAAAATGACGGCAATGAAATTGTAAGGTAGCTAAATTAGTAAATGAATATAGTGTACCTATTTTGAAGCATTGTGATGAAGAGCTGGCAATCTGTGTTGATGTTGCTGCAGCATTAGTGGTGTGGAGCTGCTGTGTAAGCATGCTGAATGTGTGCACTGTGTGGTATGAATATCCGTAGGTGGTTTGTGGCGTTTTGCGAGTTTCTTGTGGTGTTTTGCGAGTTTGTTGTGGTGTTTTGCGAGTTTAGAGTGCTGTAGCCTCGTTTTCGTTTTGTTCGGCAGCCATTTTTTCTGTCGCTTAGATTTTTTTTTAGTCTCAAAAGTCTTTTATTTCGAGTAAAATCGAGGTGTAAGTTGCATTTTTGAGGTGCTGGGTGCTCCCTCTTGGTGTAGGTAAGGTTTTTATGTATGTGCTGTGTGTATGTATTGTGTTTTAAATGTTTGTATGTCGGCGTGTTGCGTCCGATGTTTGCGAGGTCGTAATGTGTGGTAACGTGTTTCGTACGTTGTTTGCGTTCCTCGTAAAATTTAGCGAGTGTCGTAATTTGTGTGTCGTGTTTTTTGAGTAGCGACGTGAAGTTTGCGAGGGTTTGAGGCCCTTGCCCAGTGACCTCGCCAGCAACTGAGTCCCTCGCTTCGTGAGGGGCCTCAGTTGCTGGCATGGAGCGCCTTCGGCGCTCCATGCCAGCAACTGAGGCCCTTGCCCAGTGACCTCGCCAGCAACTGAGGCCCTCGCTTCGCGAGGGGCCTCAGTTGCTGACATGGAGCGCCTTCGGCGCTCCATGCCAGCAACTGAGGCCCGTGCCCAGTGACCTCGCCAGCAACTGAGGCCCTCGCTTCGCGAGGGGCCTCAGTTGCTGGCATGGAGCGCCTTCGGCGCTCCATGCCAGCAACTGAGGCCCTTGCCCAGTGACCTCGCTACGCGAGGCCCGCGGCCCTCGCTACGCGAGGGCCGCGGCTTGCTTCGCGAGCCACGGCCCTCGCTTCGCGAGGGCCGCGGGCTCGCTACGCGAGCCCGCAAGCGTGAGCAACGACCCGTACGCTCACAACTATATATGTGATGCTACTGTCTGAGGTAATAAACCGATATGCAAACCTTTTTTTAAACTAACAGTTGCAATGGGATCAAAATACTACCAGATATATCAGGCCAGAATCAATGCTTTTATTTAGCTTGCTTTAATATAATGAGAGATACTATTTTTTTCTACACTCCCATGATCTGTACAAGCACAGGTGAACTTCAACAGTAACAAGTAGTTTGATAATTATTTCAATTAGAAACTGCATTTGGTCAGCATCTTTGATGTTTTTCCCCCCTCCTGCTCTCTTAACCTGACTTCTTGATCAATTGTGTAGTGACCTCTCCACCTTACCCATAAGCTAAAATGCAAAGGGCAGATAGCCACAGTGAAGAAGGTCATGAGAGCAGAACCAACAAGATTACATCAGACCTGCTGACTAGGACAGGTGAGTTCTAACTGATTCCTCTTAGGAAATGTACATTTTAGAATGTAAGATTTTTTAACCATACCTTTAACAATATGTTATTAAATTAAGGGACTTTTAATAAAATGTAAGTATTACTACTGATAGAGCTATCGCATTGATAAATTGCAAGGAGTATCAATATTCTGAGGGCAGAAGACCAAGGTAATTTATCTGCTAGTGATCAGTGGTTGTTATCAATGCCACTTTGTACAATAAACTCTTATTTGGTATTTATGATAGGCTCATGACATTCCTTTACATGTTGATTCTATCCAGAGATTTTGAGTTCCGAGTGACATATATTGCCTTTCAAAGCATCTGGAAGCAAATTGTTCAGTATTTTTGCTATTGGTTTTCCAGATGTTCCAAAAATCCCTAGCTTAGACAAAATCTAATTTTGAAAAAAAAAATCATCAATATATGTTTGGTTTCTAATTTGTTCTAACCTATTACAATGAATATCCACCTGTAAATGATTACATTAAATGCATCCCTTCCAGCTTTGGAAATGTATTCAATTGTTATTAAAGGGATATGAAGGTTTCCTGGATTTTACTTGGTATAAAACATACTTGCGTATTACTACTTATTATTACTTTTATGTACATTATTTTATTAAGATGTACTTATAAGCTCTTTTTTTACTGCCTTAAAATAAGCAACAGTCCCTGTATGGGTCTGCCCTCTACATCAAATGCAGACACAGACACTGTAGGGCTGACTGTTCAGTGTTATGTCCTAGCCTATCAGGGACTACGTCTCAGCAGCATGTTGAAGAATATTGTGGAGAAATGGTCACTGATTGATTCGTATGAGACACTGCACACCTATTACTACAGAGTCTGTGTCTTTGTGTGTTGCATAGCACAGAATCAAGCAGATAATATTTCTTTGATTTTAGGCAGTAAAAACAGAGCTTATAAGCACTTCTTAATAAAATAAAGTACATAAACGTAAATAGATACATGAGCATATTATATAGCATGTAAAATCCAGAAACCTTCCATATCGCTTTAATTGTATTTTGAGGAACTCTGAACTAGAGGACTAACAAGACACAGACATGAAAGTCTGTATCATAACTGGTTATAAAATAAATGTTTTACTTATGAGATGTACACTGAATAAAAACTCAGACCCATCTGGTTTATAGTTTGAGTTCTGAACTTTGTCATTTTTCTCAAAGTGATGAAAGATTAACAGTGTTACTATGCGTGAACAATTCTTCATATGGGAGGCATCATGCGCCACTGCTATCTTGTGTTACTGTATGATTGGTTTGCTGCATTCTGTGCTTAGAAAAAATATTTTAAACATATAGGAATTGTTTACACATACAGCACTTTGCTCCTGACAAATAACATACTCAGAAGCACTTGTTAATTCAACAAAAAGGGTACTCCTTAAAGGAACATGTTGTTGTTGTTCATTCCTTCAGTTGTGTCCGACTCTCAGCGACCATATGGGCACAGCATCACTGTCTGTCTGTGTTTCTGCTTGTGCTTATGCCTATGGCAAAAAACTGGAGTGGGTTGCCAGTTCCTTTTCTAGTGGACCACAATTTGTCTAACATCTCTGCTATGACCTGCCCATCTTGAGTGACCCTACGTGGTATATCTCACAGCTTCATTGACGTATACAAGTCCCTTCACCACGACAAGGTAGCGATCCAGAAGAGGTGATCATGTGTCAGTATGTTTAATGTTTTTGGGGGCTTGCCCTCTATCAGCCAATGAGATCTACAGACTAAATGTATGTTCTCTGTATTTCAAGTTAGGTTTTACGGTAATGTTTAAAAAGTGTTCTTTTAAAAGCATTAAAAAAATGTATTTCCACTATCATTTAAGTACAAATGAAATACATACTTAGCTCATTTGTGGCTTGTTAATTGTTTTATCTGTAAAGCCCTGTATTAGGTTTTAAACTAATATCAAAAATGCTCTGTGGACATACCCAAATATTTATTTTATAAGAACAGACAGCATAATACACAGCGAGCATATGTATAAAAGGAGTCATGTATAAAGTGGTATTGGAGTGAAAGTGTCTCTACAGTGTGATAACTGTATTTCTTGAAATTCTGGGCGTGAAATATATTTTTTACTTATTTTTAGACATGCAAATATGAACACAATGTACTCTTTATTTACAATACAGGAAAATTAAAAATCAACTTGACAAAACAGACATTTGCTAAAAGGCATTCATAAGAACAAGTCCCTAGCACACTTATTTGTTTTTGTAAAAAAAAAAAGAAGGTCAAAAATGGGTTAAGTATCCTTTTCACTTGTAGCCTTTCAACCCATAAAGGCCAGGGATTAACTCAGGCAAAGCTAGATGTGACTAATGATCTGAGCACTGTACAACACATTCCATGTTACATTCCAAGTGGAGGTAGGTCCACAATGTTATACTCACATCACTGTGTTTTAAAGATAAATTATTAATAATCTTTACTTTTATAGCATAAAAACTACACATCTCATAACATGCTTAAAACACTTTATTTAGGATACCGTATGTCTCAGTGTATTCTTACAAACAATTATATTTAAACTTTTTATTGGGAAATATAATTAAGTAATAAACAATTTTGATGATGGTTTAATATAACGGGAGATACATTCTCATTCTACAATTTAATGTCACTGTATGTCAGTGGTTTAATAAAGGAGGAAACTGCACATGTGTAGGTAGGTACATATAAAGGATATTTGTCTTGTATAGACAGTCATATTAGAAAATATTAGCCAAGTGTGGCACTAGTTACGATATGGGCATTCATTTTTGCACTGTATTTAATATCTTCACATGAACTATCTCAAACAGCTGTATGTGTGACTAATGAGATAGAAATGTAGTCATTTTCAATGGATAGTATTCATACATACATGCATGTATTTGATTCATATTATGATTACAAATATCTTGACCTTTTGAAATGTGAACAGATCCTTCATTAGAAGATTTTTCTATCTGGAAAAATCTGGTGTTGTAATTAGTGATTGACCCATCCCTTCTCAACTGCCCTTTCTAAGTTTAGCTTTGCATCAAATCAGGCAATAACTACAACCTAGAGTAGAATAAAAATTATTTTTCAAACTTGTGTTATCTTTTGAGATGATATCTGCATATGGTTTAGAGTCACTGTACAGAATCTGGGAGGCATATTGATCTTGCAGAGCGACATTAGCATTAGAGGAATGGTTTAATAGTTCACCATTTCCACTATGGTATATGCTCTCATGTGGATTCTGAACAGAAAGCATATTATTGAGTGCTGCCTGCTGTATACAATTCTGATGGTGGCGTGAGTGATTCGTATACCAACAAAGAGGCTTATGATCTGTAGAATAACCATGTAATTTTTCTATTTCCACCACTTAATCCTACAAATTCTGAAAATTACCAGATCAAGTTGTAAATGTGTAGTACAATGTATGCAATGATTCCAGAAGTTGTTAGTATTGAGTTATATATCATATATAATATATTTAGATTGTAAGATTGGGAGTTTTCCATCTTGCAAGGCGCTTTGGGGAAATCACTATGGACACCGGGTTCTAAGCTCAAAGACAGGGCCCTCCATGCTTTCCAATGTGTTAATTCTGAATTAGTCTTTGCCTGAAAATTAACTTATGTATAGTGCTTCAGAATATGTTGGCGTGTTACAAATGAACTATAATAATAATAGTAATATATAACAATATAATATTAATACACAGAAATCTAGGATATTTTCTCTGAAAAACTTTAGTCGCAGATGCAAAATATTGTCTGACATTTATCTTCATTTTGTTATTGATATCTATGCTGCAATGTTTATGTACCCCTTTCTGGATCGTTACCTTGTGGTGGTGAATGGGCTTGTGTACTTCATTTAGAGCCACCCAAGATGGGCAGGTCATTGCAGAGAGGTCAGACAAATTGTGGTCCACTGGAGAAGGAACTGGCAACACACTTTAGTATATTTGCCATGATTGGAACCACTGGACACAAGGGCCCTCATTCAATTGCGATTTGGGCAATTGAATAGTGCTCTAAATAAGCACATAACATATTTTTTTTAAATACGTTTTTAGTTAGTGAAGACCTTGTTTTTGGATAGATGTTTAGTAACTAAAAACTTCTTTAAAAAAATATGTTATGTGCTTATTTAGACCCCTATTCAGTTGGCCAAATTGCAATTGAAGGTGTGCCTGGTGTGCTACGGTCCATAGGGTCACAGACTAAACAACATCAATGTTTATGTCATAGTGAAACACTTAAAAGAAATGCTCACAAAATGCTCACATTAGTCACAAGTGCCTATTTTCTGATTTGCTGCAAAAATATTCACCCAACTTAATAAGAATCTAACTGGGACACAGGTTAAGAATTTACAATGTCAGTGCCTGCCAATACAGCAAGTAATATCCCGATAATGGAAAATCAAATGCTTGTATTCAATGCCTTTATTGTGCCAAGAAAGTACCAGTGTCTCAGCCCCATTGAGCTTTCACCCATTGGGACATACATTTGTGTTTCGCCCTTGTAGCTCTGTATAGAGTGTGTACATGGAATTATTCCTTGTGGCCCTTTGGGACCACAGTTTTCTTTCTTCCATTGGGGTTCTCTTTTAGTGTAATGTTAGCTTTGGTATGAATCACAAAACAAGAATATAAGGCAATCTCTTGTGTTAAATGTGAAGTTCTGGAGTGTGCATGTGGTTGACATGGCTATGGCAAAACACTTGTACTGACACCAGCGAGAAGTGCAGGAGTTGACCTTTTTCCCTGGACATTCATACACAGATATTAATTATCTTTATTTCAATATCTCATTGTCTTTGGAAACATGACTTTTCTATTAAATGCACAATACTACACTACAGTAACACCCACTGCACACAGGAAAGGTCACTGTATGTAATATAACTACAGTATGAGGTCATGTACCGGTCACTAGCCGGCTTGTTTTATTGTATTTAGGTGATGAAAGATGATGATCTGAGCTTCTAGCCCAGTTCTTAGCATGACTTATAAAACTATATATAAAGTCCTTCATCCAAGCATTTTATGGGATTTTTTTTCATGTTGCCAGCTCCCCAAATAAATTAAATTAAATTTAGATGCACTGGCATACAAGAGTATTAATATGGAATGCTCTGTTCTTTTTATATATCCGGTATATGAGTCTCATGGTCTCAGGTGGACCGAGCTGTGCACTGCTCTTTAGTAATGTGCTGTTTATTTGTCAATGCTATTTGCTGCATTTTATGAGTAGATATGATTCTTTAATAGTAGGTTATGCGCTGCATTTGTGCCTGGCTTTACAGTCATTTTTTGCTGGTGACAATGCAATGTTCATTTGTGTGTACCTATACACTTTATCTTGTGGGCAACCATGCACTATTTTTATTAGAAGTACTATTTGTTAAGGGGGTTATTATTATTATTATTATCCTTTATTTGTAACTCGCCAACATATTCCGTAGCGCTATACATAAGTTAAGTTACAGGCAATGACAAGTTCAAGATTCACACACTGCAATGAGTGGAGGGCCCTGTCTTTGAGCTTGGAATCCGGTGTCCATAGCGCTTTCCCTAAAGCACCGCGTAGGATTGAAACTCGCAGACTTACAATCTAAAGGTTGAAGTGTGTATGTGGTACAGTAGGGAGAGAGTAGTGGATGCGATGATTATATAGTGTTTTCATAGATATGTACTGTTTGTTGTGAGTAGCAATATACTTAGTAGCAATATGTTGTGAGTAGCAATATACTTAGTAGCAATATGTTGTGAGTAGCAATATACTTAGTAGCAATATGTTGTGAGTAGCAATATACTTAGTTTTGTGGGTGACTAGTCACTAATTTCCGTGGGTGACTATGCACTGATTGTTTTGTGCAGAAACGTTCAGGCTTAATTCACTTGGGTGATAAGTGTTATTTTTTTTTTATCAAAGTGATGAAATATTTATTATCCTGTGCAATGTGCTGCACGATTAATTTAAATGAATAAAACTAAAAATCAAATAACTAATTAAATACCAGCCGAATATGCAGATGCAGGGCAGTGTATTAATATTATTATTTACTTTCAGTTGTGCACCTCCTACCAAGACAGTTTAAAGGGACCTGACATTTGTTTTCTTTATTACATAAGAAAAAGGGTATTTGATAATGTACCACAGTGTTTTTTTTAAATAAATGTCTCAAACGTGTTGAGATGGCAACTGCTCTTAAGGTCTTGACCTCTGCCAGCCAATGAGATCTACAGACTAAGATAATCCCTCTTCATTTCCTGTTAGTTTCAATGAAGTTCAAACAGCTTTTACTTAATACATTTTCATGAATAGAACGTTTGAAATTTTTAAAACTTGCTCCGGTACATGTATAAAAACAGCTTTATCCCATGCCCCTTTAAGTGTGCAGGATAATCTATTAGGTGTTTCAACATATGATTTTTAATTAATTTATTAACATACCGTATCTCAAAGTGGTGAAATTGCCTGAGATGCAGTTCATTGGTATGAAAATATGCATTTTGTGTCAGCCCTTTTATGGCACTGCACTAATCATCTGATGTACTACCATTTATATATATCATTTTAGTGTAATAACGTTTAACTATTATTATACTGGAGATTTGGAAAAGTCTTCCTAATTCTTGCATCATAAAACCGCTTACAATGAAATGGAAGGTTAAATAGTTTATGTAGTTTAGGCAAAGGATGTGATATTCTACTTTTATGCATTAGTTACATTTAAATAGATACATATAGAATACTTTGTTAGACAATTCCTTAGAAGTCTAATGCATTTATTTCATGGGAAAGTATTTACATGTTTCCAGATAATATATAAATTGTCTGTTTGTTTTTTGGAATTATTTTAAATAAATAAACTAAAAACAAAACAATTCTTTAACCTGTAACAGGTAATCAAATATCAATAGTCCTGAGCCAAGATTTAACTTGAAACACACGTTACTAAATACTCACCGCATTCCTTCTCAACTAATGTACATTCACATAATATTATAACTTTGCCAAATACAAACCGCAGGGTGTTCTTAATGGAAATGCAATTTAAATGTACACTAATCTTTCTATGAAGATTTTCTCTGAAGAAAAAAAAACAGTTTAATAGTAACCAGAAGATCATTACATAAGCAATGTGATATTATTACCCTTATGCAAATGAAGTATACTGAGACACAGTGTAGAATATGGTCATGTCTCCTCCCACCTAAAGTTAGCTCATGTCAAACTTGCAGCCTCTGTCACTGGAAGTACAGAACTTTCTGCTCCCAGTACCTTGCTCTGTGTGTGTTACATACCAGCATCTCACTGTGCTGGGGGATTGCAATCATGGTATCAAGGCTCCTTTTACTGCTCCTCTGTGGGATTATTTCAGCACGGTTTGGGAATGCACAGAAGTTGCCAAAAGGCAAGTAGCAATGCAGTTTTACCTTTTATATTATGCTTACAATGCTGATAATTAACAATTTGCATGGATTACTAAATTATAATTGTTTAAATAATTACATTTCTATGTTTATATGTTTTTGTTTGTTTGCCTTTATAAACAATTAATTAACAATTAATCAACATATTGCAAAGGTCAGCGGAGATCTAAAAAAGTTGAACTTGATGGACTAAAATCTTTTTTTTTACCTCAGTTACTATGTAACTAAATATAAAACTAGCAAACAGCAGAAAAGACATTATTAAGAAAATGTTTACACTTTTTAAATGTGTATATCATTTTGCACAAGTTTCTTAAGATTCCCAAGAAAATATAGCAGCTTGCTATACCGCTGGATTCAATGTTGGTCAGCAAAAATGCATTTTTTTTTCATCCAAGAAGCTTGTTTTCAATAACTTATCTTTGCATGCATTTTTCAAGGTTTATAAACTGGAAAAAAAAAACCTATTTTTATTTTGCTAGAACATTTGCACAGCAGAGACACTCCCCCCTTCTCCCTGGGCTGATCACTCTGTGCAATATAGTTTTGGCATATCAATGCTGCACTGCTGTAACAGCTGTAGTGTCAAATTAAAAAATATTTTTGGATCTAAAGATGTTTGGTGTTTAAAAGGCTGGCACACATGTTTGTTTTCCAGACTTGTGTCCAAAAGCTTTTGTTCTTGGATTCTATGTTTAGATATATCCAGGATAAATTCCCAGTTGCTGTGTTTACCCTCTTTGTCATAAGGAAAACCTTTAATATCCTCTGACAGTTGGTCCCTTTGTAGGTGGCTTCATCTTCTGTCATCTTCAGGAAGGACAATGACATCAGGGTGTGTAAGGGATTAGGAACACATGGTTTGTTATACTTGATCTTCTTCCAGGATAGTGCACACAGGGATACACTGGAGCTCAACATTATGTTGTTTCAATATAATGTTATAATTATTTGGTCTTTCAAACATCAGAAAGACAGTCAGAAAGGAAGAATGCAAGAATGTGTTAGAACAAACGTTGTATCCAAAGTAAATTCACAGAGAAACAAAAATGCCACATTAAAATGGCTAATTTCCTGAAACGGAATTTGTAATATTAAAAACAAAAGCCATTACTTACACAGAATGAAGTATTTGAGAATGTATATACTACTAATATACCAACCGACCACATGGTTCGTGTAACATAAAACACATACCCACTTTATAAATACTATGCCGTGACAGCAGGAGTGGGAGGGGAGCATTTTGTTGAAGCATGAGACACATTTTGTATCATACATTTAATACATGCTGTAAAGTATATAATGTTTATTTTGCTGCATGAAAATCAAGTCTATAATTCTTACTTACATGTTTTTGCAGTGTTAACTTTGATCTCTCAATGCTACACGTTGCTAGAAAAGCACGAACTAATACTTTATAGGTTCTGATTCACAGGATGCAGGGATACGAATGAGAAAAGTATAGCTTGGAACTTACATTTGCTGCAAATAAGTGCAAATAGTCAAAACCTTAGATCATTAGTTTTGTTAAATGCATTATAGGGAAATGGGGATTTCTGATGATTTTTACACAATGTATTCTAAAATATTCACAATTAGTTATAGTATATTTTGATATCTTATGTACATGAAGTTGTCCCTAAATTCCTAAATATAGTAAGCAGTGTCAGTTTTCTCTGTATATAATGTACAGATGTAGAAACATCATTGGGTAACATACTGATTTGACACTATAGTGTAGCCATAACAGGCAGAGGTGTGGGAGCTTTGTATACACAGACTGTAAAATAGCTTATTTATACATACATACAAACATAGAAAAAACTAAGGTGGATTTGTCCCCCCATCCCCTCCAGTTCCTACACCCATGATAACAGGGCTTATACACTAATGTCCCTGGATTCACTAAGCTGCACATGAGTTGAGAAACAGTTTGATGAAGGATACAGTGCCTGTTTCTGATGGGGAAAATTGCCATTACAGTCTCTGCAAAGTACTTTGTAGCCCATTTGAACCTTAGTGAGTCTACCCCATAGTCTTATTTGCTCTTTAAAGGTATATCTAAGTTTGCCTGATTTTCCCTTTTTCTATTCTAACACATGCTGCTTATATCAGAAACACACATTACATGGAGTCATTCTATACCAACACACATTTATTTTATAAAAAATAAAATTTGGTTTCCATATCCTCAGAGCTACTCACATACGGACAGTGTACCTACCAATAGAAACACTGCATTTGGGTACAGATTTGAACCCTTTACTAACCTTCAAGTCAGCAGCAGCTCAATGCAGAGATCCACACAGCTATGTCTGGGCTCCTCCTTACTTTCTGTTCGCAGGTAAAAGCAGCACAACACATCCCATTATTATTGGTGCACAAATTGGCTTTACAGATTGATACAATGTATTAGGTGCCTGTGATTGGCCAAAACAAATTATGAAATTTATGCTAATGTTAACAGGGATTTCTAGCGGTGTTAACTCACAAAATCAACTGCTTGCAAAAGAGATTTAGCGAACATCAGTGTGAGTTTGTTCATGTTTATTTTGGTATTTCTCATGAAAAAATGCTTTCATACATTACTGATTCTCCCCTATCAGATGCATTCATAATTCAGGAAACTTAAATATGCCTTTAAAGAGCATGCAGTGCACTGTCCTTTAGTTATGTTGGCATAACAAAATATTAAATCATGATAAAAAGAATCATAAATCATACTAAGAAATTAGTAAATTCTAACGATAGCGAGATTATTTAGAATTCTGGTAGATGAAGCAATGTCTATGCCCAAGCTATGCAATTTTTTTGTTACTTTCTTGCTACTGATAAATTATATATAAACATGTTACATATACATTTTTGGCAACTATAGTGTCTCGTGTCTGGTGTTATAAACATGATATACTCTTTGGTGTGGAACTTCTTTCTGTTGCTAATTTGTTAATTTGGAACAGGCAAGCAGAGACTTTATATAAATATTTAAACCACAGGTGGCAGCAACACCTTGTCATATTCTATATGGTTCAATCCTAGTAAATTGCAGTTTGCGTGATTTATAAACTGGAGTCTTTATGCATACAGTACAGTACCACTTTCTGTCAAACACAATTTCTGGGAAAATACACACACTACTGGATACAATCTTTTTTTTCCAGTCAGTAATAACACATTTATATTTTTTTGTTTTGGATCCCTGCATTTGAAGATTGCCATACTTTTTGTTCTCAGTAGCAGTTTACCCAAGGCCCAATCATGGAGCCTAGAGCATCTGCAGACAACCAAAGTGATCAGGATGTTACTCAACCTATGTATATTGAATTGCTCCATTAAAGAAATCTGTTCATAACGAGGCACAAGTATCACTGGATTGTTGCAGCTAATTTTGTGTAATGTATAATATTAATTTACTATTAAACAATAGCATCCTGCAATTTCCACATAGCTTATTCACAAATATGAAAGACCATGCTATTGGCAATAACCCTTACTTGCTATACAATGAATCAACTCCCACTGATTTTTACAGATCTGGGACTTTCCAAACTAACTTCCATGCCAGGTTAAAAGTATTTACACCTAAAGTATTCTGAAAATAAAAGAAATCCAATTATCAAAAAGGGTGTAAGGTTTCAAATAGTAGAGGGACTTCAGTAGACTAGGTAAGCTAAGGAAATCTTATCTGCCATCATTCTTCTTTGTTTGTATTACGGTTAATTACATTTGGGTAATTTTTATAATGTCTGAAGTTTGTTTTAAAACCTCTATATGAGACTGAATAAAATCTCTATCCCTAATATAGCAGGCTGAATTTCTAATTGATGTCAGTTGCACAGTTTGTCTGTAGTCAGTGTTCTTAAAGCTTTGAGCTGTATGAAATATGATGCAAGTATATAATTAAATTGAATTTGGGCTTTATTATATTGTATACAACAAAATCCAAAAATGGCACAAATTTTACACCCAAACTTATTACAATAGAAAATAATAATTTCTACACTGGAGCAGCTAACTACAATTGTAGTAGAAGTAGCAGCAGAATTGGATAACTTTTTATTATTTGTCTACAGAGATGAATATTTGCATCAATCCATGTAGAGTCTCCAAACCTGAAATCAAAACATGGCAGTTGATCTGGGGGATCTTATTGCTCCTCCATCTTCTAAGGAGACAGAGGGAAAAGACAGAGAGAGCATAGAACAAAACAAAAAAAAAAAGAATTATGTGAATAGAACTGGCACTTTATTTCACACTATGCAATATTGTACTATGTATAATATAATATAATGTTTGCCAAAGTACAGTCTATCACTTTTTAGTCCACCATAAACTAAATGATGTTGTGGTTAATAGTCTTCCAACAAAATCATGAGTTAGGTACTACCGTAGTCCTACACTGAGAAGATACATTTTAAGATTGAAACAGTTGTCTATGGGCAGGTCTACTAGCTTGTGCGTAATCAATCATACTCTATGCTTCAAAGCTGTGCAATACAGAAAGCATATGCTTAAAATGATTAAAGAGGGAAAATGCATTGTCGGCTCATTTGCATATCCATGGACTCTTTCCAAGAGCTCAGTGCAATAACTGTACGTTTTCGAAATTCTGAGCAGGAAATATGTTTTTTAAGTACAAACGTCCTAATGTGACAACAAATATACTATTTATTTACTATATATATATATATATATATATATATATATATATATATTGACAAGGCTTCTGTCTCCCACTGGGTCTGTGCCTTTGTCTCTAGCACATTCTATGGAGAAAGACTTATTATTGCCAGTAATACATAATAGCACACCAAAAACAATAGCATAAAATAAACAGGCATAGCTCTGACAGAGCACTAACTTCACTGATAATGCAGTTCTCTCCCTATCAGGCTTTCATCCAGCTACTCTGGATGCATCAAAAACAAACAAAACAGTCCAATGTACTGGCCTTTCACTATAAGTCCAAGATTCCCAGTCTACAGCTCACTCTTCAGCTTCCACACCTCTGTAACTCTAGGGATATTTTTTTCCAGCTTCAGACACCTGCCAATCCAATACACCTCTCAAACTGCTTGCAAGCTTTCCTCCACTTGCTTTTCCCAGTCTTGTAATCTGCAGGCCCTTAGCCGGTCTCAATTCCTGCTTGCTTCTGTGTTTTAAAGGTAGTCCACACCTGAGCTAATAAAACTCACATTAATCCAGGAGTTCATTATTTTTTTCTTCTGGGGGAAATTGGTGCTTTGCAATATCTGTTGAAATATCCGGTCTGACTTTGTCACATACCCCTTCCCCAGCTCGACACTATGGGGTTGAGCGACCAATGCCGTTAGGCTGTGTATGCAAGCCAACTTGTCTTCCGTACCATGCTGACTGCCATCTTTCTGAATCCTTCCTTTCACCTTTGTGCTGATGAGACTCTATTATAGTCTCTGAAGCTTCTGCTCTTCCAGCTCTTTCACTACCTTCTCCATACTTTTCAGAAGGTAGCTCCGGCATCAAAAACCATGGTAGCAGAGATGTGACAGTAGTTCCAGGTGTAGATACTGTGGTTCACTTTCCAGTAACATCTGCACACTGTGTAACAGCTCACCCACTCCCGTCCTCTCCATTATTATGCATATCCTTCTTCCTCTGTGTTCCTCCAGTATCTGGATGGCATTTTGTAGATTCTCTTTATGCCGAATATCCAGCTTCTGCTTTCTGACCATCTCGGAGAAGTCCCAGACTCGGTGAGACTCTCTTTGAAGCTTTGGGCTATAGCATTCTGCTAACAGGGTTTCTTCTGCAACTACTGTGATGTATTAGTGATCATGGTTTGCACTGTGAAGCTTCTGTGCCTCTACATGTAATTTGACATCTCTGCTCTCATTCTCTACTTTCAGCTCCACTAGCTCCTGCCTCACACTGATGAGGGCATTCTCCATCTTATGAAATGTACTCGGTGGCTCCATCAATACAACCAGATGGGGGTTGGGTTCAGGCTCAGATAGAAGCTGACTCTCTGCTACCAATGTGCGTATCTCTTGGTCAAAGTCTGTGACGCTTTGAACTTGTCGGGCTCCTTCCTTAGACCTTTGTACAGGGACTCTAACACTCGATCTTGAGGTTCATTATCACCAGCATCATTTTCATTATTTTCATTATGGGACAGTGACTTCCTGTGCTGTTTCTCTTCCCATTTTTCATCTCTATGTTAGTTATGGCCCTCCAAACTGTCCTGAGCCCATGGTTTGCAAGGACAGATAACCTGGCTCCTTCTGTTCTAGGTACTCCAATCGGTTTCTTTCACAATCCCTGAACAGAGAAACTGCATTCTAAACTTGGGTAGATAAGCATGTCCCTTGGGTGTAGATAAACATACCACTTTTCAAGATCACTATCACAGTCATATTTTTCCAGAAGACAGGAAGGTAGCCTTCTTGACTGCAGAAGCTCCTTTATGTCCAATATATCTTTTTTGCAATAACAGTAAAGGTTTTTCCTGTCGAAAAAACTTCCTTGAGTGCAATCTCTGTACTCTGTTACCTCTGGTAATGCCCACTCTGTTAAGGATCTCTTCCTCGAGATCATCATCATTTGTTGTCTTTTCTTCATCAAAAACAACAAATGCTTCCTAAGCTTCACCACATAAGTAAGGAGCAACAACTATGCTCTAGTGCTTGTAAGACCAAGCTTCCCTAGTGGCAATTCTCTCAAAGTTTACAAGGTATGTTGCTACATCATCCTTGCTTGTCATTTTCTGTAGGAAGAGATTAGGATTCATGCTTCCACTTGACCTTAAAGTCACAATAGTATTTGCAGACCTCAAACCTGCCAAATCATCTCTCATATGGGCTCTGTCCTCTTCTGCTTCTCTCCACCATAGCTCTGTTTTCTCTCTCAGACATGCAGTGATCTGCCTCTCTTCTGCTTGTCCCAGCCATTGCTAAGTGGCCTGTCTCAGACATGCAGTGGCCTGTCTCATACAGACTCTGTCCTCTTCTGCTTGTCTCAACAATTTCTGTCTCTTGCTGGCATGCTATGTCCTCTTGCTGGCATGTAGTGGCTTCTACCAAGGCTTTCACAAGTTACTCCATCTTAAAACCGACTTTTAACATCACATGTGACAAGGCTTCTGTCTCTCACTGGGTCTGTGCCCCTGTCTCTGGCACATTCGATGGAGGAAAACTAATACAGGAGGCTTTTAAATGCTTTTTCCAATTATACTATCATTATTGTCAGCAATGTATAATAACACACCAAAAGCAAAATTTTATAACATAAACAGCTAGCCTAGCTCTGTCAGGGCAACTTTGCTGTTAATGTTTCTCCCTCACTATCAGGTCTTCATCCAGCTACCTTGGATGCAGCAAAAACAAACAAAACAGTACAATTTACTGGCCTTTCACTTTTTGTATCGCACTGGATGTCTCTCTACAACTTCAGACACCTTGCAGCTCCAATACACCTCTCAAACTGTTTGCAAGCTTTCCTCTGCTTGCTTTTCTCAGTATTGCAATCTGCAGGCCACAAGCCTCTCAATCCCTGCTTGCAGCCAGACTGCGGTCTTGCATCTTATTATTGGAACCCACCCATCTCTCTTAAAGGCAGTCCACACCTGAGCTAATCACATTAATCCAGGAGTTAACTCTTTCTTCTCCTTGGGGAAAAAAGGAACCATTGCAATATCAGTTGCAATAACTGCTCTCACTTTGTCACAATATATGTATGAATATATATAGTACAGTAAATATAAAGTACATTAGTGATCCCATCCATCCCCCCCCCCCCCTTAAAAAGACAGACTTTCTTGAAATATGAGCTGTGAGTGGATAATATTGCCTCTAGAGATGGAAAAAAGAGACAGAAACTAGGTGTACAATGCACTTGGTAAACTTCTGTATTCTGCAGTGATATTTTTCTTGCTATTTGATCTTTATTAAGGGCTGTGCTTTAAGTGTTTAAATTACTTTAATTTATTTTGATTATCTTTTTTCTTTTAAATTTGTTTTGCATTTGATTACCAGCAGGACCCTATATTGGCCACAACTTTGTTATGTAAATCATTCAGTTTATCATCTGTATTGCAAATGCTAAAGAGCAATTAAATACTAAAACTACAATACCACTTACCCTAGCTTCTTTTCATTAGCCATATTATTGTTAGTTTAGTCATGTCTGACTCTCTGTGACCCTATGGACTGCAGCACAAAAGACATATCTGTCAGTGAATGCCCCTCTGAGCACCATAAAGATCATGCTCATTGCTTCAATGACCTCATATATCCATCTCTGCCTCTGACATGCCTTTCTATGTGCTTTTAATATTTCCCTGCATTAGAGCCTTCTCTAGGCAATCATGTTTTCTCAAGATTTGGCCAAAATATTTGAGCTTCAGCCTCATAATCAAACCTTCCAGTGAACAGTTTAGCTTGGTTTCCTAGTATTGATTGGTTGCATCTTCTTGCAGCACAAGGGACTCTAAGCAGTTTTCTCCAACACCTCAATTCAAATGTGTAATTTCTATGGAGCTCAGCCTTCTTTATGATCCAACTCTCACATCCATAGGTTACTACTGGGAATACTATAGTTCTAATTATGTAGACCATTGCATAATATCTTTATTTTTGAATAGCTTGTCTGGACTTGCCATAGTTTTATCCCCAGAAGCAAACATGTTTTATTATTTTGTGGCAGCAGTCACCATCTGCAGAGATCCTGAAGCCCAGGAAAATAAAATCTGTCACTGCCTCCACTTCTTCCCCATCTGTTTGCCATGAACTGAGATTGATGTTTGCCATGATCATTCTCTTTTCAACTGTGAGCAGCAGGCCAGCTTAGCCTTTTCCCTCCTCCCTTTTAGCCATCAGAATAGTGTAATCCACATAGCCATATTATACCAGATTTTAAACATTATCACTAATATGCATGTTGTTGTGCAAGTTCTTTATATGAAAATATGAAGAGTACTAAAGATGTAAGCAATTGGTGATGGAGGAAGAGAGTATAAGACTAAAGAAAGCTAGTTACAGTTTGTATTTTATAGAATACTAATAGCACTTTTCGATAAAACTGTTTCTCTCAATTTTCAAGTTTTTACTAAACAAAAACACATTTTAGGAGATGTATTGTGTTTGATTTTTTTTAAAACCAAATTGAATCTGGCCAAAAAACTGTTGGATTATAATATCATCCATGGAAAAACTGGATTCATATTTCTAAGCATGGCAAAATAATTGCAAAAACAGAAAACTGTATCGGCAGCAGTGCAGTGCTGAAGTTCTTCTAATTAGTGGGAGAAGGACCTTGTTATGTATTTGCAAAAAAATAGTAGAGCAGAGTAGTTCACCTACCACTCCACAATAAAATAAAAGGGAACTATATATGTTTAAGAAACAAAAGTAGACTTGTGTTCATTTATATTAAGAGAAATCCAATACACTTATATTTAAACAGATTTTTATCATCACCTTTTGCCTTTTATTCTGTTCTTCTGTTGCTTTGGCAATGCACTCTCACTGTCCCTGCACACCCTGAGCAGGGATCACGTTATATACTGACATTGTATGCATGGTTATAACATCTAATGTATGCTACTGACCAGGGGATAGGACTCACATAAAATGTGGTGCACTGAACAATAAAGTATCAGACATTCAAAAATATTTCACGCAACCATAAAATATACAAAATGTCAGTAGAGGAAAAACAATAAAAAAGAAATGTGAGCCTTACTGCAAATATTATAAACAAGTAAGATTTCAAATATCTGCAACACTACTACTCTAAAGTTATCTAAGAAAATGGATAAACTATTAGTGAAATATGACAGACTAACACAGTTCATGAGGTCAATCATACAGGAAATGTACATTTAAAACAATCAAGAGAACCTCTAAAATTACAGTCCTGGGGGAAATTGCAATTTCCTAAAATGTTAACCATTCTGCTACACCATAAAGAAACCCATAAAAATGTAAAGTAAGATGTAAAGATGCACCAAATGGGGAGATGTATAAATAACACACTAAAATCAAAAACAAGAATGGGTGAATTTGGCCCGTTATATTGTGTGTATAAACATTCTACGCACATAATATCCATGTAATTGGAGTTATTTGAAAAATAAAGGGCTGCAAAGCAGACCACAACAAGCTGTTGTGTCTATTTCAAATTGGGAAATTGCCCATTACAGCCATCAATCCCTTTAATGTCTTACTAAATCTAACCATGATTTTAATATTGTCTTGAGTAGTGCAAAACCATTTTACATTACCATTGTGGAAAAATGTTTCTGCTTGGTCTTTTGTTTAACAAAACACAAGCTTTAAATATTTAAACTTTTTATGCATTTTTTATTTGCAGTAGGCTTTCATTTTGTGTTATTGTACGCTGCTGCCTTCTTCTCTCTAAGGTAAGTGTGTCCTTGTAAAATGATTTGATATGTATAGCCCTGTTGAGATTACTGGCAGAATTTACTGCCATACTTCCATAGTGCAGACACAACTTTCCTGTGTATTCAAAGTCTCCTCCCATCTCATGAAGTGATCTGCTAACATCAATATGGCAGATTTCACAGCAGCATAAATAAATCTAGAGGCAGTGTTATTTTTTTTTAAATTCGAAAAACATGTTGCAAATTTTAAGTGTAATTCTTCATCACAGTACATTTTGAAAAATATGACTCCTAGTAGTCCTTTAAGTCTAAAAAGTGACCAAACACATCGTGAATGTGTACATTTTAAGGCGCAAGTTGTAAATGTGGTACTTTTAGGAACAATTATAATGATTTAGTCACAAACGCATACAAATTTCAAATGTAACACGTTTTTATGTCTCCTCAAATTTGTTCACCTCTAATATTGCAGTTTAATATGATATGTGCTGATGGGTTGTGTCATCTGATAGGTCTCCATGTTGTCAGGGCAATGTACTTTAAGAATATGGTGAAAGAATTAAGTCTATATTACTTATTTTCACTCATCATAAAAAGAGCGTCTTAGGGCTATGTGAAGCTGGCAAGTATAAACTTGTACTTATAAACAAAGAGAGAAAGAGGGCAGCATCCATGCCTCACTGACATTTTGGAAAGCTTTCAGCATACTGCATGTTCTATAATTAGAAAAGATACATCATACTTGTCATCTCAGTGAAACATAAAAGATCAGAGGGGACTGTGCTGAGAGATGCATTTAATTATATTAAAACATTATTTGACAATGTGTTTTTGTTTTTTTCCATATTTTTTAAACATGGTTCTTGTACATTTACATGTTTTTCTGCTTTCATGTGCAAGCCATTAATTTTACAAGTGGGCATGCAGCATATGTTGTGGCAGGATGTGGTGCTTTCAGTATAGCAGTATATAGTGGATGGAAGTTAATAGAAAAGTATGTTAATCTCCCCACATGTTACTTATGGAGCCAGCTAGTTTACTGACACACTCAAATACAACCATCTCCTTTCTATTTTCTGTATATATATGTGTGTGTGTGTCTGCAAGAAATGTACACAGTACTTGAGAATGTATTAAATATGATTTTGGCTACAAATAGAAAGGATACTAGGAAAGTCCCAGAAAGCTCATGTCTGATGCTGGGAATATAACTGCAAAAACATTTGGTTTATTTTCTTAGGAAATGACAAAAATTAGATGCCAGGTAATCTGGCGTTAAATCATAACAGAGCTCTCCAATTTGTTTTGTGTGTAGGAGCAATCTAAGAGTGGATACAATAATAAAATAAACTGGAGACAATTAGAAGTAAGGCTTAGTAGCTGATTTAGGGTAACTTCATGGTAGGAGTGCATAAATGGCAAGCATAGTACTGTCTAAGTAATATATAAAATAACATTTATGAGGATACATAATACCACACAAAAAATATGAGTTAACTATTTGACTTCAACGTAACAATGAGTAATTGCAGTAGTCAATAACTGGTCTGATAAAAAACATTAGATAGCGACCTGATGTTTATCTCATATTTTCTAAATTATAGCACTACGTTTAACCTTACTACATTCCACCACTAACCTCAGGCTACATGAAATGTTAACCTACCTGTCTCCAAGGCTGACCCTACTCATAACTGATGAAAGTGACAAAATTCCAGGTAGATTCTGACCTGGATCCCAAGGACAGCACCAATTACTGATGCATTCCCCAATTCAAAACGCAATTGTAATTTACTATACTGTATACACAAGCCATGGCCACTGCAAACAATGTCAGAAACAGTTTTGCATTATGTTGCTAATGTTTCCATAGCTCATCAGTATGGTAAAATTTAGCTTCATAATACCAAAAGCCTTACAATTGAGAGTCACACTAGCAGAGCATTGTGTGTAATATACATACAGATGGAAGACACTTGTACCAATTCTAAAATGTATGTGAACCTATAAGATATATAAAAGATAATCCACATAGTTTATTCTTCCTCTTTTATGTTCTGGTTACTTCAGTGATCTATATTCCAGCAGTGGTAAATAAACAAGGGCAAGTCATATTCTGAACACATCTGTTCACAAGCATCCCATAAACAGGTATATTAGTTACCATCCCTGCCACATGAACCAAACAAAGCAAGGGATATGTGTCTACACATGCTAAGTTACTGGCAGGAACATCCACCTCTCAGTGCACCGCAGCAAACAGATGACAAACTTAAACAATGTTGAACCTATAAAGGAAAACCTTTATAAATGAGTACACTTGTACATAACTCAGCAAAATACACCATAATGTGTCATTAAACATCAGAAAATACTTTTCACACAGCATGCAATCCTGATACATGACCACATATTACAGAATTCTTTTTTTCAGACTATAATATCAGCATAACAAGTGTATTTGTTTTTATGATAGAGATTGTGCTGTTTTCTCTGGTTCTCTGTCTGTTTTCCATATGAAAAATCTATACTGTTTATTTAAATGCTATGTCAATTTGATATGTTCTATCTTCCCTTCCTTACAACATAAATCCAACAGCATCATACCAGCAACATTTGCCTTATAATAGTGTAGTCTATAGCATATCATGTAAAGAAACATTTCATTCACTGATGACAAACATCATTCTATTATTTAACAATATATTCATTTTGACATTTTGTGATGAAAGTTTGCTTAGAATGTCTCTATATGAACCTCTTTCAAGCTGTAGTGACCATGCTTTAGTGAACAACTTTCATAGAACAACACAGAGAATGGAAAGAATCACTTGTGAAAGAAAGCTCTTAATAAAGTGAATACAACAGAAAATGTATTTACCATGAGAAAATGTTTGGTAATATTAAACGTACTCCGTTGGACAAACAATTGAGTTGAAGATGGAGCTGATTCCATTAGCAAAGAGTACCGCAATGAGATATATTTTTTGCTGAGGTTAGGGAATTTCAACCTTTTTTAAATATACGAAAAACTATTGTGGGATGATGGATTTTTCCTGGCTTTAAAAAGTGTTGGTGTAGAATAAAAGGACACAATAGATGGCTGATGGAACAATAGCAAAAGATATCCATTGAGTGATAGAGTAAGTTAAAATGGATTAGAGAGCAAAATTGAGGGAAATAAAAAGATGTTTTATTGCATCCAATATGTCTGTTGACAGAGCCATGCGCTGCATGCAAGTATGCGTTGGATAGCACATTCTACTGTACATTATAGCGGTCAGAAACTGGAATATTTGTAAGTGAATGGTGAGTATAGGCAATGTTTAAGGTTTAGATAGAATAAATATTGTTGCAGAGTCTAATTGTTCAATTTAGAAAGAAGGGTGATCATGTGAGCCATGTGGCCATGCAAGATCCAACACTCATGTGCATGATGTAGAAACAAACATAGAGCAAAGGTTTGATTCCTGAGGAAGATTTAGCCTATTCACCATCCACAGTCTTCATGACAAAACCCTATTAAAAATAACGGGTCTCATTTATTTTTCCATAGGGCATATAGTATATTTTTTGCATCTGCATACTAATAGAAAAAGTATAGATTGCTAAAGATAAAGAAATATAACATGACCGAATAAATGAATCACTCTCAAAATCAGTGCAAGGGAATTAGGGGGTAATACATTTATGTTTTTATGTTTAACCTGAATATAGAATGTAAATGAAAACATTTGAATAAAATGCATAAAATCCTACCAAATCTTATAAAATTATTTCTGGGTACAAAGCTGGAAGGATATGGTCATCCAGTGGTCTAATATTTCTAATATTTCTTAAAGCAATATGACTTGTCTGATCTGTACACTATAGCTGTGTTACATATGAAAATCATTCTTAAAAAAAAGCAGCCCTGTGAATAACATTTTAATCTGTTAATTTAAAACAAGTACTTGGGAAGTAGACACTGTCATGTTGTGGATGTAGCACTCGTTCATGATCCCAAAGTTATTCCAATGAACAACATGTCAACACTATTAAAATATTTCTAAGTGTCAAAAGGAAAACAGTGATATCACATTTACTTGTAAAACAACAGGGAAAGTCCATCAGTTGAGCAATATATGTGGCAAAATGCCACTTTGTGTGTATTTAAGTCTTGCCAAAACTGTGTTCTCTAAGGGGACATAGCCTTGCTGTATGAGCATGCCAAACTAGCAATTTTAAAATGTTTTGAATTATAGGAAAGGGTAGGGAATATAAAAATGGATAACAAGGTCTATTGAGGACAGGAGAAACTGTCAAATACTGTATGTGCATCTTTAGATTAATTCTCAGATATAGATAACCTGGAAGTCAAGAAACAGTTTTTCCATATGTATATTCAAAGATGTTCTCACAACTAATACCAAAATAGATGCATAGCAAAATATCCCATTCTGTCTGGAAAGACTTCTGCAACATCTTTATCGGTTAGAGGCCCTCCCCAAGCATGTTGTGCAGCAATTGACATGGTCTGCCACTAATCACATACTGTGCCGCACAGGAAAAATAACATATAACGCAAAGATGGCAGCTCTGCTTTGTCATTTTTTTAATTTACAACCTTTAACACAGTACTTTCAGTACAGAAATAGTTAACTGCAATGATCTCAACATTACTGTAAAATTCAGAAAAATCTCCCATCAACATAAAATTCCCCTATGGCTCTGAGGCAGCTTTATATCATTCCAAAAATAATAATCATTTTCATTTGTGTCATAAGTAACAACGAAAAATGAAAGTGCTATATAACATCCTTTGGTTCAGCTATATATTTACAGATTAAAACAAACCAGGAGAACGAAAGAACCCCTGATGAAATAGTTGAGAAACGTACGTCGGGTTGTACGTTACGTAGCGCCGCAACACTGACCTATGACGTCAGTATTGGGCGCATAGGCAGCGTTCGTGGAATTGGGAGCTGCAACTTTCTCTCTCTCTGTATGTATTAGACTCCATTAGACTCAACAAGTTCTCCTTACTTTTAATCAAATTACGAGTATTATACCCAATATATTTAGGAAGGAGGAGCTTTAGTCTTTTTCAAATACCAGCTCATATTTATTGGCAGTAGGAGTGGTTCTATATAGCTTAAAAGACCTTGTGCAATTATTACTATTATTTGTTGTTATCCCACGAGACTCTAATATTCCACATTTATATTGAGCACTGAAAAAACCTTATTCTGGGAATCTTTTGGATATTTTATATCCACTATATTCAATACTTAGCACTCAATATTTATTTAATTTATGATTATGTGATTCAGCATAGTCATTACTTGCACTTAGCACTATTCACTTTAATCTTTGTGCAATATTTCTCCCAGTTATTTATTCACAGTTGTTCAAGAGCACTTAGCACTTTATAACTGGATCACAATTTTCCAATGGTTTTAAGGGATTATTTATTCAATGGATACAGCAGCACATTGAGTCTTTTCCACCCCTTACCCAATTCTACGTAACGTACAAATATCAAGATTTTTGCTTTAGTTTTTAATTATATTATTAAATGTTAAGTTTTAATATACATTACTCTCTATATTATAATTAGGCCCTGGGTGTGCTCTATGCAAAAGGGATATCCTGCTCTCTTTGTTTCTATCAGATTTAAACAAAGCCCAATCTAATAGCAATCAAAAAAAGTGACCCAAAGAAAAGACTGGGCATAATACATTTTAAATGTAGCATTGAAGCATATGGTAGCTGCATTGTTAATCTGATTAAACAATAAAGTCCTATATATATGATTTGTAGACTATTCTGAGGGGATATTGTCGTTCGTCGGTCAGCATTGCTTCCCGTACAAGAGTGCTAATTACACAGACCTTTTGATGCAGCAATTGCTGCACAAATTAGATGATGACTGTATTTAAATAGGGGAAAATCCCCGATGTCAGTCAGCTGGAAGGATATTTGCATAATGATTCTAAGCAACACAGAGCTTCTTTGAATGTGTAAGAATGTATTTAGGAAAATAGATTTTGCATATATTAACATATATTGTAGTTTGTAGCTGTATAATTCGGCACTGATTTTAAAATGATCTTGCAATGAATTTGTTCTTCTATTATATAATCACGGCTACAATGCTGTGTTTAACATACAAGAATCCCAAGATATTATCTGTTTGGTTTGTATGACATAAGCACTAGTGCAGGAGAAACAGTATTCCCTTCAAGAAGCAAGACCTTTTTCACTGCATGCCACAATATCACCAGAAACTGCCTCAAATTTCCTTTTGTCAGACTGCCTGTTAACTTTTATTTGTTTATTTGATTGTTTTTATGTTTTATACTGTGCGATTCACCTTTCAAATTTTTTTAAATTCGGTTAGATTCACCAAGTCCCCATCATTTACCAAAATAGCTGTAAGGAATGCCAGGCACTGTGGGATTTGCTAAACGTATCAAGTGTAACTCATATTATCTCCTGATTTACTATGTACTATTTCATATGGAAGAATGAAAAATAGCTCTTCGTACGTTATCTCAGCTCTACTCATCTCATCTCAGGTGAGAAAGTGCTTAGTAAATTCCAAACCCCCCCCCCCCCCCCACCCACACTGTAATCAGTTTGAGTACAACTGCATATGTCACCATATGGATAAACATATCTGTGTGTACACTTCTCCTTTTCAAGGTATATTATTCAGTTCTCACAATCTGATAATTCCAATCTGATAATTCTAATATAGGTATAGGGACAATTGTGTGAGTTATATATTGTTGTAAGGGAGTCTTCAGATAACACTTTGTTATATTTTTGGCTGTTTTTCACATTTGTGTCACCATATCATACTATTCTGTGTTCTAATTATGTACATCATGATGTATGTTGTTATATACCATGTATCAAGCAATTGAAATATTCATTCATACTGTTTACGTCTTCAGCAAATACACACTAATGTGTAGACAGTTTATTTATTTTTTTACAAGCTGATATAATGTGCTCTCTATATGAATCAAGTTCAAAATCATTCTGATATCTTGCATTTTGTTAGTCGATTTCAGACTATCTGTGACACGACCACGCAGACCCACTCTTTCTTTTTGTCAAGTAGATCTCTGCACAGCTTTTAAAGAAATGCTGTGACCAAAATGTATATGTAAAAAAATAATCATAATCTCTATTTTTTTTTACTTTTATGAGGAATGAATCTATATTTCCATTTTCTTTACTAAGCCTGCTTACTGCAGCTTCTACAGTTCAGTGTAAACTAATAGAACTCATGAAAGCACTGATGTATCGGTCAGCTTCCCATTGTGCAGATGCAAACTTCCTATGTATTCAAAGTTCTTCCCACATCAGAAAGCTGATCACTGGAAACAAATGGCCCTTTCCAATCTTTCACACAGCCATCTATGGTGCAAGTTTATAAGTAATTTACCAACCTATCTATTCCAATAATTAAAAGTTTCAACAGTATGTGAATGCAGCACTGAAGGGCCAAAAAATTAGCTGCATTAGCAAATTACAGTGACCTGTCAATTAAATATACCTTCAAGCCATTCAAAATCAATTCTAACGCTGCATCAATCTCGAATCCTATGCATACTGATGACTAGATCTGACTCTATAATCAGTATAACACATTTACTGAGTTAGATATAAGGTTTGATATCTTATATCCAACACAATTAAGGGGTCAACATTAAGTAGGGTAAACCTAGGGTTCCCCTTATTCAATGAACAGAAGGGAACCCTCAGGATTCCCTCACCTGCCATGCCCGGATTCACGCATTAATTAAATAACCATGGGGGTTGATTGAGACTCCTATGGCACCTTAATATTAATTCTGTGCCACGCTGGTCCTTAAAGTTAACTCCTCCCATGCAGGTCCCTAACGGACCTCCTTGGCAATCTAAATCAACAGCTATGCCTAGGGGGTACTGCTAGGTTCCTGATAAGTATACTATGCCATGGAGGACCTTAAATGGACCTCCATGACTCATCATTAACCTTTGACACTGAGGTCCTGTAAGGACCTCTATGGCATGTAATAATTAACACCATATCATGGGGGTCCTTAAAGGACCCCAATGGTATCTAAAATGAATCCTAACTACCATGGAAGTTCTTAAAGGAAACCCATAGTATTCTAAGTTAACCCCTAACACCATGGGGGTCTATATATAACCCCATGGTATTTTACAGTTAACCCTTATGTGCCATGGGAGTCCTCAAGGACCCACATGGCACCCTAATAAAAATAATGTAAACCAAAGGTTTAAAAAATACACTATTAAAAAATAAAACACTACATTACAAAAAATAAATACAGTAAAATAATATATAATTACATAAATTAAAAAGAACAATGACAGTAAAAAAAATGTAGTCACAATAAAATTTAAATTCTAAGTACAAAAAATACATTTAAAAAATTTAACCTATATGGAAAACATCCATACTTACCTACCTACTGTAAAGACCTCCATGCCATATAGACATGGCATTAGTGCTATGGAGGTCCATGCAGGGCTTCTATGGATAGGTTAATAGATGCCATGGAGGTCCTTATAGGACTCCCTGGCATAGGGATTAATAAAGATTGCCACATGTGTCCATTATGGACCCCTGTTATAGAGGTTACGTTTTAGGTGTCACAGAGGTACTTTAAGGACCTCCATTGCACAGGGCCAATCGGTGATATGGAGATCTAAGTTGGCTCGTAGAGGGGATCTTAAACCACCTGCCAATCTCTTATCATTTTAACCCTTTTCCTGCCATGGGAAAGAGTTTATATAAATAGATGGGGATGGGGGGGGGGGGGTTCTATACAGCACTGCTGCAGAGACTACTGAGCTGAAATGCATTTATTTGACGGAACAGGAATTTAAATATTATATCTTGTGTCAGTTCCTCGGGTGATCTGTGTCTGTGTTTTGATGAGAAATTAAGGGTCAATCTTCAAAATTCAGAGTGCACACAAAGCTTCCACAATTTCCATTGCAACATATGTTAGGGGCTTCAAGAATTACTATAATGTTTGCTTATTACAGCCTCTGGAGAGGTGAGCATATGTGTGACGTAGCTACAGCAGGAACATTCAAATATCAGAGATGTGTGCATTTGAAAACATGAATTAATTGTTGATGTCATAACAAATAGAGTCATTATGCTTTCTGTTCAGTACTATTTTATTTCCTGAATAGGAAAACCAGCTTTGTATACAGCTTTTTAAATTAGAAGCAGAGGAACATAATGGAAATAATCAAACTTTCCAGTGGATTTCAGAGCATTTGGATTAATAAAGCATGATATAATTCTTACAAGATGTTTTTTTATTAAATCACCTCTTTTCCTTTTAAATTGAAATGTATATGTATTATACTTTTTTGTCTTATTTACCAAGAAATGTTCATCATTTTCTTATTCTTTATACTGGTTTTATGATCACTGAAGCAATAGGACTATGCATTATTAAATCAATCTATAATTTAATATGGGTTGCTTTGAATCAAGGACCAGCCCTTAGGTCAGACATCCTGGGCAGCAGCTTGCCCGGCTTTGTAGAGGTTTAGCATTACCCTGGCACTATCATCTTGGGCATTGTTAATTGAGTAGGTGATGGAGGAAGAGGCATGTTTAATGGCTCATACTGTTTTAGCAATAGAACTCACATTTGTGAAGAAAGTAACAAAGCAACAACATTATGAGCTCTGTAATCCAATAACATAAAACTATTTAAGAGAAAATCCAAAATTATTTATGCCTTTACACATGACTGGAGATGTTGCTGCTAATGTGGTGCCTGAATAGATGTGTTTCTTACTAATCAGTGGAAGGATGCGTATGGGAGGAAGAAAAGGTGAGGGGGATTTGTTGCATTGGAACTTTAACTGCAATCCTTATCCTGCAAAATGATATACAATCTCTCACTCATGCTGCCCTTATCAAAGTATTAAAGATTCCTTCTTGGTTTAGCAAAGGCATCATCATTTTCTTCTACATAAAAACTAGCTTTATAATATTTTTTAATATATAATATTTTGCCCAGATATCCTCTTAATGATGCTAAAAATTTTCAGTCATGTATATTATTATTTTTCATGCAATGGTTCTTCAAATAGGTTGCCCACACGGAACTTGACTTCTGAAAAATCTATGGAAAACATTTTTGTTGCTATTATTTACTGTTATTAAACAATGTTCAATACGTTGAATGATTCTCTTTAATTATTGGACTGGAATTTGGAAGGGTGCAAAGGTGATCTACAGTACTTGATTCATACATATCAAAAATATTTATGCACATTTAAATGTTCATGTCATCAACTCTTTAGATTGTAAGTTTGTGAGTTTTCAGTCTTGCATGGCGCTTTGGGAAAAGCACTATGGACACTGTATTCTAATCTCAAAGACAGGGCCCTTCATCCTTTGCAATGTGTTAATATTGTTACTATTTTTTGCCTTGAATTTAACCCATGTAAAACGCTACGGAATATGTTGGCGTGTTACAAATAAACGATAATAATAATAATAATTATCTGAACAGTCCAGTGCTTTACTTGGATTCATCTTACACTTCATGTAGATTACATTCAAACAAATATACCCATTTATGCAGAGAGTGTTTTTCCTAAGGTTCTATGTTATAAGTAAAGTTTGGTGCATGTATTTAATACTTCATCAACTTCACAAAAGATAAAACAGATTTAAAAAACAAGTAGTCAAATATACTCACTACATAAGTAAACATAAAATATGCATGAACTTTTCAGTAATAAAGTTATCTTTTTGTGTTTTTTTGGTAAAGCTTGACATATTGCAAAAATCAGATATTATATTAATTAGTTTGCTGCCAAAAATCTACAATATACATGTTATGTTGACATATTGATATTTAAGTCCAATGATACAATAGTGACACAAACATTTGCTGTGCCAGTAATTTGCCAACCACAGAAAATTATATTTGATTATAGTCAATTAATCTGAATTATTTGAGGAACAAGGGATAAAAAGCTTGGAAAATGAAACCAATCTTTTTCCATCTTTACAAAGAACATCTGTAAAACAAATGTTTCCAATCATGCTAATAGAACATGCCTCCTTTGTAAAGCCAGATTTCCATCACTCAGTTGACAGGCTTTTATCACCTTGCAGATGAATTAGTTTTTGAAGTCCCTTCTGGCATGGCAGATGCTGTGTTCTAAAAAATGTACTTATAAGCGTCTACGTTGCACCTTGCTTGTTAATAAAAAATATCGCTCTATCTTCAAATTTTTAGATAAGTTGCATATTACTGGTAGAAGCCAGATGACTACAAAATGATTGGTATGTCTAAACTGGAAGAAATAGCTGGGTGGGTTTCACGTCCACTTCAGCATCATTAGTGTTTAAGCCTTACGTAATCTAGAAGAATGGTTTAGGACAGCCGTGGAACTCATTTTGTTCCACAAAATATTGACAGAACCGTAGTATCAGAAATGACTTATATGAAATCCCACAACATCTATCCATGAGCCAATATATTCAGGACCACATAGCACCAAACAAAAGCACTGCAATAATTCCCCAGGACCTTAAAGTTCCTCTCAAAACTCAAGCACCTGCTTCCTTGCTCTGCCAACCAATTTTCCACCCAAAGCATAACAATAATTTTGTGGGGGACCAATAGTCATACAAAATAGAACTAAATAGTTCCACAAAATGCAGTTTTTGAAACACTGGCTTGAGAAAAACTTTTAAGATTTGGCTGGGTCAACGCAGTGCGTGAGAAAACTGCTTGTGATATCATTAGATGAATAAATCATAAACCTCATCCAAAATAAAGACTCATCCTTTCGCAAACAAATGTTTATTATAGCACAATAAAGAAGTTATCTGCGATTAGATACAAATGTAAGCAGTCCCAATTAAGGTTGCATTGTGCCCATGGAAAAGTGTATTTGACATATTAGTTGAAAGAACATTATGATGGCATTTTCTTGAAAAAGCAATGTAAGACTTATGTGGTGGCATGGGACACATTTCTTATGAAACAAGGGAAGCTAACAGTAACCAGTAAATTTTTAGAAATATCTACAGGCATTGAAATGACATAGACATGCAAAGACATGACTTGGCAGGCCAAAGTTTTTGGATCAGACAATGAGGAACAAACTTGATTTTTTTTAAATTCTTTATAATATAATAAGGTCAGTAGAAAATGTTGGTAGCTTGTTTAAAATATATTGAAAGCATGTTTGGCACTGCAGACCCTTAGCAGGCTTGTTGGAGGTTCTATAAGGCAAATTAAAGTTCCATTGATCAGGACACGCTTACATAAGCCTCTATTATAGTTTGATAAATTAGATCAATTTACTGTAATTTCCATAGTTTTATTAGTAATAATGGTCCATTTCAATATTTTGCTTTATAAAGCTTTTATATCATTTCTGTTTACCTGCTGGTTATTTTCTTATTTTGCTGGCTTCTCAATGTGGCTTTTTATGGTTGGACTACAAAGATCCAGATCTCGCTTCTGTTAGAAGAAACAATGCTTATTGCTGGATATTACCTACATACATACCAGGGTGTACTCGGGATTTTTCTTTGCATAGAGATTTTGCTGAAGAAATATTCAGATTCACAGCAACCACAAGTTTAACCAAAATAATCAAAGGCAGCACATAACATTAATTAAAATCATTAATAATAATTTTTGGCTAGCCAGCTTGGAGACATTATCGTTTTTTACATACTATGAAAGTGCTACATAAAATAAAGCAAACATTTAGTTATGGCAGAAGACCCTATCAATATATATTATATATTTAATAGTTTTTTGGAGAGGTTTTCAATGTGCTCTTCAATATTAAGAAGTACATATAGGAGAAAATAATTTTACTTTTATTAGCAAAAAAAGTCACCTAGCATTTGTTCGTGACTTCATTGGTTCAGCTTTAGGGTGAATTTATATGTTAGTGGCATTTTAATCTGGTTTAGTCCATTGGTTATTCTATTTTTTATATAATTTAAGCAAGGTGGTAAACATGGATTTATGAGTAACATTCAGTTTACCAAAGAAAGCAGCAAGAACTTAAACTCTCTGGGAATATCAGCAAAAAAGTACGGTATTCTATCATGATTGGAGTGGTAACTGCAGCAACACATTATGATTTCAGAAATGATCAGATTTGGTAGGACTGTAAGATTCAACATGTTTGAAATCCTACATCTGGCTGCAGTTTGTTGAGATATGAGGTACAGAATGTTCCTTCTACATGATACAGTGGTTAATTTCAGGTTACTGTGAGGCTTATTGAAAATTATTATGTATATTTATGGTTGCTGAAAGTTTTGCATATGTGTTTTGAAGTGTTTAAGATTGTTTACCAGAAAACTAGAGCATTTAAGACATGACTTTCTTCACTTGGCAACTTTGTTTCTATGATCCTGTAGCGCTGTACAAGACTTGTGTAAAGGGCAACACAAAATTGACACATTGCAAAGAGTGGAGAGGCCTGTCTTTGGCCCTCATTCAATTGCAATTTGGCCAATTGAATAGGGCTCTAAATAAGCACATAACATATTTTTTTTAAATAAGTTTTTAGTTAGTGAACATCTATCCAAAAGCAAGGTTTTCACTAACTAAAAACATCTTTAAAATAAATATGCTAGGTGCTTATTTAGAGCCCTATACAATTGGCCAAATCGCAATTGAATGAGGCCCTTTGAGTTTAGAATCTAGTTTGTACCTCCGCATAAGGCAGGATAAATAATGCTGAATATCTCAGGAATGACTCACTGTTGCAGAAAATGGACCCAAAAGTTTATATCTTAACCCCGAAAAGGTAAATATCAACAAATGCAAAAGTCTGACTATATCAATTATATATATACAGTACAAAGGCAGACTGATAGATAGATAGATAGATAGATAGATAGATAGATAGATAGATAGATAGATAGATAGATAAATAAAATCTAAAGTCTAAAATCAAGAAGAAAATGCATACTGACTGGAATAACAAGTGTAGTAATATCTAACATATTCTGTACATTTGATTATAAACACCATTTTTTCAATTATGCAATTATTATGCAATTATAACATTGAACCACTCACCAATACTTGGGAACATGTACAATGTAATGCACCATTACCTCATTCACAGTATTTCATAACTTTTACAAACTATATTTAATGAATCAAAAAATAATAAATAATTAAAAACAGTTTGATGCATATTGTAAAAGTAGTTAATTGAAAATCGCTGGAGTGTATTTGTACCAGATTTGTATAAGGTCCCCTATGTCCTTAATTAAGATGAGCCCAACAAATATAAGGGATGTTATTATTATTGTAATTAAACACATTGTAGTTAAACATATGATCAAAAACAATGATCATACAAGCAATGCATCAAAGTCTCTCTCTTTTGTACTGGTTCCTTTCCCCCCTTTTTAGCAATTTAAATGTGTTACTAATTGTTCACCATCCTCACAGTAGACTACTTAGCACACACCCAAGCTATCTACTAATGACATTTAAGAACTGCTTGAGCTCGATATTTGCAGTATCTGCACATCGAAAAATTAGTTCCAGTTTTTTTCTTTCAGTCATTGTAAATCCTATAAATGATTCATTATTGCATAAATTGTATACCTGCACTATAGCAATATTTGCTTGTAAAGGATCAAAACTTTCTTAGAGGTATATAGAAGTTTCCTGGGTTTTAAATGTTCCCTAACAAACAGTCACTGATTAGCAGACAAGTATGTATTATATTAAAAAGTTCAGAGTACTTACAGATTTATGTGCACCCTAGTGAAATCCTGATTTCCACACCCCCAGAGTGCTTACATCAGCAAAACGTACTAGCCTATAGCAGCACAGCATTCATGTACGGATTTTAACCTGTATTTTTACTTACAAAATGGCTGTGTAGTTAAATGTGCCTGCAGTATCTAATTACATGCTTTGGCTGTGTCGCAGCTCAGATCACAGCACAAGAAGAGAAAGAGGTGAAAATGAGCAGTAGATACACAGAATGGACTATCAGCAAATGTGGTTATCACCCAATTATGCTCATCTGCTGATTAGCACTTTCTAACATGGATATGTGCCAGACTACAAATTCCACGTTGCTTTTCAGCAGAGACAGGATCCCCATACCTTGCTACAAAATGTTGCAGCTGCCTGTGATTGGCCAAAACCAAGTATGACTTTTATGCTAATTTATATCTAGGTGGCAACCCACATATAGTGATTGCCAGAAATGAAACGCTCTAAAAAGAACTACTTTATCATATATTTATATATATATACACAAGTACTCAAAAAGGGCCTACTAGATCCTTGCTCACTAGATACTTACTTGCAATCTATGCATCTCTTAATCTGAAATATCAGTCTCTTAATCTGAAGCATCAGCCTCAATAAAATACTCCAATATACTGTATTTTTTGCCGTATAAGACGCACTTTTTCTTCCCCAAAACTGGGGGGGTGGGAGTTGGTGCGTCTTATACGACGAATACACATTTTGCCTGCATTAAAACTGCCCCTAACTGTGTGGTGCTTGCTTGCAGTCCTCTTTCTGCCCCTCTTGATCCTCTCCCCCTCCTGATTCTCCCCTTCGACCCCTGTGATCCTTCCCTTGGCCCCCTTTAGATCCCCACTCCTGATCCCCCCCCCCATTGCCACTTCCTACGGCACCAGCAGCATGCCTCTGAACTGCATCTCGTCTGCCGGCGCATCTTAGTGACGTCACACACGCAACGCAAGGGAAGGCTGCAGTACAGGAGGAGTGCTGGTAGGAAGCGCTGCACGATGGGTTGAGATCAAGATGGGCCAAGGGATGATCATGGATGGGCAGAGGGGAGAATCAAGAGAAGAAAGGGGAGGATCAAAAGGGGCAGGGGGGGCAGGGAGGGTCAAGAGCTCCTGGAGGCTCCCAAATGCTCCAAATGTGTGTATGTGGTGTATGTATATATATATATATATATATATATATATGTGTGTGATGTAGGTGTGTAAATGTGTGTGAAGTGTATTTGTGTTTGATTCAGAATATTTAGTTTTTGTTTTCCTCCTCTAAAAACTAGGTGTGTGTTATGGGCAGGTGCGTCTTATATGGCGAAAAATACGGTACCTAAATTATATCTACACTTATATTCCAATGAAAGGCCACAAGTTATAGTCCAGACACTATTCAAGGTAACATCATCCCAAGGACTTATCTCATACAGTCCAGATTCTGTCCAAGTTCAGTCCATATATCTCAGAGTAGTGCAGCTTCTTCACAGGACACCGTTCCCACTGTGTCCTAGTAACTGGTATAAACAAGAAGAAGGGTAGGGGAAGACACAGCGCACCTCTTCCTAGTGTGTCATTTGAGACAGAGGAGGCTAGAGGGCAGTGGGAAGGTGCTGTCACAGACGCGCGTTGGGACATGTGACAAGCGCAGTGATGCCATCGCGTTAGCGCAGTGCCATCACAGACGCATGCTTGGGACATGTGACAAGCGTAGTGACGTCATCACGTCATCCCGTTACACAACGCCATCTTGGGGAGGTCATTCATGATAGAGGAGAACTAGGCTCCACTACAGGGTGGATATATAAAAAGGGGTTCATCCATTATATGGTAAGGACTGTACAGTGGACATAAGGTCCTGTACTACTACATTCATTTATTTTGTACATTTTATCACTGAGCCCTTGCAGTGGGCGAAACGCGTATGATATTGCTGTATACTAGTATTGTGTTTTAAGTTTTTATTTGTTATGCTTTTTGTTGTTTATGGTTCTTTTTTATGAGTGGATGGCTGTAATCCACATGATTAATGAACTATTTTTTTACAAAAACATTTTCTGTACCCTGTACCATTTGGGTTGGTTATATAATAAATTGACATGTGTGACTATCCAATGTGTTCAGTGTACCATCTCTCTTGCACTAATTAATGGTGGACACAATGAACTGTAGGTCCATCATTAGTTCTAAGCACTTTTTTTACTTCATGGTTTACAAGAATGGTGTCATATATACTGCACAGTAGTGACATCAGTATATGCGTCTGAAATATTATTTCAAGGCGAATTCCACGCCAACTAGAACCAAGAATTGGAGATAGAGGAACATCGGACCAGAAGGAATCATATTGGAGCTGTAAAGATACCTCATTTATTGAGGTTATTAAATGTGAGTGCGATACCGTATATTTTATTGGTCATTGTGATTATCAAGTGTTCATATTGCACTAGGAAGAGGTGCACTGTGTCTTTCCCTACCCTTCTTCTTTTTTATGCTAATTTAGCCTGGATTTGGAGGGGTGTTTTAAGAGTTTATTTTGATACTTTTTTCATGCAAATTTTTTTCATATTCTACTGTTTCTCCTCCATCAGATGCACTCATAATCCAGGAAACGTAGATATGCCTTTAAACCACTCTCTGGCAAGAAAAGCATGGTTTCTGAGTATTGTATTAATTGTAGGAAAACATATTTTATTATTTGTATTATTATTATCCTTTATTTATAACGCGCCAACATATTCTGCAGTGCATTACAGGGGTTAGGTACAAGTATAAACAATAAAACCCACAATGAAAATAATGGAAGACCCTGTTATTGAGTTTTCAATCAGATATACACAGTGCTTTCCCTAAAGCACCTCACAAGATTGAAACTTGCAAACGGGTGTGGGTGAGGTACAGGAAAGTGATAGATGCATAGTGAATGAAGCGGTTAAAGATAAAAGGCTTTTTTGAATAAATGTGTTTTTAAAGAGATTTTGAAGGATTTGAGGCAGGAAGATAGTCTGGTGGAGCGAGATAAGGAGTACCAAAGAATATGGGCAGCACAAGAAAAGTCTTGAATACGGGAGTGAGAGGAGTTAATGAGAGAGGAGGAGAGAAGAAGGTCATTAACAGAGCAAAGAGGGCAGGTGGGAGTGTATTTTTGGGATGAGAGCAGAGATGTAGGAGGGTGCACTATTATGGAGGGCTTTTTTATGTTAGGGTCATTATTTTGAATTTTATTCTAGAGGCTATGGGAAACATGTGGAGTGCCTGACAGAGAGGTTCTGCAGACACTGATCGTTTATGGTAGATGAGTCTAGCGGATGCATTCAAAATGGTTTGGAGTGGAGACAGACGGGTGATAGGAAGGCCAGCAAGAAGAGTGCTGCAGTAATCGAGGCGAGATACGATTTTTAGTTGTGTCTTGTGTAAGGTAGTGACATATTTTGGATATGTTTTTTAGGTGAAAGTGTCAAGATTTTGTGAGTGATTGAATGTGAGGAATGAAAGAGAGGGAAGGGTCCAGTAGGACCCCAAGACAGCGGGCCTGGGAGGTAGGAGTGATGATGGCATTGTCAACAGTGAGAGATAAGTGAGGAGTGGGAGCTGAGGAAGAGAGTGGAAAGATAAGGAGCTCTGTCTTAGACATGTTGAGTTTGAGTTGACAGGCAGACATCCATGAGGATATGTTCTAGAGGCAATTGGCAACATGAGCTAGCAGAGAGGGGGATAGTTTGGGTGCAGAGATGTAGATTTGGGTGTCATCAGCATATAGATGATACTGAAATCCAAAAGATTTTATAAGGGCACCAAGGGAGGATGTATAGATGGAGAAAAGGAGGGTACATAGGACTGAGCCTTGGGGTACACCGACAGTTAGAGGGCGAGGAGATGAAAAGGTGCCAGAGAAGGAGACACTAAATGTTCAGTTTCCTAGATAAGATGTGAACCAAGAGAGAGCAGTGTCACGGATGCCAAGAGAGTGGAGAATTTGGATAAGAAGAGGATGATCAACTGTGTCAAAGGCAGCAGAGAGATCCAGGAGAATTATGTCTTTTAGTATTAAAAGCGAGGGGACATAAACACAGAAAGCCAAACAGTCTTCAATTTAAATGTAGTGATTAACAATTATATAATGTAAATATGGACTGCAGTGATCTTTTCAGTTATGTGACCTTAATATCCACATAGTATATTTAAACGCTTTTCGGAGCCTCCAGATATTTAACAGATGTGTTTAATGTTTTGCTTTTTTCACAAACAATGGTCAGTGAAATTCCCTTTCACACAACAAGGCATATCCAGTAGTTCAATGCATTGCCACATTAGAAAACTATGAAGTAGAAGAACACTGTGCTTGCTGTGTTTTCACTATGGAAGTATACAATCATCTGTTTTTCTGGCACAACAACTAAGTGATCTTTGGCATTTTAGACTGGTATGAAAGAAATGTGTGAGCAAATTATATTTCAGTTTTTCCATTCTCCAAGATATTGTTGTTTGTGATGTAAGGATTTTGGCTGAAAAAATTACTTTATATTGCATTTAATTCTCATAAAAATAATGTAATTTTAACAATTGCATTCAGCATTATTTTTTTTCTTTATTTTTAATGATTTGGCATCTGGAAATTGTAAAGCTAATCACCCATTAGTATCTAAATTTCCTAAACAAGTGTTAAAATAGGCACAATATTATTTTACTTAACTATTACTTGTTTGTTCGATTCAAAGTTATCAGGAGATGAAAAACAGATGCTTCTCAGTGGGAGTCTGTTATACAAAGTATATAGACTGTAAGAGAGAGTAAGAGGAAAAAACATAACTGCAAGTCAGACTGAGCCATTTGAAACTGAATTGTCTTGTTTAATTCCTTCTGGAATAGTGAATTAACCTATTAGGTTGAATGCCTAAATACCATAGTTTAATCAGAAACACCAGGTTCCCAATGTTCATCCCTATTCAAGGTGTGTGATTTGTGACTGGGTACATGTTTGTTATTATTCTTTTTTGCAATCCATCTTATACTGCTTATACTATTGTGGAAAGTAAATGGCAGATATTATTTGCTGCTTATTACCAATATCTATACGACTATACAAAATGATAAAAAATCATTCATTCCATTTTTCCCTAATATTATCCTTCTTAATAAGTTCTTGCTTTAGGATATGCATACTATCCACTTTATCAGGAAAGGTATACATGTACACATTGTTTTAGGTTTATATATAACCTATATGCATTGATGTGAAAAAGAAAGTAGATCCATATTACATATGGGATTCTTAAACGGATGTGCAAGTGAGCGGAATTGTGAGTGCATCTGATAGAGGAGAATCAGTAGTGTATGAAAAAAATGTTTGCATGACAAAATATCAAAAAAAGGGATTTAAACACTTGCCTTGAAGTTAGCAAAATATCTTTTAATTTCTGTCAGTTGAAACCTAGGGTTAACACCCTCCAAACCCATGCTAAATTGGTATACAATTTGAAAAATTGTTTTGGCCAATCAGGAGGAAGTAAAGACTGAAACATTTGTATCACAATCTGGCAGTTGCTATCTTTTTTTTCTGTGCCTGTCTTCTTATTGTAAATTTCAGCTGTGACCCCAGCAAGTATTGTTTCCTGTAGAAGTCACACACTGTACCCTGTAGGGTACACTTTATGTAAGCTTCCTATGGGTGTGCACTTCCAGATATCAGTATCTAGCAGATAAATATGTAAGTGCATTCAATGTTTTAATATAATACATATTTTTCTACTAATCAGCAGCTGTTTGTTAGGAAACATTTGAAACCCAGGAAACTTATGAATACCTTTAACAGTAGACAAATCTAACTGTGTTAAAAAATACCACACTTTTTACTTTGTCATTATTAAGTATTAAATTAAAACAATCAGTTCACAATCTTGTGTGAAAAAGTAAGTGCAGCCCTTATTTTAGTAAACTAAGAACCCCCTTTTGCAGCAACAATTTGAAGTAAATGGTTTCTGCAAGACTTTATTGAGCTCTAACATTGTGTGGGATGAATTCTAGATCACTGGTTCCTACAAAACTGCTTCAGTTGAGTGATATTAGAAGGTATTTCTATAGGTCCCACCACAGCATCATAATGTAGATTAGGTTTTAGCCAATCCAGAAACCTGATTCTTCTATTTTTAAGCCATTCTGTTACAGATTTACAGTTATGTTCACTTTCGGCTAAACTTTAACTATTGGTCTCACATTTTCCTGTAGAATGCACTGGCATAAAGAGGGACTCATGACTGACTTAGTGACTGTGAGACGTCCAAGTCAGGGGTGTGTTTCTGTCTAGGCACATTTTCAGGGAGCAGAAGGCTGCCTGAAGATAGTGCAGTACAATGAGATATGTTTGTATATACACAGAAATGTCTATTTTGCAGATATATTTCTGTCTGTAAGTGTCAACCATATATACACATAAACTTATTAACTGAAATACTGATGTTAGAGCATGTTAGCTGGAATGGCTACATCTGCGTACAGTTGCAACCAGGACTTTTTCCATTTGCAAATCATCTTTCTTACTGTGTAAGGATAGACATCATACTTATATATTTGGACATAGCTTTTATAACTCCAACTGACAAGCAGTATCCATTATTTTTTAGAAACCATTGTAGATCATTTTTGATTTAAAAATTTGTGCCACCACAAACCTGAATGTTTCAAACCAAACTGACATTTTTTCTTGTTTTATAAACTGATGATAGTGTGGTGATCATTTAATCCTGTCAAGAATTTATTTGCACTTGTTTAACAGCACTTAATTATAATTACCTTCTTAATTGTTATGGAAACAGGAATGGTGCATTTCCTTTTGGATACATGAAATCTAATGTTGAGTGATATTTTGTGTTCAATAAGTAATGATAATAAAGGTTATTGTGTTGTCACATGACTTTGGATTTATCCATAGTTTCGACTTAGGTGAAGGTCAGAAATGTTTTAAAATATAAAACCAATAAAAACTTATGATGGTATATGTTTGTTTTTTTACATTAGTGCACCTAATCACTTCTGCAGCATTTATCTTCTCCCTAATTCTGCAGCACATTTTAGTTATAGCAGCAAAATTGTATTTAGCTTCAGCATCTTTAGATCTATTTTCTGCTTGTTCGAGAACTGCTTGTTCGAAATCAAACCTTGCAAATGGATGGTGATGCTATTTTGATGGAAACCAAATATAATTGAAACCATTTAGTTTGCTACTGAAAAGCTTTGTGATGTCTACACTTTAAGTTGTTTAAAGATTTGTACATGAGACATGGCGAGGAACTCACACAAGTTGATCAAAGCTCATCCTACTCAAACATCTGAGCAATGAACACAACACCATGGGAGCCTTTTGCTCTTGCCACACAGTGATCAACAACAGCCGTCCATGTTTTAAACTATTTTTGTCGTGCCGACAATGTTTTAGTCAGTCTATTAAATAGAAACACCTGAGTCATGCGATAATCCTGTACAAATAGTCTGTCATGGTGAATTTCATAATTGTATACTTGATGGAATGTGATTAAGAAAGTCAAACAAGTCTATTAATTACGGATCATCACCCAACTCTCAGCTAACTATGCTCTATAATAGAAGTCAAACATAATTAATTACACTAAAGGCACTCAGAACACACCTGACTAATAATACATACATTTCTGATTGTGCTCTCCTTTCTCTGTTGCTGGTATATCAGTGGCAATCACAATTAAGTACGGTGGAACAATGGTTTTATCAGAGGCTCCATATGTAGCAATAGATGACGGTTGGAGAACTCTTGTAGAACCTCTACATTCCTAAACTACTCTGTGGAACTAAAACTCCAACACTTCATCTTTAAATCTGTGGGTAATATTGCAGGGTTTGCATGTAGTCATTAATTCTTTAAAACATTACCATATGACCCCCGCCCCACTTATTTTCTAAAGTGGGAAAGCACATTATTCTTCCAGAGTACGCAATATACTTTCCCCATCCACTAGTACAAAAATGTATTAGTTACTTAGTTCCCCCTGCAATTCACCATGAACTATTTCTAAGTGAAATTACATATGTAGCCAATTAAGCGAATTACATAATCAGTACATTTACTGTACACTTTGTAGCTAAGAATTGATACTAGACTTTGAAAGCCTGTTGTGGTTTAGTTGCAAAAAGGAAATACCCTACTGAACAATGAACAAACTAAATAATGTGTCTATAATAAGTGATGTGATTTTTAGTTGTTAAACTACAGCGGTTAAAGGGAAAACTCCCTAAGATAGGAATTGATTTTTACTGTAGTATAAGAAAAATGGCACAAGCTTGTAAAGTATACAATAAACTAAAAACATGAACACTGTGTAAACCATAAACGTTTTTAGAGAACATCGGAAATTTTGAAAACTTTGGGCCCTATTAAATTCCAAAAATCAAATTTGGAGGAGTTACAGAGCGATTAAATTAGACAAGCCCACAACATACGTGGCCAACGTCCAAATCCATAAACCATGCTTCCGCACGTTGCATTTGCGGCCATGAACATGATTAATTAGTCAAACCCATGGTTAGGGGGTTTAGACGGAGCCAATAGTAAGAGAGATTGTTATGATTATGTCACTTAAAAAAACGAGGTTACATTTCAATCACTTACGGGTTTGAAGTCCAAGTTGCGATCGGACCCGCATTCCAGAAATAAAACAATATGAAATAATCAATAAATATGATATTCTAGTCTATGCGAGTTATATGTATTAACACATTGATTGCCGAGATCAATATAACATGGAAATTAAACATAAACTAAAATATTTTTATTGCAGATTTGCAGGCTTGAGAATATTGTACTATTAATATTAATACCTAACATCCCTTTCCCTTTAATTTAAAATACAGTATTATATTTATGTTTGCTTTTACAGTGCTACGGACAGGACTTTACCCCCTTGTGGGTCCTCTCTAGTACCCGTAGGATTTTTGGCTCCATTTGCCATTTACAGGTTTTAACGCCAGTGCATCTTTGGGGAATTGTTGCAATTTAATAGCGATTTGTGATAGTAACATTTACGGGCTTGACAGATCAAAGGCTTAGCTGGGACAGAGTTTAAATTTCAACAGCCAGTAGGGATTTCCCGCCTGTAACCCACAGATCGTTTGTGGGAAGCTAAAAGAGGCTAATTTAATTGCCGTAACTTTTGCGGGCTACCTTACTGGCTTCGGGAACTCAAAATTGGTGAATTTAATAGGGCCCTATGTTTATGAATAGAGCAATCAATTTTGTCTTTCTTGCACCAGTTCCTGACAACTGTAATATGAGGGTGTGTTGTATTTATCATTTTAGGAAGAGGTTGGGGAGGAGAAAACAGAGAAGGGTCAGGAGGCTTTGTTATCTAATTTTTGTATTGAAAGTTAGCACTATACACTTCAGTATATGGAATCATTTTGGCACTATACACTTCAGTATATGGAAGCATTAATCTTCAGAAATGTAAAGGCCCCACACATAAAGTATCACATTTGTTTTCCCAAGTTATTTTTTGACTTTACATAACTACTTGCAAAACTATGCCTTCAGTCAGACTCAAAGTTCGCAAATATATATTGCACTGTATACTGCTCCTTTAAAGTAAATATTACACTGAATACTGTACATGACACAAGAACTCAGCACATGTTTAAGCCAATTGGAAATTGAAAAAAACTGGGATTATATCAAGAAATAGTTAAACATATTGTTTTTACGTCTTAATATATAGCATTTAACATGTATTTGTTGGGAAATCAATAGAATACATATTGTTTTAAAAAGAACATTTTAGGTTAAGAAACATAAGCAGTAGTTGCCGTGTTTGCTCTATCAAATATTTACCACGGCTAGCATTTGCCAATACAGCCACTTCCATAATAAACTTTACAAGAACAAATGGAGATTTGTATAATTAAAAACATCCCTAGATTTCCTCACATGTTTAAGGAAGATACATATGTCACTTGGCGTCTCAAAAGATCAATGAAGAAACATCCCTTAAGGGAGGAGATGTTGACACTGATTCAGTGTACTTTTCTCCCCATATAACTTTTGAAGTGATGCCACTTTGTGATTGAAGTTAACAGATTAGCCATTTTATAGAATTCTTCAATGTTGTATTTTTTTGAGCACAGACTTCTTGTCTGGAAGAGTAGACATAATAACAGCTCCATTTTACCTGTGCATGCACTGGAGAGCAGATGCAGTTTGTAATGCCATTTGGAAACAGACACACCACAATGTACAGATAATCTGCTTGGCTGGGATACATAACCATTACCTCAAACTAAACATTGAAATTAGAGCTATAAACACATTGCTGATCCTCTATAAGAATTATTATAAACAGTTTACAGAATGCAAAAATATTATGTAGTTTGTATTTATATGTCATAAAATGCTAAATATAGTTTGAACACCGAATTGAGATTTCTTTGACTATTTGATTAGTGAAACATTTGTTCACAATCTAACTCTAAAATATACTGCCAAAATGCTAAAATGTACACTGGCAACAGATGGTTTTCCTGTAACATTTCGGCTGGATCTCCTCCTATCATATATACAGTTGTGAGCATGCGGGCCGTTGCTAACACTGCGGGTTCGTGTAGCGAGCCTGCGTCCCACCGAAGGCGCTCCTTGCCAGCAACTGCGGACCTCGAAAAATTTACGGACTTACGAAACAAAAATATAAGACGCGTTACGACCCATTACGACCTTGCAAAAAACGCCATGAAAAACACAATAAATACACACAACAAATACATAAAAAGCTTACCTACAGCAAGGGGGGGCACCCAGGACCTCGAAAACTGAAGTTATACCTCACTTTAACTCGAAATAAAAGAGTTTAGACACCCGAAAATCCCCTAAACAAGAGAAAAAATGGCCACCGAACAAAACGAAAACGAGGCTACAGCACTCTAAAGACGCAAAACACCACCAAACACCTACGGATTTTCCGAAAAAGATGTACGAGATCCAAAAACAAGGACGCAACCCGCGCGACCTGAAAAACATTAGAAACACAATAAATGCACAAAACAAACACATAAAAAGCTTACCCACAGCAAGGGACCAGGACCTCTGCAAGTGAAATTACACCTCAATTTAAGTCCAAATTTTGGAGTTTAGACACCCGAAAATCACCTAAGCGAGAGAAAAAATGGCTGCTGAACAAAACGAAAACGAGGCTAAAGGACCCTAAACACGCAAAACTCCATCAAACACCTACAGATTTTTCGAAAAAGTCGGACGACATCTGAAAACAAGGACACAAAATCAGTCACAGCCGCATACCACACATTAGGCGCCATTTTAGAACACTAACTTATACAATGCGGAAGTACACAACTACCCTAACGGATTTGCCTTGCGCACGCACACTATTACACTGCACACTGCACACATTCTTGACATTTACACAGCAGCTCCACAGCACTGATGCTGCAGCAACATGAAAACAGATTGCCAGCTCTTTAACACAAAGCTTCCTCCATATATTACTTCACAATAGGTAAAGTATATTGATTTCTTATTTTATTAATTATTCATTGCCATAGCAAAAAAAAACACCAACGCTGCTCATAGCCCACAAACAAACAAGAGCCTCGCAATGAGCGCTGAAGGATCTTAAAACACCAACAAAATTAATTTCACATACAAACAACATTACTTGCCTTACAATCTTATTGCTGTCATTTTTTGACAGGCAAGTCGCTAGTGTTATATAAATGGCTCTCATGGCAGCACAGTGCAGCACAATCAAGATTACACTCTAATTGTCTTTACTGTACTGAGGAATTTGTATATATTTTTATTGTGCAGTGGTCCTTAAATATTTGGACACAAGTAACTCTGTTAAGGCTTATTTGGGGGTACTAGAAAGATTTTAGTGGTTTCACATTTTCACATTTATGATCAATATTGACTGGGGAAGGGAAAACGGGAAAGTACATGTGTAAAACAAGAGTAGAATGTCATATCCAGAAGTGCAAAAATCCCTGAAGAGTATGAATGCCTAAATAAATACATTTAAAAATATCTAGGATAAATACATTTAAGAAATTAGGCACCTAAAGAATTTTATATTTTGCCTGCCAATGATCATGTGTATAATAGGCTTGGGTCAATGATCAGTTCAGCTTTATCCAATGTCCTCTCTGTCACTTAGCTTTTAGACCACTGACACTACTGCCTTGTACTTATTCTCTGTTTATCATGTTGAAGGTTGAATTCAGGGCACATTTGTATCTCCTGAGTATTCCCAACAGAGCTGCTATTTACAATTTGAGTGCTTATTAGAGTAGATCCTCTGTTTATCAAATGGATTTGGCTTGATCTGTGGGTTACAAGGGCTTACCATATATTTTTTTCTGGTTTGATCAGTCAGAAGTAGGGATGACTTGGCCTAGCGGAATTGACTTATTTGCTCCTGGGCAGCATCAAACTTTTTTACAGCCATCTATAGGGGCAGATATGTATGCAAGACCCAAGCTAAGGAACTGTGCTGTTCAAGTACAGTGCAAGTGCTGAATATTAAGATACATTCAGGTAGGTCTGCTTACAGAATAGACATTCATCTGCTATGACAAATGTCGGGTTCTCTGCTGTTTACGTCTTAACATCTCAACACCAACACTTCTTTAAATTACTGCTGCCACTGCATTTTCTGTTTATGCTATTTGGTTGGTCATGCAAGCGAGTAATAAACTGAATTGGATTAAGGCTAATACTTTAAGATACTGTATATTGTTATATTCTGTATAGACTAGGGCTACAATATATTTTAGATCTGCTATGTTACTCAAATCCTACCGAAGGAAATAGGTTATTATAAAATGTTTGATGTGGTATTGAAAGTGAAATAGACCACTTATGGAGAAATTCTGGGAAGAGTGATGCTTCAGATCGCTATGGTGGTAAAAACCGCTTCGCTTTAGCTTATTCCTTGCATTCGGAGGCAGGGCAAGGAGATTTTTGTTAAATGTGTAGTCCAATTAACTTCTCTGGCCATGTTGGATGTGGATCAATTTTTAGATTTCTAATTGATATTTCTGGAAATACAGGATAGGTTATAGAACTCTCGTCTGGAGAACTTACATCCTGCATCCAGTTATCATGACCACCAAATACTAAGTAAGAGTTTATTTGCTTTCTATTACCAAGACAACTCTTATTTAATAATGCTGGAATGTCTTTTAGGCCAAAATTTACATTGTCCAAAAACCTTATTCCAAATGCTTTAAATTTCCAGCTCAGATTAATAGAACATCTTGACCACAAACCACATGCAAGAACTGGGCAATTAGCTTCATAAATCATTTAATAAAACACTTAGACCACAGTGACATTATCCAGATATTACAATGAAAAGCCTGGTTAGATTTCCCTTAATAAAAATCAAGAAATGTTTGTAATACTTGTTAATGAATATGTTATGCATGATTAAAATACAACCATATTTCTGGAAATACAGCACACACACATCACTGATCATAGATGTTAAAGACTACTACTTCCATTTAGATATTTTTTTAGAATTGAAATACTGAAGTCAACATATTCTAATTAAAAAATAAAAAACAGCAACATTACCATATAAATTATATAGGGATTTCCTTATGCAGAAGTACACTGGCTATATGATAAACAAAACAAATGAATAAATGAGGAAAAGACAATGGTTACTCCCTTTTCAGTGGAATATCCCATCATCCAAAGATGACTATATAGATGTACTCTTATAGACAAAAAAATATTTCTTATAAAACATATGTGCACTATATAAACATTTGTGTACAATTTCATGACACAGTACTGCCAATTTCCAGGCATCCTGCAGCCCTGTGCAATGCTCTGCTCTAGACCTAGGCCTTGTCGGCAACTCCTGATACATAATGAGTCATGAACCCTCCTGCTATGAGAGATTACTGTATAACGGATTCAAAAATGATTCTATTACTTACCAACTTTTTACATTTATTTAGTTGCGTGGCTTCTTTTATTGAAGGTGAAAATGAACTAAAATACCCCACTAGAAAATATTTCATGATTTTTGATTTAATGGTCCTACCTATACTATACCCTGTATATAACATTTTTCCCATGGTATGTCATCACTCTAGTTGTATCTATTCTATCTGTCATCACAATTTCTCAAATGACTTACGGTAATTATACCCATTCACTCCTCTCATCCTTTTTTCTCAAGGTAAAACTCCCTATCCTCCAACTCCAAAGTTAAACTGCTTATCTTCTAACCCACCACTGGTCATTCATCATGGATCTTTACAGTAGTTACAATTCCCCTCATATAATAATTTGAAACAGATAGTATAAGAATTCCTAAAAACAATAAACCACTATATTTAATATAGTGAAAAAGGATAAAAAGACCATCTAGTTTGGATCCCACGTTTACACTACATTTGCATTTGTTCCTCATCTGCATAAGATTTGCATTAGGGTCATTCAAGTGTCTACCCTGGGTTCAGCTTGTAACACTGATGCATATGACTGCAGAATAAGGTAAATAAATTAAATCTATCCCTATGAAAAAAAGACAGTAGCAGACTAAAGATCCTTAAACATATATATTTCTATTTCCTCACCGGGTTCCAGAGTATTTACTAGAGACATAATTACACTATAGAAGGTGTGTGTACACATTGTGGACCTCATTCAATTGCAAGGTTGCAGATTGCATTGTACAGGCCTTAAGTCTGCGGGCTTGAAATTCGCTACAATTACAGAGCGATTCAATTGAGCAAGCCCACAACTTACGGGCTGAAAGCCTAAACTGTAAACCATATAATTGGAAGTAGCAGGGTGAACATGATCAATTAAGCAAGGCCATAACTTCCTATTTAGAAACAGCTAATAGAAAATGAGACCGTCATCATGATGTTAGTAAAACATGGAGGTTACATGCCAATCAATTAGTGTTTAGAAGTCCGATATGCGATCAGACTCGCAATCCTGCAATGTACAAAATAATAACAATGAATGAAGGAAATGTTCTAGTCCATGTGGGTGGTCTGATATGTATTAATTCCTTGATTACCAAGATTGATATAACAATGAAATGGCACATAAAAAAATATTTTTGCTTTTACAGTGCTAGGAACGGGTGTTTAACCCCCTTGTGAGTCCTATATGGGACCCGTAGAATTATGTTCTGCATTTGACATTTAGGGGTGTGAAAACATTTGCAGGCTTGAGGAATTTTAGCAATTGAATAGCAATTTGCGATTATTACTCTTAGATGGATTTTCAGCCTGTAACCTGTAGATCGTTTGCAGCTCGCAAAAAGACGCTAATTGAATAGCAAATTAGTTTACAGGCTCCATTACGGGCTCACATAAACAACAATATCTCAATTGAATCTAGGCCTGTGTATGCTAGTTTTGGCCACCTCTTGTTGCTAATTAACTCTTTGGAAATTTTGTTTTGAATGAGAGAAATTAGTTGTGATTGTTATATAACCTTGCCTAGTATGAGACTCAATTTCCCATGTCTTATCCCAGAGGTAGGTGATATGTTAATTGACATGCCTTAGCAAAAAAGCTATCTCACTGAACTGAACTAATTAATACTGTCTACTGTGTATTTAATACAGAAATCTAGTAACCACTCCTCTTGGCATGACATTATAGAACAAACCAACAAAACCTTGTTAAAAATTGTTAAAATGCATAGCTAAAAAGTAGTTTTAAAATGATCTAGGTAATATTTGAAATATTTCTGCTGTAAAAGTCAACCCAATGGCCCTCAGTGACCCCACTGAAGTCTTCTGTTTTTCACATTAAACGTGAAAGTCTGCACGCCTTGATTTTTTTTTCAATTAAGTTATGTCAATGGATCTTCATCTCATTTAAAGAGTCATATCCACTCAAATAAAGTTGTCATATCCATTATATGATGACTACAGATAGGTACTGCCTATACAGGACATTTGTGTGTCATTTGTACATGCAGTAAAGAACACAATGGATTAAGACATGCGTCTAGTTTTGATTAATTTAGTTACAGTAGTCTTCGTTGGTCACAGAAAAGCATGTTTTAACTGGAAATTGACTAGCACATTTTTTGATAGATAAAATACAAACGGGATAAAGACTAAATAAAAATATATTCTTACTCAATGGGAACTTACTCAAAGTAACTCAGTACCCTTAATTTCAAAAAGTATATACTCTAAACTAGGCCAAATATATTCATTCTTATATGTGGTTCCCAGACCAATTTTATAGGATCATTTCCACATAACTGCTAATATCTTTGGACTTAACCACATACAGATTCTCTGGTTAGTCAAATCCTAAACCACTATTAATGGACTTAGACCAAAGAGGAAACTCATTTAAAAATTAAACATATTTTTTTTATAAAAAACAAATACATTAATGTTGATAAGCTGATACTTTTACTGTAGCTGTCAGTAGTATATGTTCAAACATATCAATCAAAAGAGAGCATACTAATTAACTGACAATTACATGGTGAATTCAGAGTTAATGAACCAAATAATGATTAAAATATAGCTTTTATTAAATCAGTTAAAATAATTATTCAGATTTGTAAACTATGTATTTGTAAAATAAAATAAAAACATTACACACACTTTTAGACTGATATTGTATTGTTTTCTTCTGCAAAATATCTTATTTTTTTTAAAGAAATCATATTATTGCTCCTCATACTGCAGTGTTGCTTGGAAAGTTCAGAGTTTTGTTTAAACATGGGCGTGACATATTTGGCACTGAAGTCTATCATTTCCAGCAATTAGAGTGCTTTCCCTCAGCTGAGAAAACACTTTTTGGTGTTTGTGGGAGAGGACTGGCACCCATAATATACTTTTGAAATTAATTAATCAATTTTTTATAAAGTGGCTAAAATGTTACAGAGAATCATGGTTCCTAAGGGTATATTATAGTGAAGTAATTAAAAAATCCTCAAATTTGGCATGGTTTCTACATGCCAAAAAAACAGAAGATTAATGACATGTAACAGGTTATCATTTTTGTTGTTAATAAAACTTATATCATTCAGATCAATTAATTTTTACTATGCTTATTTTTAGGAATGTTAATTGACATGGAATTCTTTTTCCTTTGAAGCAAAATATCACATCTAGTTACAGAAAAACAAGCATGATTTATTTGGCAACATCTAATCAAACAACTTGTGAATACAAGTTTGGGATAAGCCAAAAAAATAGTTTTAAATAAGTAAAGTTACTACAAATGTTCTTCCTTTTCTTGCCACCAGGCTTGAAGGCTTTATTCTAGGTCCTTTAAAATTATATTGTAGAGGCCAAGTACAAAACAATACATATGAGCACAAGGAAATTAAATAGTGAGATTAATACAGGGGAAATTAATACAATGGATACAGTACTAGAAGTGTAGACTTTCAGGACAAAGCAAGGCTCATAGTTCAAAGATGCTAGACTTTAATATAAAAAAAACGAGGGATAGAAAAGTCTGGCCAAAAACAGGGCAAAGTTCTCTTTGAAAAGCAACAGAGAACCAGTTTAATTTGAAAAGCTGCAGCGCCAAGGTTTAAAGAGCGTCACTCATTGTATTTAACACTTTTCTTTAATACATTAAAAGAGTAAAATTCACTGTGAAGGTAAGAGAGGTGATTTACGGTGATCCACATAGTGACGAGAAGGGTTTTGTGAAGCATGCAAGTGAAATAATAGTGTTGTGAAGAACATATCTATGGAAGAGGAACATGGTTTCCCACTTAAGAAAATAGTTTGTGCCCGTATGGAAAACCTCTGGGGACACACATACTATTTGCTTCAAGGAGCCTTAACATTGCTACAGAAGCTTACAAGAAATCTTTCAATTATATATACAAACAATATATTGATTGTTGATAATTCATATTTATAAATACTTTAAAGCAGAGGTAGTTAATAGGCAGTCCTGGGTCCAAATCAGGACATCCATTCTATTTGTTCTGGACATTCACATCATAATTACATTTTCCATGTATCCCTCCTAAAGCTTTCATTTCCTCAAATAAACTTATAGTAGATGCTAACCTCCCTCTATATACTATTCCCTATGTAGTCTTACTTACTGTGCCTTCTTCAGTGCCATTATATCCAAACATTTGTATGTGTATGCTTAATGTTCCTCAAATAAATTTGGGCAATGGTGGACTTTGTAAAAAAAAAATTGACTACCCCTACTTTAAAGGCCCCTTCTTGATCTCTACCTTGTTGTGGTGAAGGGGCTTGGTGTCTCTGTAAACCTGTGAGCTATACTTTGTAGAGTCAACTAAGATGGTCAGGTCATAGCCAAGAGGGCTCCAAGATTTCGGCAGCTTGTGACTGCAGCCATGCAATTAAAAGACATTTACCTCTGGGTTGTACAGCTATTGCAAGTCTGGACAGACTATTAAACAGTAAAGATATTATAGTAGCAACAAAGGTCTGCATAGTTAGAACTATGGTATTTCCAGTAATAACATACGGATGTGAAAGCTGGATCCTAAAAAAGGCTGAACGATGTAGAATTGATACTTTTTAATTATGGTGTTGGAGAGAGCTGTGTGCGTCCCTATGACTTCAAGAAGATCAAATCAATCAATACTACAGGAAATCAAGCCAAACGATTCAGTGGAAGGTTTGATTATGATGCTAATGCTGAAATATTTTGGCCATATCATGAGAAGACTAAATTCCCAAAGAAGACTCTAAAGCTGGAAATGATTAAAGCCATATAAAGAAAGGGACAGCAGATGCAAAGATGGTCATTGAAGCAATGAACACAAGCTTGCGGGAGCTCGGAGGGCCAATGACTTACAGATGAACAACAATAAAACTTTAAAGGACCCTCCATTACATATCCACTCACAGTATCTATCTACTCTGATATCCCTGTAAGACTTCATTAAAAAATATTACAGGTTGTTTAGACAGGGGCTCACGGTATAGCTTGTTCATGATGAGCATACCCTTCCAAAAAAACCTTAAGAATGGCATTCCTACCAAATCTGAAGAGAATACACTATTGTGGAAAGGGTAAATAGTTTTTAGTAATAATGTTTAAAAAACAAACCTTAAAGGTGTGTGATCATGTTTTACATCCGAACACACATTTACAAATGTCACAGGAACCAGATCTGTGTAATTCTGTCTAAATAAATCCATATAGATCACCAGTTTGTTTAAAAAGGATGAATACTAATGAACAGATACACTGCAATACAATTATAAGGATCACAATGCCTATAATTGCCTTTCCAAACATAACATTTAAGCTAAGTCTCTTGGCTCCACCTATTGTGCCATGACCCCAACCTTGCTTCTAGCTCATTGCATCACTTCAGCAACAAATCCAAGCCTCACGTTTTGTTCTCCAAAACAATGATGTGCCATTTTTATAACTATATTTTTAAAACTTGGATTAAGGTGCTATGTACAAATAAATATATTAACTGAAAGTCTGATAAAGAATTGTGTAAACTACAGTACCATGGGGAATAGAAAGTATGGAAAGTGTGAACCATAGACAACTAGTACAAATGCAACAGTCTGAGTGTCTGAGGCAAAGCTGACTGATATTTCCAAAGGCAAAATATCATCTTTCAGCACCCCACATCACCCCCCCCAAAAAAATAAAATAAAGAAAATAAAATATAAAATCAGAATTCATTGGTTTACATTGTTTATTCTGATGTATAGTTTTCCATGACATGTATATAACCATCAATCATCAGCACAGACAGCTGCATTCATCATCAATCTTATTTTGACAATGGAAGAAATATGTCCAAAAATAACTGAGAGGGGTTAAACAAAATAATATTCTTTCTATCAAGTATTTATACAGTGAAACACTTCCCAAACTGGCTAACTGCAGTGAGAGATTTTCAAAAACATTGCATGCTGCTTTTCTCCTTATAACAGACTAAAATTGTTGTTGATGTTTAGTCGTTCAGTCGCGTCCGACTCTACGTGACTCTATATGCCAGGTGCATCTCTCAGTCACTGCCCCTCTGAGCTCCATCAAGTTCATGTTTATTGCTTCAGTGACCTCATCTATCCGTCTCCGCCACTGTTGTCCCCTTCTTCTTGTGCCTTCAAACTTTTCCAGCATCAGAGTCTTATCTAGGGAATCCTGCCGTCTCATAATAGCTTCAGCCTCATGGTCATACCTTCTAGTGAACAGTTTGTCTTGATTTCCTGAATTATTGATTTATTGGATCTTCTTGCAGTCCAATGGACTCTAAGCAGTCTTCTCCAACAACACAATTCAAAGGCGTCAATTCTACGGCGCTAAAATTTCTTTATGGTCCAGCTCTCACATCCATATGGTACTACTGGGAATACCATAGTTCGAACTATGCAGACCTTTGTTGATGGTTTAATATCTTTACATTTACTAGCTTGTCCAAGCTTGCCATAGCTTTCCTCTCCAGAAGTAAATGTCTTTTAATTTCATGACTACAGTCACCATCTGCAGAGATCTTGTTGCACTCCTTTTCCGATCTTGAACCATTCTGACCTGTTTCCTTTTGTACTCCAAGGCCAAATTTGCCAGTAATTCCAGGTGTGTTTTTGTTCCCTACTTTAGCATTCCAGTCTCCTATGATAGTAACATCATTTCTTGGTGCTATTTCTATGAAGTGTTGAATGTCTTTGTAACACTGGACAACGTCAGCCTCTTCAGCATCTGTGGTTGGAGCATAAACTTGGATCACTGTGATATGAAATGGCTTGCCTTGAATTTGAATTGAAATAATTCCGTCATTTATTGGGTTGTAACCGAGCACTGCTTTGGCCACTCTTTGATTGACTAGGATGGCTACTCCATTTCTTCTGCGGGATTCTTGACCATAGTAGAAGATATAGTGGTTGTCTGATGTGAAATGTCCCATTCCAGTCCATTTAAGTTCACCAATTCTCAGGATAACCTTGTCATTTCATTCTTGACCACATCTAGTTTGCCTTGGTTCATAGTTCTAACATTCCAGGTTCCTATTCTGAATTGATCTTTGCAGCATCGGACTTTCCTTTCCCTTCCGGACACATCCGCAGCTGGTCGGACACTTCGGCTTTGGCCCAACCACTTAATTAGATCTGGTGTTACTTGTACTTGCCCTCTGCTCTTCCTCAGTAATGTGGTTGGCACCTTCTGACCTGAGGTGATCATCTTAGGGTGCCATATTGTTATGTCTGTGGTTGTGCCTGTCCATAAAGTTTTCTTAGCAAAGGTACTGGAGTGGGTTTCCAGTTCCTTCTCCAAATTACAGATACCTAATTCTACAAATTATATTTTACTAGCGACTTCTTTGTCAAAAATGACGGGGCAATAAAGTTTGAAGCCATGGCAATGCTGTTTGCCACACAATGTAAAGCTTTTTATACTCTGAGGACCTTTGGCGCTCATTGCGAGCCTCGCCCTGAGTGCCTTTGGCGCTCATCTCGTGACTCGCAATGAGCGCCTTTGGCGCTCATTGCAAGCCTCTCCTCTCGTGTACTTTTGCTCATCTGAGCACCTTCGGCGCTCATCACAAAGACAGATATAAATATATATATATATATATTTTGTTAACTAATAATTAATTAATAAGTTACTTAATAAATGAATATACTTTACCTATTTGTAATTAATATATCCAGCAATCAATAGCCTGAAGAGCTAACAATCTGTTTGTATTTTGCGGCAGCACACAATGTACAGTTTGAGTGTTGGTGCCCTGATGATAAAGTGTAATGAATGTCCCAACTGTGCATTAGAAACAGGCTGCGTGCGCGAGGGAAAACCGTTGGTTTAGTTGTGTAAAGCGCCATTGTAGATTCGGAATGTTATTAGTTGCAAGTTAAACTGGCGTTGTTTGTCTATGTGTTACACGGCTCGCAAGGATTTTCCGTCATTTGTAATAGTGTATTTTGTACCTCATACGTTCCTGTGTGAAAGTGCTACGGGGTTGGCAGTGTTTTGCATGGTCCGGGGTCGTGTAGCCTTGTTTTAATTTTTTGTTGCGGCCATTTTTTTCCGCTTAGGTTATTTTGGAGTGCCGAAACTCGGCCAAATCGACTAAAATTTGCGTTCCACCTCACTCCCAGACGTCCTGGCTGTTCCCCCATGCTGTGTGTGATGTTTTTGTTGTATTTTGTGTGTATTTTGTGTGTTTTTAGTGTTTTTTTGATTTCCACGCTTCGGCCGGTAACTTCGTATTTTTTCTCTTATTTTAAGTCCCACGTCTCGTATTTTTTTGTTTTCTAAGTCCTGCGTTAATCAACTGCTTGCAGCCTAAGGCGATCCGTGGTGCCTTCCCTGATCTACAATGCTGACAAGTGAGGCTCTCACAATCCCCTCATCTGGCAAGCTGCCTACTGCTGTGACTATTATTCTCAGTGAATTTGTGGTTCATTATAGCTGAGACCACAAACTAATATTATATTCAATTTACCCACAATTCTAATCTTATTTCTAATTTATGAGATGAGCCCTGAATTCACTTTCAAATAATGCTAGACACATTATTTCTGTTATAATGGAAGCCATATAAAATAGAATTGTTTTAAAGAAAAGGGATTTTCTGCTTATACCATATAGTGGGAATCAGGAAGAAAAAGCTGGTCAGGTCTTGTTCCCTGGTATTTCTCCATCTCCCTCCTGTCACATGGTGCTATTTCCCTGGAAGTTATATAAGTTCTCTTGTAGCCCTTCACATAATCTTGAGTTTCTGACCTCTTTCCCTCTTATCCGTGTGCTATGGTTATGGTTGACCATGCCACACCTAATGTCCTTAGTGATGACAGTGTTTTTAGCCTGATTTTTCAAACAATGGTTAATTACTAAACCTACCAGATGAAAAGGACAATGATCCTATGGCTTCAAGACAAATGTTGTTTGTCATGTGATGGGAGAAAGATGGAGACAGCCCAGAACATTTCTTTAACTTTCCATTACTAATTTTGTGTGAATAATCTGCATAAAATGTAATTGAACAGATTGCGTGATATTAATTTGTCCCTTTTTCCTCCCGCAGTTAAGAAATTAAACATGAAAGTCAACATCAACGCTACAGGTGACACTCTTATTATGAAATTTATCCGTCCAAATAACAATCTTAAACTTGAAGGCTTTATTCTGGGATATGGAAGCAATTTCTTCTCAAATCAATATGTCCAGTGGCCAGAAAATGGGAAATCATATGTCACAGAAGTTGGTAAGTAATGACTATTTATTACAGACTGCATTATAGAATAAAATGATTATTGTCTATTTTACTTTAACAATGTTGTAGAATACTAAATGAGCTTATAATAAAGGGGTTCAGTAAGGCATGTTGTATCACACAGAATAGTATTCATTTTATTTTCTGATGCCTTTCAGTGGAGCAACACACCCGTCATTCAAGACCAGTTATGTTATTAGATTGTGGAAGCATTCAGGACCAAACTGGATTATTCTCCAGATGTGATGTAGAGGCCTAAGAAGTCTAGAAGGCTTGTGTTACCAAAATGCCTAGGTGGCTGATACATTACATTGTCCATTGTACTTTATCTTAGTAAAGTTTGTGTAATAAAAGTGATGGTGTCAATTATAATACTAATACAGCTCTTCGGTAGATTGAAAAGATACTCAAATAGCTGGATGAAGGGATATTTCTCCCCATCTCATTCTGTTACATGCATTTAAAAGCACATGGTTTAAATATTACAAAAGTGTTGGTTTTTCTGCATGGAAACATTGCATATTTGCTTACAACTTGTAGAAATGTCCCTCTGTACAGGTCATACAGTTGTATATCTCACTAAAGGAAACTATCTGTTTCCATATCCTTCTGTATGAACACTGCCACCTTGTGTAATTGCTGACTGATAGGCTAGTCATTTATCCTGTAATGTAATCATGCTTAGTAAGCTCTTCTGCAGTGTTCAAAATTAAAAAAAAGAAAAGAGATTTTCAGTTTTTCTGAAATAGTTAAATAAATATTTTAGAAATACAGCTTGCCCAAACTTAGGCACAATAGTAAAGACAAGCATAGTTTATATTTGCAAAATTATATGATTAAAATGTCAGGCTAAATTAAATATTAAAATCATTTAATGTGAGAATCAGTGGAATGTATAGACGTAAATGCAAACTATTTGCAAGGGTAATAGATTCACCATGTGGTAGATTCACCAAATTAGTGACTTAAATAACCTTATTTTCATGAACATTGAAAAAGACAAAAGTGTACAAAATAATGACTGAACACCTTCAGATGGAAAGAGACCAAGAAGTTTATGTCTGAATCAAGCGTTTAAGCAGATGTAAACACCAATATAAGGCTATCTATATATATATATATATATATATATATATATATATATATATATATATATATATATAAAGTATCATTGACAGGTGGTTGGAAATATATGCATAATAACAATATATCTAAAATAAGTTTCTTTATTAATCTTCAGTCTTAGGGCCTCATTCTATTAGCGGCCGTAAATCGGCCGTAAGGCTGCGATTCCTTGCGGGGGTTCTGTTAACTCGCGATTCTATTATACGGCCCCGCAAGGATCTCCTTTTACGGCCGGCCGCATATCTTGGAACCGGCCGTAAGCTGTGAAATATAAAAACTCAAAAATAAATTCAAGCCTGCACTGTACAGCTCTGTAAATGCTAGGGATCATATTGGGGGACATGAGGATTAAAAGTAACCCCCTCTCAAGCTTGCACATCAGCCCAAACCCGAGTTCAAATTAACTGTTTATTTTCCGGCTGCGGCGTGGGCGGGTCTGAGGTGCTCCAAGCACTCTGGACTTTTTACATGGATATTTTACGGATATTAAAAATAAAATATTTTACGGATTTGAGTATAGGATAATTATGTGCTATTTTTTCTAACACCTAAAATCCCTTTATAGTCTTCTCAAAGTGCAGGATGGCTTTATTTGAGCTATTTTATGTGCTTAATTGGTGCTAGCGGGACCTCTTTCCTGCAAGTAAGCAGCGGCTCGATTTTAGCCTTGCAGAGAGGTTTCCCGGAGCAATTGAATTGCAAATAGGAATTTCTTACGGCCGAAACTCTTGCGGCCGTTTTAGATCAAAGGCTTTCCTCTGGCGCGAGCGACCGCAAGAGATAGCAAGGCACCGGCCGCAAGCCTGCCGGAGCCTCCGGCCGTAAGGGAATAGAATAGCAGAATAGCTTGCGGCCGGTCCTTGCGGCCCCGCAACGGCTGCGGCCGCTAATAGAATGAGGCCCTTAGTGTTCTTAAATTATGGTGTCGCCTGTGATATTATGTGAATTTGCTTTCGTATTGAGTATCACCCAATAGTCATTACAGACAATTATCTAATGCCTCTAAATTGGGTCTAGAAACAACCACTTTGTACATAAACATCTTACACTGAAAGGAAATGATCTAATGAACTGACTTAAAGGTAAAATGTATAAAGTGACTGTACACATAGTTATTTATTTGTATTATTATTCATCAGCTGCTTCTGCTGAAATAATATTTTGCCATAGGGACTTTTCTTTCTATTCTCCTCTCTCTATTACAGTAAAGTCATGCTGTTCAATTCTATTCTTGTGAAGTTTGGAAAAAAAAATGAACTCTTATTAAACATTTATTAATTAAATGTGGCAACTTTTAAAGCTAAACATATCAACTAAATTTATTTTTTATCTGTGTGGCATCAAATTCCAACTGGCAGTTTTCATTTTATAAAATATAACTTTAATATATAAATGTGCTTTTCAGATTATCTTTTTTTTTTACAAATTTACAAATCAATGGTCAATCACTGAGCCAATCAAATGGGAATAAAACAAAACCATTTGTTTCACTACAGAGACCCCCTGACTAAAGGGATATGGTGTGCCCCACAAGCTGGCTATTGGCCCCATGATTGAACCTCTAAATTAATAAGGCAAAAAACAAATCCTATGTCTCATCACGGAGACCTCCTAACTGAAGAGTTATGGTGTGCCCCACAAACTGGCTATTGGCCCTATAAATAAGCCTTGAGTTAAATAAAATCAGCACAGCAAATTCCTGTGCCCCACAGATTGGCTAAAGGGTTCTGTATATTGGATCACTATTTGACAACATACTACTTAAAATCAGCTGAAGTGAAAAAAATTGAATTCAAATATTGACTCACACTGCTAAAAACATTTTTAGTCTTTTTGATAATTTCCACACTATTGGGTGGACTCAACAACACACCAACACGTAAAAAAATCTATATTTTCAACTGACAAAACCCATGAACAAGGGAACACTTGACACTTTTGTGAGGTTGTCTGGCACTATAAAATTGATAAACACACCTGACGGAGCATTTATCACCATTTTGCTGCGAGAGCTGCTTTGTCTAAGGCTGTCATGCTATATAGGCACTCCTAAAATCTTTAACTCTGATACCTCTTGATTTGGTCCTGTTAGAATTAGCTGCCCATTCTTCAAGTATAGCCAGGTTCTTTTGCAGGGAAAGAACAACCTGGTCGACTTTATCTTCTACAATTTAGTGTAATCAGAAATATGTAGACATTTCACTCCCTACTTAATAAATGCAGTATCTTAAAAAGAAAAGGTCCAAGCGCTGATCCATGAGGAATTCCTCTTATCACATTAGTCCAATTTGAGTATTTTCCATTTATAACATTTTGTTTCTTATCTTTTAAACCATTTTCTATCCATGTGTAGATATTTACTGCAATTGCGGCATTCTTTATTTTGAACTATATCCTCCCATGTGGCACTGCATCAAAAGTGTTTATAAAGCCCAAATATACATCAACTAAACTGCTTTGGTCCAAGTCCCTGCTTGCCTCCTAAAAGAAACAAATTAGATTAGTTTGACATGACCTATACCTCATAAATCTGTGTTGACTCCTACTTATTACCTTGTTCCCATGGATATATTCCTGAATACAATAATTTAACAATCCTTCTAAGAGCTGCCCCAATATTGGTCTGAGGCTTTTTCACCAATCCTCTGGTACTAAGAGAATGATATACAAAAAAAGTGGGATAAATATATACAAGAAATATTATTTTATTAAGTAAATGACAGCGGCGTATATTAAAAACAGTGAGTGTAAAAACATTAGTAAGGAGAGTAAAAAAGGGCAAATGTAAGGAATAGTAAAATACCCTAAGGCACTGGTATTGTGCAAAATTTAATCCTTAAGTAGGTGGGTATAACTATTCACACCTGGCGGGCGAGCAATGGAAGTTGTAAATAAGTATCAGGGTATACAAGCCCTATAGTGTCCTAAATAGTATATTTGTAAAGCACCCTTATGCCTAAATATATTCCTCATTTATATAATGGTCCTTTACACATGGATTTTTTTGCTCACTTTCTATTTTTTAAACCTGCCTTCTTTGGCAGTCTTTCACCCTATAGATATAGTAGCTATCACACTGTATCTCTTCCCTTTAGCTCATTATAAGCTTTTTCAGTTCATCTATATGATCTATATATTGGTATTAATAATAAGTGCATTAGTGCACACATCATTTCTGTTCTTATGCCTTTGTATATACATCTCAGCAGCCTCTTGTATATATTATATGGACTATCTAGACTATCTCCATTACTCTTTTGGCCCGTTATGGGCAATATATTCACTATTTTTAGGTTGCCTAGGCGACAGCTCCCTATATAAAGCTCTTGGAGACAGCGTTATACAACTTTCCTTTGACAAAGACGTGATACGTCGAAACGCGTCAGGCTCCTAGCAACGACGCTGCGCACGTCATCACGTTAGACGTGCGCATGTGCGCTGCAAACCTGGCGGTCGAGTTCCTTTAGGAAGCGCGATATTGCTCCTATTACGGCCTAGTTTAAAGCCCCTTATACCACACTAATGACATAGTATGCCTGCAAGTATCAGATACTACCCATTGTAACCCCTAGAAACGGGGCACAGCCTCAATCCTCTTTATACAGCTTTAGGTACTTGTTTGTACCATATCACAGTTAGATACCAACTAGTCTATATAGACACAGTTTGGATCACACGCTGGGTAGCATATACTAGTTAAGGCAACCTTGTCTGCACTTTAGGCTGAGCCTCTTTGCAAGTTTGATTTTTATAGGTACAATCTTCTAGTACCTCATTTAAATGCAATGGGTGTATCAGTAAGGCATTTAGTGATCCATACTTCATGTCTATGCAAATATATTGCCTTTTCTAATGTACCCTCTGGACACTTGGAGGACATATATTTAGGCATAAGAGTGCTTTACAAATATACTATTTAGGACACTATAGGGTTTGTATACTCTAATACTTATTTACAACTTCCATTGCTCGCCCGCCAGGTGTGAATAGTTATACCCACCTACTTAAGGATTAAATTTTGCACAATACCAGTGCCTTAGGGTATTTTACTATTCCTTACATTTGCCTTTTTTTACTCTCCTTACTAATGTTTTTACACTCACTGTTTTTAATATACGCCGCTGTCATTTACTTAATAAAATAATATTTCTTGTATATATTTATCCCACTTTTTTTGTATATGGTATATTGGGGTGGAAAACACCCAGGGAAATCCTAATCCTTACTTTTCTGTATTTGATACTAAGAGAATGATTCATAAAATGTTTTAAAATAATTGATTGACTATTACAGAACTCAGTTACCTCAGTTCCCTTGGAAGTATTCATCAAGACCTGGTCCTCCATTTACATTTATTATTTCCAGTCTCTTTTGCATTTCTTGACCAATTATCTGGTAAAGGTAATGCAGTCGCCGTTCATTGCAATGTCCCTATTATAGGCACCTCTCTTATGTACGCAGAGAACATTTATTTTGCTTTTGTGGTTTCTCCTTGTCATTACTGATTAGTCTGTCTCACATTTTAAGGTTTAAATTTCTTCAATAATTCCAATTTTTTTTTTTATTTATAGATTAAACTGTCTATATATTCCTTTGCATTTTATTCTGTTTTAGCATGTAATCCTGCCTCTGTTCCCTATCATTTGTATGTTCGTGTTTTCTTCCTCATCATTATTACGTCACACAGGTTTTGATTTTCTTCTTTTCTCTTATTTGCATATAGGATGTGCTGCTATCCATGATCACTTACAAATGTCTTATGCATTGTCCATTTATTTTCTGTATCTTTACCTACCAGTGCTTTATTCGTGTCCACACTTAAAATGAAATGAGGCCCTAGACTATTAAAATTTGCCTTTGTTGGTCTGTACTATACTTGTTTGCATTTAAATGTATGTTCATAATATTATAGATTCACTTCACAACTCAATATATCTCCAGCTTTGCAGTCCATAACCCATTTTTACCTTCACAGTCTTTTGTTTTTAAATGTTAGTCATTATAAACAGGGATTTCGTGGAGGAATAATTATTGAATATATAACATTTTATTTTTCAAATTGTATGTAAAGAAATGTTAACACTACGAACAGTGTGTTTTTGTGAGTATGGTTGAATGCTCAGTTCCTATTTTGTTTGTTTTTTGACACATACAGTAACCATAGTTAACAATCCTTCCTTGTGACAACTACGATCATATCAGCACTGATATTGCTACCAACCACTGGTACACTCGTATGATATATTCTTTTGTTGTTGAGCTGTATGAACTTGTAGATAGAGCTATACCTGAGGCTATATTTACTTATGTTTGACATGAAAACTACAAAAATAATATATTGTCAGGCAAATGCTAGGAAATCACTTCTGTTGGATATTGTGTTTTTTTATAGTGTGTGCTTTTCAAGCTTCAAAATTGTGTGACTGTCAATAGTAATGTTACAGTGCAGTTGGTGATGTTAGACATACTGATAACTGATCTGTTTGCTGTCTTTCCTAGAAAGCGCGTAAGACAAAAACAGTCATGATTGATAGGTTAAATGTTTGTGCTTGCTGTCATGCCTTGATATGTAAGTTTAACCTTGGTTAAAGGGTATTATATCTAAGCTGTGTCTAGGATAATCTTAAACCATGGATATGCTTTGCTTCTTTGTATAAAATCATCCTGCATTCAACAAGTTGTGTCTGTACAAAAGATGAAATATCTACATTGTTTTCTTTTCCTCAATAGTCACCCTTAAAAGTGTACATACAAAATACACTAGTGGCTCTTTTCTGTCTGTACATTAGTACCCCTTTACATGTACATAGAGGCCAGTATCAGCTGAGACATTTAAAGGGGCACTAGAGTTGCCATTACACAGTGGGTTGAATTCAACTGGAAAATGCATTCCTTTTTAAAATTGTTGCTAAATAAATTCATTTATGAGCTTTTGAGGTTAGTGATGTTATGAGGTTAGTGATGTTATGAGGTTAGTGATGTTTCTATCCTCCCCTGCATAGTGAGAATATATAACAAGTTGCATTGGACAATAGAGCAAATTAGAAGCAGTTGTGCATTCTTATAGTTCTATATTAATTATATTAATCCTTTTCACCACTTGCAAAGCAAGTTAGAGGTATTACCTAGTGATAAAATCAGTCATTATAAAATTGTAGTTGTGGGATTGAGTATCAGAAGTTCTTTTTTATTTAAATCATTCTATCTTGGTTACAAAGTTAAAACAGAAAAGGCACATTGTCATGATCCCCCTGAGCACCAGTCCTTTGGTCCACCCAAGTTGATTAGGATTTTGAGGCTGGCCATTACACTGGCTGCATTTTGATTCCTATCAGGACTGCCTCCTGGGAATATGTGGTTGTGGGACTGGGCTCAGTAATTTCACAGTATGTTTTATAGTTATCTATATGTTATGGTATGTTGATTACCCCATGTATGTTAATTACTGTATGTTATGTTGCTTTTCTATGTGTGTTTGACTTATTATGTTTGATTCTGTATGTTGCATGTTTGATTCATAAAGAGTTAATTGATTTAGAGTGTTAAGAGGTAATCTGTAACTGACAGTTGAGATTCAGTCAGTTATCACATATATAGTTGTGAGCGTACGAGTTGTTGCTTACGCTGCGGGCTCGCTACGCGAGTCGCGGCCCTCGCAAAGCGAGGGCCGCGGCTCGCGCAGCGAGGGCAGTGGCCGAGGGTCTCAGTTGCTGGCATGGAGCGCCGAAGGCGCTCCATGCCAGCAACTGCGACCCTCGCAAACTTTACCTCGCAAACCAAACAGCACGACACACACATTACGACACTCGCAAACAACATACGACACACGTTCACACACATTACGGCCTCGCAACACTCGCACACAACTCGCGAACATTACAAAATGTAAAACACAATACATACACACAGCACATACATAAAAAACTTACCTACACCAAGAGGGAGCACCCAGCACCTCAAAAATACAACTTACACCTCGATTTTAGTCGAAATAAAACAGTTTAGAGACTAAAAAAAAATCGAAGCGAGAGAAAAAATGGCCGCCGAACAAAACGAAAACGAGGCTACAGCACTCTAATCTCGCAAAACACCACAAGAAACTCGCAAAACACCACAAAACACCTACGGATATTCCGATACAGACGTATATCACACATTACTCGCCATTTTACGCCAATGCGGAAGTACACGACTACGCTAACGGTTTGGGCTCGCGCACGCACAGTGTTACACTGCACACATTCAGCACGCTTACACAGCAGATCCACACCACTAATGCTGCAGCAACATCAAAACACATTCACAGCTCTTCCACACAATGCTTTAAAATAGGTAAAGTATATTCATTTATTAATGTATTATATATTTCATTATTACACACTAAACAGCATTAGCTACCTTACAATTTCATTGCCGTCATTTTTTGACGGGCAATTCGCTAGTAACATATATAGTTGTGAGCGTACAGGCCGTTGCTCACGCTTGCGGGCTCGCGTAGCCGAAGGCGCTCCATGCCAGCAACTGAGGCCCTCGCAAAGCGAGGGCCTCAGTTGGCGGCATGGAGCGCGAGCCGCGTGTACGGGCCGTTGCTCACGCTTGCGGGCTCGCATAGGGAGCCCGCGGCCCTTGCAAAGCGAGGGCTGCGGGCAAGGGCCTCAGTTGCTGGGATGGAGCGCCTCCTTGCCAGCAACTGAGGCCCTCGCAAAGCGAGGGCCTCTGTTGCTGGCATTGAGCGCAAGCTGTGGCCCTCGCGTAGCGAGGGCAAGGGCCTCAGTTGCTGGCCCCTACACAAGTCCAGTCAGGACATGGGATCCTCCAGTAAATACATGGGCCCCCCATTCAGTACACAGTGCCCTCGATAACATGGCCCACGTGCTGCAGTCACTGTCCTCACTATCTGTCATGCAGATGCAGTGACATGGCCGGCAGTGGGCGGGGGTCACCGGCCAGTGTGTCTAGGCCTGGCCGTGTGTACGTGCTGTTCCCCAAGTGAGTATAGGGCCAGGGGGCAATGAGGAGCCGGCTGGTGCAGGCCGCAGCACGTAGCCCCGGGTGGCGGTGTGTGACAAGGCTGAGCGGGAAATCACACCGGGATCAGTACTGAACGTGTTAATGTGTCCTGTGAGGAAGCACCGGGCCATGTGGATCCTTTTTCATACATAACACACATACATACGTATATACTTATATACATACATATACACAGACACACACATATACATACACACATACATATACATACACTCATACATATATATACACACACATATATATACACACACATATATATATATATATATATATATATATATATATACATACATAGATACACTTAGAGACACCCCCCTCTTTCTCATTTCCCTACATGTCTCTTTAGAAGGGACATTACCGCATTTTACAAAGAGAGACAGAGGGGGGAGAGACACAGGGGAGGTAGAGAGGGAAGAGACACAGGGGAGGGAGATGAGGGGAATAAGAGACAGGGGAGGGAGAGAGGAGGGAATGAGAGAGGGGAGTTTGTAGAGGGGGCAAAGAGAGACAGGGGAGTGATAGAGGGGGCAAAGAGAGACAGGGGAGGGATAAAGGGGGCAAAGAGTGACAGGGGAGGGATAGAGGGGGCAAAGAGAGACAGGAGGGATAGAGGGGGCAAAGAATGACAGGGGAGGGATAGAGGGGGCAAAGAGTGACAAGGGAGGGGGCAAAGAGTGACAGGGGAGGGATAGAGGGGGCAAAGAGAGACGGGGATGGATAGAGGGGGCAAAGAGAGACAGGGGAGATATAGAGGGGGCAATGAGAGACAGGGAAGGGAGAGAGGGGGCAAAGAGAGACAGGGAAGGGAGAGAGGGGGCAAAGAGAGACAAGGGAGGGAGAGAGGGGGCAAAGAGAGACGGGGAAGGAGAGGAGGCAAAGAGAGACGGGGTGGGAGAGGGGGCAAAGAGAGACAGGGGAGGGAGAGAGGGGGCAAAGAGAGACAGGGGAGGGAGAAAGGGGGAAAAGAGAGACAAGGGAGGGAGAGAGGGGGCAAAGAAAGACAAGGGAGGGAGAGAGAGGGCAAAGAGAGACAGGAGGGGGGAGGGAAAGAGACATGGGAGAGAGAAATGTTTGGGAAAAAACTTGATCTTGCCGTCGCTAGTCACATATATAGTTGTGAGCATGCGGGTTGTTGCACTCCTTGCCAGCAACTGCGGACCTCGCAACATTTACAGACATACGACAAACAAATACGAGACACAGGACTTATAAAATACACACAACAAACACATAAAAAGCTTACCCACAGCAAGGGCGGGGGGGGGGGGGGCACCCAGGACCTCTGCAAGTCAAGTTACACCTCCATTTAAGTCCAAATTACAGAGTTTAGACACCCGAAAATCACCTGAGCGAGACAAAAAATGGCCGCCGAAAAAACCAAAATGAGGCTACAGGACCCTAAACACGCAAAACACCACCAAACACATACAGATTTTCTGGTCCAAGAACAAGGACACTAAATCATCCACAGTCGCGTACCACATACACATTAGGCGCCATTTTACAACACTAACTTACATAATGCGGAACTACACAGCTACCCTAATGGATTTTCCTTGCGCACGCAGCATATTTACACTACACACTGCACACATTCATCACGCTTACACAGCAGCTCCACAGCACTGATGCTGCAGCAACATGAAAACAGATTGCCAGCTCTTCAACACAATGCTTCCTGCATATATTACTTCAAAATAGGTAAAGTATATTCCTTTATTAATGTATTATTTATTTGATTACCATACACCAAACAGCATTAGTTCACTTACAATTACATTGCCGTCATTTTTTGATGGGCAATATTCTAGTGTAAATATAAATACTAGCGACTTGCCCATCAAAAATGACGGGGCAATAAAATTGTAAGGTAGGTAATGCTGTTTGGCACAGACAGTAAGTTTTTTGGTCATCTGAGATCCTTCGGCGCTCATTGCGAGCCTTACGCTGAGCACCTTTGTAAGGTCTGCGCTGATCTCCTTTTTGCGCTTATTGCAAGGCTCCCCCCTGGTGTACTTTGTGTCCTGTGAGAACCGTTGGCACTCCTTGTGAGGTGCGAGGTGAAGGCCTTTGCCGTTTATTGCAATACTGTGGTGTTTTTTTGTTTTTTTGTTCTCTATATGTATTTTTTCATGATAATTAATTAATTAATTAATTAATTAATTAAATCATAAATTAATATACTTTACCTATTTGTAATTAATATATGCAGCAAGCAATGTGCTGAAGAGCTAACAATCTGTTTTTAAGTACTTGCAATGTGGATTTGCACTGTTGTGGAGCTGAGGTGTAAGTGTCAGAAATGTGTGAACTTTGTAGTGTAAATAGGCTGCGTGCGCGAGGGGAAGCCGTTAGTGTAGCTGAGTACTTCCGCATTGTGTAAGTTAGTGTTATAAAATGGGGGCGATTGTGTATGTGGTACGCGGGTGTGGATGATTTTGCGTCCTTGCTAATAGTGTATTTTATACCTCGTACGGGTTTTTGTAAAAGTCTTATGTGCCTGGCGGTGTTTTGCGGGTTTAGGGGTCGTGTAGTCTCGTTTTCTTGTTTTTCCGGGGGCCATTTTTTCTCTCGCTTAGGGGATTTTCGAGTGTCTAAACTCTGTAAATTGGACTTAAATTTGCGTGCAACCTGACTCCTAGACGTCCTGGCTGTCCCCCCGCAGCTCGTATTTTTTTGTGTAAGTCCGTATTTAGTCTTTGCGTGTTATATTTTTTTTTTCAAAGTCCCGCTTCTGTGGCTGTTTGTAACCGCTTGTGAGGCGCTGTAGAGCCTCCACCTCCGCAAATGCTGCCCCTTCGGCTCATTGCAGCCAACGTGGGAGTCTCCACCTCCGCAAATGCGACGCTTCGCCCCTGCGAATGAGCTCTCAAAGTGTGACAACATTTCGTAGTTTGACAACTATTATACCATGGATATAAAAAGTCTACACACCCCTGTTAAAATGTCAGGTGTCTGTGCTGTAAAAAAATTAGACAAAGATAAATAATTTCAGAACTTTTTCCACCTTTAATGTGACCTATAAACTGTACAACTCAATTGAAAAACAAACTGAGGGAAGAAAAAATATAAAAATTAAATAATATGGTTGCATAAGTATGCACACCCTTAAACTAATACTTTGTGGAAGCACCTTTTGATTTTATTACAGCACTCAGTCTTTTTGGGTATCAGCATGGCACATTTTGACTTGGCAAGATTTTCCCTCTCTTTTTTGCAAAAACACTCCAAATCTGTCAGATTGCGAGGGCATCTCCTGTGCACAGCCCTCTTCAGATCACCCCACGGATTTTCCATTTTATTCAGGTCTGGGCTCTGGCTGGGCCATTCCAAAACTTTAATCTTCTTCTGGTGAAACCATTCCTTTGTTGATTTGGATGTATGCTTTGGGTCGTTGTCATGCTGAAAGATGAAGTTCCTCTTCATGTTCAGCTTTCTAGCAGAAGCCTGAAGGTTTTTTGCCAATATTGACTGGTATTTGGAACTGTTCATAATTCCCTCTATCTTAACTAAGGCCCCAGTTCCAGCTGAAGAAAAACAGCCCCAAAGCATGATGCTGCCACCACCATGCTTCACTGTGGGTATGGTGTTCTTTTGGTGATGTGCAGTGTTTTTTTTTGCGCCAAACATATCTTTTGGAATTATGGCCAAAAAGTTCAACCTTGATCAGACCATAACACATTTTCCCACATGCTTTTGGGAGACTTCAGATGTGTTTTTGCAAAATGTAGCCTGGCTTGGATGTTTTTTTTCTTAAGAAAAGGCTTTCATCTTGCCACTCTACCCCATAGCCCAGACATATGAAGAATACGGGAGATTGTTGTCACATGTACCACACAGCCAGTACTTGCCAGATATTCCTGCAGCTCCTTAATGTTGCTGTAGGCCTCTTGGTAGCCTCCCAGACCAGTTTTCTTCTAGTCTTTTCATCAATTTTGGAGGGAGCTCCAGTTCTTGGTAATGTCACTGTTGTGCCATATTTTCTCCACTCGATGATGACTGTCTTCACTGTGTTCCATGGTATATCTAATGACTTGGAAATTCTTTTGTACCCTTCTCCTGACTGATACCATTTAACAATGAGATCCCTCTAATGCTTTGGAAGCTCTCTGTGGACCATGGCTTTTGCTGTGGGATGCGACTAAGAAAATTTCAGGAAAGATCAGCTAGAGCTGCTGAACTTTATTTGGGGTTAATCAGAGGCACTTTAAATGATGGCAGGTGTATGCTGACTCCTATTTAACACGATTTGGAATGGGATTGCTTAATTCTGAAGACAGCTACATCCCCAGTTATAAGAGGGTGTGCAGACTTCTGCAACCCACATTATTTTTATTTTTTATTTTTCTTCCCTCCACCTAAAAGATTTCAGTTTGTTTTTCAATTGAGTTGTACAGTTTATAGGTCACATTAAAGGTGGAAAAAGTTCTGAAATTATTTATCTTTGTCTCATTTTTTTATAGCACAGAAACCTGACATTTTAACAGGGGTATGTAGAGTTTTTATATCCACTGTATGTGATATATACTAGGAACTTGCCCGACTGGATTAAAATTGTAAGTGTTACTGTCTTTGCCGTCATGTATTTTCTAAGTCATGCGTGCCTGGCTTTGCTCAGCCTGGTTTTCATGCAGTTTCAGAATTTTTTACGTTTTTTTGTCCGCCATTTTTTTCCTTCGCCGTTTTTTTCCTTCCTTAGCCGATTTTGGATTGATGAAAACCCCAAAATATATCTCAACATCGCTTGCAAACTTACTCCCAGGCTTCCTGGCTTTCCCCCTGTGCTGTCTGTGAGTGTTTTATTATATTTGTTACATTTTACCCTTTTGGCTCCCAGTTGCCACCCTCACATTGCAGCCTAAGTACTGCGCGGCTTCTTTGCGAGGCTCGCATGTGTGATGGTGCCACTGGCTCGTCTCGCTTCGCGAGGAACCCGGTTGTGTTAACCAACATCGCAAACGTTCCGGACAGCCACAAAGATCCACAACTATATTTTTGAGATATATATATATAAATATATATATATATATCACAATAACAGAGCCCTCCATCCTTTGCACTGTCTTAAATTGTTCTAGGGTTAGGCATAGGGTTACGGTTTAGGGTTAGGATTAGGCTTCAGCCATCACTTCTTTATTTTTACTCTGCACATTGCAAACACTTTGTCTACTGATGCTCCGATACACCAGCACAGTAGCGCATGTCTGACACTAGGCAGTGCTGTGGGGCAACTGTCTGATACAGCACAGTAGCGTATTCCTGACACTAGGTGGTGCTGTGTGGCAGCCTTCAGGCATGGTCATAGTGCTGAGACTGACAATGCCCCTGATAGACACAGGTGGAAGGAGATACATGGCTCTGCTTGAGTAGAAAACAAACAGTTTAAATGATAAGGAAAATGTTAACTTTTAGTTATTTTGAACTGCAGATTGTTTTTAATAGGGTTTGGACAGCAAATAAATAACAAGCTTTACTTGAAATGCTCTACATTGGTCCTTTAAGTTCTGTATCTTTAGAATGTGAGCATCTTCATTTCACTTTATAAAGAGTTGTGGAACTCTCAAAAGCTTGTCATTCTAACTAAAATGTTTTAGTAAAAACAGTATTCCTGTATACTCCAATACTGTGATTATGCATCTAGATTACTGTACACTCACTGCTATATCACTCTTCATAACATCTGACTTGTTGAGAAAGATCTGGAAGGATATGAACAGTACTCCACAGTACAGTCTCAACTTCTGTACATGGCATTTCCACCGCATCTTTTCCCATATACGCAAAGTCTGCATGCTGGTTATTTGTGCTCCTCCGTGCACAAGCATATGAGAGTGGACTCTCAACCTTGTCCAGTATGTAACAGGTTATTTTTTTATATATTTTTTTCTGTTAAGTCACCTTCAACCCTGTATATATCTCACCCTCCTCCTACCACTCTTTTTAAAACTGGGCACACAATATCCAAGATCTACACAATTTCCCACAATCAACATGGCCGGTTTGTTTAATCAATGTGTGTTTCAGGGGCATTACTTTTAATTAGAATCTGTTTATACATCTTTCGTAGGATAAAGTTGTTATGTTCATGCAGAAAAACTTCTTCAGTGAAAATTGTGTTTTACTTTCTTTCAAGTGACATTGATATATGTATTGTTCTGTGGGACTAGCCAGTGCCCACTTCATAATAAAATGCATGTAAAGGAAATATTTTGAGAGGATTTATGTATTACTACTCAACCTTTCCATAAGATAAATCAAGACCTTCCGTATGTTTCTCAGATGTGCCTCTGTATTTGTTCATAAATATCGTTTAAAGCTGTATAGCTCCTTATGGACACAGTTTAAACTGCCTTTGCTTTTTTGAGTGTAGTTGAAATAAAATACCCTAAACAAGAAAACATTTTCCAAACTGATTTTAAATTACATTAAGTTTTATCCAGAAAACAATTGTTAACTTTTGGAGAAGAAATATTAATAAAAAATAAGATTAAATGTCTTATGTCAGATACAGAATAAGTACACAATTGAAAAATCCTGCAATAAAATTGGAACATTATCAGTTCTTTATAAAGGTACAACATAAAAATAATATGTACCTGAAGTATTATGCTAAACTGACTCTGATTGGATATCCTTTGTATACATAAATCGTATGTATAGTTTGCTACATTAACACATAATAGCATATGAGTCTATATTAATATTGATAACTGAATAGGATTTTGTGGAATTATCGTTATTTGGCTTAATATATTTTTAAATTGTTGTTTTTATATTTGATTTTATATATCACTAACATGCACATATATTATGAGCTGCCAGGCATTTACAATTAAAGCTTATTTCAATTAGTATTTGCAGAATGCTTAAATAACAGTTGGGGTAACTACAACTGCAGGTTAAGTGTTGAAACAATTGAATGTCTTTAACCTGGGCAAAAACTAAAGAGTTTCTATCCTAAGAATACCATTTAAATTCATATACAATTAAACCTTAACCTTAAATAATTGATCATTAAAATACAATTATGATAGAATAAACAAAGGAAGAAAACCATAAAAATTGGGGGCCAAATAGCAATACATCTATTAATACAATTCCAAATCCTAAGTGGCGGTATTACTATATTGAATTAATTGTTTAATATAGCAGGTAATGTTAGGGAGATAATGGTACGTAAGAAATCAATTCTGCGAAATGGCTATTATGAGTATTTTAATTATGTATTTTTGTAGTTTTGTAATGCCCATACTACATTCCAGTAGCTATAAAGTGACCTATTGCTACATCAAGGAAGTTACATCGATCATTATAAGGGTTTGAAAATGTTTACAGGTGTTTTTAAAGGAATGTTCTAACATTGTCAAACCCATAACCTTTCTAATCAGAACCAGAACTCCCTTCTAGTGGGCCATCAAAGCTCAAACCGCCTTTGAAAAAAACAATTTAACATTGTTCCAGTTGTAAAACACAATTTTACACTCACTTCCTAGACCCTTCAGAAACAGCTGTGGGTGCTGTGTTATCTGAAAAGTAAGATCCAAACAAAGGTACTACATCTTATATTGTTCTTCTCTTGTAAACTAAGCCTGTGTGAATAGAGTCTTGTAAAAGTAGAAATAAGGATTTTGTCAAGACCCAGTTCCCTCAGTACTCTTGGATATATTCATCATGACTAGATAATTTGTTTACATTCATTTTTTTGTTTGGGCTTTTTCTGGTCCTTTTTGGTGAAGGTAGTATAGCCCCATTTTGTTGAAGTTGTCCTACCATTGGTATCTACCTTGTGTATACAGAAGAAACTAATTTATTTAGCTCCTCTACCTTTTCCTGGTTACTATTAAACATTCTGTCTGTTTGGCACTCAAAATTCGCAATATCGCAAGGTTTAGTGCTAAGCAGGGAATTACAGGAAAAAAGAGCAATATAGCGAATCAGCACTCAAAGGGGTAGCATTAAGCTGGGTATACCTGTAGTTAATGAATGTTACTGTGATGGGCCATTAAACTTTCTTGGGCATTTTCAGTTAATGAAGCTGGCCACAAATGTGAAGATTATAAAAATATATAAAGACTTAGAAGAATGATAATAAGGTAAAATAATAATACAAAATAACGGACTACAGTAATTTACTATTCTTTACCAGCCCGATTAGTTTGCATTGATACCACAATTTTATGTCCAGTTGTTCAATACTCATCACATCAGTAAGATCATTAAACTTGAATGTACAATACACTTTATGATAAAAATGGCTCATATACTTCAAGACTCGATGAACGCAAATCTTCACATATTTTTTTAATTTAACAAGACTGAACATCACAATGATATTAGGAAAGTATGGTGATAGGTGGAACTTTGTAATTGCTTTTAAATTGGATATAAACTGCCAAAAATCTATCTTATATTTAAATTGTATGAATAGGTGCATGACAAAGACTGAGAGACAGAATTTACATGTTCCCTAGGAGAAATCATTTCATAACATAAACATGAAAAATAATTATATATATTCCTATCCAGGCACAATCAGGAGAATTATCAGTTCCACCAAAATATGTCTTTTGAATAATACAAACATGTTTCGTTCATACACTATATCAATAATAGTCTTTGTCTTAATAAAAGCTTAGTTTAGGAATTGCACATTGACTATACTGAAAATACAATATATAAAATGGTCCACTATCAATTTCATTTTCCTGCTCTCTCCATTTAAAAATTGACTACATTTCACAGTTATTTTTTATATTTCATTTTTTACTGAGTTATATTTTTTGAGGAAGCTGATGACCTGCTGGTTTTACTCACTACAGTCACCTGTAAGCTATTAAATGATGAATGATGAACACAGTAAACTATGCACATGCAGCTGAACTGATGGACTGAAATCAGTATTTGTAAAAGCTGGATAATCATGTTTTCCAGTTAGCATGTTTCCATTAGGAGTGTAGTAACACAGATGTAGCCAGACTACATTTTCCTGTAACAAAAATGCACCTTCCTGGGGGTTTAGTAATGGAGAATCCAGGGCCTCACTGTGAGATGTTATTACTAAAGCATTTGTTGCATTATTTCTTGTGCTAGTGGAAAACCCAGATCTCGACCTGGTTACAACTGTGTACTGGTTATATACGATACTTCTTCAGGGTACATTTCAAAATGCTTTTTTAATAGTTTTGTATTTTTATTGAGGATACAGCAATTACACAGAAAATGAAAAGGTAGCAATGATGTAGCTTAATTGAACATGCTTCTATATTTTTTTTAAATTATGAAATTGTTTGACTAATAATCTTTTGACAAAAATTGATTATCATAAATAATTTTTTTTGCCATTATGAAAATAGTGGCCTTTACCGACTGCACTACATACTAACACATTATACTGAGTGTTTTAGCATATATTTTTACCTTCGCATCACATTTCTCTCACTTCATTCATCTCTGTGGGAGCTTGTTATTTTGCTTATCATTCAGTGCTAAAACATGTCTAGCTCTTTCATGCATTGCACATAATTAGGCAAGAAATCTAAAAGGATTGAAATATACATACTACTCCGTGTCCACCAAACTTCTAACAGATCACTGATGGCTGTTGTGTTTATTTTTATATGTGAAAAAAGTGCCACTGAACCCCAGAGAAATGCTTTTAAGTCCACGTGAAGCTTACTGACTTTATCCTATTGTGTTCTATGCACTATACCCAATACACAAACCAGTTGAAAGGTGAATCATTTTGTAAACATTTGACTGGACGACAAAGGCAGCAGTGACCCGCTGGGGTACAGCATGAGCAAAGCCTATGGGTCCACAACAATTAGGGGCCCTCTGCAACCTCTTAATTTATTATGGGAGATGGTAAGTTAATTATTTTTATAGAAAGTTGAATACCCTTGGGTTGATCTGACTACATATGTATATTTTTGGCTTGTATAACGAAGTTTCAACAAGGGGCCCTAAATTATTTTGTAACAGGGCCCTCTATTCACTAGCTCCACCAATGGTCAAATGGGAAGTTAATAAGATTTCCAAAATCTGCCTCTACACATTCTCAACGTCACTTTTGATGACAATTTTTCACGCAAATTATAATGTCTTTGTAGCATGGTATGGTATGTATCATTCTCAAATCAATTCTATGGACAAGGGTAACAATCTGTATGGAAGTTTGTAGAAATGTGGATTTATCTCTGTATAACATTATATAACTAAACAATTACTGACTGGGTTACACACTTTCTATATGTTTGAAATAAATGGTTTGCAAATCAATATCTCACTGTGTTTCTTGCAGCAGTCTCAGATCACACTCAGTGGGTAATCATTTGTGGTCAATATAAATCCATATCAGTTGAATTTTAACATCTTAAACAGACTAACATGTAACACATCCACATATCTACTCATCAAATAAAATTATAGGAAAAAAAATAAGGAGAATTATGTCCAAAGAATGAAAGAGCTACACATTTTTAGCATTGAAAGCTAAGCAAAAAAGAAGAAGCTTCTACAGAGATGAAGGAAATGATATTTGAATGTAAGAAAATATGCTGAAACACTCAATATGATTTACTACAATGTACTGCAGTGGGTAAAAGACACTATTTTCATAATGGCAGGTTTTGGGTTCAAATACTACTTTGCTTTTTCTTTTTTATATTAATATTTTTGTATTTAAATTACTTTTAAAATCATTACAACTCCCCTATTTGCCTCATATACATTTTATATTTTATATTGTAAAAAATAAAATTACTATTTAACTTGCAGAGGCATAACTACATTTATAAAGCACAGTGTGCCAGTCCATTTGGTCAGTTTCATGCAGCGTGTCTCTTCCAGCAACTATCAAGCACAAACTAAATTGTACTGTAAATATAACTGCATCTTGTTCAAAAAGCGTTTAAAAGGAACCAAATTATTAGATTGTGGTAGAACTGAGTTTGTTTTTTGTAGAATGTATTTGTTGCAGAATAGAAAACTAATGTTAAGTGGAATATGTATAAAACTAGTCACATTCATGAGAACTTTGCTACTAGTTGAATAATTAGAAAGAAAACATATAAATTACCATTTATACATAAAATAAAAATATGGCACCAAGAAGTAATGAACCAAGAGCTGTTACTACACATTCTTGATGGTGAAAAACAATAACAAAGAAAAACATATTTAACACAGCTTTCTTTATGTGGCATAGCAACATTTCATTGGGGAGGAGGTCTGGATTTGACTTTCAAAATCCAAAGTATTTTAGTTTTAGACATTTTGGATAATTGTTGTTGTGATGGGGACCATATAGGTGTTTGTCTAACATGGGTATGGCAGTGAAAGGGTTAACCACAAAACAGCTTATCTCAGCTAGCCAACACTTAGAATGACTGTGAAAACCCCTCATAATGGTCACATATAGCACACATACCCATAAAATAAAGCTGCCACCACCAAGAAAATTTAATATATAATTATCTAGAGGATCCTTTGGTTACCCTGAGCTATACAATTGATACCAATTCCCAGTCTGCCCCCAAGGAGAAACATAACCCCTTACAAACTATAAAACATGTCTGTGAGTCAAAACTGACTAAAATTGTTTAACAGAATAATTTCCCAGTTTGAATAAGCAAAAAAATATATTAATGGGTATAGAAAGATGTTTAGTACAATCGATTATTATTTAAAAAATAGGGAAACACAAACAATTCTAAACATCATGCTGTAAAATAGTTTTTTTTATCATTATTTGGTCATGAATGTAGCTGGTTACTTTATATTTCTAGCTACTTCCAAGCACAAGAAAAAAAGACTGGTCCTTTGTGTAAGACTTCGAGAGTAGTCCTTCTATCTTTATTTTAAATCATATCTCTCTTGCTGTCGTGACAGGCCTGTCAGAAGCAAGTAAATCATACAAGAATATACTTTGAGAGTCTGCATATTTCAGTGTAACAAATACTTCTTAACACCACCTAACATTTCTTATTCACAGAAAACAGAGTGGATAAGTATGAGTATTGTTTAAATTCATGACAAATTGCTTGGAACAGACTTGCTTCATGATCCACTTTTGATTAACCTGTTTATAAAACATATTCCTCTAGAGTGCACTATTAGCAAGAGGAATTTATGGCAGACACAATTATTTTAAGATGCTGGGGTAGAACAGATGCAAATCATCAGTCCGTCACCATCATTCTTGATAATACACAGTGGTAGGTTTAAGGTATTCTGCCATTTATTAAAGCCAAACAACTCCACTTTGGCCTTAGCTATCAATAATAGGACCTTAAGAAGCAGTCATTTAGTGAATTTGCTTTATTTAGGCACAGCATACAATACAGTTCAATAGCCGAGCACATGGTGAGCGGAGAGAGTGCTTAGACAGGTACCTTCTACTACTCCAAGTTTTTACAATTTGAAAAGGGAATGTTATCACACACAATACAAACTATGTATGCATACAAATATTAATTCACAAGTTTAGTCCACCTTACAACTTTCTTTATCTTTGAACCAAGGTGAGTTTCACTTGGTATGCAATATTCAGCTTTAATAAAAAGGACATTCTTTCAACATTTCCCCTTATCTGCAATCCTCATCTCATTTTGACATTTTGTGATGTCATCTTGCTTGCATATGGCTTTTATCTCATATTGAAAAAGGTGAGATATTTTTGAGAAGTAGTAAGCCATCCACAAAAGCCATAATTCTTCCAATTGGTAAAGTCATAGAGACCAATGTTTTCCATACTGACAGAGGAACATAAATCCTTGGATGTCGCTTTGTTTTGTTTTTTTACGATCTCTAGTTGAACCATAGTGTCCCACCTTGAGCTGAATTTGCTGGGACGCCCACTAATGATTAGATTTATCTTTATCTTTCTCATTGTGGGATGGTGGACTTAATATTGTTTGGAAATAGCTGTATAATTTGTCTAAGTCTAATGAGCAGAAAAAAAGTCTCTCTCTTGAAACCTCCACAAATATATTGTAATATATGTATAATGTCTTACCACAAATCTGACGGATCCAGACCAAAATGACAACGTATTGATGATCAAGCAATCATTTTCACTTATATTCTAGCACCTGATTCTAATTACATTCTTAACTGATATGGAAACAGTAAGATAGCACTTTTTACACAAAGCTTCAGAAAGTTAGCTGCTTTTTTAAAAACAAATAATGAGAATGTGAAATGTGTATTTATTATTTGTCATGTCCCTGGCCAAATATTCATTCCTATGACGAGACCACAAGGGCCACGGTATGAATGTATGAAATCTTACAGGATAGATACATAGCAGGAAGCACTGATGTGACTTTGGATGAGATTGTAACTATTGAAAATCCATCTAATATTACTAGTAGAAGGCTATCAAATTCTATGGATTTGTGTAATGCCAGATGAATTTCCGAGAACTAAAATGTTGATTTTTTATGTTTATTTTATATATCACTGGGTCAACATACCTAAACTTTTACACAGCATATCAAGAGCATTTTTAACTGTACATTTTAATCAAACTAGTAATGTGATTTTATATTCTGTACATAGAATACAGTTCTACGAAATATATAATAATCTGCTAATAATCATAGCTGTCTTTGAATATATCATGGAACATATAATTCAGTTACTTGGAAACAATACTATAAATCTGTCTATTAAATCAAATAGTGATTCTCTCTGTTCTTTCCAATAAAGTCCAGCATCACAAACATGATAAATGTTACCTCCTGGAACATGATCCAGTTTTGAGAACACTATGTAATGATGATGTTCAGAGAAGATAAATGGAGTACTTTTACAAAATAAGTGTACGTACTTGTGATGTGTGACACAAAATACTGCAATAGAAATTTCAAAATACTGCAGCTTTTGTGTGTAGCAGGGGGTCTCCCACAAATAAAAACCATTACATACCTTATGATTTTTTGTGTCTGCTACAGCATTTTGCAGAATACTTTGTAATTTGCTTATTTGATTTCAGCTCTGCAGAACTCATTGACACTATATAAATAAAATCTAATTGTAGTTAGCTAATAATAGCAGTAATTGCTTTTGAAATGTTGTCAGCACTTGCGAGTAAATTTATTAGGGCTAGGTTCTAAGGCCACCATGATAATCGAGCGGTGTAATTTGTGGTATACCCGTAAATCGGATGCGGGTGCTTTTCCCCCATGTTAAACGTTTATGTTAATCTTTTCACTTGCAATATTAGGGCAGTCAGCCCTCATCCGTAAATCCGGTTTTGTCTGTAAGAGATTACACTGTAGGGACTACCCAAACTAAGCCTTACGGATGAGAAACGCTTCTAGGAACCAAAAGAAAATGATATTGTCACGATTATTATAATGAGTGAGACCAAGTGCCATTACCGGCTACAAGAAACCATTATATTTATATATGTATATATACATTTTTTAAATTTATTTATGCTTATTTTAATTGAATATATGTGACAATTGTATTTATAGATTTACAGCCTTATTAAATTGTGATTCAGTCAATTTAAAAGGGCTCTATATAAGCACACAACATATTTTTTTTACAGACGTTTTCAGTTAGTGAACTTCTATCCAGAAGCAAGGTCTTCACTAACTAAAAACTTCTGTAAAAAAAGATGCTGTGTGCTAAAGTAGAGCTCTTTTAAATTTACTGAATCGCAATTTAATAAGGCTGTTAATATATATATAATAGTGTTTATTTTGTGTGTGTATATATATATATATATATATATGCACTAGAGCATTTGTTCCTAGAACACATGTGTCCTGATTTGTATTAGCCCCTTGAGTACTGGGCTGTTTGTTATCCTTGATAATGTATAATGAAACGGACATAATAATACAATATTTTTTAATTACACATTTGTTTATATTGACTGTTAAGTGTCAAATAATGTTGAAATTTCATAATTTTTTATTGTTTTTTTGGTGCTATACTGTCACTTTAACTGTTGCTGCAGAACTCTGCAATGGTTTCAGAAATCATTTACGAGTGGTCTTTGGTACCCATAATATTTTCTTCATTTTTTTATAGTTACGGAACTGCCCTATTTTGAGTGATCTGTAAAACGCTCTGTAAAACATCCATAAAACACTCCCTGTGCTGGGAGAAAGATTTGGCACACAACAAACAGTCCTCAGGCATTCTTTGTTAAAGGCATATCTAAGTTTCCTGGATTATGAATGCATCTGATAGAGAAGAATCAGTAGTATATGAAAACATTTTTTGCATGAAAAAATACCAAAATAAACATCAACAAAAACCCTGATGTTTGCTAAATCTCTTGAGTTTGCAAGCTGTTGCTTTCCAGAGTTAACACCCCTGGATATCCAAGCAAAAATTTGCATAAAATGCATAATATAGTTATAGTTACATAGTATTTAAGGTTGAAAAAAGACTTTCAGTCCATCAAGTTCACCCTTTTAAGATCTCCTCTGATCTGTAATATGCAGATTAACTATTAATTAATTAATTCCCTCCTGATCCCAGACACCGGCAACCGGACTCCTCTCTGGATCAATACTGCCTCTCTAATTATCCATGATAACCCTGAATTCCCTTTTTAATTAGAAATAAATCTAGTCCCCTTTTAAAGTTATCTATCGAATCCACTGTCACCACCTCCTCTGGTAGAGAATTCCACAGATTAACCACCCTTACTGTGAAGAACCCTTTTCTTTCTTTAAGGTGGAATCTTTTTACTTCTAACCTCAAGGGGTGTCCTCTTGTCAGTTGAAAACCTCTTGGCACAAAAAGCTCCCTTGACAAATCTTTATACTGACCCTGTATGTATTTATATAAGGTAATCATATCTCCTCTTAGACGCCTTTTTTCTAGAGAAAATAAGTTTAATTTGGTTAGTCTTTCTTCATAACTTAGCCCCTCCATTCCCCTTATTAGTTTTGTTGCCCTCCTCTGTACCTTTTCCAGCTCTAAAATGTCCTTTTTATGAAGTGGTGCCCAAAACTGTACTCCATATTCCAAATGAGGGCGTACTAGAGATTTGCATAGTGCCAGAATTATATTTGCTTCCCTGGCTTCTATACCCTTCTTAATACATGCTTATATTTTATTTGCCTTTGCAGCTGCTGCTTGGCTTTGAGCACTGTTACCTAGGTGGTTGTCCACAAGCACTCCCAAATCCCTTTCAATATTCGATACACCTAGATTTGCTCCATTAAGATTATAAATTGCATGGCTATTTTTCCTTCCCAGATGCATAACTTTACATTTATTCGTATTAAATCTCATCTGCCATTTAGATGCCCATTCCTCAATTTTATGTAAATCCCTCTGGAGGGAAAGCACATCACTATCTGATTTAATTACCTTGCACAACTTTGTGTCATCAGCGAAAATGGAGACACCCCACTCCAATCCTACCTCTAAGTCATTAATAAATATGTTAAAAAGGAGAGGACCTAATACTGAACCCTGAGGAACCCCACTAACCACATTAGTCCAATCGGAGTATGTTCCATTTACCACAACCCTTTGCTTCCTGTCTTTTAGCCAGCTCTCAATCCATGAGCAGATATTTACTGCAACTCCTGTATCACTTAGTTTGCACAATAGACTCCCATGTGTCACTGTATCAATATATATGTTTTGGCCAATCACAGGCAGCTAATACATTTTAACAATCTGTAAAGTCAGTTTGTGCACCAAAGAATCATGGGATGTGTAGTCCTGTATTCACTGGGAACAGGAAGTAAGGAGGAGTCAGACACTGATTTGTAGATCTCTTCACTGAGCTGCTGTTGGCTTTTTAAATAAAATATTTCTGTGTATAGAATGACTCAATGTAATATGTGCTTCTGATATAAGGAACATGTGTTATGTTAGAAAAAAGCAAAAACGTGGAAACTTGCATAGTTTTCCAGTCACTGACACTGAGTTTTATGAGCTGATTGTGTCAAAAGTTGAGGAGACAATTCAAAAGTCAATAATTTTAGACCTGCAACATTCATGTACTGTGTTCCTCAACAGCTCATATAACCTAATAGAAACAGGTCTTGTTGCAATAAGGCAAATGCATTAATTGTACTTTTGCAAATAAGATCAACTTGTGTTTAGTTGGAACTTCCCATTTACGTTGACAGCACTGAATACATTGAAGTTTCTCCCTTGTAAATCCACATCCAAGAAATCTTTGGAAAAAAGCTTCTTCCTCATGATCTCATATAAACCTACTGTACAAAAATGTGGTAAATGTGATCGTGATATCATTTTATTTAATGCAAATATACTTTACTACTTGAAATCTAATTTATTTCTGTCAGTGTGGTAAAATAGTTTGCAATCCGTTCATTTTCACCATGTGACAACAGCCAAGTACTTTTCATTGCTCAAACATCGTTTAAAAAGTGACAAGTTTTGTATGGATTCATACTTCATGATATACAGATAGAATTGTTATTGGGTCCATATCATAACATCCACTGCTAAAAAAAGGTATAAAAATACACTGCTTTTATTTGATGTAGTTTTTCACCCAATTTCTGCAGTTAGAAGTCTCCAGAGATATGCTATTACAAAAAGTCACTTTTGCTTCACTTTGAAGCTATGCAATTTGGAAATGCAAGATTCTAACACAATACTGGTAAATTATGGACATTTTAAATATAGACTTCATTGTGCTGGTACCCAACATCAGGCTTCAATATAGGGGAAATATTTACACGTATTACAGTCAAAATAAATATCTTGCAGACTGGCCGTGGCAATAAAAAATGAATAGGTGATAAAATAAATGTTTTTTTGTGTTGCCTTTTGGGTCATTGTCTACATGTAATATTTGCATTTAGGGCATTCAAATGACTAAAAAAATATTGTTACAGTGCAGAGATTCACAAGGCTCCATGACCCCTCTGTTTTCTATAACTTGTCAGAGGATAAAATAATAGTGTTCCTTTCTTATGTTAGTACTTTAATGTAGCCTTTCTCTATTACAGACCAATTATTTTTCATAAAAACAACTTTTGGAATGTTTAAAGCAGTCTTTTAAATACATGGCATACTATCAGGGGTGTAGGAGCCAGAATCATTTTGGGGGGATACAGTTCATTGTATACACAGGCCGTAAAATAGCTTATTTATCCCTTAGATTGTACGTTTGCGAGTTTTCAATCTTGTGTCAGTGCCTTGGAAACAAGCTCTATGTACATTTGATTTTATGCTCAAAAACAGGGCCCTCTATTCTTTACAAAAGGTTAAGTTTGTTTTTTGCCATGTATTCAACCCCTGTACAGCGCTACGGAATATGTTGGCGCAATATAAATAAAGATAATAATAATATTCATACATAGAAACTTAGAAAAATCTGGGGGGATTTGTGCCCCCCATCCCCCTCCCATTTCCTACACCCATGCATATTATAGTCACCCTCTAAGTTAGAATTTTTCCTTAAAGATGATTTTAGGTTTCAAAAATCGGGTGCTGTAAATAATTCCTCTGAATTTGCTGGGTTATTCACACAGTAATCAGGAATGATTTACTGCAAAAAAAAATGCTAGTACACTGTATAGTCAATTTTCCATGTTTTTTAACATGAAACCAACTTCCTGTTGAGGTGAAAGAGCCCATTTAATAAAAATGTGCTCATTAAAAGTTGTGAGTAGTTTGGTAGTTTTAGCTGGCTTTTGAGAACACAGGAATTTTTAGGTAATCCTAAAAAAGAACATATCTACATGCAGATCGAACCAATAATAGATGCTGTAGACTAGAGGTCTGGGATATTTGCCCGGTAGGTGTATTGCCAGAGCAGGAATAGAATCCTAGGGCAAGGTCTGGCTGATATACTTGTGTGGCTAACCACTAATGACATTCACTGTCTAGTAACCTTCCACTACATCTCAGGTTGCTAGAGGTTAAGAATACGCAGTGTTACCCATAATGTAGAAGATAATACATAACACCCATGTGCAATAAGGTCAACATTAATCATAGAAGAGATTCTTGGACATCAAAAGGCTGAAGTCTAAGATATGCCCATAATCCCTTTGGTGAATGATGACAGCCTTAATTAAACTTTAAAAATAAGTACTTGCATTTCTTTCCATAGACTTAGTGCTTCAACACAGTGTAGAAAGCGATCCATTTCTTGAAGGTGGCACAGCATAGAATTGTGATGGCACAAACCTTTTTCCACTTTACAGTGTACGGGTATACTTTTATTTTGCAGTAACAGGCTTTTCAGAGTTGCTTTTTTCTAAAGTACCAAATATACATTACAAGTTCAATATATGTTAAAATATGTGTTGCAACTTATAATACATCAATTCTATGGCTAGTGATTAATTGTATTTTCTAATGATTTCTGATTTATTTTAATGAGTGCGATATAGCTATTCACAAATGTAAAACATTGTAAGTGACAAGCTATAAAACTACTCCCTTAATGGGGATTAAGACAAGTGAATAGAAAAGGTGTCAAATATTACACACAAGGATACGGCATACATCAGTAGGACTGAAACTTGGAACAGTTTATATATATATATATATATATATATATATATATATATATATACCATATATACTCGAGTATAAGCCGACCCGAGTATAAGCCGAGGCACCTATTTTACCACAAAATATTGGGTAAAATGAGTGACTTGAGTATAAGCCGAGGGTGGGAAATTTGCTGCCCCCTGTGTCCCTCTTGTGCCCTCTGTGTCCCCCTCTCTCTCCTGTGTCTCTTCTCCCCTCTCCCTTCCCTGTGTCTCTTCCCCCCTCTCCCTTCCCTGTGTCTCTTCCCCCCTCTCCCTTCCCTGTGTCTCTTCCCCCCCTCCTCATTCTCAACCTCCCTCCTCAACCCCACTCCTCATCCTCAACCTCCCTCCTCAACCCCCCATCCTCATCCTCAACCCCCCCATCCTCAACCCCCTCCTCAACCTCAATCCCCCTCCTCATCCTCAATCCCCTCCTCATCTTCAACCCCCTCCTCAACCTCCCTCCTCAACCTCAACCTCCTCATCCTCAACCTCCTCCTCATCTTCAACCCCCTCCTCAACCTCCCTCCTTAACCTCAACCTCCCATCCTCAACCCCCCTCCTCATCCTCCCTCCTCATCCTCAACCTCCCTCGTCATCCTCAACCTCCCTCCTCAACCCCCCTCCTCAACCTCAACCTCCCCATCCTCCACCCCCTCCTCAACCTCAACCCCCCATCCTCAACCCCCCTCCTCATCCTCCCTCCTAATCCTCAACCTCCCCCCTCAAACTCAACCTCCCTCCTCAACCCCCTCCTCAACCTCAACCCCCCATCCTCAACCCCCTCCTCAACCTGCCTCCTCAACCTCAACCCCCCATCCTCAACCCCCTCCTCAACCTCCCTCCTCATCCTCAACCCCCTCCTCAACCGCCCTCCTCATCCTCAACCTCCCTCCTCAACCTCCCTCCTCAACCTCAACCTCCCTCCTCAACCTCCCTCCTCAACCCCTCTCCTCAGCCTCCCCATCCTCAACTTCCCTCCTCAACCACAACCCCCCCATCCTCAACCACCTCCTCAACCTCCCTCTTCATCCTCAACCCCCTCCTCAACCTCACCCCCCCTTTCAACCCCTCTCCTCATCCTCCCTCCTCATCCTCAACCTCCCTCCTAAACCTCAACCTCCCTCCTCAACCCCCCTCCTCAACCTCAACCTCCCCATCCTCAACCCCCTCCTCAACCTCCCTCCTCAACCTCAACCCCCCATCCTCAACCCCGCTCCTCATCCTCCCTCCTCATCCTCAACCCCCTCCTCAACCGCCCTCCTCATCCTCCCTCCTCATCCTCAACCTCCCTCCTCATCCTCCCTCCTCAACCTCAACCTCCCTCCTTAACCCCCTCCTCAACCTCAACCTCCCCATCCTCAACCCCTCCTCAACCTCCCTCCTCAACCTCAACCCCCCAACCTCAACCCCCCTCCTCGTCCTCCCTCCTCATCCTCAACCTCCCTCCTCAACCTCCCTCCTCAACCCCCTCCTCAACCTCAACCCCCATCCTCAACCCCCTCCTCAACCTCCCTCCTCAACCTCAACCCCCCATCCTCAACCCCCTCCTCAACCTCCATCCTCCCTCCTCATCCTCAAACTTCATCCTCAAACTCCCTCCTCAACCTCAACCTCCCTCTTCAACCTCCCTCCTCAACCCCCCTCCTCAACCTCAACCCCCCCATCCTCAACCTCCCTCAACCTCAATACCCCAATCCTCAACCCCCTCCTCAATCTCAACTCATACCGGGTGCCGGCACCCGGTATATGCTAATGATGTGACGTCACATGCGCGCCACGTCATTAGCATATACCGGGTGCCGGCACCCGGTATATGCTAATGCCATGACGTCACATTCGCACCACGTCAAGACGCCGGAGCAGGAGCGGAGGCCGGAGCAGGAGCTTCAGATGCAGGTAAATGAGGGGAAAGGGAGAGGGGGATATTTAGAGGGGTAGAATGATGCAGGAGGTTTAGAATGAGGAGAGGGGGTTGAGGATGAGGAGGGGGAGGGAAAGAGACACGGGGGGTTAGAGAGACACGGGGGTTAGAGAGACACGGGGGGGTTAGAGAGACACGGGGGGAGAGTGACTCGAGTATAAGCCGACGGGGCCCTTTTTAGCTTTAAAAAAAGGGCTGAAAAACTCGGCTTATACTCCAGTATATACGGTATATATTATTATTATCTTTATTTATATCGCGACAACATATTCCGTAGCGCTGTACAGGGGTTGAGTACATAGCAGAAAACCAATTAAACACCTTGTAAAGAATGGAGGGCCCTGTTTTTGAGCATAAAATCAAATGTACATAGAGCTTGTTTCCAAGGCACTATATATATAATTTACATGAATACAAGCATTACTACAGAGACATGGAAGGTATCTGGATTTTACTAGGTATATAATATACCTATGAATCTATTTATTAACATGTATGTACTTTGTTTTATGAAGAAGGGCTTATAAGCTCTGTTTAACTGTCTAAAATCAAACTAATATTACCTGCTTGAGTCTGCCCTCTGTCTCATACTAACCAATCAGTGGCCATCTCTCAGCAATATTCTGCAAAACATTGCTGAGACAGACCCATTCACTAATTGTTAGATTTTAGACAGTAAAAATAGAGCTTATAAGCACTTCTTAATAAAACAAATGGTCCAGAGGTTAAGATTCGGTGCTTTCACTGCTGTGACCTGGGTTCAATTCAAGTTAGGGAACAGGAGGCCATGCAGGGTTGGACCTGTTCAGTGCTTGAATGGAGGACCACCTGGGAATACCAATAGCTGTATGCTGTGGCCCCCTCCAGTATATCTGCAATGAATACCAAGTGGATCAGCATGGTGTGTTGCGGTCCATGAGGTCACAGAGAGTCGGACACGACTGAATGCCCCAAACACACACTTATAAAAGTAAATAGATTCATATGTATATTATATATGGATAGTAAAATCCAGAAACTTACTATATATTTTTAAGAAAACATGCTTAATTTTCCTTTGAAATGAACAGAACATTCCTCTTGGTGTACAGAACATACAGTGGCATCTAGGTCTCATTAGCATACAAGTGTGACTCACAGATTCATTCCAGCATATTTACTGAATGGGACAAGGGAATTTACTCAGACAAGACAGTTTATTCTGCTTAAGAACCCTTTGTTTAATAAAATAACACACTTTACATTTTACTGTGTAAGGAAAACATAAAGCATGTATTATGATTTTCACTCATCACATTATCCTAAAAATGTCATGTTTAGTAATTCCCTTTAACCATATATTGTTTGAACATAAAATAACATAAAATAAGAAACTGCAAATCATGAGATTAAAACCAGTGGTTGTATTTTCAAGAGAATATGTAATAACTGACAGATTACATTTACGGACTCATACGGCTATCAAGACATCACATTTCAATTTTCAGACCTTTTACACTGTAAACATGTTCTTGTTCAACAAATTCAACATGACAAATGTAGCTTGCACACTACTGCCTCTAAATAAGTTAGAGACTGATAAGGTCATTTTTTGTTAGCCTCATTTGCATGTCACTAACCAGAATCTGAGAAATCCTGTAGCGAAGATGTATGTAATTGTACTCACAATTATATTTTCTTTCCTAACTGATTATACCCTCCACAGCATAAATAGAATCTAGTTAGAAGACCTCTTATATGCAATTCTGCTACAGTAAAAATCTACCATTTTGGTATTTATTGATCGACTTTTTGCAATGTGTGACATTGGGCACAGAGGAAGTTTTAAGAGGCAGAGAGAAGACTAGCACAGGCACATTTTTCACTTTGTGATCACTGTGCACTGCTCTGGTCTTCAATTAAAAAAGGGAATGTGGTAGCTACAACTGCCAGCTTTTTTTTCAATAAAACTAATGGAAATCCCATTTATTTACATATACACAAGTTCCTGAGATGGCAGCAGCAAAAACAGCTGAGAGAAGTATTAGACTCCTAAAGTAAAGAATAATTGCATATAAAAGACAAGCCTGTAAAGGCTTTGTTTAAATTTGTATTATTTATTTTGTCTGCTTTCGATGTTTCCCATTATAGCATTTAATAGTTAAAAACTCCAGAAAAATACTGGCCCTCAGAGCAATATTTTGATTTAAAAAAAACAAAATTACCATTTAATTATTATATATTTTTAGAATAATTTATGGATCCCTGACAAATAAATGTTGTTTTCCATATTTACAATTTAATATTCAATATAGTACCGGTGTCCTCAACCTTTTAATACCTACCGCCCACTTTTGATGGTAAAATGTCCTTACCGCACACTGGTGCAGAATTAAATAATTTCTAATTTCTGGTTATATAAATGATATGACCCTAGCTATGTCTTTATCAGACAGTGATCAGGTCCTGACTGCTATCCCTAGGTTCTCTCACCAGCTCTCCAACCAGCCAAGCATGGTGCTGAGGGTCTCCTGGGTGTGACGTTACTCATCACCTAGCTACCTAGCGATTACCCCGCTACCCACTATGAAAGCTTGTGGGCGGTAGGAACCAGGTTGACTACCACTAATATAGTAGATCTAGCTATAACTAAAATTTAGCTCTCGGTGCAGTACTTCTATTAGCCACGTGTCGTAATAGCGCCAGCACTTTATGAATCAGCTCCAGGACACAAATAGGTCACATCTGAATATAATCAGCTTACACCACATGCAATTATGTCATGCAAATGACTACATTTAAACTTGGAAATCGAAATGTACTTAATTTGAAATCTGCAGCACTACCAATATATAAAGTGGTTGTAAACAAAAACAATCCAGAGGCGGATGCGACCATCTCTAGCTAAAGTGATCATGATCTGCAATTTCCCTTAACAATACACATCCTTGTCTTTACCATTAAAAGCATGACTATTTACTGTCTATTCTTCTGTTCCCCTTTAATCTACCTTCGGCACTCATTGCAAGTCTCTTCCCCTGTGTACTATATAGGCCTCGCACTTGAGCACTTTCAGCGCTCATCGCAAGCCTTCCCTCCCTGTGTAGTTTAGCAGCCTCGCGATTATTGTTACTGCCTTGGGTTAAGTGTTAATGCCTTGGTTTCAGTGTTAGTGTTACTTCCTTGTGTTAAGTGTTACTGGCTTGGTGTAAGTATTAGTGCCTTGGTGTAAGTATTAGAGCCTTGGGTTAAGTGTCAGTGCCTTGGGTTAAATGTTACTGGCTTGTGTTTAAGTGCTACTGTGTTCGGGCTTCAGCCACCTTTTCATCCTGTTATGTTTTTTCGGCCACCATTTTTTTTTTTATCGCTTAGGCAATTTTCGCTCGTGAGAAAACAGCAAATATGCCTCAAATTAACTTGCAACCTCACTCACACGCTCCCTGGCTCTCCCCCTGTGCTGTGTGTGAATGTATAAGTGAATTTGAGGCATAATTGTGCTTTTTTGGTGGTCTTTCCAGTTGTGTGATTTGACCATTTTATGTGCTTTAGTCTTAAGTCCTACGGGATTCGCGATGCCAGTTGCGTGGTTTGGCCATTTTACGTGCATTGATCCTAAGGCCTTCGTCGCTCATTGCAGCCTAACTCCAAAGGGCCCCGCGATGAGCCATATCTGCTCCTTATTGTCAGTCTTGTCAAATCATCTTGTTTGTTAGTTATACTGGCTTACAAAATATAAATCAAGGCAAAAGGTGCATTTTTACTATTAATGTGTTGGAAATTATCTGCTACGGTTTATTGGCAAAGAGCAGTTAGTGTTAAACCTTAAATAAGCATTTAAGTTGCACCAGATAAATCTGAGAGAAAAGCTTTTAGCTAAGGTTTGGTACACGAGATAGAGATGCAAGAGTTGGTTTTGCTAATTTTAGGCTGTGCAATTGTAAATTCACAAATACTGTGCATTGTTTAATTCAGAATCACATGAAACATTTGGTACCAACAGATAACAAATAAACATCAGTAAGAGCAAAGAAAGAGCATGTAGAAAAACAGTTGCAATAGTTATATTCTTTACACGCCAGAGACAGCATTATCTTGAGATCAACCCGAAAGGATAACATTAGGTAAATAATTACCACCTTTATCTTCTTCCTTTCTACATAAATCTTTTATGAAAGCAGATTTCACATGTTTGTGACATGCAAAAATACACCATATACAGTGCATGTATACAATTTATACACATGTATTATATTACATTCCTTAGCTTCCAACAGCACAGTGGCACCTTGGTTCTCAACCTCCTCGGAACTCAACATTTCTGATACTAAGCCTGTCTGGATAAGCAAAAAACCTTGGCACTCATCGCGCGACTAAAACCAATTTACATTACTCCTTATGGGAGTTTGGTACTCAACCTTTTTGGTACTCAACCTGTCATCCAGAATGGATTAAGGTTGAGAACCAAGGTACCACTGTACATCTGTTTCCGATACATGTGCTTTGCACATATTAGATGATTGTATTTAATAAGTCAAACATCTGATTTATTACATCAAGTAGAAGTTACATATACACATGTACCTAATGGGTACACTCTTAGATATAGCAACTTTGCTAGATTCAGTGAAGTACATCTAAAATTTCCAGTCTCATTTTGCCCCATTGAGATTACAGCAGTTATTGTCTTTGTGCCATTCTACTGCATAATCTGCACTACTCCAGTAAAATATCTATAATTTCCTTTACTGCTCACAGTCGAAAATTGTATAAAACTTGACCAAAGGTGAGTCACAAATTGTGTTATGCAGAGGTTAATATTGTTTGCTATGCTATTGTTTGCCAATCATGCTAGAATTTCAGTATTAAACGCTTCTACAGATTCTTTACTGAATTGTACACATGATAAATACAGCCTGTTGCAAAGAATTACCAAATTGGAGACGTATGGTGGTAATTGTAACCAGGCTGCACTATACAATCACTGTAGTGGAACTAACTCATGGAAATCAAGTTGAAAACCTTAATATGAAACATAAGTATTCTTAAACATTAGGGTATTCCTAGACAGTAACCTGAGCTACAGCATGCTTGCAATAAACCAAGGGTGTCAATTATTTTTTACAAACTCAACCAAGGACCAAGCATAAACATACAGATACTTTAAGGGGCTCTGTCACTCCATACTCAATGTGTTTTTTTAGGTTATTCTTAATGAGCATGAGAAACTGGCTAATGTTTTGTTATCAAGTTATTTGTAAAGTGATCATGCTCTGAAATTTTACTTACGAGAACATGGTTTACTGTTTCGGTTTTCGGTCCGTAAATTGCAGGCTTGTTCGATTGAATCACTCTGTAATTGCAGCAAATTTCAATTGAATAAGGCCTTTAGTTTTAAAAGCAGCAGATATGCCACAAAAAAATAGTAAGAAGATAGTCAGAAAAACTGGGCTGAATGTGGCTTTTTATCTTCTCCATCTAGATATTTTAGTAGTTCCTTCTATTTGTGTTGTTGGTCTGACGGCAATGTACAGTACGTCAAGAAGCCAATGAAATTCCAGGAAAAGGGGATTGTTAAGCAAATGGTTTTGGTTGTAAACTTGTAAAACTAAAATATCCCCAGTGTAATCAGTCATTGTATTCCATCTAAATTTCCATTACAGATGCATTTCAAACTGCACTCATATTGAATTTGTATTTCTGTGAAGTCTGATTAGGAAAAATAGAAAGGTTTAGTATAGGATCTGGATTGGTTGTATTTATTTAAGGTTTTTCTTTTCCAAGCGGTTCCTGCCTTTTGATATGTTTCTTTAGCTAGTTTACTAATCACTGCCAAATGTATAAACAAAAATTAATCTCTAGCGCTGGAGGGCCTACAATGCAATACAGCACAATCCTTTCCTCATTGTCCGGTTTTGAATGAGTTTAAAACTATTCTTATTGGGATAGATACAATAGTTATGAAGGAGACTGAACTTATTGTTTTATGTCAATTAATACATATTAATAAAAGTGCTATTGAAAAAAAATAATAATTGGTGATGCGTGAAAACGATGTGATGTCATACCTATTTAACAAAATGTATCTTTACAAGCTACTTTTTAGTAAAAAAAATCCACAAACTCACAGTCTAAACTAGTGCCCTAACACTTACATTAATCAAAACTGTGGCTACAATACTATACAGGTACTGACAACCAACAACACCTAAGTAGGTTTGCTCTGAAGATCTGGTTACCTACTTAGAGAGCAGCCTCGTTTAGCTCATTTGTGCCCTTCACAGGGAGAAATATCCTGTAGTATATCAGTCTGGTCCCACTCACTAGAGTGACCCAGCCCCGAAATACCAGGCAATTCTACCCTAAACAGGAGAAACAGCAAACCCCAGATCTATGTTTCGGCCTCTGTGGACCTCATCAGTGAGGTGCAGCTGTACTCTCTAAGACACAGTGAGCAAGGAGCCCATGTTTGGTTCCCCCTATCAACCTTAGGGTGAGAAAAAATAAAAACAAAAAGAAGCGCTCAATCTGAGAACGAACAATACCTAAGTCGGTTTGTTCTATAGGTCTGGTTACCTACTCCTTGATCAGTGTGCCTTAGGGAATACAGCTGCACCTCACTTATAAAACCGAAATGTACGTCTGGGGTGTGCTGTTTCTCCTGTTAAGGGTTGAATTGCCTGGTATTTCAGGGCTGGATTACTCTTTTGAGTGAGACCAGACTGATATACTACAGGATATTTCCCCCTATGAAGGACATAAGTAAACTTAAAGAGGCTGCTCTTTGAGTAGATAACTAGACCTATAGATCAAACCTACTGTACTTAGGTGTTCGTTCTCAGATGAGCACCTCTGACTCTTTTGTTTTATACTATATAGGTCTCTGAGTTAAAACTTTAAAGGAGCACTGAGGAGATTCTGATTATGGCACAATTCAGAACTATATGTAATCAATGGTATATCAACTGAACCCACAAGCAGAGATCCATATCTTTTGTTAATGAGAGATCATTACCCTTATTTACTGATTAGCTCCAGAGGCATTTGGACTACTGAGTCGAGTGTATTTGCACACACCCTGTTCAAAACTACACTCAAAACAATGAAAACAGACAGGGGTTAGAAATAATTTCAACATTTACACATCACTGGTACATAGGCATACTGGGGCTGCATGCCAGACAGAGCAGAGAAGTAGAGATACAGACTAGGGGGTCACTTGGAGTACAGTAATAAGCAGAGCAGTATAGTTACAGTTAAAACAGAAGATTCATATCAGACAGTGCCAATTTTAGATCATTATAAACAATCTATTGTGATTAAAAAAAAAATAGAAATTCCTAATTTTCCTTGATCTTTAGGCTGGAACGTATCCCATCTTTTCCCAAAGTGTGGATAAGACAGGAATAGTTACAACCTAGCAAAATCAGGAGGAAAATCTTCAGTGTGAGTTTTCTAATAAAAGATCAGCTTGAAAAAAAAAATCACAGTAAAGTTGTTTTAACTAATTAACTCCCTTACTTAAACGTTATGAAAAACCAGACCATTACAGTGTTTATTTATCGTGACAGACAAAAGTTTTATTTAAAATAGGTGGTTAACCACACTATGAAAGTTTTTTTTTAATGCATACTGTTTCTGTAGGTAGTATGCCAAAGACATTAAACATTTAATTTGTATTCCACATGATTCCGTTTGCAGCTCAGATCAAGTGCTACATGTCCTCCTTTGCTATTGAGTCACCAGGTGGCTTCTATGTAAACTATGAGGGGGGTGTTAGTGCACACTGTTCCTCCAGGCTTTGTGCTTGAGCCCACACAGCTGTGTGACATAGCAGTAAAAGACGACATTAAGTGCTTGATCAGAGCTGCAAATCAAATGCAGTGCAATAAAAATAAATAAAAGGTTTTTAAAAATAAGTTTACTTTTTTCAATATTTTTTAATATGTTGAATTCTCATTTTTTTGGCATATTGTTTACGTGGGCAGTTCGCCTTTTAAAAAATAATCATACAGTTTTCAATAGGATCAGTTCATACATTTTTATGTATAATTGAAGGTATAAATTCTTAGTACTTCGTAACAACAACAACTTCAAGATCCACCTTTTTATGGAATGTATGTTATCCTTCTGTACTTGACAGAACTTTATTTATGAAGAACAATCGTATGCATAGTTGCATTTCTTAAACTTTGTGATGAATAAACTGCTGGCATATGTGTTCAAAAACTATAATCTATATCACATATCCTTTTAAGGCACATTTTCTGTACTTGCAAACTACCATAAGATTTTACATATAAATATTATATTTAAACATACCCTAAAGTATGCTGACTAGACATTATAAATACATATCAGGGCAATTTAGGTAGAGTGCATTCACCAATTTTATGAGCATATGTTATTATTTTTATTGTGTATTTGTAATGCGCCAACATATTCCGTAGCGCTATACATATATTGTGATCAAGGCAAAACAATGTTAACTTATTACCAAAGATGGAGAGCCCTGTATTTGAGCTTAGAATCCAGTGTCCATAGTAATATGCACATCTATAGACATGTATACATATTTAATCATGGGGACTGGTCTGAGCATGATGATAAGAGGAAAATATGCTGCGAATTGGACAGAGGCTTCATAATAGATATACAAGGTGTTCTTGAATGAGAGCACACAAACATAGGACAAAGTTCTAAGTACTAAGCACATACAAACTGAAAGTATAGAACATGGTCTGCCAATGTATTATTTTGCTATTCAATTGATGTCTTTTTGCGGGCTCAAAACGGCTTCCGAGTTACGGCCTTGAAAAAATGGCACAGATCAAACTCCTAACTTATAGCCTCCAGAAGCCTTTGATGTGTCACTTTCGCAAGGCTAAATAGCAAATCGCTATTCAATTGCTCAATTTTCCGAAGCACGCAAATGTATTCACACCCGTAAATGACAAATGAAGGAGAAAATCCAACGAGTGCTAGAGAGGACCCGCCATGGGGTTAAACACCTATTTGTAGCTCTGTAAATGCAAATATTAAATCAATCCTGCACTGTAAATAATGGGGAAAGAGATGAAAGACATTAGACTTAATTGCACAACAGTCTCAAGCTCGCAAATCATCAGGAAACAATATTTATTTTTTATGTTTAATTTCGGGGTTAAATCGATCGTGGATATCAATGAGTTAATACATATCAGGCCACCCATATGGACTAGAACAGTATTGGCATTATATTTCATAATTCAGTATTGTGAGGGTTTGCAAGTCTGATTGCATATTGGCCCCCTGAACCTAAATGAATGACATGCAACCTCCATGTTTTACTGCTGTAATTCTGACAGTCTCATTTCCGATTGGCTGATTCGAAATGGGAGGTTATGGGCTTGCCTGATTGATCATGTTCCCGCCCTCAACTGCTCCGAACCAGTGCATGGTTTACGGTTTTGGCTTCGGGCCTGCAACTTACTGCTTGAGCAATTGAATAGCATTGTAATCGGAGAGGAAGGGGAGCCCGCAACTCAGTCGCAGACATTAGGCTGTCTACGATCGACCTACGAGCCCCGAATTGAATGGAGCCCAAACTGTCATAAGCTTCAAGAATCAGAATTTACTAAGCATATTCTCATCTGAGATGCCATGAGAAGGACTGTGATCTCAGTTTTTCCCGATAGGAAATAGTGCATATTAAACCAAAGGATGCACATGAGATGCTTAGAAAAATCCCAAATGTTGGCTACTATACATTCCAATTGGTTTCATTGGAGGCCTAAAACTTTTCAAATTCTTCTTTAAAATATATACTTCAAATAGAGCCAAATTATAGACACTTTCATCAATGGCCAGTGGAATAAGGAAAACATAATGGTCTTTTAGGCGAAATAACTTAGGAAGCTGCCTTATTTATTTAAAATAAGATTAAATATAACATTAACTAGCTCCAACCTAATGTATTATTCTGTGAAGATCTTGTATATTGCTTGGAAGAGTATATTACTGGAAGAGATACAGCCGACCTTGAATTATTACTTGATTGTGTTGTAATGACCTTTCCATATGGTCAAGGTATTTCAGTAGAAATAAATGTTTCTAGAATAGGACTGATTGTGAGTAAAAAAATTATAGCAGCTCTAACATTTTTGCTAATGAAATACACATTTTATTGTTTATACTGACTTGTACACATTTTAAGAAAAGTAAAATAAATTGTAATGCAAGATGTAATCACAGATGAGCAACCCAATCTACTAAACTGAACAGAAATGTCACATCAATATGTTTATTATGAGTATAATTACTGATTTTGCTTATTTATTGTTTGCACAATGACAAATGTCAGAACTTTGTCACTACTGAAGTGAGCCCTCCTGAGTACATTAGTCAATAACATTTATTCACTAAAGTGTTAAGCTCTTCCACTTGGAAAGGGGACTCCATAGAATAACAATAAGATTGGAGGGTCTCATGTCACCCCTTGATTCACTAATAATGACAAGGGCTGTAACGTGCAGTTCTCACATTTGTTATAGCTTTTTTCACAGCACTTAATAGTCCTTTGCAGGCCACAAAATAGATTAGTAAATGTGTAAACTGTTCATCAAGGCAAACTGGCCCATGTGGTTTAATGTATCAGGGCTCAGGTATTTTGTGTGCCTCAAGACACTGATGCTCAAAAATGCAAAGTTAAATGATCAAACTATTCTAAAACAAATAAAAACATTTAATCTGTCTCCAGTCATAACAAAAGAAGGGATGTAGTCTACATATCTTTGCAGAAACAGAACTATGTTTATGTGAATGATATCAAATATACAATCCAACATTTTAGAAAATATGCTTTTCATTATAAATGTGCCTTGCTTATTTGTCAGTTCATAGTTTCAAAACAAGGATTTTCTTATATTTTTTAGTGCAACTAAAATGTAATTTCATTATAATGACATTTTATGCATGTATGGCAAATGCACAAACCAAATTGTGAATGAAAAAAGAAATGGTAAAACAGAGGTATTTATAATATGCAGAGTTATCTACTTTTCCGCTTTCAAGAAAAAACTGCTCTTTTATGTTAATGTGCTAACATTAGACAATGGACTTACTTTGCAAATTAATCCCTATAGATTTCCTGTAGTTCATTGCGTTATTTAAATAATAACTAAGAATTCTACATTAGGTTCATCAAAACAAATTGTATGTCTTTGAATTCAAAACCCATGAAATATCAGTATGTGGTGCACATCACAGAGTATATGATATCTTAGTGACTGCAATTTAGCAAATACCAACACAAATGTATTCCATGTTCTCGAAAAGTGGTATTACACCAGGAGTGGAATTTACTAAGCACTTTCTCACCAAGATAAGATGGAAATAGCTAAGATAACATAAGAAAGGCTGTTTTTACCGTATCAAAGAGCCTAGTAAATCAAGAAGTGATGTGAGATCCAGTTGAAATGCTTTGTAAACCCCTCCAGATTTGCAGGACATCTTGTCTGATAGCAAGTGTGTAAATCCAAGTCTTAAACATTTTTACATGTATCCCAAGTATCTGGCTTGGATCTGACAATTGAGCGGACTGCAGTAAAAAGTGTATAAGCATTGGTATTAGTTCTATTATTATCCTTTTGTAGAACATATGAACATAGGTTGTTGGCAACAAGCACCCAAATATTAAGGAATGTATGTATTTATGTGAAAGCACTTAACTGAGCATGACATTTACCCTATAGTTGTAGTATAGTGTCATTGCTATAAATATGTTCTTTTCTGTTTTCAGATGCAGAGCCACGATATTTGATAGCTGTAAAACCAAATGAGAATAATAAAAAATCTTGCAAAGGTAATGATGAAATATTTTTTTAATTTCTTATATTTGATATGATTTAATACAAAAATGTATTTTTGTAAAAAACTCTCAATCTGTCCTTTATGTGTCAAAAAAATACATTTTAATTTTTTTTTTAATATAGAAACACAGATTTTGACTTAATTGTTCTTTGGAATAGTCTTATGCGAGTCATAATAATGCTAAAATTGCTTACTATTTTTGTCCCTACCATTTTAATTGATTTCACTATATATACTACCCTGTAAAGCAGACCTTTCTCATGCTTCAGCTGAATTGTCCACCCATTAAATGTTGAAAAGTAAATAACCATTAATCTAGAAAATCTATGTTGAAAAGTGTTTACGCCATCTCTATGCTAACCTGTGAAATGAAATAAAGTGGGAGTCATATTAAAGGATTACACCGGTAAAATGATGACAACAGTACAAAGATATTTTTTACAACATTTTCTAAGGGTTCCTCTTACTTTGTACCATTTATGTGGTCTTCCAAAAGGAAAATAAAAAATTCCCACTGCATGATTTTGTGTCATTTTAAATCTAAGATTTCTAAGTATTAGGTCATTCACTCTTCATTTTCATGCAAGAAAAACTAATGTAGTATGTAAAACATTTTCATTCAAATGAGTATCTAAATTTGAAATACAGCATAAAGTCACATTGTCCCATAATTATTCTCTGTACAAGTTGCGTTTCATACCAAACCTTTGGTAAGATTTAGAAGGCGTCCTTAAATAACTACTTTAGTTGTCTTATATTGGGGTACTGAATATACAAATACTGAATATACTGAATATACAGATACTGAATCTAAGGGAATCTATCTAGTGATAGATTTCTAACCCTATCCAACAATGCAGGGCTGATTGATATAGTAAAAGGCTTCTCTCTCAAAGAATGCTAAATATGCAGGTGAATAAAAAATGTTTGTATATTATATACAGCAAACATGTGCAAAAGAAGGGCTCTACCTTTGTTGGCAGAAAGATGCATACAGTACCATGCTCAATACTTGCATTGTAGTATAGGCACCAGTAAGTAAATGTATCTCCTATCATTCCCCTGGAATACAATATTAGCTTATCCTGTCCAGATTCCATCGTTTTCCCTTCAATATGTGTAATAGACTCTGACGATTTTGGAACCAGTGCTACATATTTTAAAATGTATAATATTTTTAGGGACTTATGGATTTTAGACATAACTAGCATTTATTAGACTTGCATTTTCCTATACCCTGTACCACATATTTCCTACTACATCATACATATTTAATTTTGTGTGCCACACATTTTTCATGTTTTATGTTTTCTTACTCAGAAAAAAACTCTGTTCAGAAACCTCTCCAGCTGGTCGTTGGCACCTTAACACCATCCTCAGTGTTCCTCTCATGGGGCATCCTCATAAATCCACAAATCGACTGGTCGGCCCTAAACAAATGTCCAAATGACAGGTACAACAATTTAGAATTTTAGTAGAGGATAAAATGCAATATAAACTGGTCTAACTCTAGCAAACAATACTGCAACACTGATTTTGTATATAGTTGTTTAACTAATATAATTTACATTTTATTGGATAAGTACTGGTAGCATTGCAATAAGCAGTGCTGATGAAGTGGAAATGCTTTATATTTTTCTTTCAACCAATATAAATAAAGATGTGAATTTTTGGAATGAAGAAGTAAGTGCTAAAGATAAGTACGGTAAGTCTTCTGCCTTGGTTAAATGTAACAATATTTAGCAGAGAATATTCAAAATTCTATATGGACAACAGAGGATGTATATTTGGTTACATAAATTACTGTTTAGGCATGACATCTGTGATCTGCAATAAGAGCTATTTGCAATACATAATCAGACACATATTGAGAAATATTCCTATGGCCCAAATTTGTTATCCTTTATTACTTGTATTATGATTTGCTTTAAAATAATGTGCTCTTTGTTAAGACAATAAAATCACTTCATGCAATCTATACTATCTATACTATTACCCTTACACAGGTTAAATAATAACCTACAAAAGGTCCTAATTTGGAATAAAGTGAAATTAAGAATGGACTTGGTGCTTAAACAGGAATTTAAAATTCAGATATCCTTTTAAAAACATGTTGTGGAAGAGACCACACACAAAAAAGGGTTATAAATGTATGATATCCAATTAGAAATAAGAGTTATGAATTTTGATTTGACCAGCAAAACAGGCTGCACCGCAAAGCCCAGTGTTTGCTCAATGACTCTTTTATAATATTAGGTTAAAGGGGAATATATATATTTCTAGTTTTAAAACAAATATTTGAGGGATGATTAATATGTCCCCTTTTCTTCTTAAGACATAAAATATCCAGTCCTTGCTTAAGGAATATTAATATAAAAGCACACATTTAAAATATTAGCCTGATTTATATACCATGGACTGGTACATTTTCTTTATACTTTAAAACCAAAAACAACCTGTATATATGTATAATTAATTGATTCGATACACATAGTGAATGGGCCATGCTTATCATCAAATATTGCTTTGAAGTTACTGAATCCATTCAAACTCTTTTCTATTTTGTTTTACAAAAAAAAATGTGATTAAATCATGTTACATATATTTGTTACACAATGGAGGAGATTGGCAGAGCTACTTCACATGTCACTGTGGGTTATGATACATCATAAACATGCTCTTCACAATAATTATTAAGCTCTGTTTCCTAGAAATCATTCAGCCCACATTATTTGTGATCACAATCACAGTATTCACTAAAGTATTTATCTGCCCTCTGTGCACTTCAAAGCAGCTTTACAATATCACAACTTGAAGCTTTGTGAAATGTCTTTTGCCATAATTATACCTAATTTTATAATCCATTATTCACTGCAAGATATGCATAGTTTATAATTTCATTATATCTGTTCTAGAAATGTAATTAATATTTCCAGAGATTGAAATATTTGTGACCTGCTTACTTCTATTAAAATATGAATCGTGCAAATATAATTCGATAATAAACATATTCATATTTGCCGAATATGCAAAACTGCAGTCAATACTGATGTAAAGTAAAAATGTGGGTGAACTTTTAATAAGAGCATTGTGGAAATCAGTTGAATACATTATGAGTAATTTACTAAGCACTTTGTCATCTGAGATAAGGTGAGAATATCTTAGATAATGGGGGGGGGCGGGGGTTAAGTGGACACTTGATAGACCACAATCTTCCACCCCACATGCATTAGCTCTCTTCAGGTCTACATGCAATTTACTAAATCTCAGGTATTATAATTAGGTCTGCGATGTGGCACAGTAATCCTTGATGTAGCATTATGTATCCACCCCTATCCACCTTTTTACACATCACAGAGTAGCACATGCGTGTTGTTTAACAGCTGTTTCCATTTTAATGTAAAAATGTGATGTTAAATCCAGATGTGTTTAGATTCTGTGTGTGTACCATCAAATGCACAAAAGTGATTGGCAAATCAATGGTTGGCATTATGGCATCATTGAAGTATAACACAACAAACCCAGCAAAATTATAACATGTCCGTGCATTGTCCTAAAACAATGACTTAAAAAGCTATTGCAAGTAAAACCCTTAAATATGTTTTTCTTTTAAAAAATACATAGAGAATGGGCAAATGTAAAAAAAAACCATAAAAACACAGCCTTTAATATATTCAAATATTATATGCAATTTAAAGAGCCGTGTAATTCAGCATATTTTGGAGCACACCACTGTAAAGATCTCATATAAGCATGTTAAAAAACTTTTTTATTTTTTGAAATACATGCATTTTTCCATGAGAAATTAATACATGAAATCTCTGTTTACATGTGTCACTGGCATGCCCCCAGAGAGATCCACAGCGACAGCTCCGTGCAGTGAGCATAAGGAAAAAAAAGAGTTAACCCTTCCCAAATTCATCTGTGCAGAGAATGAAATGCTGGGATCACCTAAACAGGACAGTTGTGGGTTAAAATCTCCTGCTGCAGTTCAGGGACAAACTGCTATAAATATTTGTCTTCACTGCACCTGTTATTAATCATGGAACTGTCAGTAGGGAGGACACAGGGTAAACATACCTTAAACTTTAGATTTTTTAGTTGTTATTAGTGTAGTAAAACAAAAATGTGATCTTTTACACTATGAAGAGCACTTACAGTGAGGTAAATGGCCCTTTAAGGAGCTGTTTCTGCTGTATTCTCAGGAGGCAATGCTCTTGCAAATAAATAAGCTTCCTATTAGTCTTACTAAAAGCACAGGCGGCAGATTTCCACTGTAGCAGCTTTAATGCAGGCAAAATGGTTGCTTCTATTGTAGCATAATTACATATACCTTTTGCACAAAAGCAGTAAAAACATGATATACATTTTTTTGGGGGTAAAAATGTTTTTCACCTTATTATTCTAAATACACCCATAACACACCCTGTTTACAATAGCTTACAATTGCCCGTGTATGGCTTGCTGTTACAATGGAAAAAGCCTTTAGTAAATCACATAATGGCCTAAGATGCTGGATCACATGTTACTGTGGGCTACTACACCCGTAATTCTTTAGTAAACTATCCCCTTCGAGAGAAGGGCTGTTTTTCCTTATAAGAAATAGTACATAGTAAATCATGAGAAACACTTGAGATGCTTAGTACTGTTAATACTTACCAAGAATCTATTGCAGCCATTCTTAGAAAATACTGTACAATGTGTATTATTTAAGCTTTTATTAAAATTCAATTTCATTGTAATGCAAGCATTAAGAAAAAAATATATTTAGTAAAATTGGAAACAATGCAAGGATGTAATAATGACACTATTAATAAATTACATAAAATATAGACTTCTTGGTATTGTGTTTCTTGGAATTATTATTCCTTTTAAATGATGGCATCTCATTGTTTTAGGATTACTTGCCAATTTTACTCAACTAAACTATAATAATTATATTTTTCACAATATAATAAATCAGTTTCCATGTTTGCGCTTGATGGTTATTTTTAATTGTATTGTTATATGTATCAGTAGAGTAATAGTTTACATGTAGGGTGCATTGCTTATAGAAATAAAAAATTGTACCTAACACATTGACTCAAAAGGCTATATAAGCCAAACTCTTCAATATGTTTAAAAAATATATATATATACTAAACAATGTGCAAAATGTTAAAAACAACATAAAAACTGCCTTTAATATATGCAATTATTTTATGGAATTAAGTTTCCTTTAAGGAGCTGTTTCTGCTGTATTCTCAGGAGGCAATCCTCTTGTAAATGAATATGTTTCCCATTCGTCTTACTGATATCACTGGCATCTTTAGCTGCAAATTCCCACCGTAGCAGATTGCGTTCAGGCAAAATGGTTGATTCCATTGTAGCATAATTGCATATATTTTTGCACAAAAGCAGTACAAAATATTGTATACACATTTTGTTTATAAAAAAACATTTGTCCCTTATTATAATTTTGGACATTGGACTATAATTGTCTACTAAACAAGAGGAGTTTAACTTTAACCAACTTTAAATGATGAAATACAGACATTAGTGTAGTGGTAAAAGTTTAGTAATTTTGCTAATTGGAGAGTAGCTTAATGACTTAGTCACCCTCACACACATTGCTTGACTACTTTATCACTTGGCGTTTTTTTGACTTGTTGAGATAGGTACATCTACTGTATATCCTGTTTCCTGTTTTCATAGTATACTAGGGAAATGATCATTCCAAGCATACTTTATGACACCTCTGGAGTTGTGTTTCTGTTAGACATCATATAATGTGGAATAGTGAAGGAACAGAATGTCTAGGTAACAGGACACAACACATTCCCAGCTTTCTATGGATACAGACTGGAACCAGGAACATATAACATAACCTTCATATTTACACATCTGCTCATCAAACTAGCCATGCTACATTGTTCTCACTGTCAAGATGAAAAAGTGTAGAAATAACATAACCGTAGAAATAACAGAACTGTAGAAATAACATACATAACATATGTCTACAGGCTTTACAATATTTTAGAAGAGCTGTATGAAGACAAACAGACTGCAAAGTTCAATTGATATTTTGCCTTATTTACTATATAGGTTACAAAATACTGATTTGCCTAAAATACTTTGATTAAGAGACGGTGAGATAATTGTTATCTGTTAAGTTATGTATTGGTCAGTTTCTCTCTTTAAACAACACTGGGGCAGAATATTTAGGAAAATTACAAAAAGGTGAAACCTACATAGAGCACTTGGTTATGTTCTTCTCTTGATACTTATTATGTAAAGGACTGATGCAGTCACATTATCTATATGGATCTTTGAATAAACTGTGAGCCTCGTAACTCGCAAAAATCCCAAATTTAAACTAAGTCTTTTTTTCAGTAATGTTACACATCAATTCCCCCTACCTGTAACATTACTTAGCTCAACCGCAACTCGTAAACCCATGACTTTTAAGTAAAGTTACAAGGATTAGGATTATGGGAAATGGTGTGCTAAGTAATATCACGTTCCCCAAACCCCACTGCCACCAATGAGTATCCCTGGGGATTCCCTCCATCCAAGCAGGGAAAAGTATCCCCAGGGATCCCATTCCCTGCTTACACCCGTTCACCCATACACATAACCATGGTGGTCCATTGAGACCCCCATATGCAACCTGTGGAGCTTAGATATTAACTCCCACAGACCGCCATGTCATCACCTGCCAAAATAGCGATGGCATATAGTAATATGAGATGTATGCCACATGGTACTTTCAAGACCTCCATAGTACCTATCCTACCATAATATTAATCTCTGATGCCATGAAGGTCCTAAAACATTAACCCCCCACCCATGCTTTGCATGACTTAAATATTCTACCATCCATTTGATATTCTATATTGCTTGCCTAAATAGTGTTCTGATAAAGCTTTATCACACTCTTGATTTTCTTTATACTATGTCTTAGTGGCATCAGATCCAGAGAATGCCTTATTTTTGTAACACATTCCAACTATGTCACATAAACAGAAATATGCAACACATATCTTGAAAACTTGTTCTAGTGGCCTTCCAAAATCCTTAAATTGAACATATTCCTTCCATTTCTTTTATTGAACTTCCTCATACTCACATCTCCAGTTGTATAGTTTGTATCTTGCATACACATTTTGTTCATCTATAAAGTCAGAGGGTTCTCCTTTTCGTGTCAATGCTATCCCCTTCTCTTTTCTGTTAGTAAAAGTAAAACATCTGAATTGCTCTTTAAATATTCAAGAACATGCTAGAGCTTTTAAAAGTACTCTACATATGACACAATACTTATGTCGATAAAGAAAACATATGTTAATATGTTAATAAGTATTTCAATAAGTTTGCAACTAAACATGTGGAGCTGTATCTTATCACACACTTTGAGATGCAATACGCTAAGGAACAGTCAGTCATTGTTCGTGACCATTTCACTCATTTTAATACTATAAACATCTTAATTTCTAACCATACAATTTACATTAGAGTTGTTTCTAACATGCTTTCAATATTGTTCTCACCTAGGTTTTATACAGTTCGCTACCGAGAGAAAAATAAAGATTGGCTTTTCCAGCTGTGCCCGACCACTGAAACTGTGATAGACAACCTAAAACCAAACACAATGTATGAATTTAGTGTGAAGGATAACACAGATGATGGTATCTGGAGCAAATGTCAAAACCATAAGACAATTCGTAAGTAGAATGACAACTGGGCATCTGTTTCTTTTTTCTTTTATATCTTACATGCACAATAATTTATGAGGTAATTATGTGCAACGGAAAACAAACTTTATACTTTCTTAAATTGGGAGCATACATTGCTTAAATAATACGTATTTTTAACATGTAAATAACCTTTTTATTACTGCATCTCAAGGAAAGTTGAATTAATCTTATACATTTGTTTTTCTTGTAGCTAAAAGTAAAGTAAATGGACAAAACGAAAATACATACAAGATTCCAAAAGGGGACTTGCAGGTATGTTACCCAATTAAATATTAAATCTTATCATTATTTATATTGTTATTATTGAGACTGCTAATAATAAAAAGGTCATACAGCTGTAATATTGGTCTGAAAATCAGGTAGCATTTGTTGGTACAGAAGATAACATAGTGCATCAAGGAGAGGGTATAAGCCAGTTAGAAAGTGTATATGATTTTTTAGCAACTATAGGAAAGACTGAGTGCAAGGTTGGGGATGCAAATATTGGGTGTAGTCTTACACATGTTTTCAAACCTTTAATTTTACTGCATTTTGCATTATTTGTGTACTCATACTCTGCTGTGTAAAAAATTTTTTTTTTAGCTTTATAGTAAGATACATATAGGATCCATACTCAATCTGAATTAATAAACATATTCCAAAAGAATGTATTGTAATTTGCAGTTTTTAGTTAATTATTTATTATTATTATTTTTATATTTTATTTATTTTTATAAAATTTTTCAAAACAAACATAACATCAACTTTTTTACACATCGTTGAATCAATAACATACAAAATGTCAATCAAAACCCCCCATAGATATCCCAGTACTAAATGGGAAAAAAACTTGAGGGGTATCGTTACAATTAAACATATCTCTTTCGCCGAAAAAAATTGAGAACCCATTGGATATTAAAAACAACAAAACAAAAACCAAACAGGAAAGGAAAAAGAAAGAGAAAGAAAGAAAGGAGGCCACCTAGAGAAAACCTGTCATTACCGACCAACAAGGGAGCTTTCGGATTCAAACCAGTTTACCAAAGAAAAAAAGAAGCGAGACATATTTAAATTACAACCATTTTACCAATGGTTTTAAAGTTAGCAAGTATGTAATCCAAACTTTTTGTTCTTTTATCCTAGTCTTAAGTATGTGTGAGATTTGAAATACATAAACAAAGTAACATTGATATTTTAACCACAAATTTTTTGGACTAGCATAACAGAACATAAAAATTCAATCAAAAATGACAATCCAAATGCTGTATAGAAAGATACAAAGATACACCAATTGAGCAATATTTCAAGGAATCGCAAAAAGAAATGTTATGGCCGAGTTACATAGTTCTACATTCTGGTATATATATATATGATACCGGTTCAATGGATGAAATATGTCCACGTTAATAATATTGATAAAGAAGAAGACATCATTTGAGAAGTGCACTCATGAACAAACTAGTATATAAACATTGTCATTATTACAGTTAAAATATAACTTTTAATTTTGTATCATTAAAAAATGTCACATATTTTGATAAGTATCTCAATGCGATATTCTGACAATATGTAACACTAGACCAAATACGTATCAGATAGATGCCCCAGTTCTTAATTCTTGATATATCTCTACAAGTAATTGTTCATGGTAAAGTCCAATATTCATATGATGGTCCAGTGAAAAATATTCACATTGTCCAGTGGCACAATATAAAATAAGCGTTAGACTGTTCAATAGCAATCTGCAGTGATTCAATAAGTCAGAAAGTATTTGATTATCCAGTGATAATTGGTGTAGTCCATAGTATTTAATCAATCCATTTACCTTAACTGACTATAAACAGTCTGATTCACAACCACAACATGCCAATAAACACAGTAAGTGGAACTCCACTCCTTTGGTTTCATTGTTTCCAATGTGTGCACCCTGTATGCAGGCTAGAAACCGATTGTGCCAATGTCCTTTCGCTGTCCTTTAGCTCTTTATTGGAGCGTTTTTATACTCCCTGGGTGATTGGGAGCTGTATCATGTGGACACTGTGGACACATAATCGGCTTTTGCCTGTATATATCAGTGCACACATGATGGCTGATGCATTTTTTCTCTTGTATCTTTAATTAATTGTTGAGTCAGTACTTGCTTTCCCAGATCCTGCTATGTTTTATTTTAAGTCCGTTTTTGTTTAAACTGGTTCTAACATAAAAAATAATAAAGGTGTACGTTTTTCATCTCTTAGCTGGAATAACCATCTCATAATGCCAAAATACTGTGGTGAATATCTATATTAATTAAAATGTTTCTTTTTCTAATATCTATGTCTCCTAATAAACACTAGCATTAGTCAGCCCACTGTGAAATTAAGTGGTTTTCCCCCTTGATTCCAAATAAGGAGTGTGAGTGAGATGCTTTTTTATTTTAAATAATTCCTATTACTCCTTGAAGAGGCTTGACCGAATTTGGAGGTCACTTGTTTTAATACGTAGAATCAATATACTTGATGATGGGGATCTTATACCCCTGATGCATTACAGTAATTAGGTTTACATGCCATTAATACACCATTCTCCATATTGTGGTCACTATTTCTTTTTGAGGCGCTATCCAGTAAAGGGGCAGTGTGGTAAACTAGGTGGTCAGTAGGCTGATAAATAAGGTGCAACATATACTTAATTATAAAGGTGTTGAGCCTGTTCAGTTTTCAAGCTTTGGTTAAAAATAATTCTAGGAAACTATCAGTCAGAAATTAAGTGTAATCACAATTATTGGTGGACAAAATAATGGAACCACCTAACATACATTAATAAGGAACTTAATGAGGAATATGTTCAACCTTTCCCTTCAGAAGAGCTTCAATCCTTTTTGAAATGCTATCATCTGAGTTCTGAACTGTGTGTAGTATGATAAAGTAAAAGCTTCATGCTCTTTGAGGGATGTAAGAAGAATGAAAACCTACATTGTACTCCGCACTCTGAAGGTTGGACAGTTACAGAAGGCATTTGGCTTTATTTCAATGTTCGTGAAATCTCTATTGAATTTGTTTATCTCTGCATTTATGGGAGAATGAGGAATATGGGAACAACATTAGCATGAACATCCACAGAACTTATTCCAAGTGGGGTGGGGGTATCACATGCAAAACAAACAAATACATATATGGAGAGGCAGACATATACATAACATTAATGCACAAACGCTAAGATATAAACATACCTATATGCAAATATAAACTATTACTTCCATAGACATAAACGCATTCATGTGATCTATTAAAATGTATTCTCACAAAAATAATGTGTGTGTGTAATGTCCAGGTCAGGGGGGAAATTGCCTCCCTTTGCCCTTTTAGGGAAGCCTGTGATCATGTGGAAACTGTGTTCTGCACCATATGGTACACTTAGTCCAGTAAAAAAAATTCAAATTCCTCTTATATGACCATGCAAAACACTAATCACACCTAATGACTCCCACATGATGGCTGCCCATTTCATTATGGATCCCCCATCATGTTTAACATATTGTCAATAGACATTGCAGGTTGAAGACATTCTTTGGCTTTATCCAAATGTAAACCCATCCAGATGTAGGAAATAGGGGGAAAATGTTTGAAGGTTGCATTGCTTATGGGTATAGTTTTTGTGCTTATTATACCAGATTATGCGTCTTTGAGGGTAAGCCATGAATACAAGTAGTTTCCAAATTGCCACAAATTCAAGGTTGAAGTTCACAATGTACAGATTTAGCAGAGACTAGATCACAGAGGTGCTGGTTCAATTCTGTGATAATGTTTGTGCATTTAGCAACTATCTTGTGAAGTATCTGTCTCTTCCTGTCCATGTCTGACATATGCTGTAATTTATTTTGAGACGTTCCCTTGACACATTAAATACTTTTGCAGGTCTTGTAACCAATGCAATTTGAAAACTCACATGCTAATTGTCTGGCCTTTTAATTGGCAATCAACCTAATGTGACTCACCTTTGCTGCTGCATTTGTAATTATGATTTAGTTACTTCAAAGTTAAATTCCTTTTTTGTGTGATGTTTCCGTTATTTTGTCTACCCCCTGTGTATTAGAATGAATAACAAAATCTATAGTCAATAACGTAATTAGTGCAAACAAGGGAGGGTTAAAATATCCCGATTCATGGAGTAATAGTAGCAATAACCATCAATAATTTATGTCTAGTAGGTGAATAATAATAAAGTAAAAAATCTGCAATAATATTATTACAAATAAATCTGAACAGTACTATAAAGATGACAAACAAAAATGTGCCTGTTCTTAAAAGTTTTCTATGTTGAAGTAAAAATGTGCATGAACAAAGGAAGTATCATATTTTACTTTTATTATGCTTGTGTAAAACTTTTATGTGATTCACATTACAAACTTGGAAAGAAGTAAAATTCCAGAAGTTTGTTAACATGGACAAATGTGCTGAGCTTACATTGTCTAAGTTTCAATTATTAAGCTGTAAAATGAATGAGGGAAAGTAGGTATCGGCCATGAAATGCATTGCTCCTTTTTATTTGTTTCTTTTCGGCAATGGTTTTGATTAAAGATAAAGACTACACAACCAAGGCCCTTATTCAGTTGCAGAGCATTTGTTTTTTACATACTTTCTTAGTTAGTGAAGACCTTGCTTTTGGATAGAAGTTCACTAACTAAAAACTTCTGTAAAAAACACATGCTCTGTGCTTATATAGAGCTCTATTCAATTAGCCAAACCGCAATTAAATGAGGCCCCAAGTGTTTATGTAGTGAATACTAACACATAATAGTCATATTAATGCTGTCATCAAATTAGCCCTCATGATTGACAGCAAAAAGACTATCTATACTTTATGTTAATAGCATTTTATTCCACTTAAAATACACCCACCTTACCCCTAATATATGGCAGCATCATGTGCATAATATATTACTAGCGACTTGCCTGTCAAAAATGACGGCAATACAATTTTAAGCCTGGCAATGCGGTTTGCCAAACAATATGAGCATCTTCGGGCGCTCATCGTGAGGCCAGTGCTGAGCGCCTTTGGCGCTCATCGCAAGGCCTCGTGATGAGCGCCTCAAAAATGACGGCAATACAATTTTAAGCCAGGCACACACATTAGGAGGTTCCCCCGCCCCAACCTGACTGCCTTTTGATGATCGCCCTTGGCGCTCATCGCAGGCTGTGCAATGAGCACCTTTGGCGCTCATTTCAATCCCCCCTCTTACTGGCCTCGCGATGAGCGCCTTTGGAGCTCATTGCTAGCCTCTCTCCCCCTCTACTTCCTCCCTGTGTCTCTTTCCCTCCCTCCGCTGTGTCTCTTCCCGTCCCTCCCCTGTGTCTCTTTCCCCACCTCTCCCTCCCATGTGCCTCTTTGCCCCATCTCCTTCCCCTGTGTCTCTTCCCCTCTCCTCTCCCTTCCCTATGTCTCTTCCCCCTCCTCTGTGTCTCTCCTACTCCTCCCCTGTGTGTCTCCCCCTCCTTTGTGTCTCTCTTCCCTCTCTCTGTCTCTTCCCCCCCTCCCCTGTGTCTCTTCCCCTCCTCCATCCCCTGTGTCTATTCCCCCCTCCTCTGTGTCTATTCCCTCCTCCTGTGTCTCTTCCCCCCCTCATCCCCTGTGTGTCTTTCTGCCCCCTCTCCCTCCCCTGTGTCTCTTTCCTCCTCCTCTTCCTCTCTCTCATGTGTCTCTTCATCTTTCCTCTCGCTCCCCTGTGTCTCTTCCTCCCTCCCCTGAGTCTCTTCCCCCTACTCTCACTCCCTTGTGTCTCTTCCCCCCTGCTCTCCCACCCCTGTGTCTCTTCCCCCCTTCCCTTTGTCTCTTCCCCCTCCTCCTACTCCCCTGTATCTCTTCCCACTTTTCTCACTCCCCTGTGTCTCTCCCCCCTCCTTCCCTGTGTGTCTCCCCCCTCCTCTGTGTCTCTTCCTCCCTTTTCTCCCTACCATGTCTCTTCCTCCCATGTCTCTCACTCCCTCCTTCCTCCCATGTCTCTCACCCCCTCGCATACCCATCCGGGCGCGTGTGCGCACGAGCGGGCGGCCATGCATGGCCGCCCGTTCATGCGGGCGCCCCCGACGCTATGCACATGCGCAGCATGATGCGATCAATCGTAGTTGTCAAACTGCAATTTGTCGCAAGCATGATGACAAATCGCAGTTTCACAATTATAATATGTGATTCAGGCAGTTTATAAAAAAATGTTGGAGACTTCTATTAATCCCATACTACTCTCTCTAGCAGTGCATTCCAGTTAATTAAAACTAGTCAGAGTAATCAAACAGTAGGGCAACTTGTCCTATCAAGCTTCTCTTGCTTGAGCTAGAAGTGATTATGGCTTGGATGCAAGACTGGAAGATCTCCTCTGACTGTGCATGGAAGCATCCAAAATACTTTAGTGATGGTTAAACTTGAGAGGGGTGTTTACATTTTCTACAGTAGCAGGGTTTCCAGTTACTTTTATGTGTGTGTCCCTCCAGGACCAAACTTGAGCACACCTGCGTTAGAGCAGGGATTTTATTTTATGTGATTAGGGGGTTCACAAGACAATTATCAGAAGTGTAATATTTTTTTTCTGTCATTGAAAGACACATGGAAAGAATATTATAAGTCTGGAGCAGGGACTTGAGGTTTTTCAAAACACAATGTGGCCCTGATGATTAATTTTGACCATGGGTAGTTATTTTGGTGTACACCAGATAGTGGTTGGGTTCCACATGCTATTTTGCAGCTCTGAGATTCCATCAATACTCCTGAAGTTTTTAAGATAATTCCATGGCCCAATTAGTTTACACTAGGGGCCTCACTCAAATGCGATTTTGCCAATTGAATAGGGCTCAATATGAGCACAGAGCATCTTTTTTTACAGAAGTTTTTAGTTAGTGAACTTCTATCCAAAAGCAAGGTCTTCACTAACTAAAAATGTATGTAACAAAATATGCTATGTGCTTATATAGAGCCCTATTAAATCGGCCAAATCACATTTGAATGAGGCCCTAGTTATAGGAAGTAATGCATAGTAGGATTTTTGGCAGATCCAAAGGCATTCATTATATAAGGATAATGGTTTTGATAGCCATGGCAGAAGCTATGGAACATTTAAAAATGTAGCTTTTTCCTAGCTTGCCATGCCAGGGGCATTAGCAGTTTGTTGTTTCTGTAAGCATTAAACATGGACAAATATATCCAGTAACTCTTTTTCCCCATGCCTTTAAATTATCAGTACAGAGAACAACTTCAGTTATAAAGTTAATTATAAAGGGTCACTGAAACTGAAGAAAATCATTAGAAAAAGTTGGAATAACTAGCACAGTAATATGTAATAACCCTTTTGACTACCTTGACATGAACACGTGAATACTATGCAGTCGCGTGAAAAAGATTTGTGTGTGTTTAGTCATTCATTTGTGTCTGACTATCTGTGACTCTATGGACCGCAGCACGGCAGTCACATCTTGTGTCTGGTTGTGCTAATCCATAAGATTTTCAAAGATACTGGAATGGGTTGCCAGTTCCTTCTCCAGTGGACAACAATTTGTCTGACCTCTCTACTATGAACTGTTGGGTGACCCTACATGGTACAGCTCACAGCTTCACTGAGGTACACAAGCCGCTTCACCATGACAAGGTAGCAATCCAGAAGGGGATATATATAATTCAAAGCTCACACAAAATACCGTATTTTTCGCCGTATAAGACGCACTTTTTCTTCCCCAAAACTGGGGGAGGAAAGTTGGTGCGTCTTATACGGCGAATATAACTTTTCAGACTGCCTCTGTCCTCTTGATTTCACCCCAGCGCTTCCTACCAGCATCGCGTCGGCCGGTGCGTCCTAGTGACGTCACACACGCAACGCTGCAGTAGGAAGCTGGTAGGAAGCGCTGGGGTGAGATCAAGATGGCAGAGATCAGAAGGAAGGTGAGGATCAGGGGGGTCAGGGAGGGTCAGGGAGGGTCAAGGGCTCCCAAATGCTGCAGTATATGGATGTGTGTGTGTATGTATGTGTGTGTATGTATGTATGTATGTATGTGTGTGTGTGTGTATGTGTGTGTATATATGTATGTATGTGTATGTATATTTATGTGTGTATGTATATGTATGTATGTGTATCTATATATATATATATATATATATATATATATATTTGTGTGTAATGTAGGTGTGTATCTGTGTGTAAAGTGTATTTGTGTTTGAGTGTATTTGTGTTTGATTCAGATTTTTTTTTTTCTTGTTTTCCTCCTCTAAAAACTAGGTGCGTCTTATCTGCCGGTGCGTCTTATATGGCGAAAAATACGGTACATCTGAGGATTCTACTTTCCAACATGGATTGTTTGCTTATTTCTTCATGTTTTGAAGCATTTGGACGCTTTTAGACAGTTCATTTTGTTTTTAATGATTTCATTTTTACAGTGCCAGCTGTTTCCATAGTTTACAGAGCAGCACACATGTGAAATGAATATCACTGCAATGAGTGTATGAGCAGGACAGAAATATGATGTTGCTGGAGGATTTGTAATAAGAACATTTCAAGATTTATAACACTGGTTTGTGTATAATAAAATGAATTTTCCCTGAACTAAGTTTTCCTGGCCATTTTTTCGTGTACCAAAGGATTATATCACTGGCAACATTAGAAAATAAACCACACATAAGAATCTCAATATTTCTTCATAATATTCTCATATATACGTGGTTATCCAAAGTATTCCGTTTACAAAGAATTGTTTTTAAGAACTGTGCACAAAAGCAGAAGCAGACTAATGAATAATATTACTGGCGACTGGAGTAAAGTTTATTATTTAACTTATTCATTTTTTTTTTATTCAGTTTTGTAGTTTAACTAACACTTCAAAACTATTTTGGTTTATGTTGAGACTGGCCTTAGTTTGGACTTGAACCTGTAATCCCCTCACTATCGAGGCTCTCTGGTTTCTGCAAAAGGTCCCCAGAACTGAATAAACATTGGCCAAAATTCACTAAGCAAGCGGCTTTGGTGAGGTTGCTATGGCAACTTAGCATCTATAATGCTTAACAAAAGGGCTGAATAGAAATTGGAAATGTATTTGTTTCTGAAAACTATGCCGCTATTAAAAAATATTTAAACAGAGGGCATACCTATTATCTGGATAGAGGATCTAGCCTCTTGTTATTCACTGGCCCAAATGAGGCTCCATTATTTTTTAACGTGACCCTATAATGGTAAGCAAATTTCAGGCATTGTGCTCGTTAATTTAATTTATCATCAAGCTTCAGTTCTAAGAGCAAGCAGGTTGCATTTATTTCACTATTTTCGCTCATTCTTTTAAGGTAGGAAGATGATGGTCTGAATCCCAAACATATTTTAGATGTTGGCCAACCTATAGATCAGAAATAATATTTTACCCACTGTGTCATATTTCTGTTTCATAAACACTTGCATGCATAATGATGACCTATTTCACTTCCCAGGAATCACTTACAATCAGCATAATATGACTTTATTACTTTTCTGTGGTTCTTTTAAAGACCACTGTATTCCCTAGTTTGCATTATGCTCTTTTAAACAGCATAGATAATGATGATGGGGGTTGTGACTGTTACAGTGTTTATATTTTAGCTTTAATAATTTGTATATTCACTGTCAATTTTGTGGAGCAAGGGCATTCAGGGTAGAATAATGTCCACTGATATAAGAAGTTGTCAGTTCAGATTCTGTTTGCTCATTTTTAGAATATTTTTTGTTTAGTTAAAATGATTGAAAAACATAGATTAGGTAAGGTGAGAGTATAAAACAGCTATGGGCTCAGCAATGTACTGTCATAATCAGTTATTCCCATTGTACACTTATTCAGTTTCACTCTTTGTGTGCCTTATACACAACCATTATAGTTTATACCACTCGTCTCATTTATCCTATTACAAGATCAAGATATTTATTATTTAAAAAAAGGACCTGGTGGCATTTGATCTTCCAGACTCTGATCTTACCCTCTACATGATTAAAAAATGAGTATACAAATCTTTATAGCGAAAATGCTATTAGTATGGGAATGCAACACACTTCTTCACTTCTGCCTGGGATGTGCACTTTATCTATATAAATACACAACAGGTTCTGGGGTGGATTCAAGAAACTACTAACTACAAATGCTTCTATCTCCTCAGTTCACTGTAATTTCAAAAAGGAAACCTGTTTTCCACATGCTCTTCCACCCCCTATCTGATGGCGAAGAACACATCTGGTGACATTGGTGGCCTTTAAATAGCTGTCGTTTACTTCTAGGGTCAGTGAGGTTGAACCATCAGTGTGATTGTGTCTTAAAATTTAGCAATTCACATATTGCACAGTTAGAAGCTTCTATAAAGAGATTTATTAGAGAATTTTACATTTTTTTTACATTTCAGCTCCATAATGCTTAAATGCTTCACCATTAATGGAATCTAAGCATTGATAGCAACTGAAAGTGGCAACCACTGAGCTAATAAGTGTCTGTGACCACTTAAAATGAATAAGCCTTGACTCCGATATAGTTGTGCCACTCTGGTAGATAGATCCATACTGTGCTAAGCTCACAGCTTGTAGTTTTTTAAGTACACAGTAATGACCAGTTATTTAAGTTTATTTTACCACCATTTGAAAAACGACACTATAATGTATATTTCATTTAATGTGCAAAGTTAACCTTGTTTTCCTAGTGCTCCAATGTACATGAAAACTTTAAGATAGGAATAAGGAATGATGCTATAATTATTTGTTTTACATGGTGGTAAACTGAGGCACAAGTGGATTAAACGGTTTGCCCAAAATAACACAGCCATGATGGATGAGCCTGGATCTGAATTCCTAGCCCTGTGTTACTAAGTGCAGAGCTGGAAAGCACCATGCCTCCTACCCTGATAATCCTGCACTAAAAAATAAGGCTTCCAATGAGTGATGGAAGGATATAGTTTCTGCTAAAGAAATAGATCTGCACTGAATAAATCCATTATATATTATAGTCAAGTATCTAAACATATCTTTCTTGTATATGATTTCTGCCAAAGTCAGATTTTACATGGATGGTAGATAAAGTCCTCTATTTCTTTTTAAAAATACTGAAGAACGGTCTGTAATTTTGTCTGCAAAAGAAAGATTGTATCTATTTGATTGTTGTGTAAAAGAATATATTGTGCAGATCAGTGGATAATTGAAAACAGGGATTTTGAAGGAACTTTTTTTACATTTAAAGACACACTGAGACTATAGATAAAAGCAATAAAAAAAACATGGGAATATTTATTTTCTTTGTTGATCAAAAAGAGGGGATTTGATAATGTATCATAGTGTGTTTTCTTTTTTAAATAAAAAGTCTCAGAGCACAAAGCCTTATTTAGAAGTTGAACTACTCTTGGGGACTTGCCCTCTGCCAGCCAAGAGATGTACAGACTATAGTATGCTTTCTGCATTTCCTGTTAGTTTCAATTAAGTTTAAATATGTTTTACTTAAAAGGTCATGGAATGCAAATTTTTCTACCATGCATTTCAGGTATTTAAAAAGCATGTTTTGTATAATACAAAAGTATTTTCAATTAAACATATTTTGTAAAACATGTTTAAACTTTTGTAAACTAATAGGAAATGCCCCAGGAAATCTGCACGACTCTAGATATAATTGGGGGAATTTACTAAGAGGCTTCGCAATAAGCCAGTTCTGCTCAGTATGATCTACTAAATAGCTTATATTATAAATAGGTCCAATATTCAGCACTATCCACCCGCTATATGCCCCTTTATTGTGATCGGAGCAGCACATGTGTGTTATAGGAGTCAGGCATTTGCAGCACTGCCTGAAGTTGCAGGCGCCATATTGGTTGGCAAATTTGCAATGGTATTGGCAATACGACAATAAGAATGTATAACACCAACAAACCGGATGAAACAATACCATGTCTGTGCATGGTCAGTTGCACTACATATTAATATAATTTCTAATCAATTGAAAAAAGGAAATCATCAACTCTGGGAAATAAATAAAGTACTCCTTATGTGGTTAGATTATAACCCCTCTATCTTGGTACAATGAAAAACCTACTTATACGAAATAAATACCTTTATAGTAGGGTACAAAATCCCACTTGTAAGACAGTCAGCAGCTTTTTAGAAAAGCACACCTTTCCCAGATGAGGATACGAAAAATGTGAATAAGACTTAACTTTTATTGATTTACATTAAACGAACACATACACAAAAAAAATCTTAAAATCTGATAAATAAAACTTATATACAAATAAAGATAGCTGTGGTACACTGATTTTGAGCTGTAATAGGTAAATATCAATAAACTGCTTATAAAAGTAATTTATTAGCTATTACAATATCAAAATAAGGGTAGTAGAATCTAAATACCAAGTACAAAGCTAATAATTAGAATATGTTGAATTCTAGTAAATGTTATTTCCTTCAATAGTCTAAAGATTACAAGTTGAGAGCCATATCTAAACAATAGTTACTATGTTCATATAAGTTCATAGCTTGCATTTAGACTGCAGGAACATCTATAGGGTATATCTACGTTTCCCTGTTTTTCCCTTTTTCCAATCTAACACCTGCTGCTTTTATCAGAATCACACACACACACATTACACGGAGTCATTCTATACACACACAGATTTATTTTATGTAAAAATAAAACTTGTTTTCCACACCCACATAGCTGCTTACATAGGCACAGTGTACTTACCAACAGAAACACGGCATTTGCGTACGGCTTTTAACCCTTTACTAACCTTGACTATAGTATTGTACTCAGAGAAGTGGCACCTAAGGTGACTGAGTTAGTGCAGTGAGACTGAAATCCCCAACTGGTCTTGGAAAAGAAAGAGTGAGGGGCAGAGAAGTGTAGCTGTTGCATTCATTAGTTTAAGGTTAAACAGAATTTTTTTTGAGTTAACTCATCACTGCCACTGGAAAGTAGCTGCAGTGTGACAAGTTAACTCATCTTTAATATGTTAATGATGAGTTAACTTGTCACATTGCAGCCACTTTCCAGTGTGCAGTGATGAGTAAACTTAAAAAAGTTCTGGATAACCTCACACCAATGACGGCAATGGCTATGGGCGATTGTGAAGATCCCAAAAAGGTGGTATATTTAGCTACAGACAAATCCCTGCCTTTGGCCACAGGAATTCTCCACTAAATAGGAGATCTTCTTTGAAGGAATGGGCTTCTCGGTGTCCGGCTAATGGTTCAGGAACATTTACATATGCTTAAGTTCAGGAAAATAATAAAAGCCTTCCCGTTAAATGAAACACACCATCCACTAAGCGTTCCAAGTAACAACCTTTATTTCTTACAGCAATCTCCATGTCATATTTTTCATGTGGGTGGGAGGACCTATTCAAAATCACCTCCCCGATCAGGATCATCCAATAAGGTTATTAGAGCCGATGAGGGGCGCATGTATATAGGGTTCGGCTTGGAGGGTGGATCACTGGGCCGCACCCACAGAGAATCAAAGCGGCAAGCAGAACAAAGGGCCTGTAATTACCCCAACGTCCTGCAGTGACATCTTGTGGGCAAGAATTGGAATTACATGTCCTTTTCTACAACTATCCTTTAAAACATCCCAGTATATTAGTTAACTGCAAACCGATCTTCATAGCGATGAAACATACTTTTTAGGCATATATATGAGTGGTACGGTACCCATATAAAGTAATGTTTTTGTTTTTTGGAGACTGTAACGATTTATGTTAGTTTTGGATTCTGAAAATAAGTAGGCTTTATTGAATTTACTAGCATTAATGCCAATCTACTGTCTGGTGTTTGTTTGTTTTTTGGAATCTACCAATTTTAAAACTGTGAAATGCATGATTATGCAAAAATGTTTTAATATAAATGAAAAATGTAAAAAGCAAAGGTCAGACTTTATCTCTTTGTACCAATATGTAGTTGGTAGGGAACTATAAGGGCTGTTTTGTATGGAGAAGAGAATACAGAGACTCTTATTTCACAGAAAACTCACCAGGACCACTTTACAGTCAATGGTAATCTGGTCCAGTAAGAAAAATAAAATATGTATTCCCACAAAACCATATATTAAAGGGACATTGAAAGTAATTTTTTGTTTGTTGCATATTAAATAGAGTATTTGATAATGTACCACACGATAGTGTACCACTGTGTGTTTTCTTTTTTCAAATTATCCTCTCAAAGCATAAAAAAAATAAAAAATAAATGAGGAATAGCTGTTTAACTCATACTCATGTGTCAATAGAATCTACATAAGAATATATGTTCCGTGCACTTTCTGTTAGCTTCAATGAAGTATTAGCTTTTTAAGGTTTTGCTTAATATTTTTTTCATGCAAACCAGAAATATAGTAATGTTTAAAGTGTACTCTTTTAAATGCATGAAACAAGTGTTGTGTTGTATGTCTCTTTAAGTTCTTGTATGTGTTTTTTCACTGGATTACTTTGTCTTTTTTAATCTGAAATAATAACTTATTGGTCCCTTTTTACTATAAATGATTGGCAAAGATGTAACCTTAGTTTTACAATGTGTGTTTGCTGCAAATAATTCAGATTTGCTATTATGTTTTATTTCTAAATAAATATTGTCATTTATTTTACAGGTGGCATCTGAAGATACAAAAGCATTTGTTCCAATTGTGATGATTAAGCAAGGTAAATTGTTTTGCTATTTCTAAATAATGTGGCAATAGTTTTTATTAAAGGTGTATATAAAATTATGAATGCATAGAGGAGAACCAGTAGTGTATGCAAACAGATTTTTTGCATGAAAAAAATGCAAAACTAACCATTAACAAACTCTCCCTGAAAATCCCTGTTAAAATTAGCATAAAATCCATAATTTGTTTTGGCCAATCACAGACAGCTATACATTTTAAAACAATGTAACAATTAATGATGGCAGTTTGTGTAGGAAGGAATCATGGGATGTTTAGTCCCCCTGCAGAAGGAAGTAGGAGTCAGATAGTTAATCTGTAGATCTCTGCATTGAACTGCTGCTGGCTTGAAGGTTAATAAAGGGTTAAAAGTCCGATATTTGAATGCATTGTTTCTATTGGTATGTATCAGTTGCCTGTGTAGGCATCTCTGGGCTGTGGGAAACATGTTTGATTTTTGAATAAATTAAATCTATATGTGTATAGAATGACTCAATGTATTGTGTGTGTCTGATATAAGCAGCATGTGTTAGATTAGACAAGTGTAAAAACAGGGAGTCTTAGATACAGTTATGCTCAAAAGTTTGCATACCTACCCTGCAGAATTGTTTTGCATTTATTTTGAAAATATAACTGATCATGCAAGAAACAATTATTTTATTGAAGGATAGTGATCATATGAAGCCATTTATTATCACATAGTTGTTTGGCTCCTTTTTAAATCATAATGATAACAGAAATCACCCAAATGGCCCTGATCGAAAGTTTACATACCCTTGAATGTTTGGCCACACACAGGTTAAAATGGCAATTAAAGGTAAATTTCCCATACCTGTGGCTTTTTAAATTGCAATTAGTGTCTGTATAAATAGTCAATGAGTTTTTTAGCTCTCATGTTGATGCGATGAGAAGGCTAGATACTGAGCCATTGGTAGCAGAAAAGAACTATCAAAAGACCTGTGTAACAAGGTAATGGAACTTCATGGGAAAGGATATAAAAAGATATCCAAAGCCTTGAAAATTCCAGTCAGTACTGTTAAATCACTTATTAAGAAGCGGAAAATCTGGGGATCTCTTGATACCAAGCCAATGTCAGGTAGACTAAGAAAGGTTTCAGCCACAACTGCCAGGAGAATTGTTTGGAATACAAAGAAAAGCCCAGGAGAAACCTCAGGAGAAATTCCGACTGCTCTGGAAAAAGACGGTGTGGTTGTTTCAAGGAGCACAATACGACAATACTTGAACATAAATGAGCTGCCTTTCGAGATGCCAGAAAGAAGCCTTTACTGCGACAATGCCACAAAGAAGCCCGGTAACAATATGCCCGACAACACCTTGACACGACTCACATCTTCTGGCACACTGTAATTTGGAGTGACAAGACCAAAATAGAGCTTTATAGTCACAACCATAAGTGATATGTTTGTAGAGGGATCAACAAGGCCTGTAGTGAAAAGAATACCATCCCCACTGTGTAGCATGGTGGTGGCCCGCTGGTGTTTTGGGGGGGGGGGGGGGGTGAGCTCTAACGTTACAGGGAATCTTGTGAAATTGTATGGCAAGATGAATGCAGAATGTTATCAGAAAATACTGGCAGACAATTTGCATTCTTCTGCACGAAGGCTGCGCATGGGATGCTCTTGGACTTTCCAGCATGACAAGTGGACCCTCCAGTGGTTACATCAGAAAAAGGTGAAGGTTGTGGAGTGGCCATCACAGTCTCCTGACTTTAATATCATCGAGCCACTCTGGGGAGATCTCAAAAGCGCGGTTCACTCAAGACGACCAAAGACTATGTATGACCTGGAGGCATTTTGCCAAGCCGAATGGGCAGCTATACCACCTGCAAGAATTAGGGGTCTCATAGACAACTATTACAAAAGAGTGCATGCTGTCATTGATGCTAAAGGGGGTAATACACAGTATTAAGAATTAAGGGTATGTTTTGAGCACAACTGTATGCCTTTAAGACATTAAACAAGAGCACTGTTAGGAGATTGTATAAAGATCCAGGATTAAAATCCAACAATAAGCGGTACTCCCAAGATCAATAAAGAACTCCCATGTGATTAGTGATGTCGTTCAGAAGCTGGTAATGATTTAATGTTGATAGTCTCAGTAAATGAAGGCCATTGGAGAACCCGGACTTAATATATAAGATTATATATTTCCCCTCTGCAACCTGCTTTTTAAAATAATAATTATACAACTGGATTGAAGAGAAAGGGACTTACTGAATATTTACTAATATTTACTGCCAACAGCTTGATTTTTATATAAATCTATCTATCTATCTAAATACCGTATTGGTCCGAATATAAGCCGCACCCGCATATAAGCCGCACCGGTAAAGTTCAAGGGGAAAAAATAGAAAAAAGATAGTACTCAAATGTAAGCCGCACCCGTAAAATTAGAGAGAAAAAGACTCTCAAAGTGATCAGCCATTGCAAGAAGCAGGCTTTCTAATTAGCACTGTAGCTTTTTTTGCAGGCCTTACAGGATGTTCGAATCACTAAAACCGTAAATCGCTATTCAATACCGCAGTCTCAAGCACGAAAATCCTTAACTCGCCATCGCACAAATCGGCAGTAATTTTGCGTTCGCGAATTCAAGCAGCACACGTAACAAGCAAAGTTCGCAAATCAGCAATGATTTTTTTTACGGTCGCGAATATAAGCCGCACCCGGAACTCCCAAGCTCAAAAATAGGAAAAAAGGTGCGGCTTATATTCGGCCCAATACGGTATATATACTGTATATAGATAGATAGATAGATAGATAGATAGATAGATATTGAAGAGTGAAGCAGCCATGAATGTCCAGTAATCTAGAATGTGTATTCTTCAACACTAAAAATACAGGACTTAATATGGACTTGGGTTTTCTAACACAGAATTTCCTGTGATCTTTTCTTATTAAATAACAGACTTATGCCATAACAGTAAGGATATCACTGTGGTCTACAGTGCTCTGTTTTTTCATGAATATATACAGTATGTGTATACAGTATGTGTATATAGGTTTTCTTTACTATGTTGTGTTTATCCCCCCATATGTATTTACCTGATGTCAGATGCTGTCTCCACTCTCTCTGCATCTGCTGTTTTTATTCAAACTGAGAGTTCCATCTCATGTAGTATTGCTTCAGACTTGATAAAGAGAGGTTGAGCCTCTCGAAAGCTCGTCATTATAAATAAGACGTTTGTTCAATACAAAAGGTATCAAATTATATTGCAATACTCATTAATCATGGATCGATAGATAGATAGATAGATAGATAGATAGATAGATAGATAGATAGCAATATTAATGATAGACAAGTCCAAAAGAAAATTAAATTATTATAATGCTTTTAGATAAATTTGTATTATTTGGTCAGCAAAGTTTTCCACTATTATACATTGCATTGTACATTCATTGTATGGCTGGGCAGCTGTATTATTGATGCAACTTTTTGTGCAATTGTGGATGACTTATTTAACATAATCAATGTAATTGTTGTGATAATGTGTCATGTGTCTACAATGCTACACTATAACACTTATATCATCATTGATTACGCTGTATTTACTCACAGGAATTCAAAATGTTACAAATTTGTACCAGCCTAAATCCACAAATGTGCCTCCATCAACAGAACGAGTCTCAAGTAAGTAGCTGTTTTAAAAAATATATTTTTCAAGAGAAACCCAAACTACACACAGGTTAAGCAAAATGAATACCTGCTAAAGTTGGCATAAAATTCATAATTTGTTTTGGCCAATCACAGGCAGCTAATACATTTTAATGCAATGTAACAATCAGTGAAGGAATCATGGGATGTGTAGTTCCACTGTAGAAGGAAGCAGGAGGAGTCAGACACTGATCTGTAGATCTATGCATTGAGCTGCTGCTGGCTTGAAGGTTAGTAAAAAAACGTACCCAAATACAAGTATTATAAAACAGGGAAACTTAGATATACCTTTAAACCAGAGCTTATTAAAATTGGGAGAGTTCAGAATGAAGTAAGTAGTTTTGAGGTAATAGACTCACTTTATACAAATTACAAATGACTACAATTACTACAAATTACTTAATTAACTACAAATTACTGTGTCTAATATATATGTACTTCAGTGTACAGTTTAAATTTGATAATGCAATAGGCATTACTGCTAAAACACATGTCTTTCAACTTAATAACCCCTCAGTTCTGACAAAAATTACATTATATATATATATATATATATATATATATATATATATATATATATATTAAGTAATTTGGAATATAGTGTTTTTTGACATGCCACTATTCATTCATTTTAAACATGCACCAACAGATGGGTCCAAAGTCAACAAATGAAAGAACAGTAAATTTTAAGGAAAATCGTGTCCTTCTGAGTTTTATGTAGACAAATCAGTTTTAAATATTTTTTTCTCAAATTGGAAGAAGTTGAATTTGTTTTTGTTTTTACAGAGGCTTCACCCTTATTTAAGCTAAAACATGTTACAGCCAATTGCTTAGTTTAGTCCAGTGAGAGGTTACACTTGAACAGCCAAGTGGAATTGCAGCCCAAATGAAATCAATCTGTAGACTTAGTGACATCATAGGACGGTGGATCTAAGGCCTGAGCGCTAAATAAACGAGAAACCAATAAAAATGTGCTGCACACGCTGTCCTGTGACTCCATGAACACTTATTTCTGATGAACACACAACACCCAACCAAGCCCTAATTGTATACAGACATCAATAGATGATCTAGTACAAATTAACTGCATGTGCAATTAATGTTAATCATAATTGTGTGAGATATACAGTTAACCAAACATATTTTTCTACAGAGCATTGAAATGTAAATCAATAAATCTAAAGCACAAGTAAAAGTGTGGAGTTACTTGAATTAGTGGAACATTTTAGTCTTAGCTGTAAAATCTACAACAAAACTGGGGAAATACAGTAGTATTTAAATATTTTAATCACAGATCTAATTATTACTTGCCATTTCTTAAAAGACTTGTTGAGTTGGTCTGTTAAAAGGAAAACATAGTAACTTTAGTGCAAAGTGTCATTGTACACATACCAGAGTCTCCCTCATTTGGTGCAGATCCAGTGTGCTATAAAATACAAATAGCAAGACACAGTAAACATCAGTACTGTCAGCTCTCCTCAAAGAAGCAAGGTTCTGGTATAAGTTCAAATTCCTTTGTGCTTCTAAAAAACTAAGCAGGAACATTACCTGGAGAACAGGTGTTATTTTTTTACACAATTCTCACAATGGGTCTTTACATTGTAAGGAAAACACAAATGAGTTGATCAGAATATGTTTGTGTGTGGACATCATGGATAAATAACAGGTCCTGAAATGTCTCCAAGTTTTCCTAAAATATTTCCATGCTATTTGACCATTAAATGTTTTAAATTGCTCAGAATCAAAGACACTAACCCACTCGTTCATTTGAACATAATAATAAACAAATTGAAAGCCACCATGTAACAGTAGGACACTTTTAAAGCTTAGGCCTGGCACAATCACATTCCCATAGGGTCACCCATTACAGAGTTCTCCCATACTGCTCTTTGCTAAATATTATTGAAATTAACCACGCTGCAGATCATTACTTCATTGCCCTTTGAATCTGAGCCTTTTTGTAACACTATACAAACACTTGCTGTACTCCATCCAGGCCTTGACCCTTGGTAACACACACTGAAATTAAAAATCCAACCATTGCATTGGTTTTATCCCATTCTGCTTTTCAAGCCCCTGATTGAATGAAACATATCTGACATGTGTAATAATCATGATACAGTCAAAATTGCTGCCTCATATTAATATCACTACAGTTGCAAGTGCAATTGCACATTCTATTAGAAGAAGGAAACAATGTGCAACACTGTAAGAAGAGATGGCATCTCTACATACCCACCTTTTCACTATATGTGGGCACTTTCACTATCTGTGATGCTACTTTCACTATCACTTTCACTATCTGTAATGCTACTTTCACTATCGCTTTCACTATCTGTGAAGCTACTTTCACTATCACTTTCATTATCTGTAATGCTACTTTCACTATCACTTTCACTATCTGTGATGCTACTTTCACTATCGCTTTCACTATCTGTAATGCTACTTTCACTATCACTTTCACTATCTGTGAAGCTACTTTCACTATCACTTTCATTATCTGTAATGCTACTTTCACTATCACTTTCACTATCTGTGATGATACTTTCACTATCACTTTCACTATCTGTAATGCTACTTTCACTATCACTTTCACTATCTGTGAAGCTACTTTCACTATCACTTTCATTATCTGTAATGCTACTTTCACTATCACTTTCACTATCTGTGATGCTACTTTCACTATCACTTTCACTATCTGTAATGCTACTTTCACTATCGCTTTCACTATCTGTGAAGCTACTTTCACTATCACTTTCATTATCTGTAATGCTACTTTCACTATCACTTTCACTATCTGTAATGCTACTTTCACTATCACTTTCACTATCTGTGAAGCTACTTTCACTATCCCTTTCATTATCTGTAATGCTACTTTCACTATCACTTTCACTATCTGTGATGCTACTTTCACTATCACTTTCACTATCTGTGATGCTACTTTCACTATCACTTTCATTATCTGTAATGCTACTTTCACTATCACTTTCACTATCTGTGATGCTACTTTCACTATCACTTTCCCTATCTGTGATGCTACCAATGACTGCAAATGTAATTCTCAAAGCTTTTTTATAACAACCATTATAGGAAGACTTACCAAGTATTAGACATTGATACCACTCTTTGTAATGTGCTGTTTACCTGTCTGTATATTAATGCACCCATTTTCATATTCAGCTTCAATATTTGTCAGTATTGTAGCTCTTAAAACATCTATAATAAAAAATAAATTATAAAAATGATCATATCTAAAAGGTCATGAGAATTCACCATGAAATTATATTGTGCAAAATGCTATATGATAGAATTTAGTGATTATGAGATTTGTGACAAATACAACATGATTGATTAGATATAGCTTACCATAAGTTCCATGTACTTGCAGAGACATAGAAGAGAGTTTTTGTATGTAAATGATTTTTAATGTTGGCATGTGATATAAACTGTGCACATATTGGTATATGCATGTATCAGTTTTCACATTCTGCATCAATATTGGTTAGTATTGTAACTCTTTAAACATTGTTATTAAAAAATAAGTTAAAAATATTATGTGTGAAAAGACATGGGAAATTCACCACAATCACATGTTGTGCAAATGGGTATTTCATAGTAATTTGTGATTATCACTTTAGTGGCAGATAAAACATTGCTGATCAGATACACATTCCCCTAAGATATATGGACTTAGTTACACTAGTAAACTTCATTGTAGGTTTTTATTTTAATTTAACGTTAATTTATATTATTTCGTTTAACTGAACTAAAATTTACCAAAAATGTTTGTATAGAGATTTTTCAGGCTGCATGTGACTTTTTAATTAAAATTATGTTCTTTCATATTGTAATGGATTTGATCTGCAAAGAATGTCTAGGTTGTTGGAATACATGCTAGCATTACAATAACACATTTAGAGCTAATTCATAGATACCAAAATTATTTTAGAATAAAAAGATACAGAGTACAAAAAATCTCTGAAGAAAAGTGAGTTTTTTCTGTTCAAGAAGTTTTACTTAACTTTGCGATCTGCTGTATCGCGCCATCTGAGGAATCGGAAATCTTTGGAATGGAGAGACATAAAGTAGATAGATGCTACTAACAAACCATTTTCTGACAAAAACAATCAGCATGTTATAGGTCTTATTGCTTTTAATGATATTCATGACCTTTTAATATGTATTATAAACAAAAAATATTGTTTCTTACTTTTAGTTCACAAGGAAGAGCCAAAGAAACCACTTAAAACCACCACAACAAAAGCATCTACACCTAAACCAAAGCCAGGTAAATATATGTACATATATACACAGTATATTTTCAAAAGGATAAGTTCAGGAACATAAGAAATCTCTCTGTGAAATATGTCTGTATTAATGTAAATATGTTGGCTGGGCTGCTGAAGTAAAATGAGAATAATTAAAGGAACTGCTGAACACATAGCTGAATCTTGCATGTATTGGCATTTTCTGAAGGTTAGTTATTTTCACCCAAAAAGCATATAATTTGATAAAAAGTGTGCTTGTACTAGTATTCAAAGTGGATGATTCACATTCATCTTAATTTTTATTATATTTATGTTAGTTCATAGCATAAGTATTTACTGACTATAAAAAATATATAGAGTAGTAGGAATTCTCCCTGATAGTTTGTAATATTTTACATTTTAGCCTTCCTTTAGTAAATAACATAACACAAAAAAAAATCTCAAAATGTTTTCATCATTTCAAAATTCCTACAATATTCTTGACAACTGACAAGCTTTAAGGTGATGTTATATTATAGTATAACTTATGTAATGTAGCTATTGATTACAAATGGTTGCTGGACACTGCCCTGACAAAATTCTATTTGATCGATAATCTTGCGTTACAGTAAGGATCCATTTGTCAAGATGATACTATTCATAAGTCCTTTAAAAGAAAGGCCAATATCAACTTCTATGGGAATTTGAGTGAGAGGAATGTATGTCAAAGAGATGGGAAGTGTTAAGAAGTATCAAAGGCGTAGGAACCGAAAATAATCCGGGGGATGAAGTATATACATATATAGAGAGAGATCTATAGAGAAGGTGCCTATAATCTGGGAGTATAAAATCTGGGGGGCTTTGTCCCACCCATCCCCCCAGTTCCTACGCCCTTGAGAAGTATGCCTGTCAGTGGGTATCCGATACCTGGGTATCAGCTTGTTGAATATAACCCAATTATTACAGTTATCCACATGTCCTAAGATTTAATGGTTTAAAACGTATGTTATATACATAGTATTAGTTATTAGATGACATAACAGAATATTGACTTTTGAGGTGTCTGAAACCCTAAATATAGTTTTATGTTAATAACAGTTATAAATGTAAAATGTACTACTAATGTAATATTTTACATTTAATACATTTCACTTCACATTTCTCTTTGATAGAATCAATGGGTACTTAAGCAGGCTTTTACTAAAAGTTTATTTTAATAGATGCTATTACTTAGAAAATGAGGCACCCTAATTTGTAATGCAAAGGTTGCTATCACTCTTTTGCCTTCAGAAAGGTTGATCATTTGTGAAAAACAAAAAATTAAGAGATAACTTCCTTCAATAATTGACTAATCCAGACGTAATATTTGGAAAGTTGCAGGAATCCACAGTAAGCCATTTTTAAATAATAAAACAATTAATGAAACAGAATGCCAATGTATCTATATGCTGAAAATATTTTTTGTTTGGTAAGATATTCAATGACATGGAGGGTTTTACTAAGCATTTTCTCATGTGAGATGTGATCAGAAGGAATGAGATTTCCCCCATAGGAAAAAGTGCTTTTCCCCACTGAATCTTTCCAAAGTTTATTTACTACCCTATTACCCTACAAATAAAACTTGTGTGGAACACACTTACCTTCAGCTGTCTGTTTGGTTTAGCATACAATAATTTGTACCAGATAGAAGGGGAATCAAAAACATAAAGATGGTGAGGAAACAAGCTATTTGCAGTGTTCGCTCACAAAAGTATTTTTTTTTTTTTAAATCATAATAAATTTAGTAGTTTTTAATACTTATTTTATTAGTTAAAAAAGCTGTTTAACCCTTTCGAAGCTCAACCACAAATATAATTTACATACATTTCCACACCGTTTATTTTCAATAGTGCTGTTTGTTCCGTCACAGTACACTATAACTACAGCAGCACGCGAACTGCGCTGTTTCAGAAATACCGCCACCCTTGGCCCAAAAGCCAATGACCATCAAAATCAGATAAATCTCACGTTTTACCCATGACATTGATGGTTGATATGTTTGCAGAATGCCTGCATGTCACCTTATATACCCACCAAGCCAGCTCACGACACACGTCGTATTTCATTGGTTACTCGCTGCTGACATCAAATATAGGCCATAATAATGTCACAATGATGTGCATTAAAATTAGTAGCACTTTATTTATTACATTTTATAATGAAATGTTTTTATTGTTCACAATTTAGTTTCACTTCCCCTTTATGACACCATCATTTAGAATGCTAACCAAATGTTTTCCTTAAAAAACAATAAAAAACAGACAACATAATTTATACTTTGTTGATACATTTGGCAGCATATATATAATCAAACATTTCAGAGGTATTCTGCTGGATAATTACATGAGTCACTTGTTTTCTTTCTTTTTTTTTTTTAGACCATGTTGTTTCTTATGTGACCTTGTGGTTGCTGATACCTGCTAATATCACAAGTTGCAACCCACATTGCAAACAAAGTTTTTTGTTTTTTTTAAGTTGATTTTTTTAACAAAGTGATTAGCATATACAACCAACAACTAAAAATAGAAGGTAAAATGTTATTTTTTATATCTGCTTGGATCATGGGCAAATTTAGATTTTATGCTTCACTTGGATATTCAAATTTGTGTAAATAATAGGTTTTAATGCACGATATGAGAAAAGAAAAAAAAAGAAACAGCAACATATTTTTTATAAGTATACACAAATTCCATTTCATAGGGTCACTTAGGTACTTCAGGCATTGTGCTTCCGTTCACATGCCTTAGCAAACTAGATCAATATTAGAGGATACTGAAAATAAGACAACATATAATATATTTAATCAATCTAAATGATTTTATATATTTCTACCATATTATGACAGCCATATCTCGATAACCTCGTTGCCCCAGGTTACTATGATACCCCACTTGTGTATTTCCATGAAAGAAAGCAGGATCATCTACCAGTATACAGAGAAGTAAAAAAACAGCAGAGCTGCTTATCTCCCCCTTCCTGTGCCTATCAGAGGATGTGGCCAGATGTGCCTGGTAACTGGGCTAAATAAATAGCCTGAGTAGTCAGATTCATCTTTACATTGAGCATGCTCAGTAAACGCAACAGGGCTATGATGGCTTGTGCACTGTCACTGAGCGGGGCCTATGGGACAACTGCAGGAGGTTACAATACAACTGAGCTCTTTTTAAATGGAATTCACTGATAAACTGCTAACAATTAGAGAGAATCATTCACTCTTATTGCAAGATAAAGAAATTAAAATTCTAGCACTGGCTTTTACTTTTTGCAAATAATACATACAACACATATATACTTATAATTCTAAATTCTATTTTTTTTTTGTAGTTCTGCAACATTTGGAAGTGTATTTGTGTCCCTTTACTCTCCAACAAAGAATAATGGAAATATGTAATGAATAGCACATTTTTTTAGGTTTTATTTACACATTTAGATTGGTGAACGAAAATAACTACCTCGGAAGGTACTACTGCACAAGTTGATCTTCAGATGTAGTCATTTCAGGTGCTGTTGTTTTTTTTCTTCTAACTCTTTTCTGCTTTTGTATTATCTTAAAGTGTGTTGCAACATTTTAGTTTGGACATTTTGGTCATAACTTTTTTGATAAACATTTTGAGCTCTTTTTGTTGGGTTAGCTATTTGATATCTTTTCAATGGAATTTTGAATTACGGAAGTAGGCGTGTTTTGTTATCTCACATAGGGCCCTATTCTATTGACCAATTCTTAAATTTATACACATTTAAACTCACTCTTAATATTGCCACATATTCTATTAAGCTACTCGCAATTGTATTACGAGTTACCCGCCCACAATCACTACGTGCCAGCCAAAGACATAAAACCGTCCCTAGAAAACCATTGGTTTTAGCACAGCTCGAATATTATGAGCTCTAAATAATTAAAGTTACACAAAATCGATATTCTAATAGACCCGTAGCTCTAGCTTACAAATAAAGTCTGACTCGCAACAGAAAAAAGTATTACTTTACTGTCAAAACTATTATGAGTACTAAATAGGACTCGCAAGGGCTTTTTCAAACACTTAATTCTAAAAAATGAACTAAACACAAAATACTGTACTTTAAAAGCAAACGAAGGCCAGGAAAAATATTATAATTAATTGCTTACACAGAATTAAAACAGTACAAAATTAAAACTGAAAGCTTAATGAGATTGTGTTGGATGTAAAATTGTTACTTCTGGTACCTTTTTAAACCAAAGTAAAATAATTGACTACTTATAGTGCTATGTGCGTCCAATACTTTGTTTGGTAACTAAAAAAGTTTATCTCTCCTGTTAGTCATTTTTTTTAGTTAGAACCCCTCCCTTGCACTGTTGAATCACACCTCTCCATAATTGCCATGATATAAGAAAATTGTTAAGATCTGAATGTACAGCAATATTCTAACTCAGTGGTTCCCAAACCTTTCCTGAGTGCTTCCCAGACTGGTCGGGATTTCAATGTAACACCGAGTGAACCCTGGTGAGGAAATTAGAGGCCCCATTGCCTGTTGATTACTAATTGTCTCACCTGGGTTCACGCAGTGTTACATTGAAATCCCAACAAGTCATGGGAGCGTTGAGGAGAGGTTTGGGAACCACTGATCTAACTATTTAAAAAGAGCAAAAGATACCATAAGTAACATGTTAATAATATTTTTCTCTCTCCCCATTGATATGTAAAGAGACACTGTATATAGAGGCTGGCTTGTGAACAAGATGAATTAATAATTATATATCAGTAAGGTTATGACAAACATGACAGAGAGAAAGTAAGTGTTTACTTAGCACTCCCTGTGAAAAGATGATGTTGCACTGGATGATATCCACCATGGCCACATTTCAGAGTTCATTTTTTTTTTTTGCTTATTCTCTCAACAGCTGGAATAATTTTGGCTCTTGTGTTAGGTACTTTCTTCTGTTCTCTGGCCCCATTTTCATTTTAATAATAGCTCATGCAAACCCAGTTCCTAAATCAAAAACATAATTCCACTGCATTAAATAGTGATAATAATATTAATCAGATGTGCCTAAATCATCGCCCTTGAGCAGCCTCATTGTTAAAGAAAATGTGTCTTGTATGAGTTAAAAACTGTAGATTTTATGAAGAAATTGGGAGTTCTTCATGTTCAAGAGATTATATCCATTTATTTTAACTTTAAATTGTCAGTTTTACATATATATATCTGCAAGAAAAAACATAAAGATTACAGCCAATTGTTTGGCTTCCAAAGTGAATTTTTATGATAACTTGGATTTAAATCATAACTTCTTATAAAGGAAATTTGAAAATTATTTTGATACGAAGTGGAACAAACCCTTGTCTGTCAGCCATGGAATACATACGCATCTGTGCCCCTTTTCAAAGCCTTAATTGATAACTAGATTGTGAAGTACTGTATACAATTGTGATCATATACACAGCCTGAAATGAACATATTGTAAAGTACTCCACTTCTGCGCAAATATTGTAGCCAACTAATCATATTTTTACCGTGCCCTATTGCAGATGAGATCATGGATATCATTCAAGAGTGGTATTAGTCCCTTATCAAGCCCTTTCTTTTTATACAACCTTGAATATCCGGACAAACAAGCATGGCGTGATTTATAATAGTCCTGTACAGTTCAGCACAATTCCAACGAGTTAATTCACAATAATTGCAATAATAATGTTTATGTTCTTACAAAAGGTAATTTTAAAATAAAAATGTTAATCTTGCACCACATACTCTTGCAGCTCTAAAATATCCTAAAAACCCAAACAATAAACCCACATCTCCCCTCCGCACTTTCTATAGTCAAACCCCTCTTCATAATTCCCCTCACTATATGAGGGGTCTGCTTTCTTACTGTGACCTCCCCACTCCATTACTATGCTATTAACCCTCTCCCTGGTCCCCAGATACACCAGAGCTTAGGGTTATCTTGTTAGGTCACATCAGATTTTATTGCTTTACTTTGATCACACATGAGAGACTAGGTGGTAGAGTAACATCTAGGACATTTGTGCAGCCCAGGGTCAAGATACAGTCAGGATTGCACCCAGCCAAGCACCATGTCTGACCACAATTAGGGCCTAGCAGGTCTCTACATCATTCTGACTGCTAATAACGTCCACTAGAACAGGTAATGCCCTGATAACATAACTAAGAGCCTGTGAGTCACATATTACTGTGTTCATTACATCCACCACATTGCCACCGTGCCACAGCACATACTGTACATTTTAACCAAGAAACCATGTCATTAACTGTATGCACATATTAATTCTTTAAACATGACACATAAATGAAAGACAAATTGTCATAGTCCTTAAAACACATCTCATGTCCATTCTGTTAGCTTTTGAAATTAGCAACCCAGTGTGTTAGCGTCCCAAATAACAGGGTTGCTTGAGGGGTTCAGAAGAGTCCCAAAATCAGTCAGGACACACAGTATTTCTTATCAATAAGATGCACAGCCTGTTTTAATTGAAGCTTTGTATATTTTAAACATAATTCTTTCTGGCACAGATACTGTTCAGAATATATATTTTCCATAAACCATTTACAATTTTTAAAAGGCTTTCTAATACAGTAATAGTTGAAAAGGAATTGTTCTAAAAGTGAAATTCACTATAACAAAAAGTATTGCTGGGAATATTAGGCCGACAAGACACATATTGGATGCTATGCCCTGAAGCCAAACAAATATATTTTTTTCCTCACATTTTAAAATTGTGACTAGAATTAAGAAAACAGATGAATTCAAGAATCACTGAATTCCCACATTGACAGTATGCCCTTTTAAAGTACTAGAATAAATAGTGGGTTTTTATTGAATACCTATTTGATGCATTGTAGTGGTGCTTCCTCTAGTTGTTTCTTTATCTGCTGTGTTTTTCACTATAGGTTCCCTTAAATTAATCTCATGGCGCATGCTTAATGTTGTTTCTCAAATGCATAATATTATATTACATTGTATGAAAAGTAGTACTCGTGTGTGTGTGTCCAAGTCATATCTGGAAGTGTAGCAAGATGTCATACTTTCATACTTCGTTCAAACACATACACATTATTTATAATATATATTTAAATAAGTGTATTAGTTTAAAAATAGTACAAAATAAGATATGAAACATGTTAAAAAAACTTTATTCCTTTATTCTAGAAATCAAACCAATTTAGAAATGTAATATATAGTAAAGATTATTATAATACTAGAAATTTGCCCGTCATAAATGATTGTATACCCTTAAAAATGCTGGTTGGTCTCCCTGTCCCTCCACGATCCCCCTGTCCCTCCTCTGAAGTGGTTTAATCAACAGTAAAAGCTAATGCAGCGCTAATGAGCCCTCTGACTATGACTAGCTACCCCTTATGAATCCCCAGGATTATTCCTCAATACCCCCTACAAGCCCTGGGATTCTCCCTGCCCTTGCACTATGAGCACTGGGCTTCCCCTTTCCCACGCATTAGCCCCCATTACCCAGGATTCCCTCATCTAAAGTATAATCATGAGGTCACTGACAACTGACATTAACCCCTATCCCATAATGGTCTGCACAGACCATTATGGTCCATAATGGTCTGTAACCATGGGTGTCTCCATAGACCCCCATGGTAAGCCTATACTACAGGGTCAGGATCGGAGCACAGTAGTATCTAAATTTCCCCCCTATATTACAGGGGTCCTTAACAGACCCTTGTGGGAACTAAAATTAAAATGAGGTTCCTCAACAGACCCAAATGGTATCACTAACCATAACCATGGGGGTTATCCTGGACCAAGCAGAAATAACAGGAGTTGCATTAGTGTTCTTATGTATTAATTGTAATTCACACCAAAGTGTACTTTAGTCCTGTATGTTCACTCTGTATGTATGTTTTGTTTATTTGCATGCTTATCGCTGCTTATCTTCTAATTGTTGCCATTATATCCCAGTTTTGTGGAATACGTACAATTGAAATACCAGTATAATATTAACCTAGTGCTAATGTTGTTATGCAATAAACATAAATTTGTTTTTCTAATCTATAGTAAGGGAAAAAAACATGTAACATGTTTCTAAAGTCAAATTCCTACTCGGTCACCATTCATTCATTCTTGTTTGCAGAGTGATTCATGCTTTTTCAGCTATCATTCATTAAAATGCATGTTTTAGTTTTTTATTGGCATTAGTCATATACTAGTAGGGGCTGCAATAAATTGCTCATAGTTGATTAACATATTTCAACTGTACAAAAACCTACTCATTGCAATTAATGGAACAATAGCTGCTTATGTACTTTGTCAAGTGTTCTATTCACCTATTGTTTTACAAACAGGCAGCTCCACATTGGGTGTAAAGGGCACCAGAGTACACACATTGTATCCATAGTCAAAGCAATTAGCACTAACCTCTAGCCTATTAGTAATTTATACATTATGCAAATACTATTTTATCTTTTCTACTTGTAATTATGGAGTAATGCATATAACCTCCATCCTCTCATTCTTGAAAGTTTGTTTAAATTCCTTTATTTATACAAAAAAAAATATATTTTGGAACTAGATTTACTATGGCACGCTGCATTGATGATTATGACAGAAAACTTAAAAATATAACCTAAGATTCTCTTATAATAATAACATCTACAAGAAGGCACAAAGACTTTGCAAATTCTACACTTTATATTGTTCTACTACTAATGACAGATGTTGTTTGCAAATATTAAACCAGCATAGGTTTAGATTCACCGTTATAGCTATATGTTGTCATATTACCAAAATATCTAACTCTCATTGCAGCTTTGAATTTCAAGTGAAACAACACAACTATAAAGCTATAGAACAGTAGCTAACAAACTATGGTCTCATGACCTCGTCTGGTCTATGAGCTTCATTCACGTGGTCCATAGAACAACTGGGAAAATCTAATTTATGGAAATATAAAACTGCAAAAGAAATAGGGCAGAAATGCCTAGATACTATAGTTTACCTTTTAAAAGTGATTGGACTACTCTGCATTGTAGCCTAGAAAAATCACAAATACATGGGTTAATTACAAATAAATAGTGGGTAGAGCAACATTTCATTATGAGTTAAGAAGTTATACTTCAGAGCTTGAAGATTAACCAATTTTATTCACCAGTTGCCATGCCATTTGTAGTCTCTTAGAGACTTAGAGGTAAAGAGTTTTTTTTAATTCATATTATGTATCACATATATAGTTGTGAGCATGCGAGTTGTTGCTAACGCCTTCGGCGCTCCTTGCCAGCAACTGCAACACTCACAAAATTTACGTTGTCACGCAAAGAAAATACAAGACACGTTACAACCTCGCAAAAATCGGCAGCAACACGCGCACATGAAGACATGAAAAATACAACAAATTCACACAACAAATACATAAAAAGCTTACTTACAGGAAGAGGGAGCATCCAGGACCTCAAAAACTAAAGTTACACCTCAATTTAAGTCAAATTAAAATAGTTTAGACACTAAAAAATTCTCTAAGCAAGAGAAAAATGGCTGCAAAAAAAACAAAAACGAGGCTACAGCAGTCTAAAGACGCAAAACACCACCAAACACCTACGTATTTGCCGAAAAACACCTACAAGATTAAAAAACAAGGACGCAACCCGCGCGACCACAATAAAATTACAAACACAATAAATACAAACAACAAACACATAAAAAGCTTACTCACAGCAAGGCAGGGCACCGAGGACCTCTGCAAGTGAAGTTACACCTCCATTTAAGCAAAATTTCGGAGTTTAGAGACCCGAAAATCACCTAAGCAAGAGAAAAAAACGTCCGCCAAACAAAACGAAAACGAGGCTAAAGGTCCCTAAACACGCAAAACACTACCATAAACACTCAAAACACCACCAAACAGCTACGGATATTCCGAAAAAGTCGCACGACATAGAAAACGAACGATGCTACATCAGCCACATTATATACACCAAACACCATTAGCTCACTTACAATTTCATTGCCGTCATTTTTTGACGGCCAATTCACTAGTAGTTATATAAAATACACAGCATTGTTCAAACTTATAGGTATACTCTGCACCACCATAATGATTGGGATGGTGTGATACATTGTTCACAAATCCAAAGTAGATAAAATGAACTGGAAGCTCAGTATCTAAAATAAATGTTATGGTAATTGGAAAATTCATATTAAGTGTACTAGACAATAAGCAGCTTGTTTTATATAGATCTATAGTATTTTGTGTTTGAGAAATGTCAGCATCAAAATAACCACATACAATCATGTGGTAGAATATTCATAACCTAGCAAAGAGAGAGAGAGGTTAAATCCATTCTGTATGATCTGATTTATGTTTCCCTATACATTTGTGGTTATATATTTTAAATCATTTTGCATTTTTCTGTAACCACAATTTCTTTAATAATTTCTCCACATGTGATAAGTTTCCATGTTCTACTGTAGGTATTTCTGTGTTTTCTTTTTTAATTCCTTCTGAATATTTGCTGCTCTTACACCAGTATAAATTTAGATTGACTGCTAGTGCTACAGTGCATTGCAAAAGTATTCATCCCCTTGTCATTTTTCGTGTTTTGTTGCCTCACATCCTGGAATTAACATGGATTGTTTAAAGATTTGCGTCATTTAATTTGCAGAACATGCCCACAACTTTGAAGATGTTTTTATTTTTGTGAAGCAAACAACAAATAGGACAAACTAACAGAAAAAGTCAATGCGCATAACTATTCACCCCCCTAAAGTCAATACTTTGTAGAGCCACCTTTTGCAGCAATCACAGCTCCAAGTCGCTTTGGATAAGTCTATATGAGCTTGCCACATCTTACCACTGGGGTTTTTGCCCATTCATCCTTGCAACAATGCTCCAGCTCCTTCAAGTTGGATGGTTTGCGCTTGTGAACAGCAATCTTTAAGTCTGACCACAGATTTTCTATTGGATTGAGGTCTGGCCTTTGACTCTGTCATTCCAACACATTCACATGTGTCCCCTTAAACCACTCAATTGTTGCTTTAGCAGTGTGTTTGGGGTCATTGTCCTGCTGGAAGGTGAACCTCCGTCCTAGCCTCAAATCACGCACAGAGTGGTACAGGTTTTGCTCAAGAATATCCCTGTATTTAGCACCATCCATCTTTCCCTCAACTCTGACCAGTTTCCCAGTCCCGGCTGCTAAAAAACATCCCCACAGCATGATGCTGCCACCACCATGTTTCACTGTGGGGATGGTGTTCTTTGGGTGATGTGATGTGTTGGGTTTGCGCCAGACATAGCGTTTTCTTTGATGGCCGAAAAGTTCAATTTTAGTCTCATCAGACCAGAGCACCTTCCTCCATACATTTTGGGAGTCTCCCACATGCCTTTTCGCAAACTAAAAACGTGCCATTTTGTTTTTTGCTGAAAGTAATTGCTTTCTTCTCGCCACTCTGCCATAAAGCTCAAGTCTATGGAGCATACGTATTGTCGTCATATGTACAAATACTCCAGTCTCTGCTGTGGAACTCTGCAGCTCCTCCAGGGTTACCTTAGGTCTCTGTGCTGCCTCTATGATTAATGCCCTCCTTGCCCGGTCCATGAGTTTTGCTGGGTGGCCGTCTTTTGGCAGGTTTGCTGTTGTGCCATGTTCTTTCCATTTGTTTATGATACATTTGATGGTGCTCCTGGGGATCTTCAAAGATTTGGCTATTTTTTTATATATCTAAAAACCCATGGTGCCTAACACCTTTTAGTAATCAAGTAGCTTTAATATTATTGGATATTCCACAGAAACAACGATGATACTAAAATTGTATATATATATATATGTATATATATATATATATATATATATATATATATATATATATATAAATATATATATATATATATATATATATATATATATATATATATACCGTATATACTCGAGTATAAGCCGACCCGAGTATAAGCAGACGCACCTATTTTACCACAAAATACTGGGTAAAATGAGTGACTCGAGTATAAGCCGAGGGTGGGAAATGTGCTGGCCCCTGTGTCCCTCTTGTGCCCTCTGTGTCCCCCTCTTGTGTCCCACTCTCTCTCCCGTGTCTCTTCTCCCCTCTCCCTTCCCCGTGTCTCTTCCCCCCCTCTCCCTTCCCTGTGTCTCTTTTCCTCCCCTTCTCATTCTCAACCTCCCTCCTCAACCCCACTCCTCATCCTCAACCTCCCTCCTCATCATCCCTCCTCATCCTCAACCTCCCTCCTCAACCTCAACCTCCCTCCTCACCCTCAGCCCCCCTATTCATCCTCAACCTCCTCCTCATCCTCATCCTCCCTCCTCATCCTCATCCTCCCTCCTCATCCTCAACCTCCCTCTTCAACCTCCCTCCTCATCCTCCCTCCTCAACCTCAACCTCCCTCCTCACCCTCAGCCCCCCTATTCATCCTCAACCTCCTCCTCATCCTCATCCTCCCTCCTCATCCTCATCCTCCCTCCTCATCCTCAACCTCCCTCTTCAACCTCCCTCCTCATCCTCAACCTCAACCTCCATCCTCAACCCCCCTCCTCAACCTCCCTCCTCAACCCCCATCCTCAACTTCCTCCTCAACCTCCCTCCTCAACCTCAACCCCCCCATCCTCAACCTCCCTCCTCAACCCCCCTTCTCAACCTAAACCCCCCATCCTCAACCTCCCTCCTCATCCTCCCTCCTCAACCTCCCTCCTCATCCTCCCTCCTCAACCTCCCTCCTCAACCCCCCCTCCTCAACCCCCTCCTTAACCTCAACCCCCTCCTCAACCTCAACCCCCCTCCTCATCCTCAACCCCCTCCTCAACCTCCCTCCTCAACCTCCCTCCTCACCCTCAGCCCCCCTATTCATCCTCAACCTCCTCCTCATCCTCATCCTCCCTCCTCATCCTCATCCTCCTTCCTCATCCTCAACCTCCCTCTTCAACCTCCCTCCTCATCCTCAACCTCAACCTCCCTCCTTAACCCCCCCTCCTCAACCTCAACCCCCCTCCTCAACCTCCCTCCTCAACCCCCCATACTCAACTTCCTCCTCAACCTCCCTCCTCAACCTCAACCCCCCCATCCTCAACCTCCCTCCTCAACCTCAACCCCCCATCCTCAACCTCCCTCCTCATCCTCCCTCCTCAACCTCCCTCCTCATCCTCCCTCCTCAAACTCCCTCCTCAACCTCAACCACCCCTCCTCAACCCCCTCCTTAACCCCCCTCCTCAACCTCAACCCCCCCATCCTCAACCCCCTCCTCAACCTCCCTCCTCAACCCCCCCTCCTCATTCTAAACCCCCCTCATTCTACCCCTCTAAATCCCCCCCCCCTCTTCCTTTCCCCTCACTTACCTGCATCTGAAGCTCCTGCTCCGGCTTCCGCTCCTTCCAGCATCTGGCACACATGTGACGTCACGGCATTAGCATATACCGTGTGCCGGGTATTTAGAGGGGTAGAATGAGGGGGCGGGGTTAGAATGAGGAGGGGGGGTTGAGAATGAGGAGGGGGGTTGAGGATGAGGAGGGGGGAGGGAAAGAGACACAGGGAGTTTGAGAGACACGGGGGGGTTAGAGAGACACAGGGGGGTAGAGAGACACAGGGGGGGGAGTAGCGAGACACAGGGGGTTAGAGAGACACGGTTGGGGAGAGAGAAAAACTCGGCTTATACTCGAGTATATACAGTATATATTATTATTATCGTTTATTTGTAACGCGCCAACATATTCCGTAGCGCTATACATAAGTTAAGTTACAGGCAATGACAAGTTATATAAATACAGGAGTAATTAGTGTCTACTTGTGTCAAAAAAGGGGGAGAAAAGAGTATATAATATTAATTAATACACCCCAAGATTATCCAATGTAGCGATTATTCACTATAAATAACTTAACTCCCTTTTAATACATCACTATACCATTCCTCATATTCAGCATTAAACCTGCTTAATCACAGGAACGCTTCCCAGATACTTTATACACTCTCTTAAAAAAATTATACTATATACAAAATATACACTCTTGGGCAATGCTACATAAGGAACATATTGAAAGCAAATATAAATGTAATAACCCCCAAGCAGGTTTGTATGGTGCTCTGCACCAAATTACCACCAATTACCACCAACACTCTCATATATGCATAATACTTGCAGTTCATTGGTTGGTTGCATTAATCATGTAGGGGTTACAAACGCATGTTCCATTCAATCTCTCCTCAGTGCTTCCTCATTGCCCTTCAGTGTCTCGTGGCCCCCGACGGATCCGTTTCACCCTTCCTAGGGCTTATTCGTGGGGTACTGTCCTCTGTTGTATCTCCGGCTATAAAAAGCACTTTACTTCCTGATTTGCGTCAAAATGACGAGCACAGCATCATGACGTCACTACGCTTGTTCATGCGTTCCACAGTGGAACGCATAATGCAGTTCACTGTTTTTTGAGTCCATATGATTGGCATTTGCCTGCGGGATGACGTCATGTGCTTGTGTATCACCATTGGAAACTACTATTTTCTGTAATCCAATCACATCAAATCAGGAAGTGTTTTGTTAAAAAAATATGACATGTAGAAGTAATTCTCTTTACTAACAAGCATTTGCAGCATGAATACCAATTAATTGCTTAGCATCTATATGCAGGCACAGGGACAAATTTGAAGAAAATATATTTATTACTTGATGTGGTCTATACCAGAAAAATGTAATGAAGTTACTCAAGACCAGATTGCCTAATACCATAATTATAAAATAAGAAACTATGACCCTCAGTCCATACCATTATCTAAACAAAATTAGTGTTTATTTTTCAATCATACCCCCTATTTGTATTAATAAATTAAAATAATTGGAATGTGACCAAGTATAAAGTTCCTACTCATTAAATTTGTCCATTCAGAGGAACTGTATCATTATATCTTTTTTAATAGATACTGAGGTATGACCCCCTTTTATTATAGTTGGTAGAAAGGTCCCGAAATGGAGATGTAAACTCTTATTCACTCCAACTCAGGGTAGAAACTACACTTGAGTTATCAAGGACCAGATATTGCATAAAAAATGGACTTTGAAGATTCCCCTCAATTTTATTATTCCAATCTTTAATAGTAATAGTTTGACTATTGAGCATCCCATCCTTGGTGCCCGGGTGTCTGGTATTTCTCCATTGGGGGATTGTCCTTTCTATGATCTTTAATGTTAGGACAATTCAATTTCTATTCTATAAGATCCTGAATCTATCACTGACAATGTGTTTTATTTCAGAAGAAGGGGGCATAAGAAAAACCCTCATTTAACCCCTCAGGGTAACGCGTATTTAGCCGAAAGATCCATTTACTTTCTCTGTATAATAATAGTTTATTGAGGTCTCCACCTCTTGGACCTACTGACCACTTGAAATCTCATAGATTCTTTTTTATTACCATGATAGAGCTTTATATGACAGGATACTGGTGTATCTAGATCATTCACCACTGAGTATGTATGCTCCATGATTCTCCTTCACAGCTGGCGGATAGTTCATAACATACACAACATGTGTCGATGAACAGTTTACAAATCTCCTTAATGCAAAAGTCCTCGATGTTCCTGGGTGTACAAATTCCTTACTGGCTGTATATATTTACAAGCCTTACAGCATCCACAACAAAATAGTCCATTTGTTGGTCTTAACCACGTCCCAGGGTCAGAAGGGGACTGGAAGAAACTCTTCACCAACATGTCTTTTATATTCGTGTTTCTACGGTATGTTATGGAGGGCTCAAAAGGTAAATATTTCTTCAACGTAGAGTCACTTGACCCGATTCGTGTTTCCATGGTTTTTAAACCGCAGCCTCAAGTTATCTGCTTGTTTATTAAATACCAGCGAGCTATTGCAGTTTCTCTTTAGGTGTAAATATACCGGATTTTAATGCAGATGGGTGCTGGCTCGACCAGTGCAATAAAGAATTTGTAGCTGTGCTCTTTCTGTGTGTTATCGTATGGATTTCACCCTCATCTGTTTTTTTTAATAATAAATCAAGGAACTCCATCTTTTGTCCACTGATGTTATACGTGAATTTCAGTCCCATGTTGTTGTTGTTTATACTACGCAGGAAGTCTTCTAATTCCTGTTGTGTGCCTGCCCATACTACAAGAATCTCATCAATAAACCTTCGCCAGAGCAGGATTTTCTCTGAAAAGGTTTCCATATATTCAGAGAAGACACATTTTTGCTCCCAATAACCCAGCTACAAATTTGCGTAGTTGGGTGCACACGACGTACCCATGGCTGTACCACGTATCTGATGGTACCATCTTTTGTCAAAGAGGAAAAAATTGCTCATCAAGATACATTTTAATAGTGTAATGATAAAGCCATTAAAGGAAGACAGATGATTACCCTTCATACTCAAGTAGTACTCAACGGCCCTCAGACCGGAATCATGTGGAATACTTGAGTATAGTTGTTCTGCGTCAATAGATGCTAATAAAGCATCTGGAGGCACGTGGAGGTCATCCAATTGGCTCAAGACATCCAATGTATCCTTTAAATAGTACGGCAGTATTGCTACCATATCCTTAAGATAGTCGTCAACGTACACACTTATTTTCTCAGTCAAAATATTACAACCAGATACAATTGGACGCCCCAACACATGTAAGGTTTCCTTCTGTATCTTTGGGAGTGCATAGAATGTTGCCACAGCTGGACTATTTCCCCTCTGTGTCCCCCTCTTGTGTCCCCCTCTCTCTCCCGTGTCTCTCTCTCTTCTCCCCTCTCCCTTCCCTGTGTCTCTTCCCCCCCCCCCTCTCCCTTCCCTGTGTCTCTTTTCCTGGACTATTTGGCCATAGATAGTCATGAGTATTTGCATCTATCAAGTTATTATCCTTAGCCTCAAGCAAAATTTGTTTTAATTCTTTACTAATGGAACTCAATGGATTTTTTTCCAATACCTTATAGGTGGACTTATCATTAAGCAATTTATAGCACATCCATAGATAATCTGATTCATCCATCAGGACGGTGTTTCCATCTTTAGCTGCCGGCTTAATAATTACATGACTTTCTTTGAGCTCCTTTAGTGCCTTCATTTCCAATGCACTCAGATTCTTCTTTCGATGCAAGAACTGTTGCGATGTTTCCTCGGATATCTTTTTTAAATCTTTTTCTACCAAATCCACATAGACCTGTACATTAGCAAAGTCTTTAAAGTTAGAGGTAAATTGACTTTTACATTTTCTGTCCATTTTATGCAAGTCCTCATTTCCATCAGAAGCCTGTTCTTACAATAAGGCAAACAAGTCCTTCAATGTTCCCCCGTCCATCAAGACTTAAATTGTTTAATTGTCTGGTTTCTTTAATATCAAATAACTTTTTCAAAGCCAATTTTCTTGCAAATAAGTTTATATCTTTGATGTCATCAAATAAGTTAGAATAACTGGTTGGGACATACGATAAGCCCTTAGATAGTACTAATCTGTGCTCTTGATTTAACCTAAAGTTCGATAAGTTCACTACCGTTACCTCTCTTTACAAATTGGTGTCCATTTGTAATTTTTTTTTTTCTTAACTGTATTAATTACCATTTATTTTGTTGCTTTAGATTTTGAGTGGTATGTTCTTATCAGGTTCATGTTCTTAACAATTGCTAGTGGGTTTGTGACTCCCCTCTTGCTTGCGACCTTGAATTTTTCCTGTATCTGTTTCTTTGGGCTTTCCCTCTCCCTAAAAAATGGTGTTGCTCCAATGTTGTCTGATTATAATTGAGCGAGTTACTGGTCTTAATGCACCATACCGAGGTGCCGAATTACCCAAGGGTTGATTACTTATTACCTGTGATCCTTTCTCCCTATCGAACAGATCTACATCTAAGGAACTTATATCAGTTTCATTCAAGGGATTTCAATGACCTTGCAAATTTAAAAATTGTCGTGAAAACTTTTTTTGTTTACGTTGGATAAGTTCATTCTTAAACCTCTCAATATTATTTCTCAATTTTGTATTCAATTCCACAAAACCTGTATTATCCTTAAAATTGTCAAACTTTTCATGATAATCTGCAACTTTATGTTTAATTTATTACAAATTCACATGTTCAGTTTTATAGATTAAATTAATCAGATCCGATGAGCATTTGTCAATAATCTCAACCCACTTATTTATAAACTCATCAGTATGCTGGTGTGAAGCTGGTGCTAGCTGGATACGTAGGCCTCTAGGGATAATTTTGTTCTTTATTTAATTCTGTAGACTAGAGAGTTCCCACACAGTTCTAATTTACTGTTTCAGAGTTCTGAAGAGCTCTCTAAATGATGTATTGATATTCGTTTCTACGGGATTTGAGCTAGATGGTAAATCAGTTGTAATGAATCTGGCCTCTGCTTGTTTAATTAATTCTGTTAAGTCCCATCTCCCTTCGTTTGATTGTGCCATTAAGAATATTGCTGCTCAGCAGATACAAAATAATTGAACCTGTAATTTCGGCCTATAGTCAAAATAATCTCCTGACAATAAAGATTAGAAGGATAGTAGATATGGACTAAACCAAAATATATATATAAAAAAATAATTCCTTAAAAACCCATGGTGCCTAACACTTTTAGTAATCAAGCAACTTTAATATTATGGGATATTCCACAGAAGCAACGACGATAGTAAAATTGTATATATATACATATATATATATATATATATATACAAGAGTAATTAGTGTCTACTTGTGTCCAAAAAGGGGGAGAATGGATGCGCTATATATTGCTTAATGATAAGTCCACATATAAGGTATTGGAAAAAAATCCATTGAGTTCCCGAGATAATCTTGATTATCAACAATTTAGTAAAGAATTAAAACAAATTTTGCTTGAGGCTAAGGATAATACCTTGATAGACGCAAATACTCATGACTATCTATGGCCAAATAGTCCAGCTGTGGCAACATTCTATGCACTCCCAAAGATACTCAAGGAAACCTTACCTGTGTTGGGCCGTCCAATTGTTTCCGGTTGTAATAGTTTGACTGAGAAAATAAGTGTGTACGTTGACAACTATCTTAAGAATACGGTACCAATGCTGCCGTACTATTTAAAGGATACATTGGATGTCTTGAGACAATTGGATGACCTCCACGTGCCTCCAGATGCTTTTTTAGCATCTATTGACGTAGAACATCTATACTCAAGTATTCCACATGATTCCGGTCTGAGGGCGGTTGAGAACTACTTGAGTATGAAGGGTAATCATCTGTCTTCCTTTAATGGCTTTATCATTACACTATTAAAATTTATCTTGATGAGCAATTTTTTCCTCTTTGACAAAAGATGGTACCATCAGATACGTGGTACAGCTATGGGTACGTCGTGTGCACCCAACTACGCAAATTTGTACCTGGGGTATTGGGAGCAAAATTGTGTCTTCTCTGAATATATTGAAACCTTTTCAGAGAAAATCCTGCTCTAGCAAAGGTTTATTGGTGACATTCTTGTAGTATGGGCAGGCACACAACAGGAATTTGAAGACTTCATGCGAAGTATAAACAACAACATGGGACTGAAATTCACATATAACATCAGCGGACAAAAGATGGAGTTCCCTGATTTATTATTAAAGAAAACAGATGAGGGTGAAATCCATGTGATAACACACAGAAAGAGCACAGCTACAAATTCTTTATTGCACTGGTCGAGCCAGCACCCATTTGCATTAAAATCTGGTATCCCGTTTGGCCAATATTTACGCCTAAAGAGAAACTGCGATAGCTCGCTGGAATTTAAGAAAAAGCAGATAACTTAGAAAACGTGGATACCAGAATCGGGTCCCAAAAGAAGCATATAGGAGAGCATTAGAATCCAATAGGGCTGAACTTCTGTATGGGCAAAAAGAAGAACCAACAGATGAAAATGTGAGATGCATCATGACCTATGGAAGTAATTGGAAGCAAATAAAAGAGGTGATACGAAAACATTCAAACATTCTGTCAAGTAACTCTACGTTGAAGAAATATTTACCTTTGGAGCCCTCCATAACATACCGTAGAAACACGAAATATATAAAAGACATGTTGGTGAAGAGTTTCTTCCAGCCCCCTTCTGACTCTGGAAAGTGGTTAAGACCAACGAATGGACTATTTCGCTGTGGACGCTGTAAGGCGTGTAAAAATATACTACCCCGTAAGGAATTTGTACACCCAGGAACATCAAGGACTTCTGCATTAAGGACATTTGTAAACTGTTCATCAACACATGTTGTGTATGTTATGAAGTGCCCATGTCCGAAATTATATGTGGGTAAAACTATCCTCCAGCTACGAAGCAGAATCATGGAGCATACATACTCAGTGATGAATGATCTAAATACACCAGTATCCCGTCATATAAAGCTCTATTATGGTAATAAAACAGAATCTATGAGATTTCAAGTGATTGACAAGATATCAGCAGGTCCAAGAGGTGGAGACCTCAATAAACTATTATTACAAAGAGAAATTAAAGGGATCTTTCGGCTAAATATGCATTACCCTGAGGGGTTAAATTAGGCTTTTTCCTATGCCTCCTTCTTGTGAAATAAAACAAATTGTCAGTGATAGATTCAGGATCTTATAGAATAGAAATGGAATTATCCTAACATTAAAGATAATGGAAAGGGCAATCCCCCAATGGGGAAATACCAGATGCTCGGGCACCAAGGATGGGATGCTCATGAAGTCAAACTATTACTATTAACGATTGGAATAATAAAATTGAGGGGCATCTTCAAAGTCCATTTTTATGCAATATCTGGTCCGTGATAACTCAAGTGTGGTTTCTACCATGAGTTGGAGTGAATAAGAGTTTACATCTCCATTTCAGGACCTTTCTACCAACTATTATAAAAGGGGGTCATACCTCAGTATCTATTAAAAAAGATATAATGATACAGTTCCTCTGAATGGATAAATTTAATGAGTAGGAACTTTATACTTGGTCACATTCCAATTATTTGTATTTATTATTAAAAAGAGGGGGTATGATTGAAAAATAAATAAACTCTAATTTAATTTAGATAATGGTATGGACTGAGGGTCATATTTACTTATTTTATAATTATGGTATTAGGCAATCTGGTCTTGAGTAACTTCATTACATTTTTCTGGTATAGACCACATCAAGTAATAAATATAGTTTATTCTAACATGTCCCTGTGTCTGCATATAGATGCTAAGCAATTAATTGGTATTCATGCTGCAAATCCTTGTTAGTAAAGAGAATTCCTTCTACATGTCATTTAAAAAAAAAAAACACTTTCTGATTTGATGTGATTGGATTACAGGGAATAGTGTTGTCCAATGGTGATACACAAGCACATGACGTCATCCCGCAGGCGAATGCCATCATATGGACTCAAAAAACAGTGAACTGCATTATGCGTTCCACTGTGGAACGCATGAACAAGTGTAGTGACGTCATGACGATGTGAGCTTCATTTTGACGCAAAACAGGAAGTAAAGGGTTATTTTTAGCCGGAGATACAGCAGAGTACAGTACCTCATGAATAAGCCCTCTGAAGGGCGTAACTGAACCGTCGGGGGGCCACGAGACACTGAAGGGCAATGAGGAGGCACTGATAAGAGATTGAATGGAACATGCGTTTGTAATCCCTACATAATTAATGCAACCAACCAATGAACTGCAAGTATTATGCATATATGAGAGTGTTGGTGGTAATTGGTGGTAATTTCGTGCAGAGCAGTAGCACCATACAAATCTGTTTGGGGGTTATTACATTTATATTTGCTTTCCATATGTTCCTTATGTAGCATTGCCCATGGGTGTATATTTTGTATATAGAATAATTTTTAAGAGAGTTTATAAAGTATCTGGGAAGCGTTCCTGTGATTAAGCAGGTTTAATGCTGAATATGAGGAATGCTGTAGTGATGTATTAAAAGGAAGTTAAGTCATTTATAGTGAATAATCGCTACATCTCAACAACATTGTCCCTTATTTGTTTGGAGAGTTCCTTGGTCTTCATGGCAGTGTTTGGTTAGTGGTGCCTTTTGCTTATGTATTGCAGCCTCTGGGGCCTCTCAAAAAATCAGATCATGTGACACTTAGATTGCATACAGGTGGACATAATTTCACTAAGTATGTGACTTCTGAAGGTAATTGGTTGCACCAGAGCTTTTTATGGGCTTCATACGCAGATGCCAATTTTCTGTTTTCTATTTCTAAAATATAGTTTTATCTATATATTTTTCTCATTTCACTTCACCGACTTAGACTATTGTGTTCTGATCCATCACATAAAATTCAGATTAATAAAACATTAAACTTAAGGCTGTAATGTAACAAAGTAGGTAAAGAGTCAAGGGGGTGAATACTTTTGTATATGTTACCATATTATCAAAATGCCTAACTCTCAGTGCAGGTATGAATTTTAAGTGAAAAAAAATATATCTATAATGCTATATAACAGTAGCTCACAAACCGTGGTCTCATGACCTCAACTGGTCTATGAGCTTCATTCACATGGTCCAGAGATCAACTGGAATTAAAAAAAATTATGAAAACAAACGTATGTAATATAGAAGCTCAAAAATAAATAGTGAAGAAATGCCTAGATACTATAGTGTACCTATTTAAAAAAGTGTGCAAATTATACTACACTGTAGTCAAGCACTTTGCACTTGTTAAACTGCAAGTAAAGAAGATAAGTATTCAGAAAAGGCACTATAGAGTATGAACTCAGTCTTAGTACTATATACTATGGTCTATTTTTTTGTTTTTTAATATTCCCCTAGAAAAAATATTATTGATCAATAAAATTATTTAGAATATTGAGCCATATATAAAATCTGTGTGTTTTTCTTTATTTTACTTCTGATTTTACTTGTTACTACTGATTTTGTTAGATTAAACAAAAATTGCCAATTTGGAAGAAGCATTTTTAGTTTTGAGTTATTCTGCTCTCTGGGACATTTGTTTCATTTTAATTCTTATGTGCCTGCAACTGCCTGCTGTGATCATTATTTATGATCATTATCTATTTATAATACTACAGAGTCCAAAGAATTGTGAATTCCATGACAAGTCTTAATATAATTATTTTACATATGGATGTATTTTGCTTTTTTGCAGCTTCCAAAGTTACAAAGCCATTTCCAACACCTAAAACGTCACAAGATTCTGAAACTGAAGACATCGAACCAGGTAATCAATTTATAATATAATTTATTAAATTAAATCATATTTGTGTCTCACCATTTCATATTTGTTTAATTGAAAAAGTGTGAATTATAGTTAAGTTGGACTTGTTGCTTTAAGCTATTTCTTAAGAATAATTAATTATATAATCAAGTTTGCTTGTTTGTATGTCTTCATTGCATTGTTAACTAAGCAATTTTAAGTATATATTACTTTTTTACTTTGCTACTATAAACAAATAATCTACCATATGTATTAGTGCATTGTATAACAATTCCAGTTCAGTATTTAATATTTTTTCATTCTTCTTTTTTTCTTTGCACTATAAATTTCTGTATCTTTTGAATTTTACATTCTCTCTAGCAGTAACAAGTGAACCTATTGTGGATTCTTTCACACCAGACTCATCAACTGGGACCCTAGAATGGGTCAGAGCAACCATGGGTAACCTTTCCTCTTTATTTTACTCCTTATGAACCCTTTCTAGGAAGCCATCAGTGCACTTTGTCATTGATTCAGATTCACAGGTTACATTCTACAGGAATGCACTCTTATATGTATTATTGTTTTTAGAAATTATCCATGAACCAATGATTTAACCAGTTGTTCGCTCTGCATCTAACAACCCCACTTTTCCATTTCTAGCTTTTTAAACATTACTTTTGGCTTCTTCAGGCTCCAGGCCATCCATCTTTCATTGATTGTGGTAATCCATAAGAGCAAGTATTATGCAAAATGTTTTGATTTCCTTTCAGATAACTGAGACTCTTCGTTTAATTGCTCTGTATCTATTACATACACTAACCAACATCATTCTCAGACTCAATCTGGGTAACTCTGAGCATTTATACTCTTTGTGAGAAGCAGTGGGAGTGGGAGTGAGTGAATAGGCATCCTTGTTTTTTTTTCATTTCCAGTTAGAGAACACATTGATCTGCTAGAAGATTCTACCCTTCAGTCTGGTTTCTTATATTGAATACTGTGTAAACCAGCTTGTATCAATTGTAACTTTATTATTCTGCATGTGTGGTTATTTATCAAGAAATAGTATTGTTGATTTCATTGAGCGATTCTAAAGTATTTTCCATCCCTTTCAAAACTAGCAACAAAATAAGTTATTTTAAAGCCTGGGGCTAAAACTGCTTTCCTTACCATATCAGTCTTAATTCAGTAATGAATTTCCATTGCAATTATTTTTACCATGCCAAGGCAGTTTTAGGAAAATGCAGGGTAATGTATCCGATTGTTTTCTTACTCTTTTTTTGAAATTGTTCAGTTACTTGTAATTTTGGCAACTGAAGCTTAAATGGCACCAAATAATTGATACAATTGTGTCAATTTGCACACTGTATGCCATACAAATGTAGTGGATTTTGCATGAAAATTGTTTAACTGTCAGTTTCCCAACATCAGCACATAAAATTGCCAAAGACGTCCATGCAAGACAAATATTATAACATACCAATGTGGCCTCAATCAAATCAAACTAAAATTATATTCTCCATTCAGTAACTCTTTTGTTTCAAACTGAAAACAACATTACTTATAGAAAGACATGTCACGGTCAATTATATTTTAGAGACTCCATTCCCTATTTCTTTCATTTCCATTGGCAGTAAATAAAGTAAAACACACATGCCCTATTGTTTCATTTTATTCATTCAGATATCTTTCCATTGATTTAGATAACTAGAGACATAAATCAAACTTACTGTTTTAATGTGTTTAGTATATTTAATATAGCATTAGGATATGTAATCTATATCCCAGTCTTCAACTAATGTAATTGTGTGGTGTATGCCAGATTATAGTAAGGAATTTACATTAATAAGTAAACCTGCTAATGCATATTCCATTTCCTTATACAGAACAAATGCATTTTCGGCACTTGATAATGGTTTCCATTTGTTTTGTCCAAAATATATTGTCTAATGTATGATATTATTTCCTAGTCACTTGTCAACGAACTTTAAGCAAATTTTACTCAATATTTTTTCATACAAAAACTGTTTACAAAAAGCTTTTTTAAATGCATGAGAAAACCAGTTCTATTCCATGTGCCTTTAACTTGCCTACATACTGGCCTATGACCAGTAGTTGTTCTTACATTTATTTTATTAACCATGTATTACTATTTAAGAGAAAAGTATATATACTATTACTTGCTTGTGTCTAAGTACCAGTAAGTGATGAAATGCATCTGGACTTTTTTCCTAAGGTGCCTGGATATACAGATGTACTTTTTACTTGTTATTTTGTTAATTATATCATTTTATTCTGTGCTCAGCTGACACCTGGATTGAAATGATCCATCAGTAAAAAATAGCTAATATAACATAATCATATAGTGTCCAAAGCTTCAATGAATTGTGAATAACAGTATACAATGCATGGAACCTATTTGCTTCTTACCTTACTTTGCACGCCTTTATGCAAAATCTGAAGTGTATAGTAAAGCATTTCAATATCATCATTGGTTTGTTGTGTATGATGAGAAAAGCAAATCGTGCTTTATAACTAAGGGCCACACTGTATTATTTTTTTTTGGCAAATAAAAGCGACATGAACTATTAATCTGTTTTATTAACTTGATGTCGTTTTGCACCCTGTTAACGAGCTGAAAGCTAAATGTTGTGAACAAAGTGCAGGACACTGCATTCTAATCTAGTTTTGCTAAGTATTAGTATATTGGAGTAGGGGAGTAGGGCGCTTAACAATGTGTTGGAAATGGGGACGACAAAGAGAAGTAGGGAGATGGGAAGTAGGGAAAAAGAAGCACAGCTTTACTGCAGGATTGTAAGATCTTAGGATGACATACTGCTCCTATAAAATTGTTGCAAACTGTTGTCTAGACAAACACAATGCACAAGCTTCTGTTTGGAGACTATATACATTTCTTTGAAGGGGTGCTCTGGCACCCAGGCTTTAGGCTGGACAAACATGATCTACAACAGCAAGTACCCCTCTGACTGCATAAATAAATCACCATGATCTAACTGTAGCTTGTTGCCGATACTTAAATGGTGCTGAGAGAATTTATGTATCAAAGTTTGCTGCCTCCAGGTAATGTGTGCCATTTATCAAGGCCAACTAATCTTCAATTATTTGTAACTGGGATTGTGCTCCACTTATTTAATAATATTTAACATGAAACCATTATGATCTCAACAAGTTCCATTACTATAAAAATATAAATAGTCATGCATTCCACATATGACAATAATAATATATAATGTGCTAACTCAATTAAATATATTAATACTCATATAAACCTACTTAATCAATGTGATATATATTGCCACCAATGCTTAATAAATCTATAACAATACAATAAATATTCCTACGAGTATTCAACAAAATCATTGTAAACAGGAATTATGGAAAGTACAATATTCAAAATAAAAAATACAATAGATGAGATAAGTGTGTGAACATTGGGTTATAAGTCAGTTGATTGCATTCTCAAAAATGTTAAAACACCAAAGAAATGTCACTGTAAGTGACTGAACAAGCCTTACTAAAGTGATAAATCTTCTGAACTGAGATATTTCCTTAATCCATAAAACTTGCAAAACAGCTAAAATAGGACAAATCTTAGTGCAGATGGTTTATATTTTATTTAAAAAAACTCACAAAGCAAGGTGTACAATCAAGTTTTGGGTGTTTCTTGGCCATGCTACCAACTGTGGGAGACGCTCGCTCACTCCACTCTGGTTTTATTCCTTAGTGCTTGTTCCCTCCACAAGCCACAACTGTCTTGGCTTACCCATAAGGGGCTAGTATCTTCACTGGATGCTCTCTTCTTCAATAGCTGTTGACTGTTCACACTTTCTTTTGTTAATATAAACTAAAGAAAATCTGGTTCCCTTTTGCCACTGACCACCAACATACTTTGCTCTAAGGCTTTTTCAAGCGCTTATTGTGATTACAATTATTTCCCTTATTAATATTTAGGCAAGCGAAGCACCATGCCAGGTACAGAACATTGAAAATATTTAAATCCAAATTAATTTGGCAAAATGAGCTTGTTAGTGTACTCTACAGAGCATGATGTCTTAGAGGAGAATGTCCTCTGAAATGTTGCTCAGTTGGTCATGCAAATTATGTCGTTCAAATTTATAATGTGAGCTGCTGCTAATTTTATATGGGGTATCTGCTGTTTGCTGTACCGTAACAGGGAGCACCAATTATATGTTACAACAATTGTTTATTGTCTAAAAGTTTTGTATTTGAAGGATAGCATTGCTAATACATTTATGGTTATATGTACAGTAATTGAAATGTATTCATTTCGATTGCACCTATAACACCGATCAATGTTTGTATGACATTGCGAATGGCACTCAGTAGTACTTTAGATTATGGTGGGTTACTCATTTTAACCTGCACCTGCTATATTGGATCTGTGCATTAAATCAATAATTTGAAGTTTATTGATAATACATGTTCTTACCTAGCTGCATGCCATAGATTGAACTCTGCATGGCCCTACATGACATTAACTGGTTTGATTATGCTCTACTACCTTGCTTAATCTGAAGTACGAGTTAACACCTGAATCTAAATTTTGATAATATAATCTCAGTGTCAACTATGTTAAATAGGATTGAATTTCTCTTTGTTTATATTGGATCACACATATAAATTAGTATGCATGAGCTAAACATGCACAAGCCTTCAGAATTACTGCCATTGCGGTTCATTATTAGGAAATTGTCTAATAACATGGAATGAATAAGATGCAAACCACACAATGTTCACGGCATATGTGAAATATCATACTGTTACGCATGACTACTCTAATGTACATTTTGTGTATTATCTATAACCCTTAAAGAATCATCTTCATTTTTCCTCAACAGTAACTCATCCCTATGTCTCTGTTCCTAATATTTCACCTGAATCTGACATCAATGAAGGGTCACAGACAACACCTTTGGGTAATAGCCTGAAACCTCTTTCATTTTTGGCTTTTGCGTTTTAAATAGAGTTTGACAGAATATAAATCTGAAATAGCATTCCTCTGTACTACTTCACATATTGCTTATGTGATAGTCATTGTTCGATTAGTTGTTTTCAGCATTTTATTACTAATGTGGCTTTGCTTTCCTGATAATGTGTCCTTAGCTGAAATATTATAGAATGCCGTATTGTTATTTTGCCCAGTGTCATATTCCACAAGAATTTACATTAATTTCTAAGGTTTCCTTTCTGCTTTATTGGTCTCCTGGTCATTAATTGCTTTAGTTTAAATCTGCGTTGCTCCATTCTGCAGTAGATCTTAAATTATGATTTTATGCTGCTGACTACAATTTGTATGTTTAATTTAAATTGACAAATTAGAAAAGTAGATGCACATATAGATGTGAAAAGTGGGGAATTAGTAGAATTATTAGAAGACCATATATAAAATTCATACATATTATGCTCTGTATTCCTCATGAAAATATCTGCTACAAATGCAAACATCTTGATGAGCACATTTTTACATTTAGTGTTGCTAAAACAACACTGTATAATACATACAATTTTTGAAAAAGTCTTGAGAAAGAAGTTGACCATTTTACAATAATGTAAACAAAGAGTGTATAGGGTGTGTTATGTATGGTTGATATACTGTATGTATTATTTCAACTTTTGAAAGATTCCCATCAGGTTGGTTTTTTTTAGATTCTTGCTTTACTCTTGTTTTTATAATTTTTTTGTCTTACTGCCTGATAGCTTAAACATTTGCTTTTAGTTTTAATCAGAGAAACAAATGGAATGCCATCTGAGTCCACAGAAATGCCTTTGGAAACCTTTCCCATCATGGAAACTTCAAGGGAGATGACGGGTAAATACACAACAGAACCTCCTACCTTTAGTACGACATCATAATAATTGAGCATTTTTTTTATAGCACTGATTACTTAAAGCTAAACATATGAGAGAATATATTAGATATCTGTGTTATGGCATAACTGGTGCTCCTACCATAGAAATAATGATGTTCAGTATGGAAAAACAGAAGGAAAGGTAGCTTTTCTTGCTCTCAGATAGCCTTTACAAAACAAAGAAATAGTTCAATTGGCCCTATATCTATGCTTTATTTCCATGGCAAGCAACAGTCTGGTTGATAACTGGTTTCTCCGCATCAAACAAAGTTCCAAATTAAATAATTTGTTGGTCCTTGAATGGTGACATAAAGGATCTGGAGTCTAAATGGCATTTAGCCTCCCTTCCTAATCCAACACATTTCACCCCCTCACAGAGTTTTTTGTCAAAGGCAAAGTGTTTCTGCAGGCCACAGATAATTAAATCAATGTGATAAGGTTAAAATTTGACATCAAATCTTACCCTGTTTTATTGTCAATGTATTAATATATATAATTTAAAATTATTCGTATAATAATCTCAGTAATAACAGCAACCATTAGTGTACATGGAAATGTTACTATTTCCCTGTTTTTCTCAAAATTTATTTTTATATTGTTTACTCCAGAGGTCAACTGTTGACTGTTTGAAATATTATAATGACTTTATTTTCAGCGTTGTTTGTTATTGTAGATATACTTTACACATGCTCATTTAATTTTTCCTACCATGTCTTTTTATAGCTGCAACTGTGAGACCGTATTATAACGTTATATATAATTGGCCCATATGAAAGGAAAAGCTGGCCTTTTATGACATTTCCCATGGTGGTGTTTATAGGGAAAATACATTGCCAAGTAGGATCCATGAGGTCACATAACAGAGCAACACTTTTTGTGAAATATAAAATATATTCTTTCAAAAAAAGACTTTCAAACAACTTCTACAAGGCTAAAATAACATTTTCATATTGTTCCTTTGCAGACCCTGTTTCACTGACATTTATCTTCGTTTTCTATTAAACAGTTTGCTTATAAAAGTGTTCACCCCTAATGATTGCCGGGATGTTTTATTTAATATCAAACATTGCATAAAAGTCCAGATTGTAGTACTGGTTCAGAAGAAAAACTATTTCATTTTAATGTGGCATACTTTTTAGTGGAATAATTCTCAAAATATTTTTATATGTGATACAGAGCTTTTTGCAGAGACCAGCTGAGTTTTTCTTCAGGTACCATATCTGAAGAGTAAATGTAAGGCCTTTAAAAGCTCTATACCTCATGTACAAGCATTCGAAAACATATCACCAACGACATCCAACAAAGATTTATTTTTGCTCTGTGATTAGTTCGAGTTATGCTCTATTTTACTATATTGTCTTCATGTGTTCTAGTATAAAACAGTAACTGACTTGTATAATAACATTTTGGTATGCACCTAGCATGGTGTTATCACATACCTAAAGTGAGTATAACTACATCTTAGTTGGCTTGTTTTCTCAAATTTCTGTTCAAAAATCTTTCATCAATGAGTCCTGTTATATCACAGCCAAGTTAAACATATGTTCAATAAATTTACACTGCCTTCTTATTTTTAAAAAGAGATAATCCACATCTGGGTCTGCAACCTTTTATAATTGAAGAGCCAATCTATGTGAAACACTTATGGCAAGGGAACAAAATATATATAAGACCATCTGCCTAATTTAGACACTCTTGTATGAAATCGCACAATGACACATTTAAAATGATGTGTCTTTTATTAATTAATGAAACAAACATAACAATGTTTTAATTCATGTTAACTTGGACTTTGCCCAAGTGCCACATATGTATTGAACCACATGTGACTCTAGAACGTTGTTGACCCGAGTCCAAGAGAGATACAAGCAGACCAGTATTTAAGGTTCTCTGTGATTAGGTGTATCTGACTTTATCAGCGTGACTGAAACAGACGAAATAACCTGTGCTCAAGAGAATTCCTTAAGTCATTGGCTTAATTGTCTGTGGCACTAGAGCTTGCCACTCCCTATGTGATCTGCAGCTTATTGTACTTCATATAGATTGCAGTTTAACTTGTTATATATTTAAAGTACATCATCTTTCTGTCCATATTTATATTCTGACAGCAAATAAAGCTATTCTCATATTGAACATCACTCCCTTATATTTAAAAGTATGCAAGAGAAATATATGTTAACTTTGAGGTGAAAGCACAAGCCAATGCATATTTTGAATTACCTTAACATTGTAACAAGTCTTTTGAATAAGTGATATACTTAATCTAATAGCTTTGTGAGAAGGCTAAAAGTAGTATGGATTGTAGTATAAAACACAAGAAACCATACCCATACACACTGATTCATAGTTACATAGTAATTAAGGTTGAAAAAAGGCTTTCAGTCCATCCAGTTCAACCTTTCAAGATCTCCTCTGATCTGCAATATGCAGATTAGTTATTAATTAGTTGTTAATTAATTAATCAATTATTTAATTATTTATTCCCTGAAGTTCACTTTACTTCTACACTTTGCAATAAAAACTCTGAATATTTATGCAACGTTGGGAGTTAAATCCCTCCATACAAGACTATTTTTAACAGTCTATTTACAGCAACTTTTAATTGAAAGCAAAAATATTATTACAATTCCATGTCTTAATATAAAAAGTGTTAAACTCAACTAGAGATCACATATGTTTACTTTGTTTCAGCAGCCACTGAAACAGCATCACATTTATCTGAACCTGAGGTATTTTCCAGCTTGGAAGAACCACAGATTAATCCGCGTAATTATGACATATATATATTTTATACAGATTTTGTCATAACAATATAAAATAAATAATGCATACAATTAAGCATTTCATATGCAATTTCTGAACACCAGGCAATTGTTCTTGGTTTTAGAATAGCTCAGCTACACCTGCCACATTGTTCTACTACGACAAAGAATGCCAAGACAAACATATGTAATGTGGAAAATATGCTGGAATCTTTTTTTTTAATACTCCCTGACCTTAACCCTAAACATTTGTGTATGTATCCAGTGAGAAACACAAAGCAATTATAAAGTAGACTGTGTGCTTTTCTGTGAATCCTGAGAGTAGTCACAAGAAATGCTAACTATTCCATCAGGCTTGTGCTTGAGGGAAAAGACGCAAGCACTCTAGTGGAAAAGCTCCTATAAATGTAACAAACTTCAACACACACCGGTTGCCGGTATAGTTTGTGTCACCCATCTGATACTATATACATATTAACCTTACAAATAAAATCATCTAGTAAATTTAATAAACTACCATGCAATAAGTATAATCATCTGTTGGTCTCATTCCGATAACAATGCCAAGCAGTGAACTGAAGTTCTGTGAGTTCAACAATATACAATATAGTTGGAGCTCTGGATAATAAATTATGACTGGTTAGGGTAGACAACCTGGTGTCATGCTGAAGATATGAAAAATTGCCCTTAGCTGCCTTATTTTTCCTTAGCTCTTTTGTAATCAGGCTCTGAGGAATGGAAATGTATAAAGTTAGGTGTTAGTCTAGATGATAAAGTATTTTGGGGATCTCACAGAGAGATAATCCGGCATTATTAGTATCTTCATCTGTGAGTGTCATATGCTGTTTATTTGTTGTTTATTTTTGGATATATGTTTGTATGGTCATTATCAAGGAACTGTATCTCAACAGCTATTCATCAATTGTCAAATAAGCAACTTACATCGCAGAGTACCATTACTGAATCAAACAAACCCATCCCAAATATAGGTAATGGATTTTTCATTCATTCATTATATGCAATTAATACCATTTTAATGGTCTTCATTTTCACATTCATGTTATCACTTGTATTAATCAGGTCTTGTTTTCTGGCTTTATTACCTTTTCATCTCTTGGCATAACAAATCATTTTCATAAAACATCTGTAAATCATATCAGACATTTTCTTAGTATCCCATTTAGAGGTGTGCTTAAACTTTTATTTTTCTGATCCATTGTCCTTGTACTCATTGTCCTTACACTTGACATACATTTGTTTTAGGTTTATTGTGAAAGTAAGAATTAAATTAAAGTAATACTTGTTTCTCTATTCTAGCCTCGGCTGAAAATATATTGTTCTCTTCATCTCAACCAATTACTCTTTACAGCCCAGAAAAACCACAAACTAGATTTGGTAATTACTTTATGTTTAATATATTTAATTTAGAATATGAAAGATAATGATTCATTTTTAATAGCATGTTGCTGGAAAATAAAATATTGGTTTTATGAGATGAACATTCAGATCTACCCCTCCTTTAGATAGTTTGCAATCAATTAAAGTTCTCCTATTAAAATGAATATATTAGGATAGTTTCCATGAGGGTTCTTCAAATCTGTTACTTGTATTTTTCAGACATAAGTATATGCAAAGCAACAGACAAAAAACAGGAAATATCTTAACATATCAGCAGTCATTTGATACAAATAAAGGAACATGTCTGGACATGCATGAATTAGTTAAAGGGTAAACTAAGCCATGGTCCTTATTATTATCAGTTGCATCCAGTTACGAATCATTGCATTTTTTAATCTTTCTATGCTCACCTCTAGATAGCTGCCATTTTGATCTCGCATCTCCTTATTCTCACACTACTATTACACTTAAAGTAACTATTTAAAAGTAACTTTAAGCTAGGATCCATAATCAGAATGAAAGTTGGATCTATCCTCCGCCGTTGCAGTGCGGCCTCTAACTGCTAGATGGCGCTGCCGATATTTTGCAGCGCTGTCGATATGTGAGAGAAGTTCTAAGTTTATAATGTTAGCCTCACTCTAATCCCAACCCTAACCCTAATAGTTTACCTAAGCCTTGACTTTATGATATGGTATCGGAATATTAGCAGCGCCATCTAGATGTTCACCGCTGCTGCCTTGTGCTGCGCTACCATAAGAGAATAAGACCTGAAAGTTAAATGTTATTTAAAAAGATGTCTAAACTAAATAGCCAGTGGTCTTTTCATATTCTCCCACAAATAATTTATGAAATGTTTCCAGAACTTGGATTTCTCTTGATAGTTCAATCATTTTAACATGCCACATTTATATCAAGATTCTTCCATAAAACAGTGCTATTTTTAGTTGTAATGTGTTTTTGTGTTTTGTTACTAAGCTATACAAATTGAAAGGGGGATTTGAAACACCAACTGTTTTTAAAAAGAAAATTGGAATTAATGTAAAATTGAATGTCAAAACATCCAGTATAGTTAAAGCATATAATGTCTATTTATTTTTGATAGCACTACAAACTGAACTAAAATGACAGATGCTAAATATGTAAAACAATAAGCAAAGCTTTTCCCCAAAGTATGGTTAACTACTGAGCCAAAAAACATTGCTTGATGAATGATTTGTATGTTTCTCTTTATTCACATAGGAAACGTTATAATTTCAACGTGTCTACAGAGGAACCCTCTCAGTACACTGTGTGACCATGCGTTAAACATGGACTTTTTCTTGTATCAAATATGTTATACTCATAAACTAGAAATGCAGATGTGGGTGCAGTGTATGAGAATGACATTTGAGGGGCAATACACTAGCAGCCTTATTAATTTGTGATTTGGCCAATTGAATAGGGCTCTATATAAGCATAGAGCATATTTTTTTTACAGAAGTTTTTAGTTGGTGAACATCTATCCGAAAGCAAGGTCTTCACTAACTAAAAACTTCTGTAAAAAAATATGCTCTGTGCTAATATAGAGCCCTTTAGATTTGCCAAATTGCAATTTAATAAGGCTGTAGATGTGCCCAGCAAACATATATGGATTTATTGTTTTTTCCGATGTTAAGTTGCAGGTTGTGTATATGGTAATAATGTATTTAATGCATATCACTGAACCTCCACAGTTTAGAATAAATAATATAAATGTTTTGAAGTTTATTGGGCTCCATTTCGTAGTTTCCCTTTGTTAGTGCAGGTCCTGCATCTATATACAAATAGGATGGACTACAAATTAGCTGCATTTTATATAACCCTTATACAAGTTTCTTATAATGACAATGTATTGGTGAAGTGGTGTCGAAACATAAGGTGAAAATGTATAAAAAAGTGCAATGTTGGCTCTAAATCACCAGTTTATAAACAAGCACCAGATACATATGATTTGTAATCTATCTGTCAAACTAAACACATATTACATACTCCCTACAATTCCTATGTTCTACAACCATGTGTGCCTTACTATTTCAACATGTGACTTTTACAATATATGAACTACCATATTTTGTATATATGGTTATATATTGATAGTGAGTGACACTTTTTCTTTACTTCTCTATTATATTTTAGAACTGAATTATAGAAGCTCACATTTCCAAATGTTCAAAGTCTTCACTTATTTCTCTCAGTGCTACTTAGATAACAATAGTCTGTTATTCATTGGTCAGTGTTATTATTTGTATTTCTATGTATCATATATTATATCTATTTCATCAAGGAATTCAGCCTACATGGAACATATTTTTTACAGTTATTTTGTAGTTTCCTAAAACAATTCACATTTTCTCCTACCAGCCCTCCCTACAAATCCTCCTGTCCCACTTACAAGGACACCTCCAACTGACCAACCAAAGACAGTGCTGGGTAAATAAAGCTGCACGTGGCCCAATCACATCACTGTTTAGCTGCTTCCACACATTCCTACTTCTCTTTGAAGCATCTGTAACAAATGATAGTGCTAGCTTCTTAGGTTAGCACTGTGCTCGCTTATTAAAGCAATCTCTGGCTTAAAAAATATTTATTTCTCCTTTTACTTCCAGCTTTAGTTCATTGCTTGCAGATCTGCACCTATCTTTTTATTTAGGTTGATCAATCACATAACCGTATAGTGATTAATCTTTTAAGATAAAGTAGTAGCAGCATTTCAAAAATGTAGTATATTTCATATGTATATGTGTGTTGTAATCTTAGACATGGAGACTAAAATTCTGATTATTTATTTTAGAAACTGAAAGAAAGACCACTCAGGCAACAAAAAGTAAACCTGGTAAATCAATAATTTTTCGGTAGTCAAAAGCTTATCGTATTATATATGTGAAAAAAATAATTAAAATCATGGCATATTGCAATCATATAGCTCTAACTGTTTGCCCACCAGTAGTGCTGCCATTTGGAAGTGTTTGCCCATGGAGGGCCTGGCATGGCTTTCATGTGTGTATTTAAATATAGCTGTATGTTAGCAAACTTTACCTTAATTGCTAGAAGAATAAGCCTTTATTAATATTATCAGTATGGGACTAAGATATCTCAAACTTAGGAGTCTGGAAGATTTTATAGGAGCCAGATAGGTTATTTTCTAGGAACTGCAAGGGACAACTTCATAGAGAACACATATTTAGGAGCCCGGTTCCCAGGCTCTGCCAAATGTCAAGTCCTGAATATTAGTATATATCTAACATATATGAGATGATATTATTCTGTATGTAGTTTAATGTCATAGAAACATTGTTTGCAAATGTAGTTTATGTTATAAACCTCAGTGATGATTTATTCAGCAGGGAAGCTTCCAGTACCTACAGATATACCACAAATGAGCACTTTTACACCTCATGGACACCAAAAAACTACATTGGGTAAAGACAGTTATTGTTTCTTTTGTTTGATTGTTTATGTGTCAGATATAGTGACCGCTATCTCCTGTATGTGATCTGACACTTACATTTACACCAAAAGCTTTTGTACACATGTCTGTTGGTTAAAGCCGTGTATCATTTGTGTTTGTGAAATTTATCCTATGATTTGATAAAAAGCTTCATTAGTCAGATATAGAAGACGAAATATGTATTGGTGACCAACAAATCATGACAGACAGACATCGCTATTGCAAATTGGAGAGCGCTGAGCAGGGATTTAAAGGGCTAAGCAGGGGATCGGCGCTCAAAAACGTTATTGCAAAGTTTAATGACAAGCTGACAATTACAGGGAAAAAGAGAGCTACAGTGAATCAGTACACAAAGAGGTAGAGTTAAGCTTTGTATGGCTGTGTTATGATCTGTACACATAATATATGTCTCATTTATATAATCTAATAGGCAGGGGTAAATGGGAAGCTTATCATTTTGCTTTAGTTAATTTTTTTAAAGCCATATAAATGTAAATCTTACTTAAAACTGTGAAAAACACAAGATAGAAGCTTTTTTACTTAATTTATTAGTCACAACATTTAAACTTCTATGGGTTTTGGCTCATCTCTGTTAAGGCCACAGATCAAATGTGTACAGTATATGCTCTTCTTGAAGGAGATTGTTAGGTCAATGTTGGTCTCTTAGCCTGGCTTATTGCCTAAACTGATTGCTTCCTCACAAGTTCCAAAAGACTAGAATAATATGTTATTATTCATGTATTATCAAAAAGTATTTTTTGTTTGTTGTGAATGTGGCATCAGATTGAGTGATGCCTTTTTCTGCAGGGATGCATCCAGTATCCACAGAGGATACAGAAGTGGGCACTTCTCCACAGCTCTTACAGGAAAGGACCACGCAGGGTAAAGGCAGTTCTTCTATATCTGTCCGGTAGATAAGAATGGCCTTTCTTGGATGAGAAATCCATCTTTGTTTTGTCATCTAGAAATGATATAGTGTTAATTTTCACACCAAATTGAATTTAACGGTTTTAATAGTCATGGAGTCTACTGTTACATACAATGATAGTGTATCTAAAAAATAAAAACAATTAAAGCCATGCATGTTTGCTAAACTAATTAAGTCAATTTAAACAAACAACGTGGATAAGATAGGTTTCACTTTTTTTTTCCTCATACTATGCAACCTCATTTTTATCAGTGTGTAAATAGTATAAGAACTACTCTTCCATATTTGTGAATTTATTGAAAATGTTTTAGAATTCTGAGTTGTGTATTTTTTTTCGTTAAAAAGAGCAAAAATCAAACAATAGCTTCAATTAAAACAGTTGCTGGTTCAATTATGTTACTGTATTCTACAACAGCTCAGATTACCTATCTCCTGTAACATACCAACTTCTAGTAGCAACAAAATTATAGTCCAGCCACCTTCATATACACATTTGAGCTTCTGTATACTGGTAACTCTGTGTTAATATAAGAGTAACACGTTTTAGTGTGCAGTCCCCTGTAAATAACCTTATTTCATTTTTTATTTAATTAAATAATGTAATAAATAGTTTAGCTGACTCCCTGTTATTATGTATCACACATATTTCATTTTAGTTTAACGGCAGTTGAAGGCTTTCTTTCCTTGTTGCATCTGAAAGAGGGCATAGGATAATCTACAAAAGTGTTTTTTTTTTTTTTGAAAATGAAGATCCTGGAACAGAATATACTGCTTTGAATGTTTAACTGTTTTAGGGGTTGTCCATGTGAGCCAATGGGCAGCAATTCAGCAGTATGAGTCATACGTGTCTGCCAGTGAGATTTAGACTCCTGCATACTCTCTGGTCACACAGAGGGATTTCCTGTTAAACCATATTCTTTACAGTTATTTTGTAGTTTCCTAAAACAATTCACATTTTCTTCTACCAGCCCTCCCTACAAATCCTCCTGTTCCACTTACAAGGACACCTCCAACCGACCAACCAAAGACAGTGCTGGGTAAATAAAGCTGCACGTGGCCCAATCACATCACTGTTTAGCTGCTTCCACACATTCCTACTTCTCTTTGAAGCATCTGTAACAAATGATAGTGCTAGCTTCTTAGTTTCGCACTGTGCTAGCTTATTAAAGCAATCTGTGGCTTAAAAATTACCATTTCATCTTGTACTTCATCGCTTGTAGATCTGCACCTATCTTTTTTATTTAGGTTAATTAGTCATATTGTGAATAATCTTTCAAGATAAAGTAGTAGCAGCATTTCAAAAATGTAGTGTATTTCATATGTATATGTACGTTGTAATCTTAGACATGGAGACTAAAATTCTGATTATTTATTTTAGAAACTGAAAGAAAGACCACTCAGGCAACCAAAAGTAAACCTGGTAAATCAATTATTTTTCGATAGTCAAAAGCTTATCGTATTATAGATGGGAATAAATAATTAAAATCAAGGCATATTGCAATCATATACCTCTAACTGTTTGCCCACCATATTCTTATTCTTTACCATATTCTTTACAGTTATTTTGTAGTTTCCTAAAACAATTAACATTTTCTCCTACCAGCCCTCCCTACAAATCCTCCTGTCCCACTTACAAGGACACCTCCAACTGACCAACCCACGACAGTGCTGGGTAAATAAAGCTGCACGTGGCCCAATCACATCACTGTTTAGCTGCTTCCACACATTCCTACTTCTCTTTGAAGCATCTGTAACAAATGATAGTGCTAGCTTCTTAGTTTAGCACTGTGCTAGCTTATTAAAGCAACCTGTGGCTTAAAAAATATTTATTTCACCTTTTACTTCCAGCTTTAGTTCATTGCTTGCAGACCTGCACCTATCTCTTTATTTAGGTTGATTAATAATATAATCATATAGTGATTAATCTTTTAAGATACAGTAGTAGCAGCATTAAAAATATGTAATATATTTCATATGTATATGTGTGTTGTAATCTTAGACATGGAGATTACATTCTGATTATTCATTCTAGAAACTGAAAGAAAGACCACTCAGGCAACAAAAAGTAAACCTGGTAAATCACTTCTTTCTCAGATGTCAAAAGCTTCTTTTACTATAGATGTGAAAAACCTAAATAAATCATGACATATTGCGGTCCTATACCTCTGTTTGCCCGCCAGTAGTGCTGCCATTTGGAAGTGTTTGCCCATGGAGAGCCTGGCATGGCTTTCATGTGTGTATTTAAATATAGCTGTATGTTAGCAAACTTTACCTGAATTACTAGAAGTATATTACTTTTTTAATATTAGCAGCGGTGGACTAAAATATCTAAAACTTGGGAGTCAGTTAGATTTTATAGGAGCCAGACACCTTGTCTTCTAAAAGCTTGCCAGGGAGACCTTTATATAGAGGATTATACTGTGAAAAATATTTAGGAGCCAAAAGAACAAATTTTAGGAGCCCGACTCCCAGGCTCCTGCCAAATGTCTACCCCTGAATATTAGTATATATCTAATATATAAGAGATTATATTATTCTGTATGTAGTTTAATCTCATAGAAATATTGTTTGCAAATGTAGTTCATGTTATAAACCTCAGTGATGATTTATTCAGCAGGGAAGCTTCCAGTACCTACAGATATACCACATATGAGCACTTATACACCTCATGGACACCACAAAACTACATTGGGTAAAGACAGTTATTGTTTCTTTTGTTTGATTGGTTATGTGTCAGATACAGTGACCGCTATCTCCTGTATGTGATCTGACACTTACATTTACATCAAAGCTTTTGTACACATGTCTGTTGGTTAAAGCCGTGTATCATTTGTGTTTGTGAATTTGATTCTATGATTTGATAAAAAGCTTCATTAGTCAGATAAAAAAGACTAAACAATGTATTGGTGACCAACAAATCATGACAGACAGACAGACATTGCTATTGCAAATTGGAGAGCGCTGAGCGGGGATTTAAAGGGCTATGCAGGGGGTCGGCGCTCAAAAACGTTAACGCAAAGTTTAGTTACAAGCTGACAATTACAGGGAAAAAGAGAGCTACAGCGAATCAGTACACAAAGAGGTAGCGTTAAGCTTTGTATGGCTGTGTTATGATCTGTACACATAATGTATGTCTCATTTATATAATGTAATAGGCAGGGGTAAATGGCAAGCTTATCATTTTGCTTTAGACAGAAACTTTTTTACTTAATTTATTTGTTACAGCATTTAAACTTCTATGGGTTTTGGCCCATGTCTGCTAAGGCCACAGATCAAATGTGTACAGTATATGCTCTTCTTGAGGGTGATTGTTAGGTCAATGTTGGTACTTTCTTAGCCGGGTCATTGCGTAAACTGATTGTTTCTTCACAAGTTCCAAAAGACTAGAGTAATATGTTATTATTCATGTATTATCAAAAAATCTTTTTTGTTTGTCGTGAATGTGGCATCAGATTGAGTGATGACTTTTTCTGCAGGGATGCATCCAGTATCCACAGAGGATACAGAAGTGGGCACTTCTCCACAGGTCTTACTGGAAAGGACCACACAGGGTAAAGGCAGTTCTTCCATATCTGTCCAGTAGATAAGAATGGCCTTTCTTGGATGACAAATCCATTGTTGTTTTGTCATCTAGAAGTGATATAGTGTTAATTTTCACACCAAATTGAATTTAATGGTTTTAATAGTCATGGAGTCTACTGTTACATACAATGATAGTGTATCTAAAAAAAAAAAACAATTAAAGCCCTGCATGTTTGCTAAAATATTTAAGTCAATTTAAACAAACAACGTGGATAAGATACGTTTCACTTTTCCTTCCTCACAATATGCAACCTCATTTTTATCAGTGTGTAAAAAGTTTGAGAACTACTCTTTCATATTTGTTAATTTAGAGAAAATGTTTTAGAATTCTGAGTTGTGTAATTTTATTGGTTAAAAAGAGCAAAAATCAAACAATAGCTTCAATTAAAACAGTTGCTGGTTCAATTATGTTACTGTATTCTACAACAGCTCAGATTACCTATCTCCTGTAACATACCAACTTCTAGTAGCAACAAAATTATAGTCCAGCCACCTTCATATACACATTTGAGCTTCTGTATACTGGTCACTCTTTGTTCATAAAGGAGTAACACGTTTTGGTGTGCATTCCCCTGTAAACAACCATATTTAATTTTTTATTTAATTAAATAATTTAATAAATAGTTTAGCTGGCTCCCTGTTATTATGTATCACACATATTTCATTTTAGTTTAACGGCAGTTGAAGGCTTTCTTTCCTTGTTGCATCTGAAAGAGGGCATTGGATAATCTACAAAAGTGTGTTTTGTTTTTTAAAAATGAAGATCCTGGTACAGAATATACTGCTTTTAATGTCTAAATGTTTTGGGGGGGTTGTCCATGTGAGCCAATGGGCAGCAATTCAGCAGTATGAGTCATACGTGTCTGCCAGTGAGATTTAGACTCCTGCATACTCTCTGCTCACACAGAGGGATTTCCTGTTAAACCATATTCTTTACAGTTATGTTTGTAGTTTCCTAAAACAATTAACATTTTCTCCTACCAGCCCTCCCTACAAATCCTCCTGTTCCACTTACAAGGACACCTCCAACTGACCAACCAAAGACAGTGCTGGGTAAATAAAGCTGCACGTGGCCCAATCACATCACTGTTTAGCTGCTTCCACACATTCCTACTTGTCTTTGAAGCGTCTGTAACAAATGATAGTGCTAGCTTCTTAGTTTAGCACTGTGCTAGCTTATAAACTATAAACTGCGGCTTAAAAAATTCCATGTCATCCTTTACTTCATCACTTGTAGATCTGCACCTATCTTTTTTATTTAGGTTAATTAGTCATATTGTGATTAATCTTTTAAGATAAAGTAGTAGCAGCATTTAATACGATGTAGTATATTTCATATGTATATGTATGTTGTAATCTTAGACATGGAGACTAAAATTCTGATTATTTATTTTAGAAACTGAAAGAAAAACAACTCAGGCAACAAAAAGTAGACCTGGTAAATCAATTATTTTTTGGTAATCAAAAGCTTATCGTATTATAGATGGGAAAAAAATAAATAAATCATGACATATTGCAATCATATACCTCTGTTTGCCCGCCAGTAGTGCTGCCATTTGGAAGTGTTTGCCCATGGAGAGCCTGGCTTGGCTTTCATGTGTGTATTTAAATATAGCTGTATGTTAGCAAACTTTACCTTAATTGCTAGAAGAATAAGCCTTTATTAATATTATCGGTGCGGGACTAAGATATCTCAAATTTAGGAGTCTGGAGGATTTTATAGGAGCCAGATAGGTTATTTTCTAGGAACTGCAAGGGAGACCTTAATAGAGAGCAAATTGTAGGAGTTCTGGCTCCCAGGCTCCTGCCAAATGTCTACCCCTGAATATTAGTATATATGTAATATATAAGAGATTATATTATTCTGTATGTTGTTTAAACTCATAGAAACATTGTTTGCAAATGTAGTTTATGTTATATACCTCAGTGATGATTTATTCAGCAGGGAAGCTTCCAGTACCTACAGATATACCACATATGAGCACTTATACACCTCATGGACACCAAAAAACTGCATTGGGTAAAGACAGTTATTGTTTCTTTTGTTTGATTGTTTATGTGTCAGATATAGTGACCGCTATCTCCTGTATGTGATCTGACACTTACATTTACATCAAAGCTTTTGTACACATGTCTGTTGGTTAAAGCCGTGTATCATTTGTGTTTGTGAATTTGATCCTATTATTTGATAAAAAGCTTCATTAGTCAGATAAAAAAGACTAAACTATGTAATGGTGACCAACAAATCATGACAGACAGACAGACATCGCTATTGCAAATTGGAGAGCGCTGAGCGGGGATTTAAAGGGCTAAGCAGGGGATCGGCGCTCAAAAACGTTATCGCAAAGTTTAATGACAAGCTGACAATTACAGGGAAAAAGAGAGCTACAGCGAATCAGTACACAAAGAGGTAGAGTTAAGCTTTGTATGGCTGTGTTATGATCTGTACACATAATATATGTCTCATTTATATAATCTAATAGGCAGGGGTAAATGGGAAGCTTATCATTTTGCTTTAGTTAGTTTTCTTTTAAAGCCATGTAAATGTAAATCTTACTTTATACTGGGAAGAACACAAGATAGAAGTTTTTTTATTCATCTATTAGTCACAGCATTTAAACTTCTATGGGTTTTGGCTCATCTCTGTTAAGGCCACAGATCAAATGTGTACAGTATATGCTCTTCTTGAGGGTGATTGTTAGGTCAATGTTGGTCTCTTAGCCGGGTCTTTGCCTAAACTGATTGTTTCTTCGCATGTTCCAAAACACTACAGTAATATCTTATTATTCCTGTGTTATCAAAAAGTATTTTTTGTTTGTTGTGAGTGTGGCTTCAGATTGAGTGATGCCTTTTTCTGCAGGGATGCATCCAGTATCCACAGAGGATACAGAAGTGGGCACTTCTCCACAGCTCTTGCAGGAAAGGACCACGCAGGGTAAAGGCAGTTCTTCCATATCTGTCCAGTAGATAAGAATAGCCTTTAATCCTTTTCTCCCTTTCTTGGATGAGAAATCCATCTTTGTTTTGTCATCTAGAAGTGATATAATGTTACTTATCACACCAAAATGAATTTAGTCATGGCAGAGTCATGGGATCTACTGTTACATATAATGATAGTGTAACTATAAAACAACACATTAAAAAACAGGCATGTTTACTTTAATAATTACGTCAATTTAAACAAACAACATTACTAAGTTAGATTTCACTTTTTCTTCATCACAATATTAAGCCTAATTTTTGTCAGTGTGAAACATGTTTGAGAACTACTCTCCCATATTTATTAATACAGATTTTTTTTTTTAAAACCTTATTTGCGTAACTTGATTGGCTTAAAAGAGCAAAAACTAATCAAACTATAGTTTGGCAGTTAAATAATATCACTGCGACCTACAGCAGCCCTGATTACCTATCTCGTCTAACATACCAACTTCTTGTAGCAACAACATTAGAGCTCAGCCACCTTCATATACACATTTGAGCTTCTGTATACTGGTTACTGTGTGTTCATATAAGATTAACACATTTTGGTGTGCATTCCCCTGTAAACAACCTTATTTAATTTATAATGTATTAAATGAATTTAATAAACAAATGTAATACATATATTAGCTGCCACCTTGTCATTATGTATCACACATATTTCATTTTAGTTTAAGGGCAATTGAAGACTTTTTTTCTTCTTTGTTGCATCTAACAGAGGGTATTGGATAATTTTCAACAGACTTTTAATTTTTTTGAAAATGAAGCTCCTAGAACAGAATATACTGCTTTTAATGTTTAACTGTTTTGGGGGGTTTGTCCCTGTGAGCCAATGGGCAGCAATTCAGCAGTATAAGTCATACATGTCTGCCAGTGAGATTTAGACTCCTGCATACTCTCTGCTCACACAGAGGGATTTCCTGTTAAACCATATTCTTTACAGTTATGTTTGTAGTTTCCTAAAACAATTAACATTTTCTCCTACCAGCTCTCCCTACAAATCCTCCTGTTCCACTTACAAGGACACCTCCAACTGACCAACCAAAGACAGTGCTGGGTATATAAAGCTGCACGTGGCCCAATCACATCACTGTTTAGCTGCTTCCACACATTCCTACTTCTCTTTGAAGTATCTGCAAAAAATGATAGTGCTAGCTTCTTAGTGTAGCACTGTGCTAGACTATAAACTATAAACTGTGGCTTAAAAATTACTATTTCACTTTTTACTTCCAGCTTTAGTTCATTGCTTGCAGATCTGCACCTATTGTTTTATTTAGGTTGATTAATAATATAATCATATAGTGATTAATCTTTTAAGATACAGTAGTAGCAGCATTAAAAATATGTTGTATATTTCATATGTATATGTGTGTTGTAATCTTAGACATGGAGATTACATTCTGATTTTTTATTCTAGAAACTGAAAGAAAGACCACTCAGGCAACAAAAAGTAAACCTGGTAAATCACTTCTTTCTCAGATGTCAAAAGCTTCTTTTACTATAGATGTGAAAAACCTAAATAAATCATGACATATTGCGGTCCTATACCTCTGTTTGCCCGCCAGTAGTGCTGCCATTTGGAAGTGTTTGCCCATGGAGGGCCTGGCATGGCTTTCATGTGTGTATTTAAATATAGCTGTATGTTAGCAAACTTTACCTGAATTACTAGAAGTATATTACTTTTTTAATATTAGCAGCGGTGGACTAAAATATCTAAAACTTGGGAGTCAGTAAGATTTTATAGGAGCCAGACACCTTGTCTTCTAAAAGCTTGCCAGGGAGACCTTTATATAGAGGATTATACTGTGAAAAATATTTAGGAGCCAAAAGAACAAATTTTAGGAGCCCGGCTCCCAGGCTCCTGGTAAATGTCTACCCCTGAATATTAGTATATATCTAATATATAAGATATTATATTATTCTGTATGTAGTTTAATCTCATAGAAATATTGTTTGCAAATGTAGTTCATGTTATAAACCTCAGTGATGATTTATTCAGCAGGGAAGCTTCCAGTACCTACAGATATACCACAAATGAGCACTTATACACCTCATGGACACCAAAAAACTACATTGGGTAAAGACAGTTATTGTTTCTTTTGTTTGACTGTTTATGTGTCAGATACAGTGACCGCTATCTCCTGTATGTGATCTAACACTTACATTTACATCAAAGCTTTTGTACACATGTCTGTTGGTTAAAGCCGTGTATCATTTGTGTTTGTGAATTTGATTCTATGATTTGATAAATAGCTTCATTAGTCAGATAAAAAAGACTAAACAATGTATTGGTGACCAACAAATCATGACAGACAGACAGACATCACTATGGCAAATTGGAGAGCGCTGAGCGTGGATTTAAAGGGCTATGCAGGGGGTCGGCGCTCAAAAACGTTATCGCAAAGTTTAATGACAAGCTGACAATTACAGGGAAAAAGAGAGCTACAGCGAATCAGTACACAAAGAGGTAGCGTTAAGCTTTGTATGGCTGTGTTATGATCTGTACACATAATATATGTCTCATTTATATAATCTAATAGGCAGGGGTAAATGGCAAGCTTATTGTTTTGCTTTAGACAGAAACTTTTTTACTTAATTTATTAGTCACAGCATTTAAACTTCTATGGGTTTTGGCCCATGTCTGCTAAGGCCACAGATCAAATGTGTACAGTATATGCTCTTCTTGAGGGTGATTGTTAGGTCAATGTTGGTACTTTCTTAGCCGGGTCATTGCGTAAACTGATTGCTTCTTCACAAGTTCCAAAAGACTAGAGTAATATGTTATTATTCATGTATTATCAAAAAATCTTTTTTGTTTGTTGTGAGTGTGGCTTCAGATTGAGTGATGACTTTTTCTGCAGGGATGCATCCAGTATCCACAGAGGATACAGAAGTGGGCACTTCTCCACAGCTCTTACAGGAAAGGACCACACAGGGTAAAGGCAGTTCTTCCATATCTGTCCAGTAGATAAGAATGGCCTTTCTTGGATGACAAATCCATTGTTGTTTTGTCATCTAGAAGTGATATAGTGTTAATTTTCACACCAAATTGAATTTAATGGTTTTAATAGTCATGGAGTCTACTGTTACATACAATGATAGTGTATCTAAAAAATAAAAACAATTAAAGCCCTGCATGTTTGCTAAAATATTTAAGTCAATTTAAACAAACAACGTGGATAAGATACGTTTCACTTTTCCTTCCTCACAATATGCAACCTCATTTTTATCAGTGTGTAAAAAGTTTGAGAACTACTCTTTCATATTTGTTAATTTAGAGAAAATGTTTTAGAATTCTGAGTTGTGTAATTTTATTGGTTAAAAAGAGCAAAAATCAAACAATAGCTTCAATTAAAACAGTTGCTGGTTCAATTATGTTACTGTATTCTACAACAGCTCAGATTACCTATCTCCTGTAACATACCAACTTCTAGTAGCAACAAAATTATAGTCCAGCCACCTTCATATACACATTTGAGCTTCTGTATACTGGTCACTCTTTGTTCATAAAGGAGTAACACGTTTTGGTGTGCATTCCCCTGTAAACAACCATATTTAATTTTTTATTTAATTAAATAATTTAATAAATAGTTTAGTTGACTCCCTGTTATTATGTATCACACATATTTCATTTTAGTTTAAGGGCAGTTGAAGGCTTTCTTTCCTTGTTGCATCTGAAAGAGGGCATTGGATAATCTACAAAAGTGTGTTTTGTTTTTAAAAAATGAAGATCCTGGTACAGAATATACTGCTTTTAATGTCTAAATGTTTTGGGGGGGTTGTCCATGTGAGCCAATGGGCAGCAATTCAGCAGTATAAGTCATACATGTCTGCCAGTGAGATTTAGACTCCTGCATACTCTGCTCACACAGAGGGATTTCCTGTTAAACCATATTCTTTACAGTTCTTTTATAGTTTGCTAAAACAATTAACATTTTCTCCTACCAGCCCTCCCTACAAATCCTCCTGTTCCACTTACAAGGACACCTCCAACTGACCAACCAAAGACCGTGCTGGGTAAATAAAGCTGCACGTGGCCCAATCACATCACTGTTTAGCTGCTTCCACACATTCCTACTTCTCTTTGAAGTATCTGCAAGAAATGATAGTGCTAGCTTCTTAGTTTAGCACTGTGCTCGCTTATAAACTATAAACTGCGGCTTAAAAAATTCCATGTCATCCTTTACTTCATCACTTGTAGATCTGCACCTATCTTTTTTATTTAGGTTAATTAGTCATATTGTGATTAATCTTTTAAGATAAAGTAGTAGCAGCATTTAATACGATGTAGTATATTTCATATGTATATGTATGTTGTAATCTTAGACATGGAGACTAAAATTCTGATTATTTATTTTAGAAACTGAAAGAAAAACCACACAGGCAACAAAAAGTAAACCTGGTAAATCAATTATTTTTCGGTAGTCAAAAGCTTATCGTATTATAGATGGGAAAAAAATAAATAAATCATGACATATTGCAATCATATACCTCTGTTTGCCCGCCAGTAGTGGTGCCATTTGGAAGTGTTTGCCCATGGAGAGCCTGGCTTGGCTTTCATGTGTGTATTTAAATATAGCTGTATGTTAGCAAACTTTACCTTAATTGCTAGAAGAATAAGCCTTTATTAATATTATCGGTGCGGGACTAAGATATCTCAAATTTAGGAGTCTGGAGGATTTTATAGGAGCCAGATAGGTTATTTTCTAGGAACTGCAAGGGAGACCTTAATAGAGAGCAAATTGTAGGAGTTCTGGTTCCCAGGTTCCTGCCAAATGTCTACCCCTGATTATTAGTATATATCTAACATATATGAGATGATATTATTCTGTATGTTGTTTAAACTCATAGAAACATTGTTTGCAAATGTAGTTTATGTTATAAACCTCAGTGATGATTTATTCAGCAGGGAAGCTTCCAGTACCTACAGATATACCACATATGAGCACTTATACACCTCATGGACACCAAAAAGATGCATTGGGTAAAGACAGTTATTGTTTCTTTTGTTTGATTGGTTATGTGTCAGATATAGTGACCGCTATCTCCTGTATGTGATTTGTCACTTATATTTACACCAAAATCTTTTGTACACATGTCTGTTGGTTAAAGCCGTGTATCATTTGTGTTTGTGAATTTGATCCTATTATTTAATAAAAAGCTTCATTAGTCAGATAAAAAAGACTAAACTATGTACTGGTGACCAACAAATCATGACAGACAGACAGACATCTCTATGGCAAATTGGAGAGCGCTGAGCGTGGATTTAAAGGGCTAAGCAGGGGATCGGCGCTCAAAAACGTTATCGCAAAGTTTAATGACAAGCTGACAATTACAGGGAAAAAGAGAGCTACAGTGAATCAGTACACAAAGAGGTAGAGTTAAGCTTTGTATGGCTGTGTTATGATCTGTACACATAATATATGTCTCATTTATATAATCTAATAGGCAGGGGTAAATGGCAAGCTTATCATTTTGCTTTAATTAGTTTTCTTTTAAAGCCATGTAAATGTAAATCTTACTTTATACTGGGAAGAACACAAGATAGAAGTTTTTTTATTCATCTATTAGTCACAGCATTTAAACTTCTATGGGTTTTGGCTCATCTCTGTTAAGGCCACGGATCAAATGTGTACAGTATATGCTCTTCTTGAGGGTGATTGTTAGGTCAATGTTGGTCTCTTAGCCGGGTCATTGCCTAAACTGATTGTTTCTTCGCATGTTCCAAAACACTACAGTAATAGCTTATTATTCCTGTGTTATCAAAAAGTCTTTTGATATTTGTTGTGAGTGTGGCTTCAGATTGAGTGATGCCTTTTTCTGCAGGGATGCATCCAGTATCCACAGAGGATACAGAAGTGGGCACTTCTCCACAGCTATTACAGGAAAGGACCACACAGGGTAAAGGCAATTCTTCCGTATCTGTTCAGTAGATAAGAATAGCCTTTAATCCTTTTCTCCCTTTCTTGGATGAGAAATCCATCTTTGTTTTGTCATCTAGAAGTGATATAATGTTACTTATCACACCAAAATGAATTTAGTCATGGCAGAGTCATGGGATCTCCTGTTACATATAATGATAGTGTAACTATAAAACAACACATTAAAAAACAGGCATGTTTACTTTAATAATTACGTCAATTTAAACAAACAACATTACTAAGTTAGATTTCACTTTTTCTTCATCACAATATTAAGCCTAATTTTTGTCAGTGTGAAACATGTTTGAGAACTACTCTTCCATATTTATTAATACAGATTTTTTTTTTAAAACCTTATTTGCGTAACTTGATTGGCTTAAAAGAGCAAAAACTAATCAAACTATAGTTTGGCAGTTAAATGATATCACTGCGACCTACAGCAGCCCTGATTACCTATCTCGTCTAACATACCAACTTCTTGTAGCAACAACATTAGAGCTCAGCCACCTTCATATACACATTTGAGCTTCTGTATACTGGTTACTGTGTGTTCATATAAGATTAACACATTTTGGTGTGCATTCCCCTGTAAACAACCTTATTTAATTTATAATGTATTAAATGAATTTAATAAACAAATGTAATACATATATTAGCTGCCACCTTGTCATTATGTATCACACATATTTCATTTTAGTTTAAGGGCAATTGAAGGCTTTTTTCTTCTTTGTTGCATCTAACAGAGGGTATTGGATAATTTTCAACAGACTTTTAATTTTTTTGAAAATGAAGCTCCTAGAACAGAATATACTGCTTTTAATGTTTAACTGTTTTGGGGGGGTTGTCCATGTGAGCCAATGGGCAGCAATTCAGCAGTATGAGTCATACGTGTCTGCCAGTGAGATTTAGACTCCTGCATACTCTCTGCTCACACAGAGGGATTTCCTGTTAAACCATATTCTTTACAGTTATGTTTGTAATTTCCTAAAACAATTAACATTTTCTCCTACCAGCTCTCCCTACAAATCCTCCTGTTCCACTTACAAGGACACCTCCAACTGACCAACCAAAGACAGTGCTGGGTAAATAAAGCTGCACGTGGCCCAATCACATCACTGTTTAGCTGCTTCCACACATTCCTACTTCTCTTTGAAGTATCTGCAAAAAATGATAGTGCTAGCTACTTAGTTTAGCACTGTGCTAGCCTATAAACTATAAACTGTGGCTTAAAAATTACTATTTCACTTTTTACTTCCAGCTTTAGTTCATTGCTTGCAGATCTGCACCTATTGTTTTATTTAGGTTGATTAATAATATAATCATATAGTGATTAATCTTTTAAGATACAGTAGTAGCAGCATTAAAAATATGTTGTATATTTCATATGTATATGTGTGTTGTAATCTTAGACATGGAGATTACATTCTGATTATTTATTCTAGAAACTGAAAGAAAGACCACTCAGGCAACAAAAAGTAAACCTGGTAAATCACTTCTTTCTCAGATGTCAAAAGCTTCTTTTACTATAGATGTGAAAAACCTAAATAAATCATGACATATTGCGGTCCTATACCTCTGTTTGCCCGCCAGTAGTGCTGCCATTTGGAAGTGTTTGCCCATGGAGGGCCTGGCATGGCTTTCATGTGTGTATTTAAATATAGCTGTATGTTAGCAAACTTTACCTGAATTACTAGAAGTATATGACTTTTTTAATATTAGCAGCGGTGGAATAAAATATCTAAAATTTAGGAGTAAGATTTTATAGGAGCCAGGCAGCTTGTCTTCTAAAAGCTTGCCAGGGAGACCTTTTATATAGAGGATTATACTGTGAAAAATATTTAGGAGCCAAAAGAACAAATTTTAGGAGCCCGGCTCCCAGGCTCCCAGGCTCTTGGCAAATGTCTACCCCTGAATATTAGTATATATCTAATATATAAGAGATGATATTATTCTGTATGTAGTTTAATCTCATAGAAATATTATTTGCAAATGTAGTTTATGTTATATACCTCAGTGATGATTTATTCAGCAGGGAAGCTTCCAGTACCTACAGATATACCACATATGAGCACTTATACACCTCATGGACACCAAAAAACTACATTGGGTAAAGACAGTTATTGTTTCTTTTGTTTGATTGGTTATGTGTCAGATATAGTGACCGCTATCTCCTGTATGTGATCTGACACTTACATTTACACCAAAAGCTTTTGTACACATGTCTGTTGGTTAAAGCCGTGTATCATTTGTGTTTGTGAAATTGATCCTATGATTTGATAAAAAGCTTCATTGGTCAGATAAAAAAGACTAAACTATGTATTGGGGACCAACAAAGCAGGCAATGTATACAATAGAAGTTGTGAATCTGGCACATCCACTTATTTACTTCCTTGCAGCAGACAAAGTGCTTCTTTTATTACAGCGTTTTGGGAAGCCCTCACAGTGCAAGATTCAAATATATTCAGTACCTACCTATAACCTATGTTATGATCTGTATATATAATATAGGTGTCAATTATATCACCTACCATTAGGCAGGGGTTACATTGCACACATATAATTTTGCTTTATATATTTAAAACAAAATATATAAATTACAAACTTGCTTTAAACTGTGAAGAACACAAGAGGCTGTTTTACCTCATCTGTTAGTCACAGCATTTAAACTTCTATGGGTTTTGGCCCATGTCTGCTAAGGCCACGGATCAAATGTGTACAGTATATGCTCTTCTTGAAGGAGATTGTTAGGTCGATGTTGGTACTCTCTTAGTCTGGCTCATTGCCTAAACTGATTGGTTCTTCAAAAGTTCAAAAATACTAGAGTAATATGTTATTATTCCTGTGTTATCAAAGAGTATCTTTTCTTTTTCTTTGTGAGTGTGGCTTCAGATTGAGTGATGCCTTTTTCTGCAGGGATGCATCCAGTATCCACAGAGGATACAGAAGTGGGCACTTCTCCACCGCTCTTGCAGGAAAGGACCACACAGGGTAAAGGCAGTTCTTCCATATCTGTCCAGTAGATAAGAAAAGCCTTTAATCTTTCTCTCCCTTCCTTGGATGAGAAATCCATCTATATTTTGTCATCTAGAAGTGATATAGTGTTACTTTCCCACTAATCTGAGTTGTGTAATTTTATTGTCTGAAAAGAGCAAGAACTAATCAAATCATAGCTTGAATTAAAACATTTGCTAGTTAAATTATGTTACTGTATTCTACAGCGATCTGATTACCTATCTCCTGTAACATACCAACTTCTAATAGGAACAATATTAAGGTTCATATACACATTTGAACTTCTGTATACTGGTAACTCTGTGTTCATGTAAGAGTGACATGTTTTGGTGCACAGTCCCCTGTAAACAACCTTATTTAATTTATAATTTAATGAATGAATGTAATAAATATTTCAGCTGCCAAACTGTTAATTATGTATCACACATATTTTATTTTAGTTTAATGGCAATTGAAAGCTTTTTTTATAAATAGGTATTGGATAATCTTCAACAGAGTTTTTCTTTTTTTCTAAATAAAGCTCCTGGAACAGAATATACTGCTTTGAATGTTTAGCTGTTTTTGGTGGGTTTGTCCCTGTGAGCCAATGGGCAGCAATATAGCTGTATAACCCATACGTGTCTGCCAGTGAGATTTAGACTCCTGCATACTCTCCGCTCACACAGAGGGATTTCCTGTTAAACCATATTCTTTATAGTTTTATTGTTATTTTTTAAAACAATTAACATTTTCTCCTACCAGCCCTCTCTACAAATCCTCCTGTCCCACTTACAAGGACACCTCCAACCGACCAACCAAAGACCGTGCTGGGTAAATAAAGCTGCACGTGGCCCAATCACATCACTGTTTAGCTGCTTCCACACATTCCTACTTCTCTTTGAAGCATCTGTAACAAATGATAGTGCTAGCTTCTAGGTTTAGCACTGTGCTAGCTTATTAAAGCAACCTGTGGCTTAAAAATTACCATTTCATCTTGTACTTCATCGCTTGTAGATCTGCACCTATCTTTTTTATTTAGGTTGATTAATCTTTTAAGACAAAGAAGTAGAAGCTTTTAAAAATAAACATATTTCATATGTATATGTGTGTTGTAATCTTAGACATGGAGACTAAAATTCTGATTATTCATTCTAGAAACTGAAAGAAAGACCACTCAGGCAACAAAAAGTAAACCTGGTAAATCACTTCTTTTTCAGACGTCAAAAGCTTGTTTTACTATAGATGTGAAAAACCTAAATAAATCATGACATATTGCGGTCTTATACCTCTCTTTGCCCGCCAGTAGTGCTGCCATTTGGAAGTGTTTGCCCATGGAGGGCCTGGCATGGCTTTCATGTGTGTATTTAAATAAAGCTGTATGTTAGCAAACTTTGCCTCAATTACTAGAAGTATATGAAATTTTTAATATTAGCAGCGGTGGACTAAAATATCTAAAACTTAGGAGTTAGAAAGATTGTATAGGAGCCAGACAGGCTGTTTTCTAGGAATCTGCAAAGGAGATCTTCATATAGAGGATTATACTTTGAAAAATTAGTTTGAGCCAAAAATATAAATTTTAGGAGTTCTGGCTCCCAGGTTCCTGCCAAATGTCTACCCCTGAATATTACTATATATCTAATATATAAGAGATTATATTATGCTGTATGTAGTTTAATCTCATAGAAATATTGTTTGCAAATGTAGTTCATGTTATAAACCTCAGTGATGATTTATTCAGCTGGGAAGCTTCCAGTACCTACAGATATACCACATATGAGCACTTATACACCTCATGGACACCAAAAAACTACATTGGGTAAAGACAGTTATTGTTTCTTTTGATTGATTGTTTATGTGTCAGATATAGTGACCGCTATCTCCTATATGTGATCTATCACATTTAAACTGTTGGTTAAGCCGTGTATCATTTGTGTTTGTGAATTTGATTCTATGATTTGATAAAAAGCTTCATTGGTCAGTTTAAAAAGAGAACTATGTACTGGTGACCAACAAATCAGGCAACTGTTAGTGAAATGGAAATGTATACAATAGAGGATATGAATCTGGCACATCCACTTATTTACTTCCTTGCAGCAGACAAAGTGCTTCTTTTATTTGGAAAACTAACGCTTTGTGGGTAGCCCTCACAGTGCAAGATGCAAACTAAGTGAGGACCTACCTATAACCTATGTTATGATCTGTATACATAATATAGGTGTCATTTATATAATCTGCTTATAGGCAGGGTTTAAATGGCATGCATATCATTTTGTTTTAGTTATTGTTTTAAAACCATATAAATTAAAAACTTACTTTAAACTGTGAAGAACACAAGAGGCTGTTTTACCTCATCCATTAGTTACAGCATTTAAACTTCTATGGGTTTTGGCCCATGTCTGCTAAGGCCAAGGATCAAATGTGTACAGTATATGCTCTTCTTGAAGGATATTTTTAGGTCAGTGTGGGTACTTTCTTAGTCTAGCTCATGACCTAAACTGATTGGTTCTTCACAAGTTCCAAAAGAGTGAAATAATACGTTATTTTTAATGTGTTATCAAAAAGTCTTTTTTGTTTGTTGTGAGTGTGGCTTCAGATTGAGTGATGCCTTTTTCTGCAGGGATGCATCCAGTATCCACAGAGGATACAGAAGTGGGCACTTCTCCACAGCTCTTGCAGGAAAGGACCACACAGGGTAAAGGCAGTTCTTCCATATCTGTCCAGTAGATAAGAAAAGACTAATATTTTTCTCCCTTTCTTGGATGAGAAATCCATCTTTGGTTTGTCATCTTGAAGTGATATACAGTAGTGTTGCTTTTCACACCAAAATTAATTTTATGAATTAATAGTCATAGGATCTACTGTTACATATAATGATAGTGTATCTATAAAATAAAAACATTAAAAATTATGCATGTTTGCTATGATAAATAAATCAATTTAAGCAAACAACATTTATAAGTTAAGTCTGTTTTCACTTTTGCTTCCTCACAATAGTCAGCCTCATTTTTATCAGCGTGATAATAGTTTGAGAACTACTCTTCCATATGTATTAATATAGAAAAAATGTTTTAGAATTCTGAGTTCTGTAATTTTATTGGCTGAAAATAGCAAGAACTAATCAAATTATAGCTTGAATAAACATTTGCTAGTTAAATTATTTTACTGTATTCTACAACAGCTCTGATTGCCTATCTCCTGTAACATACCAACTTCTAGTAGCAACAATATTAAAGTTCAGTCACCTTCATATACAAAGTTGAGCTTCTGTATACTGGTAACTCTGTGTTCATGTAAGAGTGACATGTTTTGGTGCACAGTCCCCTGTAAACAACCTTATTTAATTTATAATTTAATAAATTAATGTAATAAATATTTTAGCTGCCACCTTGTCATTATGTATCACACAAATTTTATTTTAGTCTAAGAGCCATTGAAGGCATTTTTCTTTTTTGTTGCATCTGAAAGAGGGCTTCGGATAATCTACAACAGAGTGTTTCTTTTCTTTTTTTTTTAAATAAAGCTTCTAGAACAGAATAATATACTGGTTTGAATGTTTAGCTGTTTTTGGGGGGGTTTGTCCCTGTGAGCCAATGGGCAGCAATTCAGCAGTATGAGTCATACATGTCTGCCAGTGAGATTTAGACTCATGCATACTCTCTGCTCACACAGAGGGATTTCCTGTTAAACCATATTCTTTACAGTTATTTTATAGTTTCCTAAAACAATTCACATTTTCTCCTACCAGCCCTCCCTACAAATCCTCCTGTTCCACTTACAAGGACACCTCCAACTGACCAACCAAAGACAGTGCTGGGTAAATAAAGCTGCACGTGGCCCAATCACATCACTGTTTAGCTGCTTCCACACATTCCTACTTCTCTTTGAAGCATCTGTAACAAATGATAGTGCTAGCTTCTTAGTGTAGCACTGTGCTAGCTTATTATAGCAACCTGTGGCTTAAAAATTAACATTTCATATTGTACTTCATCGCTTGTAGATCTGCACCTATCTTTTTTTATTTAGGTTGATTAATCTTTTAAGACAAAGAAGTAGAAGCTTTTAAAAATAAACATATTTCATATGTATATGTGTGTTGTAATCTTAGACATGGAGACTAAAATTCTGATTATTTATTCTAGAAACTGAAAGAAAGACCACTCAGGCAACAAAAAGTAAACCTGGTAAATCACTTCTTTTTCAGACGTCTAAAGCTTGTTTTACTATAGATGTGAAAAACCTAAATAAATCATGACATATTGCGGTCCTATACCTCTGTTTGCCCGCCAGTAGTGGTGCCATTTGGAAGTGTTTGCCCATGGAGGGCCTGGCATGGCTTTCATGTGTGTATTTAAATAAAGCTGTATGTTAGCAAACTTTGCCTCAATTACTAGAAGTATATGAAATTTTTAATATTAGCAACGGTGGACTAAAATATCTAAAACTTAGGAGTTAGAAAGATTGTATAGGAGCCAGACAGGCTGTTTTCTAGGAATCTGCCAGGGAGATCTTCATATAGAGGATTATACTTTGAAAAATTAGTTTGAGCCAAAAATATAAATTTTAGGAGGCCTGGCTCCCAGGTTCCTGCCAAATGTCTACCCCTGAATATTACTATATATCTAATATATAAGAGATTATATTATGCTGTATGTAGTTTAATCTCATAGAAATATTGTTTGCAAATGTAGTTCATGTTATAAACCTCAGTGATGATTTATTCAGCTGGGAAGCTTCCAGTACCTACAGATATACCACATATGAGCACTTATACACCTCATGGACACCAAAAAACTACATTGGGTAAAGACAGTTATTGTTTCTTTTGTTTGACTGTTTATGTGTCAGATACAGTGACCGCTATCTCCTGTATGTGATCTGCCACTTACATTTATACTGTTGGTTAAGCTGAGTATCATTTGTGTTTGTGAATTTGATTCTATGATTTGATAAAAAGCTTCATTGGTCAGTTTAAAAAGAGAACTATGTAATGGTGACCAACAAATCAGGCAACTGTTAGTGAAATGGAAATGTATACAATAGAGGATATGAATCTGGCACATCCACTTATTTACTTCCTTGCAGCAGACAAAGTGCTTCTTTTATTTGGAAAACTAACGCTTTGTGGGTAGCCCTCACAGTGCAAGATGCAAACTAAGTGAGGACCTACCTCTAACCTATGTTATGATCTGTATACATAATATAGGTGTCATTTATATAATCTGCCTATAGGCATGGTTTAAATGGCATGCATATCATTTTGTTTTAGTTATTGTTTCAAAACCATATAAATGAAATACTTACTTTAAACTGTGAAGAACACAAGAGGCTGTTTTACCTCATCCATTAGTTACAGCATTTAAACTTCTATGGGTTTTGGCCCATGTCTGCTAAGGCCAAGGATCAAATGTGTACAGTATATGCTCTTCTTGAAGGATATTTTTAGGTCAGTGTGGGTACTTTCTTAGTCTAGCTCATGACCTAAACTGATTGGTTCTTCACAAGTTCCAAAAGAGTGAAATAATACGTTATTTTTCATGTGTTATCAAAAAGTATTTTTTGTTTGTTGTGAGTGTGGCTTCAGATTGAGTGATGCCTTTTTCTGCAGGGATGCATCCAGTATCCACAGAGGATACAGAAGTGGGCACTTCTCCACAGCTCTTACAGGAAAGGACCACACAGGGTAAAGGCAGTTCTTCCATATCTGTCCAGTAGATAAGAAAAGACTAATATTTTTCTCCCTTTCTTGGATGAGAAATCCATCTTTGGTTAGTCATCTTGAAGTGATATACAGTAGTGTTGCTTTTCACACCAAAATTAATTTTATGAATTAATAGTCATAGGATCTACTGTTACATATAATGATAATGTATCTATAAAATAAAAACATTAAAAATGATGCATGTTTGCTATGATAAATAAATCAATTTAAGCAAACAACATTTATAAGTTAAGTCTGGTTTTACTTTTGCTTCCTCACAATAGTCAGCCTCATTTTTATCAGCGTGATAATAGTTTGAGAACTACTCTTCCATATTTATTAATATAGAAAAAATGTTTTAGAATTCTGAGTTATGTAATTTTGTTGGCTGAAAAGAGCAAGAACTAATCAAATTATAGCTTGAATAAAACATTTGCTAGTTAAATTATTTTACTGTATTCTACAGCAGATCTGATTACCTATCTCCTGTAACATACCAACTTCTAGTAGCAACAACATTAAAGTTCAGATACCTTCATATACAAAGTTGAGCGTCTGTATACTGGTAACTCTGTGTTCATATAAGAGTAACATGTGTTTTGGTGCGCAGTCCCCAGTAAATAACCTTATTTAATTTATAATTTAATAAATTAATGTAATAAATATTTTAGCTGCCACCTTGTCATTATGTATCACACAAATTTTATTTTAGTCTAAGGGCCATTGAAGGCATTTTTCTTCTTTGTTGCATCTGAAAGAGGGCATTGGATAATCTACAACAGAGTGTTTCTTGTTTTTTTTTTTTAAATAAAGCTTCTAGAACAGAATAATATACTGGTTTGAATGTTTAGCTGTTTTTGGTGGGTTTGTCCCTGTGAGCCAATGGGCAGCAATTCAGCAGTATGAGCCATACGTGTCTGCCAGTGAGATTTAGACTCATGCATACTCTCTGCTCACACAGAGGGATTTCCTGTTAAACCATATTCTTTACAGTTCTTTTATAGTTTCCTAAAACAATTAACATTTTCTTCTACCAGCCCTCCCTAAAAATCCTCCTGTTCCACTTACAAGGACACCTCCAACCGACCAACCAAAGACAGTGCTGGGTAAATAAAGCTGCACGTGGCCCAATCACATCACTGTTTAGCTGCTTCCACACATTCCTACTTCTCTTTGAAGCATCTGTAACAAATGATAGTGCTAGCTTCTTAGGTTAGCACTGTGCTAGCTTATTAAAGCAATCTGTGGCTTAAAAATTACCATTTCATCTTTTACTTCATCGCTTGTAGACCTGCACCTATCTTTTTTATTAAGGTTGATTAGTTATATAGTGATTACAATTTTAAGATAACGAAGTAGCAGCATTTAATAAGATGTAGTATATTTCATATATATGTATTTTGTAATCTTAGACATGGAGACTAAAATTCTGATTATTTATTCTAGAAACTGAAAGAAAAACCATTCAGGCAACAAAAAGTAAACCTGGTAAATCACTTCTTTTTCAGACGTTAAAATCTTATTTTATTATAGATGTGAAAAAAAAATCATGCCATATAGTATGGTCATGGTTCTAGGAGACTGCAAAGGAGACCTTTATATAGAGGATTATACTGTGAAAAATATTTAGGAGCCAAAAGAACAAATTTTAGGAGCCCGGTTCCCAGGCTCCTGCCAAATGTCTACCCCTGAATATTAGTATATATCTAATATATAAGAGATTATATTATTCTGTATGTTGTTTAAACTCATAGAAACATTGTTTGCAAATGTAGTTTATGTTATAAACCTCAGTGATGATTTATTCAGCAGGGAAGCTTCCAGTACCTACAGATATACCACATATGAGCACTTATACACCTCATGGACACCAAAAAACGGCATTGGGTAAAGACAGTTATTGTTTCTTTTGTTTGATTGGTTATGTGTCAGATATAGTGACCGCTATCTCCTGTATGTGATTTGTCACTTATATTTACACCAAAAGCTTTTGTACACATGTCTGTTGGTTAAAGCTGTGTATCATTTGTGTTTGTGAATTTGATCCTATTATTTGATAAAAAGCTTCATTAGTCAGATAAAAAAGACTAAACAATGTATTGGTGACCAACAAATCATGACAGACAGACAGACATCACTATGGCAAATTGGAGAGCGCTGAGCGTGGATTTAAAGGGCTAAGCAGGGGATCGGCGCTCAAAAACGTTATCGCAAAGTTTAATGACAAGCTGACAATTACAGGGAAAAAGAGAGCTACAGTGAATCAGTACACAAAGAGGTAGAGTTAAGCTTTGTATGGCTGTGTTATGATCTGTATACATAATATATGTCTCATTTATATAATCTAATAGGCAGGGGTAAATGGCAAGCTTATCATTTTGCTTTAGTTAGTTTTCTTTTAAAGCCATGTAAATGTAAATCTTACTTTATACTGGGAAGAACACAAGATAGAAGTTTTTTTATTCATCTATTAGTCACAGCATTTAAACTTCTATGGGTTTTGGCTCATCTCTGTTAAGGCCACGGATCAAATGTGTACAGTATATGCTCTTCTTGAGGTTGATTGTTAGGTCAATGTTGGTCTCTTAGCGTGGCTCATTGCCTAAACTGATTGTTTCTTCGCATGTTCCAAAACACTACAGTAATAGCTTATTATTCCTGTGTTATCAAAAAGTCTTTTGATATTTGTTGTGAGTGTGGCTTCAGATTGAGTGATGCCTTTTTCTGCAGGGATGCATCCAGTATCCACAGAGGATACAGAAGTGGGCACTTCTCCACAGCTCTTGCAGGAAAGGACCACACAGGGTAAAGGCAGTTCTTCCATATCTGTCCAGTAGATAAGAATAGCCTTTAATATTTCTCTCCCTTTCTTGGATGAGAAATCCATCTATATTTTGTCATCTAGAAGTGATATAGTGTTCATTTTCACACCAAATGAATTTAGTCATGGCATAGTCATGGGATCTACTGTTACATATAATGATAGTGTATCTATAAAATAAAAAACATAAAAAAACAGGCATGTTTACTATAATAATTAAGTCAATTAAAGCAAACAACATGCTTAAATTATGTTTCACTTTTTCTTCCTCAGAATATTCAGCCTTATTTTTGTAAGTGTGAAAATAGTTTGGAAACTATTTGTTAATAAAACGAAAATGTGTTAGAAATCTGGTTTGTTAATTTGATTTCCTCAAAAGAACAAGATCTAATCAAACTATAGCTTCAATGAAACCGTTAAGTTATCTTACTGTATTCTACAGCAGCTCAGATTAACTCCTGTAACATACCAACTTCTTGTAGCAACAAAATTATAGTAACACATTTTGGTGCACATTCCCCTGTAAACAACCTTATTTAATGTATAATTTAATAAATTAATGTAATAAATATTTTAGCTGCCACCTTGTCATTATGTATCACACATATTTCATTTTGATTTAAGGGCAGTTGAAGGCTTTTTTTCTTTGTTGCATCTGAAAGAGGGCCTTGGATAATCTACAACAGGGTGCTGGAACAAAATATACTGGCTTTGAATGTTTAACTGTTTTGGGCGGTTTGTCCCTCTGATTCAGTGAATAGCAATATAGTTGTGTGGGTCATAAGTGTCTGACAATAAGATTTAGAGTTGTGCATACACTCTGCTCTCTCTTAATTAACATTTTCTTCGAACAGCCCTCCCTACAGTTCCTCATGTCCCACTTACAAGGACACCTCCAACTGACCAACCAAAGACGGTGCTGGGTAAATAAAGCTGCACGTGGCCCAATCACATCACTGTTTAGCTGCTTCCACACATTCCTACTTCTCTTTGAAGCATCTGTAACAAATGATAGTGCTAGCTTCTTAGTTTAGCACTGTGCTAGCTTATTAAAGCAATCTGTTTCTTAAAAATTACCATTTAATCTTTTACTTCATCGCTTGTAGATCTGCACCTATCTTTTTTATTTAGGTTGATTAATCATATAGTGATTAATCTTTTAAGATAAAGAAGTAGCAGCATTTAAAATATGTTGTATGTTTCATATGTATATGTACATTGTACGTTTATTTTAAAGCTTTTGTTTGCTAGATATTGACTTGCTGAATGTTCTGCGTGTCACATGCAAATGTAATGTTATCACCACACTGAGAGCTTATGCTTACTCTTAAACTTTTACATGAGAATGTAAAAGCACTCTATTGTTGCCATTTTTCATTTGTAAACCTTAATGAAAAATGATTATTAGAAGCTTCACACTTTATGTTTGATGCTTTGCTTTTATGTCATAATGTTATATGCGATATAGACTATAAAATATTTAGTGATCTGCTTTTCCTTTTAGTACTCTGCTTTTGTTTGGCTGTGCAGCTGTCTTCTGCTGTAGATTTTTATTATATAATATTACATTGGTAACTGGAAAAAAAATTCCTAGGTGGAAGAGCAAATTTTATTTGCTAGACCTACCGATCATCACAAAAAAGTAACAACCTGCTATTTTTTAAATTTACCATTTCATATTAATATTACAAGTTAATTATCACTTTATTGCCACTTTGCATTATATGATTTGTGGCTAAAAAGCTTTCTACATGTAAAATATTAAAAGCAGCAACCTATTTTACATGTTCCAGTATGCTTGTAAGATCTTGAACAAAAATGATATCATATTGGAGAATATTGATAACCTGAAAGGCATGTAGACTGCCATTCAAAATAAATAATACACTGGACCCTATTCGATTAGCTAGATCGCAATTTTACACACACTTAAAGTTGCTCTTAAAATTGTTACACATTCTGATTGCCAGTTACTCGCCCACAATCACTACTGACATGCCAAAGACACAACTTAGGGCTTACATCTCCATTGATTTTTGGACTGCTCGAAAATTACAAGTGCTAAATAATTAAAGTTACACAAAAATGATATTCTATTAAACCTGTAGGTCTAGCTCGCAAATTAAGTCTGACCCGCAATGAGAAAAAGTATCAAGTTTCTGTCAAAAATATTATGAGTACTAAATAGGACTTCCAAGGGCTTTTACAAACACCTATTATTGCTGTAGCAGCAATTAAACACACAATACAATACCTTAAAAGCATAGTAAGACATGGAACACTTTAGAAATAATTGCAGAACAGTCTAAAATTCACAAATATGCAATTAAAAAAATATTATTTTTAACTGTTATGGATCCCGGGACTCAAGGGGTAGTACATATCATGAAACCCACATGGACTAGAACAGATGCTCTAATGCATTTTATAGAGTGCTTGATTGTGAGTCCCACCGGCAAATAATACTTATTGGCACTAATTAATGCTTAGCCTGCGATTGCAGGTTACATCTAACTTCAATGTTTTACTGACACCATGACTATTGTCTTTGATTAAGAAGTAATTTACGGGCTTGCTTAAATATTGCCAGATCATATGATCACACCCCCTGAAATCCTACTTACAAAGGCAGGGTTTACATGAGGAGGAGGAGAGATGTAGGTTGCGAGCTTGAAGCAATAGAATACATTAAGACATTTAGAGAAAAAAACACCTACAGTCAAAACTACAGGTCAGAGTCACTTAAAGGCTTCAAATAGAATAGGGTCCACTGTTCTTAATGAACATTTAACAGACTTTTAAATATGTTATTGGTTTGTACACATTAGTGACAATTGAGCAATATATGTACCACATTTATTCTGCTATGTGCTGGCTAAGATTTTCTATAGACTGAACCTGTAGCGAGCATGTAATGACTGTATTCCATTGTAAACATAGGGAGAGGTGAGCATTGTTGCATTCAATAAGCTATGTCTTTATTTGCCTGGCTGACAGCTCCATACAATAGTTATCTAGACCTGTACTTTTACTAGAAGAAGCTTTTGAGTATTGCTCAATATTGTGCTTTATTATAATAGGAAATATTATTGAATATATCAACTAGCTGCAAACCCTTGTGAGGCTCACCAAATGTATTCTGCCCATCTTAGAAAATCTCCCACATGCCTTTATAGAAAAAAATGCATATTTTTATGTGAATCAATTACCGTATAAACTTGAGTATAAGCTTATACGCTAATCAAGGTCCCACTTACCTGTTCTCCTATTTATGGGGGAGGCAAAAAATCCTCCTCCTTCCCCCCCTTATCATCCTCCTTCCCCCCTTATCATGTTCTTTCCTCCATAACCTCCTCCTCACTGCACCCTCTCAAATCCCTATCCCCCTTTCTCCTTACTTGCTACTATGCTCCGATGAGCTGATGCTGATCCTGACGCTGCAGCACGTCTTCCGTACCGCCATATGCTAATGACGTGACGCGCATGTGACTTAACGTCATTAGCATATGCCGGTACAGAAAACGTGCTGCAGTGTCAGGATCAGCATCAGCTCATCGGAGCATAGTAGCAAGTAAGGACAAAGGGGGATAGGGATTGGAGAGGGTGCAGTGAGGAGGAGGTTATGGGGGAAAGAGGATGATGATAAATGGGGGGAAGGAGAAGAATGATGATAACGGGGGAGGAGGAGGATGATAAGGGGGGAATGAGGAGGATAAGGGGTGGAATGAGGAGGATAAAGGGGGAAGGAGGAGGATGATAAGGGGGGAAGGAGGAGTATAATCAGGGGGGAAGGACCCTCTTTTCCACCCTCGGCTTATATTCGAGTCAATACGTTTTCACAGTTTTTTGTGATAAAATTAGGTGCCTCGGCCTAAACTCGGGTCAGCTTATACTAATGTATATACGGTAGTTCCATTTTAATTACCCCAAAAATTTCCAAATCTGGAAGTGTAATAAGTGTAATACATACGTAATAATTACCAGGTAAAATTGGAAAAATGTATTGATTTGAACAAGAAATACAACGTCATTCTTTAAAAACAATGGACTATGAGTATGAGGAGGGGTAAATTTTCTAGAAGTGACAAACAAACAACAAATGTATCTAGATCAGGAGTGTCCTCTAGTCAATGCATACATATTCAAATTACTATCACTCCATTTCACAATAACAAGATAATAATAATAAAGAGAGGAAGGCTTATGATTTGAAAAGATCCTTATAGCTGTAAAGGTCAACTAGTTTGATGCCCCAAATCTGGCTAGGGTCCCTATCCAACTAGCAACAAAAGTCTATCTGGGAATGGAGTGAATAAACACCAATCCTATTCTTCATTGTACGGACTTGTACGCTCTTAGCACTATTAACATTAACCGCCAAATCTCAACTAAACTTGTCCATATATTAAAACCAAATTAAAAACAATATGACAATTATGATGAGACTTGATGGCTACTTGGACCACACTGAATAACTATAGACTGCAGGCTGTAACAACCCCAGGTAGCATAGAAGCTACTGAGTTACCCTAAAGTGAAAAACACAGGTATGAGCATAATTTGAAAGTGTTTGAGTAGCCAATGGTAGTCCCTAAGTATTAGCCTTAAGGCAGCTTTGTCAAAGGCAACAATATATATGTTTTTATTATTGTGATGATTATTACTTTAAGGGCTAATCTAAAAAAATACATTTGTTAAATTGAAAGACAGCTCATTTTCCCTTGTAAGAACCAAATCAATGTACTATTATTAATAGACAATGAATGCATCCTAAAGCAACATGTAATGTAATACATCATTTTCTTACCTTCCTATGTTCCAAAACGTATTGATTGAAATGTGTAAAAAAATATTTTTAATGTACAATTTAAAGTCTAAGTTTGAATAAGTTTCCAGTTTGCAAAATAAAATTCAGTGATGGCTTTTTTGGCAGGGATGCTCCCAGTTTCCACAGATGAACCAGACGTGAGCTCTTATACACATGTTGTGCAGCAAATGAACACATTAGGTAAAGGCAGATAATCAGCTGCTCTTGTTTAAGCTGCCTTGTTTGAACCTCTTTTTCACATGACTGTTGAGAATCATCTCACGTCATCAGATTTTTTTCTGCTTCGTATATTTTGCTTGGCCATTTTTAGAATGGATGCTGTTGGTACCATTATATTAGCTTAGGTTTATTATATTATCCAAATATGTTTTCCTATGATAATGTAATAAACTATTTTGGGTGCCAATGTTATTAACATTTCCATTATATCTTCTTCATTGCTTTACCTACACAATTCTTCTCTACACATAGCAAAGAGCTTTGCAGCCTCCTGGAATCTTTGTGTACTTCCGTATTGATTATATATTTGGGACACACAGAGAATTACATAAAATACAAACTAAAATTGTTAATTATGTTATCTATTTTTAATTTATAATGAAGCCTGTGACTGTGAGAACTGTCCATATGTTATATAGGGCTATATAATTTAACTGTATTTATGTATTTATTCACATTTATAGCATTTTTATCCAAAGTGCATACAGCTATAACTGGCTTTATGACAATATGGTTTTATCACTGCATTGGTTGAAGGGTTCAAAACAAAATAAATGTAAGCATACGGATAGAAGAGAAATTGAGGGTCCTGCCCTTAGCAGCAATCTTGGAAATATGGTGGTTTTATCCAAAGCACTGAATAGCCCATGATCCATGCTTAGGTGCTTGCTCTGAAGGAATGTTTGAGATAGTAAGTGAGAGGGTCAATGTGAAGGGCCAGAGGCTGAATCATGGTCCTGAGTGTGCCTGGTAATGCAGGGAAGTCCATGAAGTGGTAGGGCATGCAAGCGTTAAGGAGGGCAGGTCCCTCAATTTGACTTGCAGTAGGCAGTGATATTACTATGTGAGCATGATGGTTATCATCCAACAGATATATAGTTATTAGAAATCAAACCAGTAGCACATTTCACATAATTGATGAGGAATGTATCTATTCAATTTCCTTTTTTTATTTTTAGAAGCAGCTATTTGGCTACAAATTCAAATGTCATATAGTCAATTTAGTAAAATATATGTTTTGGTCATATTTATAGACGGTCACAATTTAACAAGGGGAACATGTACTTAAATAAAAGTGTTGAAGACCTTTATAAACGTTAAATGAAATAAGTTCCTAGCCCTACTTTCACTAAATGAGTTTTCAGAAGTTTTTTGTGTTTTTATGTTAGATGTAGATATTAATGACATATTGAGGAAATGCTGACTATACTCCTTGTTACATACTTTGGCCCCATCTCTGGGAAACTGGTGTACAGTCTTTGTTATAATTATATAATACAATTACATTTTTCTTAAATAATTTACATGTGTAAAATAACATACTTTAGTGAATAAAAAAGAAATAAAGAGGTTTGTATGAGACTCTTTGTGATACAGTTGTTAAGTTCTTACACTGCTTAAATAATGTAATGAAGAGTATTCTCCGTCATCTATTATATTATGAACCTTTTAGGGCTGCCTTTGATTATTCCAACATCTTTGTCTGAGCCAGATGCAACAACACGGACTTCTGTTCCTGTCGATAAAACAATTTCCAAGCAGGGTAAAACGTTTGCTTAATATTTCTAGAACACTCTAGATATACATGCTATGTATTTCAATTTATGAGGTACTTATTCACACAATATATTTTACTTGCTCTTATGGAGTGGGGTGTAAAACTATCTTTGACATTGGAAACTAGTAAGCAGGTGTCAAACATGCCCAGTGCATTCTTTAATTGCAGCTTTGTCTTTAATTTAATAGTTTTACTTTTATTTCAGATTTTGATTGAAATACTAGCATAATCTTCGTATCTTAGTTATACTTAAGTAGTAACAGAGTGGTAACTTAAATATTTTTGTTTACTCAGTTAGAAGACAAAAGGACATTTAGAATTTAGACATCAATGAATTGGCAGAAACTAGTAGTGGTGATTTTCTCTTTTAGCTCCTATAGAAAAACAAAATAGATATTTTAACTTTGATAAAAAAACCTTCTAGTGAAATTGCGTAATTTTAATTTCAGACTTATTCTTTTATGTTTCAATTCACGTGTGGCTAGATTTGCTTCAACATTTGAGATACTATATTTTTGTCTTCATCAGACAATATTGCAATAATTGTTTGTTTAGTGCCAAATAGTCTGTATAGTCATAAAACAGTACTAGATTCATAATAGAGCACAAACTCCTCAAATATTAATAGATGTGGGCTAGAGCACTCTTATCTTTAGAAAATAGTTGTTGGGTTAGTAGGCAAACATTTGTATGAAATATTATTTCACTGTAGTTATTGTCTATCTTATAATATATATGCTATACATATACTATATATACTTATAGTATATGCTATACATATACTATCGCATATGTCTTTTAATTTATTATTGACTTTTAAAATAAAACTAATCTATAAATAATGGACATGCTTGCACTTATAATTATTAACTGTTTAACAAGTTTAAATAGAAGAAATATAGCAGTATTTAGGATATGATATATAATTTTGCAACTGAGTTGTAGTAGGTCACAATCCCATTTCACAGTTCCGTTAATAAATTAAGTGTAATTTTTTTTTCAGCAACTACCACCCACGTTATGCCAGAAAAATACAGTACCCCGCCCTATCAAACCATTACAAAACTCACCACTGGTAATGTTCATTCTTTCACAGAGTCACTGAGTAGTTGTTAGTGCTTTTGTCATTTTGAACCACCTTCATCCATTGTAAACTTATCTGTATCTTTCTGCTTTGCGGCACAAGATTTCATCCATCATAATGAAAAAGTTTGACAGCATGATTGCTGTTTCTTGACACTTTTTTAGCCCATTCAATCAGCTTTGCTTTCTCTGTAATAAAACTATATTAGACAGGAAATGCTTCAATATGTTGCTGCTCTGAAAACATTGGGGTTGATACGTAACATAAAACAATTAAACTAAACATTTTCTATTTAGTCTGACATTCTAGATCAAGTTTAGGATTTAGTAATAGGAGGTGCTATGATGCTACAGGTTCCATGTATCTAGCAAACAGTTCACTAATTTGCATTTGATGAGAAAATAGATTGAGTGATGTTCCAAAACTGACCTATATTTTACAAATTCTTTAAAATAAAACATCTTCCCCAATGAGTTCTTAAAGAAGTCTCTCTTCATTGCAAGCTCTGGCATGCACTTCCCAAACAAAAATAATGAGAATTTGAAGTCCTTAATCGTGACATTTCTCTTTCAGCACTCTTTGGAAGCCACGTCATTTCTGCTATACCACAAGACATTGTTAAGACAGAAGTGCCACTGTCCATAACTGGTACAATATTCAATCTATATGTATGGTCATTATTAACATCCTGCTATTTAAGCTAACTGAAAGTATAATGACTGGAGAAAATTATTTCTGGATCTTTGTAAATTACGATGTTCTTTGGTTCATATTTCCTATTAATTTTGTGCTGCTGTAGAACATTCATGTTGCATTTTATATTGCATTTTATTCTTGATTTATTGCCTTTATTATCTGTACTTTCTTGTTCCTATCCACTAAACTTTACTGAACAACGTTGATCACAATCTACATGCTGAGTATTTGCTCTAGTTAGTTCAATCGTATGTTTTCAATGTATCAACAACATCAGTTATATATAAAGTAGTAATGCTTATCCACATTATCCATTATTTCTCTAGGGAAAAAAAAAATATATTGTATGGTAACATACAGTTTTAACTTGTATCGTCTACAAGCCAATAACCATTTAGACGGTTCCAATTAAAACCTAATTCACAGATTCTTTATTAAAAAGTATTTAAGTACCCTGCATCAGTATCCTAATGTAATGCTTTGCATGCGTCTACATGACAAGGCTGACTCTTAGCTAAGGGAGTTCTTACGAGAGAATTTAAGTAGCTATTAAATTACTCCCTCAGGCTATTTCACATATGAACGTACTGATATGTAGCCAGGGGCGTTGCCATGTAAGGTAAAATAGCGTACAAGACTTGCAAGGGTCCTTGTGAGTACACTTAAGAAGATGCCAGCATGAAGTTGTGAGTCAGAGCAAAGATTGACACATTAATGTGGTTTATTATTTTTGCGGATGAATATTGCAGTTTAGATACATCATATTATATGTTAATTTCTTTTTTTTTTGCATGGGATTAAATGGCAAGAGACACAAAGGGGGTAGATATTAACACCTGGAATTCTGTGTTAATTAGGGGTGATTTAGCATTAGTTTGGTGTCAGTGTTTAATTGTGAGAGCAAATATTGGTAATTGGCATTAAGATTTAGTTGATTCTTCTTTAGTATTGTTGTAAAGGGCTGGCTTAACCATTAGGAAGGCATCTTTTGCAGTTTAGGATGTGTGGATGTGTAGATTTTTATGTTATTAAGTTCCTAAAAATGCTTCCTTCAGCTATTTTTTTCTTCTACGGGAACACTTGTAGCACCTTAAGTGTCTCAGAAGACTTGTAAGGGATTTCTCTGCTCATACAAGAGCTTGAGTAAGGATTTATCTCAAAGCGAGCAATCACAGAGCCTTGCGATAACACTTCATGTAATAGAACTTTAGGTAAAAAGCTACCATAGGACCAGGGATCAGTTCATATGCAGCAATTGCTCATATGGGTTTGCTTGCTACGTGGCTCCCTACATGGAAAGTTCACTCACAAGAGTTTGTACGGGAGCCATGTAATCGAGAGCTATATTGGAAAAAACATGGTTGGTGTTATTAATGTAAGGCAAATTACAAGGTTGCTATCTCTAATGTAGAAAAAGGAAACTGCTACCCAGGATTCTTGTGAGCCATTTGTTGACCTAGAACTGTACTGAGGATATGATGTATATCATATAAATAGATAGAGTTGCATACTTGAAGTAAATGTATAAAAAATATAATTTTGTGTAACGATACAGAATATTACTCAGATAAAATGGCAAGATCCATTGAGACACTAAAGGATTAGATATGGGAGCTATAGAAAGACGTCAGTAATGCTTTGTTACAGACTTCTGGACCGTAATGGAGAAAAGCTGGTTTATAATGTGAAAGTCTCCAGTATTCTGCAGAACAAAATAGTGAATGAAATAGGTAGATATAATTGCAATTTAGATTTTTTTAAATGATATTGCTAGGCCATATGAACTAATGAAAGTCAGCATGTTGAAAGAGGTCTCATGGTAGTTGCATGGGTTTTTGAGAGAAAAGTATTGTTTCTGAGAACAGATTTCCTGGCACCATTTTTAGGTTAAACATTTTGTAAGTTCCCGATTTAGAAAAGTAAGAAATAGTTGACATCTGGTTGAAAGAAAGGTAATAGCCAGGATTTACTAAAACCCAGTGTAAAAGGAATGCAAGTATCTCTATGCTCATTATGATTTCATCATTATAATGAGACCTAAGAAAAGCATTGTGGTCCACCATTAATTTGCGTGAATTAGCAAAAAAAAAACACACCCTCAATGGGAGCAGATAATGATCATATAGAAACGCAGTTGAGAATATAGTATAGTGAATGCAGAGAAGTGTTCTCCTCTGTTTGCCATAGCATCACTCTTTAGTAGATCTAGACCAGTGCTTTCAACTGGAGGCCCAGCTTTCACATTTTTCATTTTTTCATATAAAATATATTAATATATTAAATTATATATTTAGATTAACATTTCTTAGTTATTATATTAAATCTAGCCCACCAGCTTACTAGATAATATAAATGTGGCCCACCAGCTCACTTGCCTCCACACTAAAGAATTTGAACATCACTGATTGAGACCAATTTATTTTTTGAATTACATTAACAACTTCACCAACAGAACATGGAAGAATTTTCATTTATATCATACAAATGAGTTCACACAAAATGTAAAGGCTATTATGTAGTAAAATGTTAAATGAGAAAGTTAAAGAGAAATACGTTTTGAATGTGCTTACTTAAGTACTGAAAACAAACTGCACCAAGACTATTATGTTAGTATTGGTATTAAGAGATATTCTTAGACTTTGTGCACAAGTGTGAATATTGAAGGACAGGGGACAAGAAAGGTATTGGGAGCTTCATAGAATAAATCTTGGACTAAGCATGGACTCAGAAGCTTAATGATGAAAAAACAAACAAATCCAAGAGTCCAAGGGTTACAAAGTAAAGAGTGTTATACATTTGGAAAATAAGTTAGAATAGTCAAAAAGATGGGTTAATAGAAATTTGGAGACCAGAAAGAAAAACACATGTTTTCTTTTTGTGATGTAACATACATAATCTGTATTCAAAGTTACATCATCAATGGTTTCTGTATCAGAATATACATTTTTCTATCATTGAACCACGGTCAATCCCCATTAAACATGATAAAATGACATTTCCTGCCTGTTTCCAGTTGTGTACTTTCTCCATTTGTGTTGTGTTTCCAGTCTCCAGTCTCTTTCTTCTGTTGTATGGGGAATAATTTGTAGAGAGAAAAAAATGTAGTGATCTTTATCAGTTTAAGTTGCTGATGATGACTGAATCCGCTTTATGTGTCTGGCTACACATTTTGCAAGTCATTCACTCTGCATTTAAATATACATTTTTGAAAGAACAATATTGTACAAGATTTGTCAGCCATTCAATGTTGCTTTAAAAAGACAGCATTCTTCTCACTAATTCTATGTTTCTGAAGTGATCATGGTGCCATTTGATTTTTATTTTTGATAATTTGCTGTCACAGATCCAATAATTGCTGTCCGAAAGTGACTGTAATTTTTTTACTTATAACACAGCTTCTTATTTGTGCTGTCTATTTCTTCCTGTTGAATATGAATGTCACTTCTCTCTTTCATTTACAAAACAAACTTCAAAACTTAACACAATCCATATTCCTAGCACAGAAGCACCAAAATCTAAAGCTGGTAAAAATAATTATCATTTTATGCTAATGCCATTCATATTCTTGAGACAGCTTACACCCTAACAATCCCAATTTAATTTAACGTGTTTGTTTGTTTGCTTTTAACTCAGAGGGCAGACAACATACTACTGAAGGTATTATATTGGAGGCACCTCATACACATGAGCAAGAAAAAATAACTTTAGGTAATGACTTGACAAACTTGGTTATCTTTAATTAAAACTTTGCTACGTCCTATTTTATTGTAAAACTCCAAAAATATAATTTGCATGACATGTTGCTTATGTAAATGTACATATTTTATTTGGAGTCTCTATTTGCACCCAACAACATCATACCTTAAAATACCATATACAGTAGACTAATTTTATTCATTATTGCCATGTGGCAATGGGGCAAATGTTATAAACGGTCAAGTGTTGAAGAACTCTTATGCTATAGCTATGTAAGTTTATGGAGCAAAAATTTGACATCTCCCACAGTTTTCCAATACTTTGTTCTTTTGAACCATTATGGTAGTAATAAAATGAAATAGTAATGATATGCATTTATCTATCAGCTTCCAGTGACATCGAAAAGGCTACAACAGAGACCAAACCAGAAATAACAAACAAAGCTGGTAATAAAATGATTATAATAATGTATTGTGCACAATTCTTTAACAAATTCTCTGGACCTTTTTGGAGAAGAAACACTGCCTGTTTATCAGCCAATAAGATATTCTAAAGGAACAGTAGATCATTTCTATTCTGTTAGAGGCATTTTTTTTTAGTTTGTTGGAAAGAACACACTATGCTTTTGTTTGCCTAAATGAATATTCATTAGGTAAATTTGCATTGATTCTCAATTACAAGACTATTCTTTGTATATAGATATATATTCTAGTTTACTATGAAAATAATGTTGTGGACAATCCAAACAATTATTAAGATGTTGTTCTCTATCTCCACAATGAGTAAAGGTTTTTGCAATATTTGGTTTTATAATACATCATTCGACTCACACAGGCTTCACAACTTGTTTAAATATTTTGCCTAATAATAGTAAAAAAAGAAATGCCTATTATGTATGTGTTTTATGAAACTGCCAGACTATTGCTCCTTAGCAGTACATTGTAATCTTAATGATCTTGTTCTTTTAACTCATAATGTATTTATATGACAACATATATAACAGTAAGATGCCACTTAAAAAAAGTGTTACATTTTATTTATTTATTTTGTTTTGTTTTGTTAGCCACAGCATACCGGACAACATCTAAACCATTTGCAACTAACAAACCTGTAACAACTAGGTCAACAGAGCCAAAACTAGGTAACCTACTTCTTTGTATTTAGTTTACTTTCTTATATATAGACCACATGAATAAGAATATTGTTTCAATGACATCTGCATATGAATTACTTTTGGCATCTTGTTCCTTTTCAGAATGACATGTGGATAGGATTGTGGATGACTAGTCATGTACATCTGAAAGACTAATATACTCTAGTAACAATCTCAGAAGATTATGTAGAGAATTTTTCAATTGTTGGAAGGCTTTTATGCCATAAAGTACATTGTAGTGTGTTAGGACAGTTAACAGGGCTGGGAAGTGATGAGTGAGAAGGTAGTGTGATCAAGGAAAGAGTAATCCATGTGATGACATAACTACACATAACTGTGATGTCATAACTACACTTAACTTTCATAACTGCAGTAATGATGCTGTATATAAATTATAATTGTATCTCAAGTTGTAGATGTTTTTTATGTATTAGGATATCACAATTTCATCTGTTTTGATTTGCCTGTTTTTTTGAGCAAGGGGAGAAATATCTTTTTTTAGTGCACAGTGGCCCCTTACGTTTTAAAAAGAAAATCATTCTTCACTAATATAACGTTACCTCTCCTGTGGTATGTCTGTGTGTGTCTTTCCATGGATGTATATTCTTGTGTCTTCTAATGCGTTTCTCTTGATATACATTTACCGTATATACTCGAGTATAAGCCGACCCGAGTATAAGCCAAGGCACCCATTTTACCACAAAATACTGGGTAAAATGAGTGACTCGAGTATAAGCCGAGGGTGGGAAATGTGCTGCCCCCTGTGTCCCTCTTGTGCCCTCTGTGTCCCCCTCTCTCTCCGTGTCTCTTCCAACCTCTCCCTTCCCTGTGTATCTTCCCCCCTCCCTTATCACCCTCCTCAACCCCACTCCTCAACCTCCCTCCTCATCCTTAACCTCCCTCCTCATCCTCAACCTCTCTCCTCATCCTCAACCTCCCTCCTCATCCTCAACCTCGCTCCTAACCTCCCTCCTCATCCTCAACCTCGCTCCTAACCTCCCTCCTCATCCTCAACCTCCCTCCTCAACCTCCCTCCTCATCCTCAACTCCCTCCGCAACCTCCCTCCTCACTGATCCAGATTCCTTAGGCAAGTCAACCGACTGATCCAAGTTCCTTAGGCAAGTCAACCTCTTCAAGTGTCTTCTCTTGTGCTCCCTCCCAGTCCCCCCACCCCAAAAAAAATAACAAATCTCTTTCCCAGCATATAGCTAGAGATTATTCCCTGCCAGTCCGTCACATCAATTTGTTGCTGGGATATTCCACCCAGGGACCCCAGATCTCCAGAAATTTAGACATTGTGTCTGCTAACAGATAAGTCATTCTTTCAATAACTGGATTCAAGTTTTTTGCAATGTGGCTTTTCGCTGCAAGTGTTATAAACTGAAGCAGTCTATTCTGGGAGAAAGAGAGGGCCTCAAGAGGAATCCCCAAAATGAACGTCTCTATGGTTGGGTTAATGGGACTATGAAATATCTCAGAGGCTAGTTGTGTGACCTTACTCCAAAGATGTGGCACCTGATGACAGTTCTATAGCAGCCTCTATAGCATTTCAGACTTTCCAATTTTTTCCATTTAAACAATTTTTCCGGGGTAATATAGGTAATATGCAAGACTTTTATGGAAGTCTCGAGAATACTGTAGTTGAGCGAACCCCTAAAAATGTTAGACCAGGAGATCTTCCATTTCTCTGACTCCCACTGTACTGACATGTCCTCTTCCCAGTCTTTGATATATTTATATTTTATAGACTTAGCAGTGGGATTAAATATGTTAGATTTCACCTATAATGCCTTTGATCCCTGCAAATTCTAGAAAACCAATTTAGCTCAGGCTTACCCCTCAAATTAATAATTGTATGCACAAAGTGCTTCAGTCTGCAATAATGATAGTGTTTGATCAGTGGTAGATCGTGTTTATCTCAAGTTGTAGATGTTTTTTATGTATTAGGATATCACAATTTCATCTGTTTTGATTTGCCTGTTTTTTTGAGCAAGGGGAGAAATATCTTTTTTTAGTGCACAGTGGCCCCTTACGTTTTAAAAAGAAAATCATTCTTCACTAATATAACGTTACCTCTCCTGTGGTATGTCTGTGTGTGTCTTTCCATGGATGTATATTCTTGTGTCTTCTAATGCGTTTCTCTTGATATACATTTACCGTATATACTCGAGTATAAGCCGACCCGAGTATAAGCCAAGGCACCCATTTTACCACAAAATACTGGGTAAAATGAGTGACTCGAGTATAAGCCGAGGGTGGGAAATGTGCTGCCCCCTGTGTCCCTCTTGTGCCCTCTGTGTCCCCCTCTCTCTCCGTGTCTCTTCCAACCTCTCCCTTCCCTGTGTATCTTCCCCCCTCCCTTATCACCCTCCTCAACCCCACTCCTCAACCTCCCTCCTCATCCTTAACCTCCCTCCTCATCCTCAACCTCTCTCCTCATCCTCAACCTCCCTCCTCATCCTCAACCTCGCTCCTAACCTCCCTCCTCATCCTCAACCTCGCTCCTAACCTCCCTCCTCATCCTCAACCTCCCTCCTCAACCTCCCTCCTCATCCTCAACTCCCTCCGCAACCTCCCTCCTCACTGATCCAGATTCCTTAGGCAAGTCAACCGACTGATCCAAGTTCCTTAGGCAAGTCAACCTCTTCAAGTGTCTTCTCTTGTGCTCCCTCCCAGTCCCCCCACCCCAAAAAAAATAACAAATCTCTTTCCCAGCATATAGCTAGAGATTATTCCCTGCCAGTCCGTCACATCAATTTGTTGCTGGGATATTCCACCCAGGGACCCCAGATCTCCAGAAATTTAGACATTGTGTCTGCTAACAGATAAGTCATTCTTTCAATAACTGGATTCAAGTTTTTTGCAATGTGGCTTTTCGCTGCAAGTGTTATAAACTGAAGCAGTCTATTCTGGGAGAAAGAGAGGGCCTCAAGAGGAATCCCCAAAATGAACGTCTCTATGGTTGGGTTAATGGGACTATGAAATATCTCAGAGGCTAGTTGTGTGACCTTACTCCAAAGATGTGGCACCTGATGACAGTTCTATAGCAGCCTCTATAGCATTTCAGACTTTCCAATTTTTTCCATTTAAACAATTTTTCCGGGGTAATATAGGTAATATGCAAGACTTTTATGGAAGTCTCGAGAATACTGTAGTTGAGCGAACCCCTAAAAATGTTAGACCAGGAGATCTTCCATTTCTCTGACTCCCACTGTACTGACATGTCCTCTTCCCAGTCTTTGATATATTTATATTTTATAGACTTAGCAGTGGGATTAAATATGTTAGATTTCACCTATAATGCCTTTGATCCCTGCAAATTCTAGAAAACCAATTTAGCCCAGGCTTACCCCTCAAATTAATAATTGTATGCACAAAGTGCTTCAGTCTGCAATAATGATAGTGTTTGATCAGTGGTAGATCGTGTTTATCTCTCAATTCCTCAAAGGAGAAAATTTGACCTTCGATCAACCAAGAGCCAAACCAGTCTAGTTTCTTTGACCTCCACTAGTGTTGAGAGGTGATGCTCATGTCACTCGGAGTGAGGGGATGGGTTCGAATTAAAGACAGGTCGGAGGAGGCAGAGAACATTTTGGTGTGAACGCATGTCCATTTCCTGCAGGAATCATTGGGTTTGAGGGGTTTCTTAAGGTGGGAGGGAGGTCACTCCACCAGATAACTGTGTCCCATGAATGTGGCCGCATTCTCTGATTCTCAATAAAAATCCATGCTGGTTGGTGGGATGTAGAGTGTGCTATCGCTAGAAATGAGAATTTGGGCCGATTTTAACTACTTTTAGGTTTGGGCATCACAAGCCCCCCTGTGTTTTATTTATGTACATTATTTGCTTTGAGATTCGTGAAGGGCCTTGTTGTCATATGAATCTAAAAAGCCGTTATTTGATATTTGGTAAAAACTTTTGCTTTTATTGGGATCACTAATGTTCTAAACAGATACAACAATCTGGGTAGAACATTAATTTTGATTGTATTGATTCTCCCTAACCAAGATAGATGAAATGGTGTCCACCTAAGTAGATCTGCTGCTAAAGATTTATATAGAGGGGTGTAATTTGCCTTATATAGGTCCTCTTTTTGGGGGGTTAGGTTTATTCAAAGATATTTGATGTGTGTGGTTGACCAATTCAATTTATGTTTATCACTAAGGGATTTTTTCTCGTCAGTTGTGAGATCGATAGCTAAGGCCTCTGTTTTCTCCAGATTTATTTTAAGCCCCGAAAATTTTTTGAAATTATCTATAGTTTGCATTAGTGTTGGGATGGAGTGGGATGGGTGCAGAGTAAGTCATCCACAAATTGATGATGACCTATTTGTATACCCTTAATCATTTTATTTGCCCTAATTGCTTGTACCAGGGATTCCATAGCGATAGCTATTCTACTAATCTCTGACCTGCTTCATTTTGTACTCCAAGGCCAGTGGGCATCCCTGTCTGGTTCCCCTTTGTACATTTATGGATGGCTTTATCTTTCCCAGGAGCTTTAATAGGGCCTTCAGGAACTAATAATACATTTTTATTCAATTTATAAATTGCCCTTTGTTACCAAATTTCATGAGAGAGGCGTAGAGGTAGGACCATTCCAGAGAATCAAAGGCCTTTTCAACATCTAATGCCAAAAGACAAGCCTGTTTTTTAAATTTTTTTGTATGATGGATCAAATTCAATACCTTTCTGATATTATCTCCCGCCTGTCTATCTGGAACGAATATGCAATTTCTTTACTGTCTGCTTCTCAACAGGCTGTGTCCTTGTAAACTAATAAAACCATGAAAGGTTCCTTTGAGATCCCCAATTTACTTGAAGAGATCTCTTCACTTTCCCATTCTGTTATCTTCTTTGATCTCTTTACAACACTCATTATAGAATATCTCATTGTCTGTTCTGGCTATCCTCTGGAATTTTGCATTCAGTTGGACAAATATTTTCCTATCTCCTCTACCTTTCACTTTCCTTCTTCCTAGTGAATAAGTATTGCAGTATATAGTAATACCTTTTTTATTGGACAAACTTATTCATAATATAGTGAGGAGCTTTCGAGAGATAAACCTCTCTTTATCAAGTCAAAAAGCAATTCTGATAAAAATATGCATAGAAGTAAAAAAAAAAAAGATAGAAAAAAGAGAAAAAAAAAATGAAAAAAAAATCATTGGGCAGAGATTAGAGAGGCCAAGCCAGCATTGTAAATAATGTCCTGATAGATGGGGTGTGAGTCTGTAGGTTTTAGGTAAGGACACAACAGAGTCATAATTTGGAGCCATAAAATTCCCCACAGTTTGTGGATTAAAAACACAGCAATTTCTTTTAGGGATATTCTTTGTTGCTGTTTCCAGCATAATGTTGCAAACTCCGGTCCAAAGTTCTTATGGCGTTCTATCTTCCATGTCTAGTTCCTTAAATCTGTTATTTAAGGCTTTCCTTCTTTTCTTCAGTTTAATTCTGAAGTTTGCAATAAGAAGCTCATGGTCTGAGCCGCAGTCAGCTCCAGGTCTTGTTTTTGCTGACTGTATAGAGCTCCTCCATCTTTGGCTTCAAAGTATATAGTCAATCTGATTTCTGTATTGTCCATCTGGTGATGTCCATGTGTAGAGTCATCTCGGAGGCAGTTGGAAGAGGGTTTTGCTACGACCAGAGAATTATCTTGACAAAATTCTACTAATGTATGACCTGCTTCATTTTGTACTCCAAGGCCAACCTTGACAGTTACTCCAGGTGTCTTTTTGCTCCCTACTTTAGCATTCCAATATTCTATGAGGATAGTAACATATTTCCTTGGTGCTTGGTGGGTGGATCAGAAAGTATGATTTACAGAAATTGTAGTTTTACATCTAACTGATAAGCTTAGTGATTTTATTTGTACTTTTAAAATTACACCACATGTGGAACCTCTACTTTGTCCCATTAAAATCTAAACTGACGATATGCAGGATGCGCATATTAGGTAGGTTTAGTCAAACGCAGGCACACAATTCAGTAATAACATTTTTATTTTACAGCTTCAGAGAATACAAGGCCATTAGCTTACCTGTCTAAAACCTCACCGCCTAGACTAGTAATTGTATTGTTCATTCAGAATTTCAAGGAAAATATTACTTTTGCATTCAAACTGGTGAAATGACATAGGTGATTTATTCTGGGAATACAAGTATTATGTAAAAATAAGCACTGCAGTAGCAGCACATGGAATGTGTCTGTCACACATTTATATGTTTATATGTATTAATTGAATCCAATTTACTTTGTTTCTTTACTATATATTTTATTCCAGATGAATACTGCATGCATTCTACTTTTTCCTATAGTCTACTAAATTTATATTCCCTTCAGTTCCCAAGGAAACCCAAACAATATATATAGAAGAAGAAACAACAACGACCACGGGTAAATAATCTTTTTTTTTTTTTAGCATTTCCTTTTCATGCTTTGGAACATAATAAAGCATATTTCTTTATTAAAGCATATTTACTTCCTCTTCTTTTCAGAGAGGGCTGTACAGAAAGACTTTCCTTGGCTTCATTTTTGTTTTGCAGAATGTTATCTCGTCTTATGTTTCTTCTTTGCCAGGTTGTAATGTCATGGGAGATGATTTGGAATACGTTTTGCATGGCTCAATATCTGATTTCTCATTTTTAAAAGTGATTTAATATAAAAAGTATTCAGTTTGGTTTCAGCACTCAGCTCTCACACTTCTTTTTCAGTTCCAAATGAAACGCAAAAAGTATCTTCTACAACCAAAACTACTCTCCTAGCAGAAAGATTACCCCCAAAAATGGGTAATGAATTGTTTTTTCATATTTTCATCCTGTTGCTTGTTCTGGGTCACAGCTGGCTTTTTTTTCATATCTGTTACATACATGGTACTTTGAGAAAATGTAATAACATTGGGGGGAATTTACTAAGTGGCAGAGATGAGAGGAGAAGGGTTGAAATCACAATTTTTCCCCATAGGAAATAGTAAAAAGTAAATACAGTGATGCACATCTCAGCTACTTGTAAATTGTGATGCTACTTATATTCCCCTCCATTGCTTTGTTTCATGGAGGTTCAACTACATAAGTACATATTGTGTGCCTTTTAACCTTTTAGCATTGCACATTTTTGAGGATCAAAAAACTCTGTTTAGGTACAGATCAGTCTTTATTACTGAATGTACTTAAGTCTTTGTTCATAAATGAGAAACTTATTATAGATGCATGTTTTTAATTTCCTGCTCCTACCAATCTATCAATATTATCTCCTCATTTTCAGTATTTAATACCCAGATGACTATACATTACAGCGCCAGAACTACAATTTCGTTTTTGCCTCTTAGTTTCTGGACAGAATTTTCTGCAAATGTTGCTCCAATGTTTTTCAACGTTACTCTTCTAGAAAACACAGTGTGAGATTTACTAAAGACTATTACCACTGTAAAAGCTAGTCTTACGCAGCTTATAGTGAATTATCATGACCATGGTGTTATTAATATTCAGCCATTAACTTAGAACATTCATGGCTAAATACAACTGGCCAAAAAGAAAATTAATTAATATGTGATGCTGATGTCAATACAAAGGCGTATTATCTTTGTTTTGTTGTTATTAAACTTCACTAACCACATAATGCCAACAATTGCATCTTTGCAAACCAATATTGCACATTTCATGGTAATGTGCAAAATCGAAAAAGCATACATTTTCTATTTTTACAAACAATTGAGAGAAACAACTTTTGAACTGCCCTTGCTAGACTCTTAACACACGCATGCTCCATTCTGTTTATGATGTGTAAAGGAGTGAGTAGGGGTTGATACATAATGCTACATCAGACACTATCGCACCATATAGCTAACTTAATTCTAATACATGAAATGTAGTAAATTGCATGTCGCTGTTCTTGAATGTACTAACAAAATGTACATTGTAGTTGGTAGATAGAGGTATCCAGATTTTAAATCAAGTCCTTTCCGAAATGGTTCTTGTTGTATACAAGTGGAATTTTTTTTTTGTTTGTTTTATTTTGCAGCATTTTACAGACTGATTTTAATATACTGCATTTTAGATTATATAGAATACTGCGTTTCAAACATGTATTCTATAATTGGAGCCTTGTTTGGAAAATTCTAGGCAACAATTATATTGAAACTGCAGGCACCCTTTAAGAAGTATATTACAGAAACATCAGTTATTTACTCTAATTTGAAGGTGTTGTGTGCCAGCAATAATTTTAATATTTACAATGAATATAACATATTAAAAGTAATGCTCAATGCAAAGAAAATAATCTTTTTAAAATGTTCAATAGGCTTAATAAAAAGATTAAAATGCAGATCTGTGCCTTTGTTTTTCCTGATTCACATATGCTGCACTCTAGGCTACACGTAGACTTTTGAGGTCCATCACCATTCCATTTCATCAAATTACCTACCAATTAATACTCCAATCATCAGTGTCTACATAGTGCTTAATGGAAGTACCCATAGAAATATCATTCATGTCATACACCTTCAATGTATTGTGTTACATTTTGGCACTTTTTAAAAAATTGGTGAGTTGGGTAGTTGATAGCCATCAGCACAGTGTAGTGTAACCAGGCTTAGCTGTGAAAAACAGTTTTGCAGCCGTTTCTGATTATATTTATATGTTAAATAATAATATTTCTGAATGTAAAGGCATGCTTTAAAAATCTTTGTGCATTTGACTTTGTTGTTACCTTTGTCAGTCCTGCCTAATGCATCAGGGTGAGATAAAGCAACTGGCATCTCTACTTCTGTGTTTTGTCCTGTGAATGTTACTTTCTTTTTCTTTTTTAAAAGCATGATGTTTATAATTAATTTCCATTATACACTTTTTATTTGGATCATTGCATAAAATGTTTTTTTTTTCTCTTGATATTCTTTTGCAGAGCAATGATTGTAATCTAGTCTCCTATTTATCTTACAGCTGAAAGTGAGACACAAACCACATCACCTCCAATACCTAAAACACCTCTATCAAATATACTGTCACGCTCAAAACCGGGTAATTGAGTTTAGTTTGTTTCTGTTTGGAAAAAAAATGCTTTTTTTTTAAACAATAACGATAAGTGAGAAAGACATTCTATGTTAATGTTTTCATATTACTGATAATTATTTTAGAAATTCTGGTTAGTTAGTAGTTAGTGATGGTACAGATCAATTTTGTTATCCAGTTGATGGTACAGATCAATAATATTATCCATTTGAATTGTTACACATTAAACACATAAATATATTATTTAAGCAAAGTGCAGCATACATTCTTTTATTTTTTAACATGTTTTATTTTCAAATTATCTTTAATAAAATTCACATACTTATTACTTAAAGTGAGGTCACCAGCTAGGTTTATTACTGAATATCTCCAGTGTGAGAGTTTAGCGTTATAGAACCAGTCTTAAAGATCTTTAGGCTTTCTCATTTTTTGTTTTTTTCCTGCAATCTGTAGTAGAATATATTACATATTCCAGGTTTACTATATCCACCTTTTTAATTTCCCATCTATCGCAGCTCCTAAAACAACACAGAGAACACCAATTAATTTTTTATGGCTTGACATTTTTGGAGACCCAGAAGGTGTGTTGATAATATATCTTACCTGTTTGTCCCATCTCTTCTGTAGCTATTCAAGACTTTATGCTAGGCATGTGCAGTAAATACAAAAGCAAGCAACTCCCTTCCAAAAATGTATTCTATAGACTGTTGTCCGGCAATATGACAATCACAATATGAAAGTGTGCCTCTTTCTAAATGTTTTTCTGCGTTTCTATAAAGTAACTAAAACCTTGATTTTTTTTGTTGCTCATCTGTATTTAGTGTTTTAATTTGTTTGTATAATAGCTTTTTACAGTAGACGTTGCATGTTTAATATGCTCCATGTTGGCTTCAAATCAATGTTGCATCTTTCTTTCTATAAGCTGGAAAAGTTTAGCTTGTGTATATAATCAACAGAGATGCAGACTTGTCAAATTATTTGTATTCAGTTGATCTACCATTCTATAGACAAGAAATTTTAAGGGTGTTGTATTTTTCAGCTCCAAACACAACACAAGCTCCTCCTCAGCCAAAATCCATCCAAAGAACTGAACGTCCACTGTCAAAATCGGGTAATAAAATAAATCTAATTGATAGAGAACAACCAGTGTCCTTTAAACTACTTTTCTCTATATAATTATTGATTAGGAAGTTCAGATTTGGTCATGTCATGTACACGTGTAGCACAAGTTATTGTTTTGTAGCACATTAACATGTATATGGTGCATGTTTAGATTATATGTTGGAAACAATAGGTGATGCAATAATGTTTTTGAAAAATACATGTAACTTGGGCTTTATTTTTATACATCCCCTTTTTCTTGAATTTGTTTATTGCAAAAGGCTTGTAAATTGTCCATCAGAGGGGAGCATTTCCCAAGTGAAAAGAAAAGGAGGTAATAGAAGTTGCAGAACCAGTTTGAAATTACTTCATAATTTTTCATTGTATGTTTTTTTCCCTCTATCTGTAATATATTATGTAATCAGCAGCACACTATATTATATAAACCAGGTTTATTATACCCAACTTTTATTTTACTATCACAGCTTCTAAAACAACACAGAGGACGCCAATTAATTTTTTATGGCTTGAGATTGTTGAAGACCCAGAAGGTCTGTTGGTGACATATCTTACCTGTTTATTTCATCTCTTCTGTAGCTATTCAAAACTTTATGCTAGGCATGTGCAAATACACCCTATGGCAGTTGTTGCATCTACAGCCATAATGAATAGGTAATAGTGAGAACATTTGCAACTTGTTGTGTGATTTAAGGGGGAGTGGTCTGTATTGTAATAATTAATAGCTTTTTAATGGATTAATAGTGTATTTTGATAGACACATTTTTGCTAGGTGTTCTTCCTTTATCAAGTCCCAACCAAAACTAACAGCTGAAAAGAACCTCAGTTTTAAATAACAAGTTGTAGAGTCAAACACAGTTAAGTAATTTAATCTTGCCTGGGTTAAACACAAGGCTATTATGAGGGTAATTAAGCCAGACTTTAAGGTAGGTAGAATGGGCAGACGAGATGAGCCTTTTTGATAGTCTCATCAATGCAGTGTTTCTATAAAGATAATCATGCTCATTTCAAAAGTTTGACGTTCTTTAGTAGAAACCACTACCCAAAACCATAAAAAACAAAAAATTGGAAGACCATATAGGAAAACATTTGAAATGAAGATAAATACCATGTTTAACATAAAAGACATCTGGCAATTCTGGCTACTTCATTGTCAGAACTTCATATGAGGTCATGTTTTCATTTTCTTTCACTTTTAAAATAATAGGTGTTGTTTTGACCTCTTAATCATTTCCATGTAATGTCTAGTCATCACTTCTGGCAGTGTGTTATTGTTTCTATTTAAATTTGAGGATCATAAGTGGCTGTTAATATCAACTTGGACTTTATAAAAGAGAAGACACATTTCAAGAGTCTTTCTATTGAAATACACTGTTCTTATTTATATTCTTGTATTCGATGAAAAGAGAAGACAGATCAGTAGAATAACATGGCTACTTAAACCTACAATTATATACTGTATGTATATACCTATATATTGCCCAGAGAGAATTACAAAAGGAAAGCATGTTTTTACTGTGCATTTTTGTTTGTGCCTTGTGTTTCCATGTAAAACTTTTAACCATTCTAATTCTTGTCTGTATTTTGTTGTTTTTTCTTGCAATTCTTTGAATTGTGTCTGGTGTTATTGTCCTCCATGTCGGCTTCAAATCAACACCACATCTGCCTTTCTATAAGCTGGAAAATCTTAGTTTGTGCTTATAATGCACCGAAATGTAGGCTTGTCAAAGATTTTGTATTCAGTTTATTTTCAGTTCTATAGTCAGTATTGTTAAAGCTGTTGTATTTTTCAGCTCCAAACACAACAAAAGCTCCTTCTCAACCCAAATCCACCAAAAGAGCTGAACGTCCACAACCAAAATCGGGTAATAAAATAAATCTAATTGATATAGAGCAACCAGTGTCTTTTAAATTACTTTTCTCTACATTTATTGATTAGATAGTTCAGATTATGCCCGTTACATACACATGTAACACAAGCTATTGCTTTGTGTTGCACATCTACTCAATGCATGTCACAAAATATGGTGTATGTTTAGATAATTTGTTGCAACTGGAAACAATAGGAGATACAAGAAAGTTTTTGGGAAAATACACTCATGCTTTATTTTTATATATCTGCTTTTTCTTGATTTTTTTTGCAAACGGGTTGTAAATTGTCCATTAGAAGAGAGCATTTCTCAATCCAAAAGAAAAGGAGATAACAGAGGTTGCAGGTTATATGTGACTCAGGCTTCCTTTTTTATGCATCCATTTTTTCTTATATTTGTTTTTTGTTGAAGGGTTGTAAATTACCCATCAAAAGGGAGCAATTCACTAGCCAAAAGAAAAGGAGATAATAGAGGTTGCAGAACAAGTTTTAAATTACTTTAGGGTTTCTCATTTTATGTTTTTTCCCTCTATTTTAATACATTATGTAATCAGTAGCACAATATACTATATAAGCCAAGTTTTTATACCAAACTTTTATTTTGCTGTCACAGCTCCAAAAACAACACAGAGGACGCCAATTAATTTTTTATGGTTTGAGATTGTTGAAGACCCAGAAGGTCTGTTGGTGACAAATCTTACCTGTTTATTTCATCTCTTCTGTAGCTATTCAAAACTTTATGCTAGGCATGTGCAAATACACCCTATGGCCGCTGTTGCATCTATAGGCATGATGAATAGGTAATAGTGAGATATATTTACTTAGGGTCTCATTCTATTATCGGCCGTAAAATGTCCGCAAAGCTGCGATTCCTTGCGGGGCTCCCGTTACCTTGCAATTCAAATAGACGGCGCCGCAAGGATATCCCCTTACGGCCGGCCGCATATCTTGCCGCAAGGTCTGAAAACTTTAAAAGCAAATAAAACTGTAAAGCTCTGTAAATGCTAGGGATCATAATGGGGGACATGAGGATTAATAGCAACCCCCTCTCAAGCTTGCACATCAGCCCAAATCCGAGATTTCATTAACTGTTTATTTTCCGGCCGCAGCGTGGGCGGGTCTGAGGTGCTCCAAGCCCTCGGGACTTTGTCCACGGATATTTGACATGAATTAAAATAAAAATTATTTACGGATTTGAGTGTAGGGGAATGTTGTGCTATGAATGCTAACACCTACAATCACTTTATCATCTCCTCAGAGTGCAGGATGGCTTTATTATGGCTTTATTATGTGCTTAATTGTGTGCCTGCGGGACCTTTTTGCTGCAAGTAAGCTGCGGCTCGGTTTTAGACTTGCAGAGAGGGTTCCCGGAGCAATTGAATAGCAACTGGGATTTTCTTGCGGCCGAAACTCTTGCGGCCGTTTAAGATCAAAGGCTTTCCTCCGGCGAGTGCGGCCGCAAGGGATAACAAGGCCCCGGCCGCAAGCCTGCCATAGTCCCCGGCCGGAAGGGAATAGAATAGTCGAATAGCCTGCGGCCGGTCCTTGCGGCCCCGCATCTCCTACGGCCGATAATAGAATGAGGCCCTTAGTGTACAACAAGAATTTGTGGTCTAGCTGCAGGGCAAAGGATCACACATACATATATAATTATTGATTATTGTAATATATGATATATTTTTAATGGGCTAATAGCGTATTTTAATAGACAAATGTATGAGAGGCATCTTCTCCATTTATCAAGTCCCAACCAATACTAACAAAAAAAACAAGCCTCAGTTGTAAATAACAAGTTAAGTAATAACACAGTAAAGTAATTTAAGCTTGCCTGGGATAAGCACAAGGCTATTCCGAGGCTAATTAAGCCAAACTTTAAGATAGGTAAAAAGAGCAGACTGGATTAGGCTTTTTGCTCCTTAGCTGCCGTCAGATGTGTGTTTCTATGAAGGTAATCATGCTCATTTCAAATGTTTGATATACTACAGGATATTTCTCCCTGTGAAGGGCACAAGTGAGCTAAAAGAGGCTGCTCTCAGAGTGGGTTATCATGTCCATAGAACTAACCTATTAAGGTTAGTTCGTTCTCTGATTGAGCAGCTCTATTTTATTGTTAATATTTTAACTGTCTATGCATTTTCATGTAATGTCTAGTTATTTCTCCTAGCTGTGTGTTATTTTTTGTATTTAACATTATTGATTCTATCCAGTTTTTAGTATTAGTTTGGACTTCATAATAAAAGAACACACATCTCAAAAGCTTCTCTATTAAAAAAACACTGGCAGACCAATATTAATTTTTCTTCTTAATTACATTATTGTATCCCATAAGTTCCAAATACAGATAAATAGAATAACATGGCTACACATATATGGCCCAGAGAGAGTTACAAAAGGAAAGCATGTTTTTACTGTGCACATTTTTCTGTGCCTTCATTTATTTAAAACTTTATGCTATACTGAATCTTGTCTGTATTTTGTTTTTTCTTGCAAGTCATGGAATGTTGTCTGATGTCTTTTTACACAAGCTTTTGCCTGTAGTTTGTGTCCTCCATGTTGGCTTCAGATCAACACCACATCTGCCTTTCTATAAGTTAGTTTGTGCACATAATGCACAGAAATGTAGACTTATAAAAGACGTTGTATTAATATTTTCAGTTCTATAGTCAGTATTGTTAAAGCTGTTGTATTTTTCAGCTCCAAACACAACACAAGCTCCTCCTCGACCCAAATCCACCCAAAGAGCTGAACGTCCACAGTCAAAATCGGGTAATAAAATAAATCTAATTGATAGGGAGCAACTAGTGTCTTTGAAATTACTTCTCTGTACATTATTATTGATTAGATAGTTCAGGTAAAGCCCTGTTACATACACATGTAGCACAAGCTATTGCTTTGTGTTGCACATTAACTCAATGCATGTCATAAAATATGGTGCATGCTTAGATTATTAGTTACAACTGGAAACAATAGGAAATACAAGAACGTTTTTTGGGAAAATACATTTGCTTAGGCATTATTTTTATACATCTGCATTTTGTAAATGCGGGTTGTAAATTGTCCATTCGTCCAAAGGAGCATTTCTCAATCCGAAAGAAAAGGAAATAACAAAGGTTGCAGAACCAATTTTAAATGACTTCATAATTTCTCATTTTATGTTTTTTCCTCTATTTGTAATACATTATGTAATCAATAGCACAATATATTATATAAGTCAAGTTTATTATACCCAACTTTTATTTTACTATCACAGCTCCTAAAACAACACAGAAGACACCAATTAATTTTTTATGGCTTGAGATTTTTGGAGACCCAGAAGGTCTGTTGGTAACATATTTTACCTGTTTTTTCCATCTCTTCAAAACTTTATGCTAGGCATGTGCAAATGTAAATGCACCCTATGGCAGCTGTTGCATCTACTGGCATGATGAATAGGTAATACTGAGATAAATGTACTTAGTGTACAGCAATAACTTGTGGTCTAGCTCCAGGGGACGGGATCACACACATACAGTGCCTTGCAAAAGTATTCACCCCCTTGGCATTTTTCAGGTTTTATTGCCTCACAACCTGGAATTATCATGGATTGTTTGAAGATTTGCATCATTTAATTTACAGAATATGCCCACAACTTTGAAGATTTGTTTTTCTTTTTTATTGTAAAGCAAACAACAAATAGGACAAAATAACAGAAACAGTCAATGTTCACAACTTTTCACCCCCCTAAAGTCAATACTTTGTAGAGCCACCTTTTGCGGCAATCACAGCTCCAAGTCCCTTTGGATAAGCCTCTTTGAGCTTGCCATATCTTACCACTGGGTTTTTTGCCCATTCCTCCTTGCAAAACTGCTCCAGCTCCTTCAAGTTGGATGGTTTGCGCTTGTGAACAGCAATCTTTAAGTCTGACCACAGATTTTCTATTGGATTGAGGTCTGGGCTTTGACTAGGCCATTCCAACACATTTACATGTTTCCCCTTAAACCACTCAAGTGTTGCTTTAGCAGTGTGTTTGGGGTCATTGTCCTGCTGGATGGTGAACCTCCGTCCTAGCCTCAAATCACACACAGAGTGGTACAGGTTATGCTCAAGAATATCCCTGTATTTAGCACCATCCAGCATCTTTCAACTCTGACCAGTTTCCCAGTCCCGGCTGCTGAAAAACATGGGGATGGTGTTCTTTGGGTGATGTGATGTGTTGGGTATGCGCCAGACATAGCATTTCTTTGATGGCCAAAAAGTTAAATTTTAGTCTCATCAGACCAGAGCACCTTCCTCCATACATGTTGGGAGTCTCCAGCATGCCTTTTCACAAACTCAAAATGTGCCATTTTATTTTTTGCTGAAAGTAATGGCTTTCTTCTGGCCACTCTGCCAAAAAGTCCAACTCTGTGGAGCGTACGGCTTATTGTCGTCCTATGTAGAGATAGTCCAGTCTCTTCTGTGGAACTCTGCAGCTCCTCCAGGGTTATCTTAAGTCTCTGTGCTGTCTCTCTGATTAATGCCCTCCTTGCCCGGTCCGTGAGTTTTAGTGGGCGACTGTCTATTGACAGATTTGATAATGCTCCTGGGGATCATCAAAGATTTGAATATTTTTTTATAAACTAACCCTAACTTGTACCTCTCAACAACACTGCCCCTTACTTGTTTGGAGAGTTCCTTGGTCTTCATAGCAGTGTTTGGTTAGTGGTGCCTCTTGCTTAGGTGTTGCAGCCTCTGGGGCCTTTCAAAAAAGGTGTGTATATGTAATGACAGATCATGTGACACTTAGATTTCACACAGGTGGACATCTTTTCAATAATTATGTGACTTCTGAAGGTAATTGGTTGCACCAGAGCTTTTTATGGGCTTCATGACAAAGGGGGTGAATACATACGCACATGCCAATTTTCGGTTTTCTATTTAATTTTTTTTTTAATGTATATATTTTTCTCATTTCACTTCACCAACTTAGACTATTGTGTTCTGATCCATCACATAACATTCAGATTAACAAAACATTGAACTTAAGGCTGTAATTTATCAAAACAGGTAAAAAGTCAAGCGCAGTGAATACTTTTGCAAGGCACTATATATATATATATATATATATATATATATATATATATATATATATAGAGAGAGAGAGAGAGAGAGAGAGAGAGGGAGAGGGAGAGAGAGAGCGTATCTCACAAAAGTGTGCACGCCCCTCACATTTTTGTATATATTTTATTAAATGTGGCAACACTGAAGAAATGACACTCTGCTACAATGTAAAGTAGTAAGTGTACAGCCTGTATAACAGTGTACATTTGCTGTCCCATCAAAATAACGCAACACACAGCCATTAATGTCTAAACCGTTGGCAACAAAAGTGAGTACACCCCTAAGTGGAAATGTCCAAATTGGGCCCAAAGTGTCACCATTATTTTCCAGCACTGCCTTAACCCTCATGGGCATGGAGATCACCAGCGCTTCACAGGTTGCCACTGGATTCCTCTTCCACTCCTCCATGATGACATCACGGAGCTGGTGGATGTTAGAGACCTTGCACTTCCCCACCTTCCATTTGAGGATGCCCCACAGATGCTCAATAGGGTTTAGGTCTGGTGACAAGCTTGGTCAGTCCATAACCTTTACCTTCAGCTTCTTTAGCAAGGCAGTGGTCGTCTAGGAGATGTGTTTGGGGTCAATATCATGTTGGAATACTGCCGGCAGTACTCATGTAGGACCAGACCATGACACTCCCACCACCAAAAGTATACATCTATACTGAGGAAAGGTAGTTGAAATAATCCCTAAATTACAGATAAACGGATAAGGCACAAAAAGAACAAAAACACTGATATGAGATGAAACCCTAAGTTTGAACGTAAACAGCGATGCAAAGAAGGTGGTGGCAGCATCTGACATCATCAGGTAAATGCATATAGGGGGAATCAACACAACATATTAAAGAAAACATATATACACACATAGACAATGTTGAACCATGAATGCCAACATGTACTGTGACATACTGAAGCAGAGCATGGTCCCCTCCCTTCAGAGACTGGGCCGGAGGGCAGTATTCCAACATGATAATGACCCCAAACACACCTCCAAGATGACCACTGCCTTGCTAAAGAAGCTAAAGGTGATGGACTGGCCAAGCATGTCACCAGATCTAAACCCTATTGAGCATCTGTGGGGCATCCTCAAATGGAAGGGGGGGGGGGGTGTATGGTCTCTAACATCCACCAGCTCTGTGATGTCATCATGGAGGAGTGGAAGAGGACTCCTGTGGCTGTGGGTTGAGTTATTTTGAGAGGACAGCAAATTTGCACTGTTATACAGGCTGTACACTTCATCAGAGTTTAATTTCTTCAGTGTTGTCACATGAAAAGATATAATAAAATACTTACAAAAATGTGTATATATATTATTAGTGACTTGCAATATATAATATATTTTTTACGGGATAATAGTATTAAAAAAAACACAATTTTTCAAGAGACATCTTCCCCCTTTATCAAGTCTCAACCAATACCAAGAGCTAAAAACAATCCTCAGTTTTAAATAATAACAAGTTGTAGAGTCAAACACAGTTAAGTAATTTAAGCTTGGCTGCAATAAGTACAAGGCTATTCTGAGGCTAATTAAGCCTAAACTTAAGATAGGTAGAATAGCCAAACTAGAGCCTTTTTTGGCCCTTACCTGCCATCAGATGTGTGTTTCTATGAAGGGAACATGCTCATTTCAGATGTTTGACTTTCTTTAGTGGAAATTACATTATCCACAACCATAAAAAACTAAATATTTATAGGAAATTGGAAGACCATACAAACATGAAAACCATTTGTAATGTAGATAAGTATCTTGTTTAACAACAAAGACACCTGGCCTTTCTGGCTTCTTCATTATCAGAACTCCACATGCTGTCCAGCTAGTCATTTCTCCTAGCTGTGTGTTATTGTTTGTATTTAAAATTGTGGATTCTTATTAAAGTATTAATTTGGACTTTATAAAGAAAGATGACATATATATTTTATATTGAGTACACTGATAATCCAATACTCATTATTTTTTATCTTAATAACATTATTGTATACCATAAGCTGCAAATGCAGATAATTAAAATAACATAGTTACCTAAAACTATAATTATATACTTATATACAAATACTGTATATCGCCCCAAGAGAGTTACAAAAGGAAAGCATGTTTTTACTGTGCATACATTTATGTGCCTTTTTCCATGTATTTCAAACTTTAAGCCATTCTGATTCTTTTTTCTTGCAAGTTACAGAATGTTGTCTGATGCCTTTTTACACAAGCCTATGCATGTAGTTTATGTGCTCCATGTTGGCTTCAGATCAACACCACATCTGCCTTTCTATGAGCTTGAAAGTATTAGTATTATAATGCACAGAAATGTAGACTTGTCTGACACTTTGTATTCAGTTTATTTTCAGTTGTATAGTCAGAATTGTTAAAGCTGTTGTATTTTTCAGCTTCAAAAACAACACAAGCTCCTCCTCAGCCAAAATCCATTCAAAGAACTGAACGTCCACAACCAAAACCGGGTAATAAAATAAATCTAATTGATAGAGAACAACCAGTGTCTTTCAGTTTTCTTTACATTATTATTGATTAGGTAGTTCTGATTATGCCACGTTATATACACATGTAGCACAAGTTATTGCTTTGTGCAACACATCAATTTAATGCATGTTACCAAATATGGTGTGTGCTTAGATTATTTGTTGCAACTTTAAACAATAGGAGATACGAGAACATTTTGGGAATAAATGTGTAAACGCTACCTTTTTATATGTCTACTTTCTCTTGAATTAGTTTTATGCAAAAGGGTTGTAAAGTACTCAACAAAAGGGAGCGTTTACAAATTTAAAAGATAACAGAGGTTGCAGAACCAGTTTTAAATGACTTGATGATTTCTAATTTTACTATTTGTGATGTTATGTAATCAGTAGCACAATATATTATATAAACCAGGTTTATTATAACCAAATTCTATTTTGTGATCACAGCTCCTAAAACAACACAGAGGACACCAATTAATTTTTTATGGCTTGAGATTGTTGAAGACCCAAAAGGTCTGTTGGTGACAAATCTTACCTGTTTATTCCATCTCTTCTGTAGCTATTCAAAACTTTATGCTAGGCATGTGCAAATGCACCCTGTGGCAGCTGTTGAATCTACTGACATGATGAATAGGTGTACAGCAATACTTAGTGTATACTTATTGTACAGCAATAATTTGTGGTCTAGCTCCAGAGAAAGAGGTCACACACATATGCATATAATTATTGAGTATTGTAATATATAATATATTTTGTAATGGACTAATAGCATATTTTAATAGACAAATCTTTGAGAGAGATTTCCTCCCTCTTATTAAGTCCCAACCAATACTAACAACTGAATACAATCCTCAGAGTCATAAGCACAAGGCTTTTCTGAGGCTGATTAAGTAAAACTTTAATATAGGTACAAAGAGCAGACTGGATTAGGCTTTTTGGTCCGTATCTGCCATCAGATGTGTGTTTCTATGAAGGTAATCATGCTCATTTCAAATGTTTGACTTTCTTTAGGCCAAATTGCACTATGCAAAACCATAAATACCAAAATATTTTTAGGAAACTGGAAGACCATACAACAAGGAAAAAAAATGAAATGAAGATAAATACTTTGTTAAGCATCAAAGATATCTGGCAATACTGTCTGCTTCATTATCAGAACTTTACATGTGGTCCAGTTTTCATTTTCTGTTTCAAATTCCGATGCATTTTCATGTAATATCTAGTCATTTCTCGTACCTGTGTGTTATTGTTAGTATTTAAAATTGCGGATTCTATCCGCCTGTTAGTATTAATTTGGACTTTATAAAGAAAGAAGAAACATCTCAAAAAAAATTCTATTAAAATATGCTGGTAGTCCAGGACTCATTTTATTTTTTTAAATCTTAATTAGATTATTATATCCCATGAGCTGCGAAAACAGATAAATAGAATAACATAACTACCTAAAACTATAATAATTATATACTTATATACATATATATGACCCAGAGAGAGTTAAAAAAGAAAAGCATGTTTTTACTCTGCATATTTTTCTGTGCTTTTTTCCATGTATTTTTAAACTTTAAACCACTCCTTTTCTTGTCTGTATATTATTTGCAAGTTCTGGAATGTTGTGCAATGATTTTTTACAGAATCTATGCATGCATTTGATGTGATCTGTGTTGGTTTCCGATCAACACCACATCTGCCTTTCTATAAGTTGGAAAATCTTTGTTTGTGCATATAATGCACATAAATGTTGACTTTGTATTCAGTTTATCTATAGTTCTTTAGTCAGTATTGATAAAGCTGTTGTATTTTTCAGCTCCAAACACAACACAAGCTCCTCCTCAGCCAAAATTCACCCAAAGAGCTGAACGTCCACAATCAAAACTGGGTAATAAAATAAATCTAATTGATGTAGAGCAACCAGTGTCTTTTAAATTAAATTTTCTCTAAATAATTATTGATTAGATAGTTCAGTTTATGCCACATTACATACACACTATTGCTTTGTGTTGCACATCAACTCGGTCCATGTCACAAAATATGCTATATTGTTAGATTATTTGATGCAAGTGGAATCGGCACCCCAATATGAGAGCGCACGAGACGTGGGCGCCGCCATGTGCTCACCAAAACCAGCGCGCTCGGAAATGAATAGTCACCCAGCAAAGGGGATAGTCACCCAGCAGTGTGATACAGAACCAGGAACGGTGTCATTTACCTCATACACATCACTATGACTTGCAGGAGGACTGGCAAGGCATAGTGATATAGATGAGGTAACTGGCACCCCGAATATGGGCGAAAAGGGGAAATAGAGGAAGAGAGAGAGGGTGGAATGGGGAGACTGGGGATAGAGAGAGATGGGAAGGAAAATACAAAGAAAGAGGAAGAGGAGAGAGAGGATAATGGGGAGAGAGAGATGAGTGGTGAAGGAAATGACAGGAGGAAAATGGAGAAAATAAAGAAATGGGGAGAAGATACAGAGGAGAACTGCTGTATAATCCGGGCACGCTGGTGTTGGTGCGCGCATTTGTCAGGCATTCTGGGTGCGTACATGGCGGTGCGCACGTCTTGTGCGCTCAGAAGTTGTGCCACCACTGGAATCAATAGGAGATACAAGAACATTTTGGATAAATATATGTGTTCAAACCCATTAGGGATATAAGAAAGAAACAAAATCAACTATGACTCACTCAACTGTATCCCCCTCACCTGAATGTTAGGGTTAGTTCAGTTTAATTTAATATGTTTTAGTTTAATTTAGTTAACATGTTTTACTGAATCTACAGCTACAGTTAAACTGAGAAAAGAAAAAAGGAAAAAACTGGAGGAAGGTCACAGTTAAACAAAAGAACCACAACAGCAAACATTTTTATACAAAAACTTTCATTTTATTAAATGCTGTTTATGGCATGTGTGTTTAAATTTACGAGTATGAAAATTTTTATGACATATGACTGTGAAAAAATAAAGATTAATGATTAAAAAAATCAAAAGGGAGCATTCTCCGACCTCAAAGAAAAGGAGATACTATAGGTTGCAGAATGAGTATTAAATGAGTTTAGGGTTTCTTTTTTGTGTTTTTTCTTTTATTTGTGATTAATTATGTAATCAATAGAACAATTTATTATATAAGCCAGGTTTATTATACCCAACTTTTATTTTGCTATCACAGCTCCAAAAACAACACAGAGGACGCCAATTAATTTTTTATGGTTTGAGATTGTTGGAGACCCAAAAGGTCTGTTGGTGACATATCTTTCCTGTTTATTTCATCTCTTCTGTGGCTATTCAAAACTTTATGCTAGGCATGTTCAAATACACCCTATGGTAGCTGTTGTATCTACTGGCATGATGAATAGGTAATAGTGAGATAAATTTACTTAATGTGCAGCAATAATTTGTGGTCTAGCTCCAGAGGAAGAGGTCACAGACATATGCATATAATTATTGAGTAGTGTAATATATAATATATTTTGTAATGGGCTAATAGCGTATTTTAATAGACAAATCTGGAGGAGAGATATCTCCTCCATTTATCAAGTCCCAACCAACATTAACAACTGAATACAATCCTCAGAGTCAAACACAATTAAGGATTTAAGCTTGCCTGGGATAAGCACAAGGCTATTCTGAGGCTGATTACGTCAAACTTTAAGATAGGTACAAAGAGCAGACTGGATTCGGCTTTTTGGTCCGTATCTGCCATCAGATGTGTGTTTCTATTAAGGTAATCAAGCGCATTTCAAATGTTTGACTTATTTTAGGGCAAATCGCACTATCCAAAGCCATAAATACCAAAATATCTATAGGAAACTGGAAGACCATACAACCAAGAAAAAACATTGAAATGAAGATAAATACCTTGTTTAACATCAAAGATATCTGGCAATTTTGGCTGCTTCATTATCAGAACTTTACATGTGGTCCAGTTTTCATTTTCTTTCACTCTTAAAATAAAATGTGTTGTTTCAACTTCCGATGCATTTTCATGTAATATCTAGTCATTTCTCGTACCTGTGTGTTATTGTTAGTATTTAAAATTGCGGATTCTATCCGCCTGTTAGTATTAATTTGGACTTTATAAAGAAAGAAGACACATCTCAAAAACGTTTCTATTAAAATACGCTGGTAGTCAAGTACTCATTTTGGTTTTTTTAAATTGTAATTAGATTATTATATCCCATGAGCTGAGAATACAGATAAATAGAATAACATAGCTACTATAATAAGTATACACTTATATACATATATAGCCCAGAGAGAGTTAAAAAAGAAAAGCATGTTTTTACTGTGCATATTTTTCTGTGCTTTTTTCCATGTATTTTACACTTTAAGCCACTCCTTTTCTTGTATTTTTTTTGCAAGTTCTGTAATTTTGTCCAATGATTTTTTACAGAATCTATGCATGCATTTTATGTGCTCCGTGTTGGTTTCCAATCAACAACACATCTGCCTTTCTATAAGTTGGAAAATCTTCGTTTGTGCATATAATGCACATAAATGTAGACTTATCAAATACTTTGTATTAAGTTAATCTATAGTTCTTTAGTTAGTATTGTTAAAGCTGTTGTATTTTTCAGCTTCAAACACAACACAAGCTCCTCCTCAGCCAAAATCCACCCAAAGAGCTGAACGTCCACAATCAAAACCGGGTAATACAATAAATCTAATTGATATAGAGCAACCAGTGTCTTTTAAATTAATTTTTTCTAAATAATAATTGATTAGATATTACAGATGATGCCACCTAACATACACAGTATTGCTTTGTGTTGCACATCAACACAGTCCATGTCACAAAATATGCTATATTGTTAGATTATTTGTTGCAACTGGAAACAGTAGAATACACAAGAACATTTTGGGGAAAATACATGTAACTCGGGCTTCATTTTTATACATCTACTTTATCTTGGATTGTTTTTTTTGCAAAATGATTGTAAAAAAATCAAAAGGGAGCATTCCCCAATCCCAAAAAAAAGGAGATACTAAAGGTTGCAGAATGAGTTTTAAAGGAGTTAAGGATTTCTTTTTTGTGTTTTATCTTCTATTTTTAAATAATTATGTAATCGGTAGCACAATATATTATATAAACCAGGTTTATTATACACAACTTTTATTTTGCTGTCACAGCTCCAAAAACAACACAGAGGACGCCAATTCATTTTTTATGGTTTGAGATTGTTGGAGACCCAAAAGGTCTGTTAATGACATATCTTACCTGTTTATTCCATCTCTTCTGTGGCTATTCAAAACTTTATGCTAGGCATGTGCAAATACACCCTATGGCCGCTGTTGCATCTACAGCCATGATGAATAGGTAATAGTAAGATAAATTTACTTAGTGCACAGCAATAATTTGTGATCTAGCTCCAGGGTCATATGCATATAATTTTATTTTTTATCTTAATTAGATTTTTGTATTCCATGAGCTGCAAATACAGATAAATAGAATAACATAGCTACTTAAAACTGCATTTATATACTTATATACATATACCGCTATACCCTGTTTAACGGTGTAGTTGGGTTCCAGACAATAGGAGTGCTAAACGAAAGCGCTAAACAGGGTCATTTTAACATAAGGTAAATAGGGAAATTTTTTAAAATAGGGTAGATAGAAAAAATCCCTAAAAGCAATAGAAATTTAAAAATGTTTTTGGTTGTACATAAACCTTTAAGAAACAGAAAACATAACAACAAAACAAACTGAACATTGTTTTTTAAATAACATTGAAAGAAAAAGCAAACATTACAGTCCACTTTACATGGCAGCTGGTTTGGAGCATTAAAAGGGGTCTAGCAAGGAAAAAACAGTGTTATAGTGGGGCACAGTGTTAAACCGGGATGAGTGGCCAAAAAATAGCGCTATAGAAGGGCACAGAATTAAACGGTATGGGTGGCCAAAAAAACAGCGTTATAGCAGGGTTTAGAGCTAAGCGAGGAATTACAGGAAAAGAACGCTATAGGGAATTAGTGCTATAAGGGATATCATTAAGCGGGGTATACCTGTATATGGAGCAGAGAGATTTACAAAAGGAGAGCATGCTTTTACTGTGCCTTTTTCCATGTATTTAAAACTTTAAGCCATTCGGCTTCTTGTCTGTATTTTTTTTCATGATATTTTGTACAATGACTTTATACAGAATCGATGCATGTAGTTTATGTCCTCCATGTTGGCTTCCGATCAACATCTGCCTTTCTATCAGCTGGAAAAGCTGTGCGTATAATGCACACAAATGTAGACTTGTCAGAGTCTTTGTATTCAGTTTATTTTCTGTTCTATAGTCAGAATTGTTAAAGTTGTTGTACTTTTCAGCTACAAACACAACACAAGCTCCTCCTCGGTCAAAATCCATCCAAAGAGCTGAACGTCCACAATCAAAACTGGGTAATAACATAAATTTTGTTTATAGAGAGCAACCAGTGTCTTTAAAATTACATTTCTCTAAATAATGATTGATTAAGACATTCCGGTTTTGCCATGTTACATACACATGTAGCACAAGCTATTGCTTTGTGTTGCATATCAATACAAGTCACAAAATATGGTGTATGCTTAGATTACTGGAAACCGTAGAAAATATTAAAACCTTTTTTGAAAAATATATGTAACTTGAGCTGTATTTTAATACATCCACTTTACCTTGAATTAGCTTTTTTGCAAAATGATTGTAATTATCGATCAAAAGGGAGCATTCCCCAAGGCAAAAGAAAAGGAGATAACAGAGGTTGCAAAACCAGTTTTAAATTACTTTAGGGTTTCTTATATTGTGTCTTTTCTTCTAGATGTAATTAATTATGTAATTAGCAGCACACTATATTATATAAGCCAGGTTTATTATACCCAGCTTTTATTTTACTATCACAGCTCCAAGCACAACACAGAGGACACCAATTAATTTTTTATGGCTTGAGATTTTTGAAGACCCAGAAGGTCTGTTGGTGACAAATCTTACCTGTTTATTCCATCTCTTCTGTGGCTATTCAAAACTTTATGCTAGGCATGTGCATATACCCCCTTTGGCCGCTGTTGCATCTACTGGAATGATGAATAGGTAATAGTGAGATAAACCTACTTAGTGTGCAGCAATCATTTGTGGTCTAGCTCCAGGGGAAGAGGTCACAGGCACATATATATAATTCATGATTATTGATATATCTAATATATTTTTATAGACTAATAGTGTATTTTAATAGACATGTTTTCAAGAGTGACCTTCTCCCTTTATCAAGTCCCAGTCATTACTAATACATGAAAATGACAACAAGTGGTAGTGTCAAACACAGTTAAGAAATTAAGTTTACCTGGAATTAGGTATTCTGGGGCTAATGAAGACAAACTTTAAAGGGACATGGAATGTTTCTAGATTCCAAAACGAATATAATATACCTATGTATCTTTTAATTTTTTGGTACTTTATTTTATAAACAAGTTCTTAAAAGCTATGTTTATTCTGCCTAAAATCTTACAAAGTGGTTTCTCCCCTCTGCAACTCTTGAAGACAGTGTACTTCTAAGTACAGGCATTGCACCGTCTTATGATAACCAAGCCTTGGTAACATTCTGCAACATGCTACTGGAGAGAGGTAACTGACAGGCTATTTTGAAACACCAGACTTCACAGCGTGTGTATTCATGAGCTGCATGAGCTACAGAGGGCAGATCCAAACAGTTAGAAATTGTATGATTTTAGGCAGAATAAAAACAGAGCTTTAAAGCACATCCTAATAAGAAAATATAAAAGTAAATTGATACATAGGTATATTATATTCCTGATGAAATCCAGAAACCTTCCATGTCCCTTTAAGGTAGGTAGAATGGGTAGACTAGAGAAGTCTGTTTGGTTCTTATATGCCATCCGTTCCTTGTTTTTTATGAAGGTAATCATGCTAATTTAAAACATTTGACTTTCTTTAGTTGAACTCATATTAACCAAAACCATTAAAAACAAAATACCTTTAGGAAATTGGAAGAACATAGAGTCATTTCTCATGGCTGTGTGTTATTGTTTTTATAAAAAATTTAGGATTCTGTTTGGTTAAATTAATTTGGACTTTGTAAAGGAAGAAGTCACATCTGAAAAAAAATTAAGTTTAATCTTTTTTATTAAAATACACTAGCACTTGAATAATCTTAATTGTATCCCATAATCACCAAAGACAGATCACTAGTGTAATATGACTACTTAAAGCTACAATTTATATATATATATATATATATATATATATATATATATATATATATATATATATATATAATAGAGAGAGGGAGGAAAGTATGCTTTTATTGTGCATATTCTTTGGTGCCTTTTATTTCCATGTAACAATAAGCAATTCTGCTTCATGTCTGTATTTTGTTTTGTTTGTTTTCTTGCAAGTTATGCACCTAGTTTATGTCCTCCATGTTGGCTTCAAATCAATACCACTTCTGCCTTTCTAGAAGCTGGAAAATCTTAGTTTGTGCAAATAATGCACAGAAATGTAGACTTGTCAAAGATGTTGTATGCAGTTTGATTACAGTTCTATAGTCAGTATTGATAAAGCTGTTGTATTTTTCAGCTCCAAAAACAACACAAGCTCCTCCTCAGCCAAAATCCACACAAAGAACTGAACATCCACAAACTAAACCGGGTAATTAAAAACATATAATTGAATTAGAGTAACCAATTTCTCTTAGTTTACTTTTCTCTACATAATCATTATCCAGGAAGATCATATAATGAATTATCACATACAAATGTAGTCTAAGTTATTGCATTTTGTAGCACAATGAAAACATATCACAATATATGGTGATTACTTTGATGCAACTGTAAACAATAGTAGATGCAAGACTTATTTAGGAAAATATGTATAACTTTGATTACATTTGTGTTTATAAAATGTTTTATGGTGTTCAGGCTGCAAAATGTGCTAAACCTACGTCAGAAAGTTGAAAGAGGTTATGAAAAACCCAACAACAATGTAAACATCTTTAGTAAAATGAATGCTGTCTTCTGCACTGGATTTGCAGCTTGGAGAAACCTTGAACATAGATGTTCAAATCTTGTAATTAGAAAGCTGTGACAGTTTTCTCCCATCATTCTAAATAAAAAAAATTCCAGCCTTTTCTACAATCTCCTGTCCACTTGAAATTTACTTGAGGTCAGATTTATTTTCACGTTCTCTTTCTTATGCTGTAGGGCCTATTTAGTAAGGATATTTGTAGTTGTTCTACATGAATTAACTAAATGGTGCTTATGTGGCATCAATATGGACGTTTGAGGTTGATTCAATAAGAATGGCTGTATCTCAGTTCATAGCGTCAGACTATTGTATGGTTTTACGTGATTCCTTTATTAAATATCCAGCCACTCTTATACTTCATATTGTTATACAAAAGTTTGTGGACCTTGCATCTTTACAATGCATTTCAACTCATTGCAACTCATTGTGATGTCTTAGGGAATCTCCCCCTTCAAAGAGAGATGTGCACAATTTTTTCTCATTATTAATCGTAGGTTTTGTATCACGTGATTAGATTTACGTTGCATTATCACCAGTCTAATAACAGATAAAAAAGGTCCAATTGATGAGCATTTTGCAATGAAAATCCAGATGGAAGCAAATCAAATAAAAGCAAATATTTCCAAATAGAAATATCTCATAATAGTGCACTTACCACTTACCTTTATACACTACTATTGATTTTGTTTGGTTGGTTAATGATGTGGTAATGCCTCTAACTTATATATTTATGTAACTTATTCTGTCAGAAATAAAATCTAGAATACTTTATTTGAGTGACAAGTGGTACCTGTATGAGAATCTGAACCTTAGTAAGCACAATGTCCCTTATGAGCACTGATGCAAATTATTAACAGCCATAAAATAATGAGCTTCTTAAATAGGTCCTTACATTTTATATAGCATTCTAATACTTACAAATGTCATAGTTGTGCTCTTGTAACTAGAGAAAAAGCTACACTTGACTTTAGTTGAGAGTGTTCTCAATTCCAAATGGCAGTTACGTCATTCAGCTTGCAACTTTAAATAGACAAATTCCATTTATATTTTTTTTCAGTTCCTTATGAGACGCAAAAGGTTTCAACCCACAAAACCAAAAAACCCAAACCAACTGTTCGTCCACGTGCAAAACCGGGTAATAAAATATTTGTGTATATATATCATTTTTGTTTGTTTATGCATTTATAATAGTTTGAAGTAATGTACTGTACTTTAGATGTACAGAATTACAAAACATATAAATTAGCTGTTAATATATTGTATTTATTGCCTTAAAGGGACAACAGACTCTTAAATGTTCTACAAAAAGTATGTTGTTCATGGTAAATTCAGGGGAGGTATGGTTGTGGATTATCTGCACTACAGCATGATATGGAAGTTTAAGAGATTCATTGGGTGACTCATTTTTCTGAAGAAAGTTCAAACATATGTAATGTTTAAAATGTCTATCTTGACACCACTATGGGCACTGATTCTGGCCCATTTAATAATAGATAATGCACTGTGCAATTTATAGGAAAAATAATAAATATTAACAAATAATGGTAATTGTTGGTATTGAGTAGCTATTAAGTGCCAGCTATAGTTTTTAATATGAATTTATATACCTGTATACAAGGATAACTTTGTGATGCAATTTTACATTGGTAGAACCATAACATAACATTTTTTTATTCCATAACCAGTTTCTGGAGTGATTTTTTTTACAGCATGAAACATGACAACTTCTGATTGACAAACATGAAGGCAGCAACACAGTGGTTGTGCATTATTTGTACAATGTGTATGATTCAAACAATACTTTATAGAATTAAAACATCTGTTGATGTAAGTCAGAAAGAAGAACTGATAGATAGTGATGTTGCCGGAGCACTGATAGGGATATCTCCATTGTCATGTTTGTGTCCTCTGCCTGCTCGTCTTAAATTTTTATAGCTCTAATAATCTATTGTATTTTTTTAATCTATTATATATAATACTATTTTATTATTATATTACTATTTTTATTTTTACTTTCACAAAAAGGTATGTCTTTGTACGTTTACAGGACAATAAAGTGTTTGCTTGTGATTAATACTCTTCTCCTTTAAATTACTTCTAATTGCTTTTTCACAGCTTCCACTGGAGCACCAAAGGAATCTATTAAACCTAAAACCCCACCTCATAGTCTTGAGGCGACATTGGGTAACAGAGGATAGTTTATTTTTGTCATTACTTGAAGAATGGCTTATTACTGTTCTGTACTTTAGGCATACATTCTTCTTTTCTTGCATTTGGATTCAACTGGAATTCTTACATACTCATGCTTTTATTTGGAATGCATTTCTATGTCCAGCAACATCTCTTGGATTCAAAAATCATCTTGCTTCATATTATAAACTGATGAAAATGCAGCATGTTGCCACCACCATCATCATCATTATCATCATCATTTTGGAAAAAAAACATCATGCCTCTCTTTCAGTATTAATCATGCCTTTTACATTTCAGAAGCAACCTTATTCATCAAAGTATTCTTGCTGCAATGAACTGCATGGCCATCCTACAAGTCTCTTCATTATAGCTACCAACCAGAATATGCTATGTTTAATTGCAAATTATGTTTCTTATTTCAGCTCCCTATAAACTACAACTTAGCTCTTCCAGACCGAAAACATCAGTCAGACCAAGAACCAGACCTGGTAATGACTTCCCTCTAATTTTATTACTTATGATGTATAAATACAGTTCATATGTGCTTCTGTCTTTCTTGCAGTATTTTTGTGGCTTTATTGTTCTATGGTTCCTTTGGGATGCTTTAACATTTTTATTGTTCTCTTAAAAAACAGTAAATTAAATATACTGTTATACAAGGAACCAGAAAACCCAAGAGACCATTAAATAGTTGCCTAGATAGATTTCCCAATCCAAATATTGTAAAAGTTAAATGTTAACTTGAATGTACACTGGTTTCTTGAACATCAGATTATTAATATATGTGTACCCTTGATGACTGCATAAACCCCATTAAGCTTCTTCCCCTAATACAATACAATATTCTCTCCAGATATATATAGACTGGGCCATCATTTCATAGCCTAGCCAAAATGTTATTCCTAGTGTACCTCTGCCATTAGATAATTTCTAAAATATATCATGCTTACCTGAAGGATCTGGTAATTCAAAGCAAGAAAGAGAACTGACAGATTCTTGTTAATGTTTTCTGTTTGTTACTCCTGATAATTATTTACATAAAGCACTAGAGATTTCTAGCATAGTATTATCTATGTGTACTTATAAAGTGGTAACATTTTCTCTCTAAAAGGTGCAGTAATGTGGTATAATGCAATTGGACATAAACAGAAACTACAATTGTATTTTTAAAAGAGATATGTAGGAAAACATAGGAATTGACCATAATGGACACAGTACAATTGCTGATACAGTATACAAGAAAAACGTAAATGGTGCAGTCATGTTAGGTTTGTTAAGCTTAAGAAACTAGATATTCATAAAGTACGTTTATATTTTTCCCATATGATTTAACAGTGCCACAACATTTTCAGTTCCCCATAAGCACATTTTAAATATGAACAATTTAACATTTAATCGCAAACACTGAGAGGGTGTACTAGGCATTTGAGATGTGCATCCCTCTGTTTGCTATGCACTATTACACATGGGGAAAATTTAGATCACAGCCCTTCTCATCTCAGCCATTTGAGATGCTTAGTAATGTCCCTCACTAGGGGCCTCATTCTATTATTGGCCGTAGGATATGCGGGGCCGCAAGGACCGGCCGCAGGCTATTTACCTATTCTATTCCCTTGCGGCCGAGGGCTCCGGCAGGCTTACGGCCGGAGCCCTGTTATGCCTTGCGGCCGCACGCACTGCAAGAAAGCCTTTGATCTTACACGGCCGCAAGACTTTCGGCCGCAAGAAAGCCCCGGTTGCTATTCAAATGCTATGTAAACCCTCTCGTCATGGCCGTAATTATCTAAAACCGAGCCGCAGCTTACTTGCACCAAAAAGGTCCCGCTAGCACCAATTAAGCACATAATAAAGCCATCCTGCACTTTGATGAGACGATAAAGTGATTGGAGGTGTTAGTATTCATAGCACAACATTCCCCTACACTCAAATCTGAAAACAATTTTTATTTTAATTCATGTAAAATGTCCGTGGACAAAGTCCCAAGGGCTTGGAGCACCTCAGACCCGCAAAGGCTGCGGGATTAGCCTCCGTCAAGTTCGTAAATGGGTAAAATAGACACACGGGTCGTAAAGGGCTTACTTACAAGTCGTAGCATAGAAAAGACATCCTGCACTTTTATTAAAAGTGAAAGTGATGTTTGGTTTTAGAATTAATAGCTCAACATTCCCCTACTCTCAAATCTGCAAATAAAGATATTTAACTTCATGTTCAATCTTCGTGTTTTATCTATCATGATAAAGCCTGCCGGAGCCCTCGACCGCAAGGGAATAGAATAGGCAAATAGCCTGCGGCCGGTCCTTGCGGCCACGCATCTCCTACGGCCGTTAATAGAATGAGGCCCAGTGTGTTTATTGCACAGTGCTTCAATAATATAAGTCCTTAAGAAATACAAATTTGCCACTGGCACAGAGTAATTGCCCATCAAAACCTTAATCTGAAATTCTTGTGTACTAGACAAAAAAGTTAAGTTATTTGTTAATTCTATATTTTATTCCTCAGCACAAAATGGGACAACTCAAGGATCTATTAGAGCAAGAGCAAATGGTGATATCAACTGGATAGCTGGCACAATACCAGGTATTACCTATTTTGTTGATTTTCAGTGTGTGGGAATACACTAGTGTATCACAGACAATCATCTAAGTTTGTCATGGTGAGGTAGAGCAGGCAATGATGTATATATATATATATATATATATATATATATATATATATATACATATATGTATGCTGATATATATATAAGTGTTCCAGATTCTAACATTCATAACATGAATAACAATATACAATTGGTGCTGTGATAAGAATTAGAATGCCCACCATGATACTGATCACTGAAAGCATGAACTGTGGTTTTAATTAACAAATAAAACAAAACAATAGATTAGAGGTTATTTATAATAATTTCAATGCAGAAAATTCTGTAAGAAAGAAACTAAAAATATGGTTAGGGTATATTACCATTAAAATAACTAGATTCTTTGTCATCTTATTTTTCCTGTGGCAGTTTTTATTATTATTAAAGTATACATACTGATATAGAAGTACTTGAGGCCCTGCATTAAAATGAGGCAGTAGTAGCGTGTCTGCCCCCCTCATCTCCCCATCATCTTCCCCTTTATCTCCCCCATTAACCCATCATCTTGTGCCTCTCTCCTCCTTATCCCCCATTACCATCCTGCTCTTTTATCACTCCTGTTACCTTCCTCCCCACTATCCCCCTCATTTACTTGTTATCCTCCTCCACTCCCTCCACCTTCCCCCTTTATCTCCACAATTACACCCTCCTTTCTCATATCTCCCAATGTCCATCTTCCCTCTCATCATCACCTTCCACCAATCTTGCCCTGTCATTTTCCCTCTCTGTCCCATTACCATTCTTCCTCACCATCCCCATCTCTCTCCCTTGTATCAACTACCTCATCTCTCCCATTACCTTCCCTCTCTCTATCCTCCTTTCCCTGTCATCATCTACCCAACCCATCAACCCATCTCCTTCTGATATCTTATATCTGGCTTTATATCACCCTTAATTGCCCCCTAACATCATCCTTCCTCCGATCCCCATTTCTAACCCCATTCGTGAGGTCTTTTGGGTGATCCGGAAAGGTCCATTGGTGGCTAGTGGGTTACACGTGTGCATGGGCCATGATATTCCCCAACCCCCACCATGCCCCAGTATATGATAATCAGACTACAGTGCTTCATGGGTGATCATCATTAGAATGCTAAAGAACTAAAGAACACATCTGAATTAATTGTCATGTATAGTTAATACTACTAATGTATTATTGAAATCCTTTTTCATATGAAAATATGAGGGTTTACTACAGGCTTGTATAGAGACTAGACTGCATACAGCAGCTGGCTTTTTTCATTTAAGAAATGTTTGAATTATACAAGTGCTGTCCAGCGTTCAGCTGAATCTGATTTTCAGATTAAATGAGATTACATTGAATAGGATAATTGAGTTGGATACAAACTGGAAGTTCTAACCAAGTGAGTGCCAACTTTGTGGAGAATCCATGAAACTAAAATTAGGCTTGTCCGTTTATTCTTCATAAATGCAATGAAAATTTTAAATTATAATGAAATATAGTTTACATTTTTTTTTTTAATTAAGATATTATTTTAGAAAATATTATTAAGTAAAGAAAGCCAAATAAAGAGCATTTAAATAACTGATATTCAGACATTTTAACATAAAATATGTTGATTTTTTTTTTAAATGAAATTATGATTGATTACATTATTATTAGTCATCTACAGCCTTATTAAATTGCAATTCTGCCAATTGAATAGGGCTCTATATAAGCACATAGCATATATTGTTTACAGAAGTTTTTAGTTAAGTGAACTTCTATTCAAAAGCAAGGTCTTCACCAACTAAAAAATTCTGTAAAAAAAAATATGCTCTGTGCTTATATAGAGCCTTTTTCAATTGGCCAAATCACAATTTAATAAGGCTGATTTTATTCATTAATTTTATTATTTTATTTTACATTCAATAGAGGCTTATTAAATATCTTACTCATAAAAGAGAAATTAATTGTATTGATGGATGGCGTATGTCACTGATTTATTATACATAGTCATACATTTCCAACACAGTCCTGTATTAAAGATTGTATAAGTAAGTTTGTCAATGAAACCAATTGGTGATAATCAGTGCCCAATAAACAGTGAAAAAAGTGCCCAAGCATTAACTCCCTCAAAGATAAATGTCCAGATATCAATGAAGTGGGTACAGAAAGGAAAAGGAGCTTCCCTCTAATGTAGATACTGTTCCTGGCATTCTAGTGTTCTGAAAACATTTTTTGCCGGGTTACCTTCTTCAGTTCAGAGTTGTGTGCCTGTAAAAAAAATATCTATTTACAATAGAGGCTCCGCCTTGGTATCTAATATTAGGCTCTATAGCACGGGGGTCCGCATGCACTCACATGGCACCTAACATTAACCCCACCACATGTTTTCTTTTTTTTATTTGATATTTTCATTGATAAAAAAATACATTGTCATTTGAAATTATAGTAAAATAGTAATATTGATACAAAGAGAAATCTTAACAATAATATACATACATTAAGTGAGTAGGTGCCAATCTTTCATAATTCTAGCTAATACTTATGATGAATGTAGTCATCCCAGCGAAACCTTTTCAAATAATCTTTATTTACTCTGTCCATCAACTGAAAACCTCTTTCTAGTTCTCTATTCCTGTTGATAGTTTCTATAATATCATTCATTTTATATCTACTGAAGTTCCTGGAGCTTAGCACAGTCCCAACAAACATAAAAATATGTCCTTATCAATCCACAAGAACATGTTAAAGAAAAGGTCCTGAACCATTGGGTCTACTGCAATTCCTGACCGAAATCCTTTCCCCAACTTTCCATCCTATCAGTCTTCTTGAACTCAAATTTTTTTTGTATTAAATTATTACATTTAGAAAAAATGTTTCCTATTAGATTGTAAACAGATTTGTTTAAATGTCAATTCTCTAATTTCTTTGAGTTTATAATCTGCAGCAATTAAAAGAGATGAAATGTATCCAAGACTTATCAGATAGCCTCATAGGTAATACAAGATTACAAAAAGTCCTAAAGGATGCCTTTTCGTATAAATCCACAATAATATTGATGTCCCATTTATTACAATTAAATTTACAAGCCAGAACATATTACTGATATCTACTAAAGCTGCCAGAGAAGGAAATGTTAGAAATCATATTTCTCTTTATATTTATACCGAAATTTCATGCTCATTCTAATGATTAAAGGAAAAACAGTTAATTCCTTTTTAGATCTATCTCGTAACCATAACATCTGATGAAGTGGAAAATTCATAAAGGATTCTTAAGCCAGCAATGTCTTTCCACAGCATCATGGTAGTGTTTTATACTTGCCAGGGCTAAGCCTCCTTTAGTATAGTGCCTTTTGGTTATCTCTAGTTTAATATGCTCTTTTTTGCTCTGTAGATACATTTGTCCAATAAACATTGAAATTTATTCAAAAGATATTTAACGATGCAAATTCATTGAATATCCTTTGAGCTTCTGACCATCTCTGCCAGCGGCCCTATTATTAGAGTAGAAATTACGGGAGTACCATTTGTAATAACAAAATCCTATCCCTGTAATATATGCTGAATGTCCAATGAACAATGCTTTAATTACTTCAGATCCAAATGTCCCAAAACCATATTTTTGCAAAGGGAAATCTATAAAGTCCCAACTAATGCTGTCAGGCCTTTTCACCATCTAATCACAGGGTCAACATAGGAATATTTTTATCAATTGCGTAAGAATATTAACCAATCTCCTGGTGTTGTCTGTTCCCTGCCTATTGGACATAAAGTCTGTCTGGTCTGTAGATATCAATTTGATCATAAGAAGTCTCTATATCTCAGCCAAGATCTTAGAATACAGAGAAATGGATCAGTAATTTCTGCAATCTGTTGGATCTTTATTCTGCTTTAATATTGTTACTCTAGCTGCGTCCAGCAATTCATCTTGAGTAGAGCCCCTATTCTTTATTTTATTAAACAAGCCTTTTAGATAGATTGCCAATATTGGCACGAGCAATGTATAATATTGGTTGACAAAGGCATCCAGACTCAGGGCATTTTAATGCTTCAATTCTGAAAAAGCTGATTGGGTGGAGTCAGCACTAGACAAGGAGGGAAAAGTAACCAGATTCCTTGAAACTTGGAAAGTCTATATTAACATATCAAATAATTTGACTAAAAATAATTTGATGAACATATTTCAGCATACCAAATGGTACACTACTAGTTTGCTACTTGAAAAGTGCCGATCGTTGAGCAACCTGATCTATCCAACAGTATGGGTGGTGTATCACACATACACATTTATAGTGTATACGTTTGTTTTGTATACTGGGTTGGAAAGAAAGGTAGATACCTAGGGGAGGATAGGAAATGCCTTTCATACTTCTTTTGATAGGAAATAACTATTATCTTCTATCTATTTGTGCTATGATAGCTGCTTGTTTACCTATGTACAATGCTATCTTGTATACTTTCACAATATGCAATAAACAGAGTTTTAAAATAAAAAAATATTAAAAAAAGAATATACACATTTTGCCTTTCTACCTATATATTCTTACAGTTCATCTATATCTTAGCATATGTCCATCACATTTTACTTTTAGTGCATATAATTGCATACTAGGGAGGTTAGCAGACAGATATCTTTATGCAGTGAATCAAGTGGTCAAGTACATCTCCTAGCAATGATGCTGTGAAGCTAAATATATAGTTTACCATTTCTATTACGGAAGAAACCAGATCCAGGGCAACCAAACCGTGATGCCACAGCTGCTTTGCTGGTGCCATTCGAAATATCTAATCAATGTACCTTGGTTTGATATCCCCTTGTTTATTGATTACTATATCTTGTATATTATATATATAAACTATGATAGTCCACTGAAATCAAGCCATAAGTAAAACTTATTTTCAGGGTAACATAGTTAAAAAATGTATCATTTGTTTGCGCAATTGCTAAAAAAACATAGACATTGCAAACTAATTCTAATATTTCCAACCAGGATGTTAAGAAACCAGCTCTTGAAATAATTAAAACTAAACCTCTGGTGCCTCAGGATAATATTTGCTAGAAAGTGATGGAATATATGAAGTCAAAAAAACTGCTCTAATGTAGTATGAACCTCCTCAGTACACAGTGCTGTTTACCAAGAATAATCAAACCAGATTCACTAATATTCTCCAAGGCTGTGAATAGGTAGCTTTGTAGCCTGTTAGAGTCTTATGAATTGGGCCATATGTGGCACTGCTTTTGTTAACTGATAACTAATACACATCGGTGTTGCCCAAAATTATTATTATGCTTTATTTGTAATGCACCAACATATTCCATATCACTATATAGGGATTAAGTACAAGGCAGAAACAATATTATCACAAAAAGTATGGAGGGTCCTGTTTTTGAGCTTAAAATCAAATGTACATAGAGCTTTTATATAATCCTCCAAGAAAGACATTCCACACATCGTAACATCATGTGGTATCACACTTTGAACATATCATTCTCATATTAAAGCTGGGAAAATTATCTTGCAGTAAAATGTGAAAATAAGTTATTCATTTTTTAAATTAAAACTCTGGGTTTGGTATTTCTGTATGGTTAGTGTGATTTAGTCTAAAATCTAAATATTATTTTTATTCTTCATACTTCACATTGCATTGGGAAGAACTTGAAGATATAAAAACAGTTTACTATAAAGAATGCAGATCATAATGTTTAAGTTTTAAGGAACGTTTGCTATATTTTGACATTATTAACATCAACAATTGTTATGATAGCTTGTAATTGATGTTTACTCCCTAGGTGGCAGAGCTTATGACAATACCAAGCTTCTTGGTGTTAGTAGAAATATCTCAATGGAACCAAACAATACCGGCAAAAAAACATTTTCAGGTAAATATAATGTGATCAGTGGGGAGCATCTTTTTGATTTAAGTATTTTGGTTAATTAATAGATTGGGCATTACCAAATTTAATATAGTTTCACTTTCTCAAACTCATATGAATCTTGCTTTCACTACACTTATATCCACATTTCTATCACAATGCTTAAGATATGGCTTAGGACAAGTGCACTCATCAGTTTTTTTTTTTTTCTTTTTTGTTCCATCACATTGCTCAATTTATTTCTGTATTTTGTCACTCATATGAAATGTCTTCACATCCATCACTTTATTAATTAAATAATATTTTACCATTTGAAAGCCTCACATTAAGTTACCTTCATGCTTATCTTGTCTGATGACTAGAGCCTCAAGGAAATATGCTGAAAATAAGAACTAGAGCAGTGATCTGTTAAACATAACATCCACACTAACAACCATATCTATATCTATTGACATTTCTGCTCATTTGACTTGTATAAAAATGACAAGTTCTCAAAAACGCTCATATACTTCACACTTAACTATGCTGATTACTGACAATCAACTAATCCTTGTATGGGTGTTCTTATGTATGCATTTCTTTAAAATCCCATGTAGCAAGAATTGGAACCTCCCACTCTACATTTTCCATAGTCTCATCGTTGGATGTTTCAATGTTAAACACCAACATTGGTAGCTTTGAGCATGACAATTATGAAAATATCTAACTTTACCAAGCGTAGTTAGTCTGACAGGTACCATTTGCTGAAAGTGATATGATTGTGAGTAAACAGCAGACATAAGCAGGTATTACTATAAGAAAAAGAAAGCAAGTAATGAGCATTGTGATCAACTCTTACAAATCCAAGTTTAAAAGTCACTCGTTAAAGTTAAAGTTGCAACTCATGTATGTATGTTAGTGTTACTTAATTCAACTTTTTTTTTATTTTATCTGAAATTTCTAGATTACTAAAGTTATCCCCCTAAGTATTTCTAAGTTTCTTTTACATTGAAAACCACACCTAGGCCTCCATTCAATTGCAAGCCCGAAGTTGACTTCATACCAGCGTAAGTCTGCGGCTTGAAATTTGCAAAGAGCGATTCAATTGAACAAGCCCGCAGCTACCTGGCCAAAAGCCTAAATGGTAAACCATGCACTCGTAAGTAGCATGATCATGATCAATTAAGCAAGGCTTAAATGAGACTGTCATCATGACGTCAGTAAAACATGGAGTTTAAACGTCAATCAATTAGCATCCATGTGGGTGGCCTGATATGTATTAACTCCTTGATTACTGAGATTTGCAAGCTTGAGACTAATGTCTTACAACGCTTTCTTTGATTTTTTTATTTGCAATTACAGTGCTACGATCAGGTGTTTAGCCCCCTTGTGAGTCCTATCTGGTACCCGTAGGATTTTCTTCTACATTGGCCATTTACGAGTGTGAAAATAATTGTGGGCTTGAGAAATTGAATAGCGATTTGCGATTGTAACATTTACAGGCTTGAAAGATCAAATGCTTAGATGGGTTGGAGTTACGATTTTGACAACCGCAGTGATTTTCAGCCTGTAACCAGCAAATCTTTTGTGGGTAGCTAAAAGACGCCAATTAAATAGCAAATGTCAAGGGCTCTTGTAACTAACAATTGCTCAATTGAATGGAAGCCCTAGAGAATCTTAGCCATCTTATGTAAAGGTTATAAAACTTGCCTTACTTGACATTTACTACTCCATGTTGAGAAGACAAGGAGTTCCCAGTAGAAGAAAAAAACTGTCCCTTTTCTGACACTAACAATTCTGAGCTGATTGGATCAAAATTTAAAGAGCCAGTTCAACAATACACATTACTGCCGTTCTAAATTGCCTCAGTGACATTCATGTTTTAGTGTTCTTCAGCAGCTTACATCACCTAATATACAAAGGTCTTGTAGGAATAAAAGGAAATACTATAATATTTACATATATATTTGACCTTTCATATACTATTTCATATAAGAGCAACTTGTGTTGAGATGGAAGTCTTCTTTATGCCGTTCAAATGATTATTTTGGATTAGACTTTGTAAATAAATATTGAAATTACTTTTTGTAATGATCAATTAAACTAGAATAAGACCTGCAACGCACAGACATAGATCTTATTCCATGTCCATGAGATCCAAGGTATAATGTGAAATAAGCTATGCACTCTATATTTAAATTTTATTTTGATAAATATATTAGTAATGTAGCCATTTTAGAAGTCTCACAATTGTTTTAGGATGATGCAATTTAGTTAACCAAATAAATAACCAATGCTCCACTCTATTTTTGAACTTACAAAACTGTCTAACTATTACTATGATTTTCTGTAGTATCTTCACCACCCCACTTGCCTGTTCGACCTACATCAATTCTTAGAAGAATTCTGCCTAACAATGTAACCGGTAGACCAGGAAGTACAGGTAAAGTCCACTTTATTGACAGATTTAATTTATTAATGTTTGTGTGCATTTTGCTGATGCTTAAAAATGACATATGCCAAACATTTCACAGTACATATATAACCAGCTTACCATTTAAATAAATGACTCATATAAAAAATGGTTTTATTTACAGAGAAATTACATAAGTTAATAAACTCCAGTGTACTTACCTAAGATGTTATTTATTAAAGTTTTATTGTACTAATTGAGGCCGTAATGTATGTATCTTATCATTGATTTCAGTATGTCCCATAACAACTTCTGCGATGCTGCTGTAGCAGTTTTTTTCTGCACAGTATTGTAGTTATACATGCCCCCATAAGAAAATCTAATTAAAAATGACAATCACATAGACAGAGAGTATTGTATGTTATGTGGCTACGATTATGAAGTAGCAAGTCAGAGCCCATGAAAATTGTAACTTATAGGTAAGTATTTCACAATCAATGTTGGCTGTGCCATGTTGTACAAGCTCACACACGGCACAGAATTGAAGGATGTGTTTTTGTAATGAGAAAGAGAGAGAGCAGAAGTCTTTAGGAGAGCGTAGGACGGAGTGCATTACTTTTACGCATCATTTCCCACCTACATTTTAAGCATTGAAACATATATAGGCCATTCCTGACACCTGTCCTCTCTGCCCTATACCAATTCTACCTTTTTGGTTTGTTTTTTTTCTTCTTCAGGTAGCTCTATAATAGAACATTACAGCATGTTAAACTCCATGCAGTGCTACCTGTTACTGTACGTGAACCAACAGCATACATATACATAACACATACGGTTATATTTCAGCAGTGGATGACAGAATCAATTAAAGTTTGAAAGTGAAAACTTTAATTAAAAAATTGCCTTTGTTCTTTTATAGCCTCCAATTATGGTCACTGCATCAATAAGGCTTAGTATTATGTGCTTCCCTCCAATTGACACATGACAAGAAGTTATGAAATAAATACACATGAATAGTGCCAATGTTCATAGATTGACAGATAACATGTACTTTATTTTGTATGTTTTTTCTCTCTACTTTAATTTATAGAAAAAGTCTGACTACATATGTCTGCCATATATCAAAATGCATTTGATATTTACAGTGTATGCATCCACTGCTATAGCAGAGCTGCTGGGCTTTGTAACACATTATTCTAAGAGTTCAGCTGTGTGGAAACTAATTCACAGTGACCAAGGAGAAAGTAGATTACAATCATAAAATAGTAACAGCAGTAATGTTTAGAGCAAGTGCTCCTCTTAAGAATTACAGCAGTGGTAGCACTGCTTGGAGATCAACAATAGATAAGAATGCTTTTTACTACACTATACATATCTATCATATTGTGTATCAGATTTAAATTCTTCCTATTCATCTTTTATTCCTTACACCGAGCATTACTTATATTTATACTTATTGATGTTGAGGGCTGGGTTGACCATTTCAAAGGGATTTTTGTGCTTTATTTGGAATTAGGTTTTAATGTATAATCAGGAATTTTTACAAGTCACATTCAAATTCTCACTCAAAGGTTTAACTGCTCTTACATGTGTTTCAGAATGCACATTATGTTTAGGTCATAAAGAGCTCCCACAGATGTAAGCAAAAGCACATAAAAATAGTGAGAATTTTAGCGCAGGCCATTTAAAAGCCCTTTAGACAAATCCAAACATAGAACAGCAAGAAAGCATGAGAAAGCCAGAGCTAGTAAGCACTCACAAAGGCTGTTTTTTTTACAAGCAGTAATTATTAGCATGTAAGGTTTATGGTGTCTTTTACTGTACCTCTATAGGGTCACTTTAAATGTAAAGCATCACCATTACTTCTATTTTCAAAAATAATTTCTATTGATGTGGTGTTGAAAGGAAATGTAAGCATGTGCTAATTCTCATTGAACTGACACTCAGTTATCATAAATGAATCACTTTGCAATACCCAGCATTTCAAAAATATAATATACTATAATCAGTGGTTCTCAAGCTTTTAATACCTAACGCACACTTTTGATGGTAAACATTTTTTACCATCCACCAGTGCTGCAGTTACTCCATTTACCTAATTTCTGGTTACATAAATCATATGACCATAGCTATGTATCACCCTGTAATTACTAGATAGTGATGCGGTCCTGACTGCTGTCCCTAGGCTCTCTCACCCGTTCTCCAACCAGCCAAGTGTGGTGCTGCGGGTCTCCGGCTTGTGACGTCACTCGTCAGTGACGCCACCTAGTGATTACCCTGCCGCATACCATGAAAGCTTAAATTGCCTACTAGAAGGTGGTAGGGATCAGGTTGACTACCACTGCTATAAAGGATTAACACTTCTGTACTGAAGCATGTAACACATAATTGGTAATCAGATTTTTTATTAAGGAAGCAATGCTTTCATAACTGAACAAATTGTTTGTTTTTTCTCAAAAAGGAAGTGTTCTGGTACCACGGGCTCCTTCAGCAATCAAGCCCAACAGAACTACTGTAAACATAAAGACACCAAAGAAGCAACCAACATTACCTCCTGATGAAGACACTGGTAAGGTTACAATTTGTAGTTTAAAATGTATTAAAGCCCTTTTCAATTGGCCGAATCACAATTTAATAAGGCTGTATATATATATATATATATATATATATATATATATATATATACACCGTATTTTTCCGTGTATAAGACAACCTTTTTTTCCTAAAAGCCGACCTTTAAAGTCGGGGGGTCGTCTTATACACGGAATACAACAAATGCTGTCGCTGTGTGAGTGGAGGAGGAGGTGGAGGAACAGCGCAGGCAGGAAGATGAGAGCAGCGACAAGGGGGCAGGACACAGCGCACCCGGAAAACGCATCCTCAAACCTCAAATACCATCTCTCATACCTGTGTTTCTGGATCATCTGACCCAATACTTGCTGTCCCCAGTTTCACCACCTCTGCCAGATGTGTAATTGTATTAGCAGTAGACTGGGCTGCCTGTGTCAGCTTCTCCTGGCTAGGCAGAGGATGCACTGCAGCGGCCACGGGGAGAGGAGAAGCGGGAACAGGGAGAGCTGCATGGTGTGAGGGTGCACAGGCCAGGATTGGTACATGTATGTACCGAGAAGCAGGAACAGGGAGAGCTGCATGGTGTGAGTGTGCACATGCCAGGAATGGTGCAGGCACATTCTTCTTTTTTGTCTCTCTATGTCTCCCCATGTCTCACCTCTCTCCGGATCTGGTTTGAAAACATAGAGGTCGACTTATACATGGGGTCGTCTTATACTCGGAAAAATATGGGTATATATATCTATCTTACCACATGTCTGTGGAATCTCCAAATTTCAAACTTCCCACTCCTGCTCTTACCTGTGCCTCACATGTAGACTCCAGAATGCCATTGTCTCACATCTCAAATATGTGCCCATCTCGGATTTTAATACATTTTGCAGTACAAATTTAGTCAGATCTATATTCTGTCTAATGGTAAATCTAGCCCTTCTCCACTTCGGAAGATATCATTGTTTTCTGGAGATTTCTTGCAGTCCACAGTATTAATTGGTTGTCTACACATGTCCCAATACAGTTTTGATGTTAAAGTATGTATTTCACACACGTAAACGGCAATTGTAGGAGAAAATCCTATGAGTGCTAGAGAGCAGTCGCAAGGGGGTTAAACACCTATATGTAGCACTGTAAATGCAAATAAAAAAAACAATACTGCACTGTAAAAGACGTGGAAAGCGATGAAAGACATTAGAATTAATTGCACAACAGTCTCAAGCTCGCAAATCTGCAATAAAAAATCATATTTTTTTTATGTGTCATTTTGGGGTTATATCGATCTCTGGTATCAATGAGTTAATACATATCAGGCCAACCATATGGACTAGAACAGTATTGACATTCATTTTTATAATTTTGTATTTTGAGGGTTTGCGAGTCTGATCTTATATCGGACCCCCGAACCTAATTGATTGACATGTAACCTCCATGTTTTACTTCCTTGATGATGGTGGTCTCATTTTCTATTGGCTGTTTCGAAATGGGGAGTTACGGCCTTGCTTATGTGATCATGTTCCCGCCCTGAAATGCTATAAATGAGTGCATAGTTTACGGTTTCGGCTTTCGGCACGTAACTTGCGGGCTTGTTCAATTAATTAACACCGGAATCGGAGATGAACGAGAGCCCGCAGCATGCCCGCAGACATACGGTCTGTATGCTTCGAGATGCAAGCTTGCAGTTGAATCGGGCTCTTAGTATCCACTAATATTACATACTCTCTAGTATAGTATTAGTGCAGCAGCAATCCCTATTACAACTCTGCATTTAAAAAGCTGTGTTTTAGTAAAAAGTACTGCTGTCTTGGATAGATTGTTGGACCTGGTGTTGGACCAGACTGCAATGAAACATATAAATTGAGTGAGTTCCTTTTCCTTAATTTGCTTTTGTTCAAGAGTGTTACAGTACATTTATTTTCATTCAGTGTTATTTATCCTGTTACTGGTGGAGTGATTTTAAACATTGTTTTACTGTGAATTACTTATTGTTATCACCAAATGTTAAGTGAACAGTAGTAAACACAGGCTATTAAAATATGTTAGTTTTGTTAACCCGTGTATATTTAGCCTAACACTGAAGCAAGATAGTGATCAACAATTTTTAAACTTTTAGATTACACAAAAAAAATGGCCTATATTTATTAAGCATGGATACAAGTGGGGATACGCACAGTTAAGCATGGTTAAAACATAAAATACACTCTCTTATTGTGTTTTCTGTGGGAGATATTTATTCAGTGGAGATCATTTTGCACTGTGCTACACCTCAGTGACCAGGGTTAAAAAAAAAGGCCAAAACGTACATCAGGCGTTTGCTGTTCAGGCTAAAATTGTCTGGCGTTTCAGGGCTGGATCACTCTTTTGAATGAGATGGACTTATATACTAAAGGACATTTCTCCCTGTGAATGACACAAATGAGCAAAAAGTGGCTGCTCTTAATTAGCATGTGAATAGAACAAACCTATTCATCTTGGTTTGTTCTCAGATTGAGCGTTATGGTCTGTTTTTTTATCATTGTAGTAATGAAAAAGGTTATGGAAGGGGATATAAATATCTACCACTTGTAGACTTCCATTAGTGTTATTTTGCAGAGGGGCTTGTGAGCTTTCACTAGAGCAATTTTGGAGTCCTGGAATTACATCAATACTTTTGAAGTCCAAATAAAGATCCATAGCTGTTTGAGAAACATTGCACTAGTAGAAGACAATAACAGCCTTATTAAATTGCAATTCGGCAATTGAATAGGGCTCTATATAAGCACAGAGCATATTTGTTGCAGAGGTTTTTAGTTAGTGAAGACCTTGCTTCTGGATAGAAGTTCACTAACTAAAAACTTCTGTAATAAATATATGCTCTGTACTTATATAGAGCCCTATTCAATTGGCCGAATTGCAATTTAATAAGGCTGTTAATGTCTAACACTTTTTTCTTTCAAGCTGTTTCAGAATTAGCCACTTTCTTATTGGGTGATCACTGCAAACTTCAATTAAAATACCACTGTTCTGCAACCACAACAAATGCTTATTTCTGAACTGTGTAACAAACTAACAGCATTAACAGCAGTGTAAGACATGGACATACAAATCAATTTTATCTGTGTTACCATGCTTTGTGACAGCAGAGTCATGAGGGGGTGTTTTTTTATCAATCACTGGAGGGAGCAATGGTGGAGTAGAGAAAAGGTTGAAGTCCAGAGATTTTGTTAGATAATTTGATCTGACTTAAATTGACACCATACCACTTCCCTCTTACAGACCCTCAAGCAGGCTGCTTTATTCAATAAATGCAGCCACAGCTCTCCGAAAATGTGATTGTGCATTTCACACACATAGCTTACACAAAGGCTTCATGGATGTCTCTAGCTTCCAGCAGAGGCATGAGAAAAATCTAATTAAATTCAATTATGTTTACATTTTCCCTGCTCAATTAGGCTTTTAGTCAGACACAGTGTTTTCAAACATTGGTTTAACATGAAAGTTAGTTTGTTCTCTGTTTAAGCACCTCTATTTTTGTTTATTCAAATGAATCTTAGGGCTTAGTCTCCCTAAGGGTTTTAGGGGGTTTTAGACGTGTACAACTGTCTCACTGTGCCTTAGGGAGTTCAGCTTCACTCCACTGACGAGGCCCAGTCAAGGCTGAAATGTACGTCTGGGGTTTGCTGTGTCTCCTGTTCGGGGTAAAATTGCCTGGTATTTCGAGGCTGGATCACTCTATTGGGTGAGACCGACTGATATATTACAGACGAGCTAAACAAGGTTGCTCTTAGAGTAGGTTATAATGTCCTAAAACTAACCTTTTAAGGTTAGTTCGTTCTCTGATTGAGCACCTCTATTTCGTTTTTTATGTTTTCAAACATGTATAATGTTTTTTTCTATTGTGCAGGGGTCCTTTACATTCTGTGAAATTAGTATTAAATAAATTGTTTCACGACTTAGTGTTATCCATAGGGTTTCTACACAAATACTTTACCAATGCACATATTACCATTTTATGAAATGGTTCCAAAGATATTAGATCTTAGTTTCATAGTATTTGTTATAATGACAGCCAAAGTAAAGAGTTTATTGAATACAGCATTTAGTTGGCTATGAATGTATTTTGTAAAATTCTTTACCAAGTCATCTGACATGACTATGCACACATTTAAAAAATGATCAAAATAAAGTGAGAAGAATGAATACGTTTCTTGTATTACCTTGGCACATTACGCAAATGGCACACACACCTCTCTTTAAAATTCAAAGGAATAATTTATTCTCAAAACTTGAAACTATTTTTACCACTTTGTATTCAAGTTCCACATTAAATCAGACAGAGTTCTTAAAGTTCAACCAAGCTTCTTTATCCAGGAATAAAAATAATGATTCAAAGAAACAGCAACCTTAAAACAGAAAGAAAACATCTGAAAAGGACGTTCACCATTAAACATCTTTTTCATCCAATATCAATAATGATCTCAGTGATTTGGGTGTTGCTTTAATTTTATTCTTTGGCAGTAATTCTCCCCATTGCACATAGACTGTGATTAGGAAAATATTAAAACAAAATGATCATGAGTGTATATTTATGAACGGAGTCCATTTACTAATTCTGAAAAAGGACACAGAAACCCAGTGGATACATTTTCTTTTTTTAATATGGGTCACAAGTTTGCAATTTTACAACTTAGTGTATATTGTATACGTGAATGTGTAGTTCTGGGTATAGCTTCTAAGTAACATATGTCACTGCATTGTAAGGTATATCTTATGTTTATATCTATATTTTAATATATTAGATATATGTAGCTGGTGCAGAACTGTTGTCACTTCCTGTGCAGTAGCACCTGATTATCATTACTTTCTTAAATTATATTAGCTCAGTGAGGTTGCACATACTTTTTCACACAGTGCTCCTGACTGCTGTTTTTTTTATTTAATAAATAATGACTAACAGCCTTATTAAATAGCAATTTTGGCAAATTCTAAAGGGCCGTATATAAGCACACAGCATATTTTTTTTACAGAAGTTTTTAGTTAGTGAAGACCCTGCTTTTGGATAGAAGTTCTAAAAACTTCTGTAAAAAAGATATGCTCTGTGCTTATATAGAGCCCTTTAGAATTTGCCGAATTGCAATTTAATAAGGCTGTAAGTCTGAATGAATGAGTAAAATGTGTGCGTGTGTTGTCACATAAGGTGAGATATCGACTGTTAGGGCTTGGTTAATAACTAGGTGAAGGTCAGATATATCTTATAATGTAAAGTTGTTTATTTTTCACATCACTGTATTTTTTGTTGTTCTTATAAATGGTTTATGATATAGCTAACGCATTTATGTTTTAACATTACCTGAATGTGTAATTGAGAGTGTTCTATTTTAACATAAACATCCAAATCTTGACTTTTCTGTAGCAAAAAGAAGAGCATGTGTGTCTTTACCAATTATATCCTTTATGGTTTTCTTTATTAACAATCTTGTGTATTTTGTGTTTTTTTTTTTTTATAGTTGAAGCAACAGTCTTCAGTCCAAATCCTAAAACAGATGTAGATGTATTAGGCAAACCTAGATATACAGGTACGTATATGCAAAAATCTGTTTAATTTATATTGATACAGTTGTGTTTACATGCAATGTGCTATTTTCAGCAAATGTATTTCAGTTTTTTGTATAAATGTATCATAAAGTGGTGAGTGGCTACTATGAACTGTTAAAATCATCATTTGATAAAATCACATCACAATATAAAACAGTTCCTGCAATTTGCAATATACAATAAGTAGGAATATAGGTAATTTATGGGACACTTGGCTAAATAGCACACACACAAAAGCAGACATAGAGTGAAGTGCAAGCCAATGACCTTGGTGGGTCCTCCTACCTGGAAGGCTCACTAGCTGTTGCCCCAAATATGGTTAAAGCATGCTAACCAACAAATAGTGGGACACAGAGATCCTAGGTAAAAGGAGGAACTAATCACCTGCCGGAAAAATTGCCCATAAAAAATATAGGCTATATCAGGCATGTTCAAAGCGATTATAAATGATAATGAGTACTGTCATGTAGAGTAGTTAAGACGAAGTGAAGAAGGAACCTTAAACTGCAATTCCATCAAAATGTTTATATACTCTCTTTTCTGAAATAATACATTTTTAGCTGAATTCCTTTGGATTTGGTATGTCTGAAGAGGCCTTTGTACTGCAGAAAGTAGAGTACATTTGGCATTCACAGGGAGCTTGTAAACATTCTTAAACTATAACTCACTTTAAAAAGGAATACCCACAATTGATTAGAAATAAACCGGCTTGCATTCTTTTTATATAACAATAGAAAAACACTATAAAAATTTCCTGGTGCTTACCAAACTAATTAAAACAATTACAATAATGTAAACACAAAAAAAGGAAATTTTTAGATTACACAAAATGTCGCTGATTTTTATTAAAATATATTCAAGCAACAGAGTACACTGTTCTATATACTCTTGTAAAATAACAAACATCATTAAGACACTCTTGAGAGATATTTTGGAGGATTAAAAAATATATAAGAGTCTTCACCTGCTAAGGAGATATCCTGAAAATAAGACTCAGTAAGTTCTCAAAATTAAGGTCGACTCAAGCATATATTCACACAGATCTAATGTCAATAAATTGCTTATAGAGCAAATTCACATGATATAAGTACAGTAGTTTAATTGGCTCACATTTAACATTAGATAGATAAATACATTCCCAACAGTATAACCAGCTCCGTTTGATATAATCAGCAGTATACCCAAGTTGTAAATGACTATGTTGTTATCAATAATTTGCAAATAAATCATATTTAAACAAATAAGTTTTCATTACTGTAGCCAACACAGGCTTATATCAACAACAGTATGAACCAGGAACCTCACTGTTAACTTAGATTACTGTAGTAGGAATATAAAACATATACTTTTGGCAGGATAGTTACTGTTGCCTGATGGACCGTTTCGCTGCAAATACAGCAGCTTTATCAAAGGCTCACTTCACCAGTCTGAAGTGAGCCTTTGATAAAGCTGCTGTTTTTGCAGTGAAACGGTCCATCAGGCAACAGTAACAATCCTGCCAAAAGTATATGTTTTATATTATTGCATTATTTTTAGACTGATTCCAGTGTCCATTGTTCCTTGTATAATGATGTAATAATAATGTGCTATTGACTATTGTTCTGTAGGCTACCATGTCAATTTGTATGTTATTAAGGAATCATTTACTTTTAACATTTACAATTTCTACCCCCTTATTTTGTTTACAGCAGAATTTTCCGATAAACTACATTCAAAAAAGGTGCTGAAGGAATTCAGCTAATTTCAACAATTTGACTTGATTTCTTTCAATGCAAATTAATAAATATTTTAACATTTATACTTTATTAAACATGCTTCTTTTTTACATTTACATATGTTTATTATTTAATTTTAAAATGGAAACCTTTAAAAGAACCCCTTAGCCTGGTATACTTTTGGTACTAACTTCCTGCTTCTATGCAGGAGTGTTGCAAGCTATCAGTTCATTGCTCCACTGTGCTTATGGAAACAGGAATTTAGCTATGCAACAGTATTGTTTTAGCTCAAATTTTAAAGATGTGTCGTTTTTTAAAATTCGGTTTAAAATATTAATTTATTCATTTGATTTTTACTAAATCAACTAACTCCAAAAAATGCTTTAAGGTCACAAAAAAAGTTAATGCTAATCTTTGTTATGGTTTCTGCAGGACCCCATGTGGTATATGTGCCAAAACCAGATTTGGTGCCCTGCTCAATCACAGACACGCTCAAGCACTTCCCAACAGAAGACCCTAGTAACCAGGAAGCCACCAAAGCTCCGGAAAATCCTCCTTCCAATCTCACTGTTGTGACTGTTGAGGGATGCCCATCCTTTGTCATCTTGGATTGGGAACAACCAGACAATGACACTGTTACTGGTCAGTGAAATATCCTTGTCTACTGTTGTATTTTAATAATTAAATCCATGTTTGAATGAAATTGAAAAGGAATATGAAGACAACATAGAAACAGAGTTTTCATCACTTTCTTGAAGAATATAGATCCTGCAGAATTTCCTGCACTGATACACATAACTTAATGTAGATGTTGGATGTGCTAGAACATGCCAATATTTTACACTACGCTATTATAGCCGTATGACCAAAGAAGGGAATAATGTCATATGACAGCCATGCAGTCAACAACCCACAACTACAGTCATCTCCTTCTCTTTGCTGAGTAGTGCAAGAGCCAACTTACTCTATCATGTCAGATATACAATATGCAGAGTAATTGCTGTTTATCTAACCTGGATTACAGAACCACTGGTTCAATGCAAAAACAAGGTGGAGGAGATTATGGTGTTGTGAAGGAATATTATATGGTGATTAAGTGTTAACTAGAAGAGATGGGGGTATAAACAGAAGTTAAAGCAAAAGATGACGATAGAAGTAAGGACTGTTGTTCTCACCTATATTTAATTATTTAAGGCAAATTAACATTTTAAAAAATGATAATTCATTATTATCAGGTAACATGAGTATACCAACTGTGTATACATGTTTGTAAAGCCTAATCCAAATTCACAAAGCATTTCTATTTTCTGTTTTACCTTGGTCCCAATTATTACTTAATAATACAAAGCTGCTTCCTCCGTTTATTGATGTTCTTGGAAATGTTTCTCTTCTAAGGATGTTTACATAGCAGATGCATTTATTAAAATGAAATATTATAACAAGCAATATGGACAGAATGATACAGGGCTATAATCTAAAACGGCTGCTTCTTTGCATCGGAAAATAATTACAGAAATTGCAGTACTCTTGGTTTGACGCAAGAGAATTCCTACAATTTCTTAAATTTTAAGCATCTGCCAAATTTAATTAGTTTAAATGAGCTCTAATTTTTTGTCCAAACTATATGGTATCCATAAAATCACAACACTTTTTTGTAGTCAATGTTTTTATACAGCTTGGTATATGGTTCTAAGTAATGATTTTAATGGGGGGAGGGGGGTTAACATATGCTAATATCCTTACTGCTGATCAATTTTTTAAAATGTAACATTTTAGTCTGTGCGATAAATAGACTCAGTAATAAAGTTATTAACTACATTTTAAAATGTTTGTATCGCACAGACTAAAATGTTACATTGAAAAAAATTGATCAGCAGTAAGGATATTAGCGTATTTTAACCTCCACCCCCATAATAATACAGGTAAAAAGTTGGCTAAACATAAAACATATATACAATTTTCAAAATCATTGGGTGTGATCAGATATGTTTACTGGAGGCATTCTATGATGTTTATGTTTTTGCCATTGAATCTCAATAATATAATAAATATCAATAGAAATATATATATTTACAAACCATACAAATACTACCGTTACATAGATGATCTGTTCATCATATGGACAGAAGGAGAAAGCAAACTCAGAGACTTTCATAATTCATTCAACGCCTTCCATTCATCTATAAAACTTAAAATGGATTTCTCCACAGAACAGGTAAACTTTCTAGACACTACTATATCCATCACCAATGGCACTCTCCACTCATCTATATATAGGAAACCTACAGACAGATGTAATTACCTACACAGCTCCAGTTTCCATCCCTCCCACACCAAACAAGCCATCATCCATAGTCAAGCTATTAGATACCATCGGATTTGCTCAAACACTGGAGACCGTGATAAAAATTTAAAAACTCTGTCTGAATCTTTCAAACAAAAGGGTTACAAACCCAGTATTATTACCCAAAAAATATCAACTGCCATCAAAATACCCTGAGAACAACTATTAAACTACAAAACAAAAGAAACTACTTCACGTATACCTCTAGTGACCACATACCATCCAATTTTAGAGAAAATTCGGAAAATAATTAAAGATTTACAACCATTACTAATTGAAGATACTGAATTAAAAAATATATTCCCAAAACCTCCCATCCTTGCATTTAAACAACCACCAAACCTGAAACAAAAACTTGTCAGCAGAAAATTGGCCAATGAACAACTGAATACAAAAAATGGAACTAAACCTTGTAACAAACGTGCCTGTAAATTATGCCAACACATTTGTAATGATGATACAGCCACACATAACAACAAAACCTATAACATCAAAGGATCATATTCATGTACATCGTCAAATGTGGTTTATATGATACAATGCACTTTATGTGACACAGGCTGTTACATTGGAGAAACTGGCCCAAAAATGCATTTAAGGATGAATTTACACAGGCATTCAATAAGAAAACATAATGAAGACAGTTATTGTAGCCCAGTAGGACACCATTTTAGCCAGAATGATCACTCCATCCAAAACTTAAAAGTCAAAATACTCAGAGGAAAATTTAAAAGCATCCAAGAGAGAAAAGCATTTGAAATAAAGATGATCACATTCTTCAACTCTAAAAACACAGGACTTAATATAGATTTGGGCTTTCTAACACATTATCAGAATTTCATGTGATTTTTTTTCTTTTTCTACAATAACAGACTTAGCACTCTTAGTGAGGTGTTTGTCCAACAGGAAAGATATCACTGTGGACTACAGTGCTCTGCTTTTTCATGTATATATTGATGTATATGTGTATTTAATATGTGTATATATGTTTCCTTTGCTATGTTGTGTTTATTCCCCATATTTGAATTTACCTGATGATGTCAGATGCTGTTTCCACTCTCTCTGCATCTGCTGTTATTATTCAAACTGAGGGTTCCATCTCATGTAGTATTGCTTGAGACTTGATAAAGGGAGGTTAAGCCTCTCGAAAGCTAGTCATTATAAATAAGACGTTTGTCCAATACAAAAGGTATCAAATTATATTGCAATACTCATTATTAATCTATATTTATATGGATTAATAATTACTAAATTACTATATATATATATATATATATATATATATATATATATATATATATATATATATAAAGGATAGTACATTGATAAGCCAATCTGAAAGTCTAAAAATAAATTAAAAACATATTACCTGCTCAAGTTTTCCAGAAATACAGTCAACTGCATTCTGGTGGGACTGGGCGGGGACATGCAGATGAGATGCAATGTACCTTATTCTTTGAATCCAAATTACCATTTTATGTATGGCTCCTTTGAAGTAAATGCTCACTGTATTAAATAGCATTTAAGCAAAGCTTTGGATTGGATTATGCACAAGGCAGAAACCCACTCACAGACAAAATAGTTTTGAGGTTGATGCCTATCATCAGTGTGAGGTTGGTTATATATATATATATATATATATATATGTGTATATATATATATATATATATATATATGTGTGTATATATATATATATATATATATATATATATATATATGTGTGTATCTATGTATGTATATATATATATATATATATATATATATAGTAAAATCCTGTTTATTCTGAACCTAACCAACCGGCACTCTTAAGCATCTGGCACCGGCATCAATTCCCCATTTAAAAAAAACTCCCGCTAAATGGCATAACCAGCACTATCCAGCACTATTCTGCAGTTCGAGACTGTCAAAATAAAATATTAACTTTTTTCCTAATTGTTTTTTCTGGGCCAGTTTAGTTGCTCATGCCTTAAATGCATTTTGAGGGGATTTGGGGGCTTTAAGGGTCGTTTAGACCCTTTTTTTCGGGGACTCCCTATTAACCGGCGACTACACTTATCCAGCAATAGGTGCCAGATAACGGGGAGTTTACTGTATATGTATTTTGCTTTGTTTTTATTGTTTTGTTTTGAATTACATGTTGTGCACAATGTTCTTTCACACTCATATGATAACCAATTGTGTTTAAAAGTTCGCAATAAAAAAAATATTTTATTAAAGGATAGAGATCAAATGAAGCCCTTTATTATCATATAGTTGTTTGGCTCCTTTTTAAATCATAATGATAACAGAAATCACCCAAATGGCCCTGATCAAAAGTTTACATACCCTTGAATGTTTGGCCTTGTTACAGACACACAAGGTGACACACACAGGTTAAAATGGCAACTAAAGGTTAATTTCCCACACCTGTTGCTTTTTAAATTGCAATTAGTATCTGTGTATAAATAGTCAATGAGTTTGCTAGCTCTCACGTGGATGCACTGAGCAGGCAAGATACTGAGCCACGGGGAGCAGAAAAGAACTGTCAAAAGACATGCATAACAAGGTAATGGAACTTCATAAAGGTCGAAAAGTATAAAAAAAAACATATCCAAAGCCTTGAAAATGCCAGTCAGTTCTGTTCAATCACTTATAAGGAGGGGAAAATTCAGAGATCTCTTGATACCAAGCCAAGGTCAGGTAGACCAAGAAAGATTTCAGCCACAACTGCCAGAAGAATTGTTCAGAATACAAAGAAAAACCAACAGATAACCTCTGGAGAAATACAGGCTGCTCTGGAAAAATACAGTGTGGTTGTTTCAAGGGGCACAAAACGACAATACTTGAACAAAAATGAACTGCATGGTCGAGTTGCCAGAAAGAGGCCTTTACTTCGCCAATGCCACAAAAAAGCCTGGTTACAACATTCCTGACAACACCTTGACATGCCTCACAGCTTCTGGCACACTGTAATTTGGAGTGACAAGACCAAAATAGAGCTTTATGGTCACAACCATAAGAGCTATTTTTGAAGAGGGGTCATCAAAGCCTATAGTGAAAAGAATACCATCCCCACTGTGAAGCATGGTGTTGGCTCACTGATGTTTTTTGGGGGGTGAGCTCTAAAGGCATGAATGCAGCATGTTAGAAGAAAATACTGGCAGATAATTTACCTTCTTCTGCACGAAGGCTGCACATGGGACGCTCTTGGACTTTCCAGCATGACAATGACCCTAAGCACAAGGCCAAGTTGACCCTCCAGTGATTACAGCAGAAAAAGGTGAAGGTTGTGGAGTGGCCATCACAGTCTCCTGACCTTAATATCATCACTCTGGAGAGATCTCAAACATGCGGTTCAAGCAAGATGACCAAAGACTTTGCATGACCTGGAGGCATTTTGACAAGACGAATAGGCAGCTATACCACCTGCAAGAATTAGGGGCCTTATAGACAACTATTACAAAAGACTGCACTCTTTGAAGCAAATGACAAAACATGCTAAAGGGGGCAATACACAGGGTCGGTATGCTAAGAGTATGCAAACTTTTGAACAGGATCATTTCATTTTTTACTTTGTTGCCATGTTTTGTTTTATGATTGTGACATTCTGTTAAAACCTACATTTGAATATGAATCCATAAGAAATAAAAGAAATGTATTTTGCCTGCTCACTCATGTTTTCTTTAAAATTAGTATAAATATTACCAATTCGCCAAGGGTATGCAAACTTTTGAGCACAACTGTAGATAGATAGGCAGGTAGATAGAAACTTACCTCATTTGTTTTTTGTTTTCAGAATATGAAGTTGTTACTCATGAAAATGGAGCCCCCCCTGGAAAGGATACATTAATCATAACCACAAATCAGACACATTCAACAGTGGAAGACTTAAAACCTAATACAAAGTAAGAAAAATGATACAATGCATTGCTTATAGTAAGAGTTTATTTTATATGCTTAACTTCACTCTGCAAAATTTGATCAGACTAAAGAAAGTCAAATTCCAGTTTTGGCTCTGGAAACTAAGGACCATATGATATACAAACTGTTTAGCAACTGAGTTGCTGTAATAATACTCGCATAATCATTTATTAAAAACTAGTCAGCCAGCATGACCTGATATGGACTTCAATGTACTATATTTTTCTTCATGGAGAAAACATACTGCTTCAACCTCTGCATCCTTTCTCAAACCCTACAGCCTTATTAAATTGTGATTCAGTAAATTTAAAAGGGCTCTATTTAAGCACATAGCATATTTTTTTTTACAGAAGTTTTTAGTTAGTGAAGACCTTGCTTTTAGATAGAAGTTCACTAACTAAAAACTTCTGTAAAAAAATATGCTGTGTGCTTAAATAGAGCCCTTTTAAATTTACTGAATCACAGTTAATAAGGCTGCTATGTTGTTTTTAGTAATATTTGGATTGGTCATATATGTATTTTTCTATATGTTTTTGGTTTGTGGTCCAATTTCCTCTTTTCTTCAAATAGGAATAATGTATGTCTTGTTATTTATTTGTGTTTATGTTAAAAACGGGCCCCCTGAATCCTGCTATTAAATACCTACCTCCCCCCATATCCCTTGGGTAATGGGAGCAGAAATGGAGATCCTACGGTGAACCAAAATATGTGGAGAGGGTCTCTCCCATTTACCTATCTTCTGCTAACCACTTAGTAAAGCAACACAGAGGAGGTTATAAATATATATAGGTTTAATTTAAAACTGTAGGTAAAAATAATTACTTTTATACTTAAACAATATAGAACAATGGAATTTACTTACAGTAACTTACAAGTTTGTAATGTATACCCATCAGTCAGCCTTCTGATCCATATTATCTGTTTATACTGTGTAATGATTACTGATTATTGCTGATTACTCTCTAGGGGTCTTCATGTGTGTTTCTGAGGCTAAGAACATTTAATGGGATGAAAGTACATACTTCAGGGAGTAATTAGGTTGGGGATCTGCACATGTTTAGAAACTGTCCCATAACATACTTTTAAACTGAACACAAGCTAATGACAACCCTAATGAATGCAGAATATTTATGGTTTTATCCCATCCCCTACTCCTCTCCCATCTCAAAGATGCTTAGGGATGTCATTCCCCAAATTCTACATATAATGCCCTGAAGCATCATCATTCCATATAACACTTTGACAAACTCCTGCACAATCATTACTTGTAAATTAAATTCAGTAAATTGTACATTACGTTTTACTAATGTTCAAATCAGACTGCAGATAATCACCACATTTCACAGTCTAGTAGATTATTTAATTAACAGGAAACAGTTATTGGGTTAAAATATGCAATAGTTTATTTTTCTTCAACTTTCAATACTTAAATGTCTACTTTGATTCCAGACTACCCTAAAAATGGGTTTACTTTTAATTCAGAATAAATGGCACACAATAGTTTTCTTTTTCTTGGTTCCACTCCTCTTTCCTACCCAAGATAAGATTTCCAATTCTGCTGGGGCATTTGAAATGGCTTCAATATTTATCCTATAAATTAGAATATTTCAGTGTGATGGGTTTCTTGCATTTTATTGGCATCTAATAATTATTTTGGCTTATGTAATTTGAATGTTTTTATGCGGAGCATCAAGGCTGATTGAAAGAAAATATATATACACAACAATATATTTTAAGTATATTATTACCAACGATATTTTTTAATGAAAATTCTCATCTGTCATTTGTAGTTAAAACTTCTGTCATTTCACCAACATGTGTCCTTCCATGCCAGATATCCATTTAACCTCTCGTCTGTTTATCCAGCTGCTTGTTTTGGAAAATGTATACATTCCCACTTGGACTTTTCCACTGGTTACAAATTCAACAAAATGTGGGATTATAAGAATGGCTACTTGCCTGGCAATGTGTGATCCACACACCCAGGCCCTCATTCAATTGCAATTTTTCCAATTGAATAGGGTGCTAAATAAGCACATAACATATACTTTTTAAAGAAGTTTTTAGTTAGTAAATATCTATCCAAAAGCAAGGTTTTCCCTAACTAAAAACTTCTTTAAAAAAGATATGCTATGTGCTTATTTAGAGCCCTATTCAATTAGCCAAATCGCAATTGAATGAGGCCCCCAGTGTTTATAAAATAGTTGGTTACAGTTGTCTAACTCCTTAGTTAGTGATGCCAGAAATGAAACACACATCACTTTTTTTTAATTTTCATGTAGTTTGTAAAGTATTTAATTGAACGACTTAATTTGAGCTATGCTGCAATCATTTAGTCATCCTGAATGAAATGCTACAGGGTTACTCATTTGTTTGGAGGTCAGGATATCAACACCTTTAACCCTGCTTACAATAGCACACTATTTATTTATGTAAGAATAGTGTTAACTATGTTACCATTAAGTCAGAACACACATTTAAAAGAATGACAGCCATAATTGTTAAATTATAACTAGAGATCTGAAGTTCTGGGGCTTCTGAGATGTTTACTCTTAACAGGAATTTACTTGTGGCTTACTCTTTGGCACATGAAGCAGTTTAAATGCATTTTTTACTGAAAATCTCTGTTCAAAGAGATTTAATGTATCATATATTTTAACATTCTGCCATAAACAATATATATATAATTTTGTCATTGATATTGATTATTCAAGCTTGCTGCTAGTATTATTATTATCCTTTATTTGTAATGCCCATATTCTATAGCACTGTACACTGGTGAAGTTTAAAGAAAACAATATTAAATACATGGCAAAAAGTGGACCGCCCTGTCTTTGAGTTTAAAATGTTACGTACATGGTGCTTTTTTCCAAAGCACCTTACGAGATTGAAAACTCACAATCTTATAATCTAAAGGGAGTGAAAGAGGCAAATGCAACTGCAAGAATAGCAGATAAGAATTTGGAAATTGAGAATGATAGAGAATAAAAGTAAAGTAAAGTAAATGGGCTACAATCCTTGTCCTTTCCTTATGTGGTGAAGCTCAGAAAGCCTTTTTTTGTTTTTGATGATCTGAATGTAGAGATCCTTAACAGAGTTGGAGTTACCAGAGGTAACAGAGTACAGAGATTCCAGTTGTGGAAGTTTTGGACAGGAAAAAAATGTCTTAGGCGGCCATAATACAGAGCACTCTAGACAAGGAGAAGCAAGAGAGGAAACAAGAACAGCAAGAAGCTGCTAATGTGAGGAGTATCGTGATGTTGCCAAATTACATTCCTGAGTGGAGGAGGCATGTGTTTGGGGCCAACAAGTTTCTTTGCTGGAAGAGGACACAAATATCGATCCTGGAGCATGGAGAGAGTCCTTCCATGCATAAACTGAAAGAGCAAGTTGTGCCGGAAATGCAGCACAATGGCAAACAGGAGGAGCGAGATATCCTCACTAATAGTTTGTCTCAGAGAGAAGCATAAATCACTAGTCCCTTCTCTAAGCTGCAAGAGATAGAAAATTCCTTGAAGCATATGGAAGCAACTATGACAGATAAAAAAGCTCCAGTTACATACTCTACAAGAACAGAGGGTTGCTGATCTCTCTGATGTAGAAGCAGTTAGATCAGAGTGACGCTTTTTTAGAAGAGACTGGCACTGACCTCCATGACCTGTGTACACAAGATGCTGCTGTGAATGCAGAGTGACGTCTGCAGAAAGCTCATATGTGAAGCATAGAGCTTGGAGCTTGTACAGGAGAGACAGAAGGAAGAAAGAGTTTTTCAGAGTCCCTAATGAGCAAGACTAGAAGATTATTCAGCTGAACATGCAGGAAGAGATCCAGATCACGCAGATTGATCTGAAATTCCACAAGTTAAGGGGAAAAAGCTGCCGCTGAAGGAAGAAGAGAAAAATTAGAAGCTTGAAAACTTGGAGGAAAAGCAAGAAGAAAAACATAAAAAAGACTTATTCAGGGAAGACCTAATGAACATGACAGAAGATTTTTCAGCTGAACATGCATCAAGAGATCCAGGGTAAGCAGAGTAAACCGGATATGCAGCAAGTTAGGGAGGAGAAGCTGTGGCTGAATGAAAAATTAAAAGTCTTGAAGGAAAAGCAAGATGAAAAACAGAAACAAAATGAAGAGAAGAGGTTAAGATAAAGAAAAGAGGATAAAAGCTGAGAATGCTATAATAACAAGTTTTTTTTTACGGAAACTCAAAAGGCTAGCCTATGTGTTGAGTTTGAGACTGAAGCCGCTGAACAGCTGTATACACACCAGCAAAACCAAAATTCTGAGAGGTCCTTCAAAGCAAAGATAAGGAGTTGCAGACCTTGCAGGATTGGAAGCACAGTGGTACAAAGGTTGCATGTTGTGAACAGCGAGACAGATGTAGTGCATCTAGAGGAGCTAGAAGCAGCCCTGGGAGAGGTCATGCTTGTGGAGCCTGTGAGCTGATACAGTCCTGTGAGAATTGCCAGCCAGCCTAATGGGGCACCTGAAACCAAAAGAACAAGGTCATCAGTCCTTGCAACCCAGGGGCTCAGGACAGATTACAGGACTGAAGTAGACATTGTGAAGTGGGAAGATAAATAGCCTGGGAAGTTGCTGTTGCATAATGATGATAATGATGAAGATAATTAACGTAAAGAGTAACAGGTGGAGAACCTGCAGAAAGAGCTGAGGAAGGGAGCCCAACAAGCTTGAAGTGTCACAGAGTTTGATCAAGAACTATACAGAATGGTAGCAGAGAGTCAGCTGCTATCTGAGCCAGCCACCACTCCCCACCTAGTTCTGTTGAAGGAGCAAATGAGTGATGTAGAAGTGTTGGCATGAGTGAAAGAAGCCGAACTTCATAATACAGAGAGTGTCGTCAGCAGTGTGAGGCAGGAGCCAGCAGAGCTGAAAGTAGAGAGCGAGAGCAGATACGCAAAAGTACAAGTCATGGGGCAGAACCTTCACAGTGACCATGTGAATCAGGAGGCCACAATCACTAGAATAACACAGTAGTTGCCAAAGGAACCCTGTGACCAGAATGCTGTAGATTAAAGCTTCCCAGGGAGTGTCTCAAAGATAGTCAGGTAGCAGAAGAGTAATTTCTTAACTGAGAATGGACATTCGGTGAAGTACAGAACATGTTACAGATGTCCATAAGAAGAGCTGTAAGATTATGACTCTGTCTGAGCACACTGCTGATAACAAGACATCTTCCCAAGACTTTCAGCAGAAAATGGACTTCAAAGAGGCATGTCCATACTGATGTCTCAAGCCAAAGAAAGTTAAAGACAGAGATACAGAAGCGTGGAGCTGAGGAGCAATCTGCAGAAGAAGAGTGAAAACTTGGACTGTTTGTTTTGTTTTTGCTTTCTCCAAGTTTAGGTGGATAGAAGCTATGAAAGTTGGAGAACTATTCCAGTATAGGTAGTGCGACCATGTGAGCTAGACATGTTGTTTTCTCATTTGGTTGTATCATTTTGTAATACTGGTGAATGCAATATACCAAATTTGGAAAAGCATTTAAAGACTCCTGAAATTGTGGTCCTTTATCAAAAGGGCACAATCCTAATGGAGGCTGATAGCATGTCACAATATATATGGATCTTTTGATATATATGTGTGTGTGTATGGAAATTTTGTTTTGCAGTTGTTCAGTCCAACTCTCTGTGACCCTATGGACCACAGCACACCAGACACATCTGTCAGGCGTTGCCACAAGCTCATGTTCTTTGCTTCAGTGACCTCATCTATCCATCTTGGCCTCTACCATCCCCTTCTACATGTGCCTTTAATCTCTCCCAGCTTCAGAGTTTTTTCTATGGGATCCTGTCAAAGTATTTGAGTTTTAGCCTCATGATCATACCTTCCAGTGAACAGTTTAGCTTGATTTCTAGTATTGATTTATTTGATCTTCTTGCAGTTCAAAGGACTCTCAGCAAGTTTCTCCAACATGACCATTCAAAGGTGTCAATTCTATGGTGCTCAGCCTTCTTTATGGTCCAGGTCTCACAACTGTATGTATCTGTTGGGAATAACACAATTCGAACAATGCAAATAGTATTCTGTCCCAGAATCAAATATCTTTGAATTTCATAACTGCAGTCACCATCTGCAGAGATCTGGGACCCCAGGGAAATAAAATCTGTCATTTTCTCCACTTTTTCCCAGTCTGTTTGCCTTGATCTCCATCTTTTAAATGTTGAACAAAAGGTCAGCTCTTCTTTCACCCTCATCAATAGGTCCTTTAGTTCCTCCTCACTTTCAGCCATCAGAGTAGTATCATCCGTGTATCTAATGATATTGGTATTTCTCTCAGAAATATTAATTCTGGCTTTGGATTTGTCTGGCTTTAAGCATGATATATTTTACATATAAAGCGACAATATACAATCTTGTTGCACCCCTTTCCCAATCTTGAACCATTCAGTTGTTCCATTTTCGGTACTGACCTTGGCTTTTGACCCGCATATAGATTCCTCAGGAGGCCGATGCGATGGTGTGATACCCCATCAGTTTAAGATCTTGACACATTTTATTAGGATTTACACAGTCAAAGGCTTTAGAACAGTAGAATAGTCCAGTGGTTCTCAAAGATCTCCTCAGGACCCACTAGGCTATGATTTAGGTGAAACTTTGTGTGGATACACAGATGAAGCAATTTGAGGCTCCACACTCTGTTGATTGCTAGTTGCCTAACCTTTGTTCATCCAGTGGTTCACCTAAATCATGGCCTGTTTGGTGGGTCATGAGGAGAGGTTTGAGAACCAATGGAATAGTCTATGAAGCCAAGTTAAATGTTTTTTTTTCTGGGACTTTCTGTCTTTCTCTATTGGCCAATGGACATTGGCAATTTGATCTATTGTACCTCTGTGAAACCTGGCTTACACATCTGGTAATTCTCAGTCCAAATATATAGGAGCAGAGCTTGTGAAATAAGTGCTATTGCTGAGTTTTAAGGCAAGCAACACTTTCACAGCATCATCTTCTAGGTTTTTGAACAGTTCAGCTGGGATTTCATCAACTCCTGCAGCCTTGTTATCAACAAGACTCCCTTGGGCCAATTTCAATTCTCTATACAAGATGTCTGGCTCCAGCTCATCTGACACACTACTGAAGTTATCATTGCTGTTAAGATCCTTCCCGTATAGATCTTTTGTGTTTTCCTGCAACTTCTTTATTTGATCGGCATCTGTTAAGTCCCTACCATTTTTGTCTTATATAACGACTAATTCTGCATTCAGTTGGGCAAGTATTTTCTTATATCTAAACGTTTCACTTTTCTCCTTTGCTGGGCTACTTTCTAAACCTCATCAGATAGCCAGTTTGCCTTCTTAGTATTCTTTCTTTTGGAATAGGTGCAGCAGAATTGATTTGATAAACCTACAGCTTCAACATTGTGGTAGGGGAGACAGAGATACACATGAGTTCGTGCACCAGGGGCAGCTAAGGAATTTTTGCATAGTGGCGTCAGATATTTAAATTCGTCCTTGAGCATTGCATGTACTTGTGAGACTTATTAAAGGCTTTTGACTAACGCTGTTTATTGTGATTTGTCATGAATGGGTTGTTTAATGGGCATATTAAAAGGTAATATGGGCACTAGTCTGTGAAAACCCAATTTCTCCTCCAATCTTACTTTTAACTACCAACAAAGCTGATATTCATCATTGTATTTCATCCCAGCAACAGAAGTATATTTTATTGTCACGTAACATTATATTACCAGAATTCAGTCATTAACATAGAACATATGCAGCTAAATATAATTGACAAATTCCATCAAAACAACTCACACTTAAAGTAGCATTAATTAATAATTATTATACCTTAATATAAATTATATTTTATTTCTACTTATTTCTAAATGAATACATATTTATATTTAAAATATTAAAAATATATTTTTAAAATACCTGAAGGAGCTGCAATTGGTGATTTTCTACAATTTGTCATAGAGGTGAAGCTAAAAAAAATAACTGATAGAAGTGATGGTAAGCTAGATATTCCATTTTGCTGACATCACTATAAGCCTGTAATAGCATGTAGTATATGTTCATGTTTGTAAAATGGTACGTTTAATAATAAAAAAGCAGGTAAAAACATTATGAAATGCGTTTAAACACACACACATATGGTCATCTATTTCCATTTAATTCATATTTCTTGAGCACTCACTCTCTTCCCCCTAATTTCATTAAGCTCAGTAGAATTAATGAACACTGCAACAACAAAACAATTTTTTCCCCAATATAAAATAATGAACATATACTGATCAGGGCACTGGCTAGCTTATCTGTGCACAATAGGGAAATCCTTGCCTTTGCACCATAGGTACACACCATCAGTACTAGAGTGCAGAACAAAGTACTACAAAAAACTAATAGGTTTAATTATACATTCTTAACTGTTTATGTAAAAAATAGGACAGTGAAGAATTGCATTTCCCTATATTACTGCCTGCTCAGCAAAGGCTTTAATATTCAATATATATTTTCATAAAAAATCCAGTTGTTGTCCTACTGACAAACATACGTGGGCCTAGTATTTCCCCATGCTGATAAGATCCATTTATTTTGTAATGAGAACTCTGTGACCAAAGCTAAGTCTAAATGGTTTTAAGCAAATGTTTTGGAACACAAATTATGGTCTCTGGAAGAGATAATTACTTTATGTGCCACTGGATCTTTTTCAGGAGTTTCCATATCCTAACAGGATCAGTTTACAACTTCAGATAGATTGTGTGCAATATAAACACTGTATATGAGATAGCTCATGGAAAGTGACTTCATATATATGAAGTTGAAATGCTGAATAAATGGCTAGTGCAATGTGTAGCTGGATGTTACTAGGCATATAATGTACCTTGGCAATCATTTACTTCTATGTACTTTGTTTTATTAAGAAGCATTTAAACGCTTTGTTTTTACTGTCAAAAATCATGCAAGTAGTCCCCAGTAAATGCAGATACAGACTGGCTGGATGTGCAGTGTAGTCTCCTAGCCTTTCTCAGCAGCATGTTGCAGTATGTTTTCTGACACATGGGGCCTCATTAAACTTGCAGGAATTACAGAGCGATTAAATTAGAAAAGGCTGCAACTACATGGCCGAAATCCAAATTCGTAAACCATGCTTCGGCACTTAGCATTTTTGGGCATGAACATGATAAATTATTCCAACCTGTAGTTACGGGTTTAGACGGAGCCAATAGTAAAAGAGACCGTCATCATTATGTCACTAAAACATGGAGGTTACATTTCAATTACTTACGGTTTTGAAGTCCGAGTTGCGATCGGACCCGCATTCCAGAAATAATGCAATATGAAATAATCAATAAATATAATATTCTAGTCCATGTGAGTTTTATTATATGTATTAACACATTGATTGCCAGGATCAATATAACACGGAAATTAAACATGAAAATAATTACTTTTTATTGCAGATTTGCAAGCTTGAGAATGTTGTGCTATTAATTTTAATACCTTCAATTGCTTCCCCTGTAATTTAAAATACAGTAGTGTGTGTATATTTGCTTTTACAGTGGTACGGGCAGGAGTTTTACTCCATTGCGAGTCCTCGCTAGTTACCCGTAGGATTTTTGGCTACATTTGCTGCTTATGGGTTTGAAAGCAAGCGCGTCTTTGGAGGATTGTAACAATTTAATAGCGATTTGCGATTGTAACATTTACAGGCTTGAAAGATCAACGGCTTAGCTGGGTCGGAGTTATGATTTTGGCAACCGCAATTTATTTTTCAGCCTGTAACCCGCAGATCGTTTGGGGGTAGCTAAATGAGGCCAATTTAATAGCCGTAAGTTTTGCACGCTCCTTTACAGGCTTCTGGAACTACAATTTAAATAGGGCCCAAAATTTGAATTGGGCCCAAAGTCTCTGATAGGCTAAGACAGTACACTGCACATCCAGCCCTACAGACCCATGCAGGCGTTATTTGCATGATTTTAGACAGTGAACATAGCTTTTAATTAAATAAATGCATATGTACATTATATACCTAATAAAATCCAGCTACATATTGTACTAGCCATTTCTTCTTGACGTGAGATAAACAGCATTCCTTTTGGCATATTTTATGCAAATGAGAAAATACTGATTACCTTGATGTGTTCATTAGGATTACAGCCTGCATGCCCCCTAAACGTATCATTTAGTTAGGTATTGAGACACAGGATAAAGAAACTCTTCAATCAATGCTAAATATCTCAGGTATTTATTTAGTATATAGAAACTAGCTAATACAATAAACAGCTAGTGTATAAACACTTTTTAATGTTGATAAAAAAGGTTTTTAAGGTTTTGGTGCAGTAAAAGTAAAATTGACCTTTTCCATAACTTTTCTAGTTATGTTTACATTTCTCTAATTGTTCTCTTTCATATGATTGGTGGAACTTCCCCTGTAAAGGGACCATTTTTTCTATGACAAAAGTATATTAATGACAGTGTTGTCTTTAAGAGCAGAAAAGCATAATGGGTATTAGTATTATTTTTATAGTATTTTAAATCATGTGATACATTTATTGTGTGTAATTACTTTGGGGAGGATTGCTTTCATTAAATGGCTCTACTCCTTACATATATCTAGTCCCTGTATACTAATAAAATGGTATTTTATATTTAAGTAATAAATCCAATACATTATGACACAAGGTTAAATCATTTGCAATTTAGCTTTTGGTAATACTTTGTGGCTGAACATTATAGATGAAGTTTAGAAGTTTTTGAAGTTATTATCATTCTCTTTCTTCTTTAAGTATTGTGTTGTTCTTACAGTGTGACTAAAAATGTGATACGGAAAAGGCCTCTGTTTTTTTTAATACATATTTTTTTTAAACAATTACTTTTGCAAGTGATTGTTATTTAAAATAGAATATAGTAGGCTCAATCTTACATTGAACAGTGCGCAAAAAGGAGGAGCACACAAATAATAAGTCCCCAGTTGAGCTGTTTGTCTCCAGTTTTATAATTTTAGCGAGAGAGGGGCTTTGTTCGGAGACTGATTGAAAGAACAATTAGGATAGATAGAGACCAACTTTAGTATAGAAAAACATTGTCAAGTGAAACAACTTTTACACAGGAAGTTTCTGGCCAATAATGAGCATTGTATTGATACAATATTGTGACTGACAATTTATCACTGCCTGCTATCCAGAGCTGCTTCTCCTTTTGATCTAAGAAGTGTGTGGAGAACAGCCGCTGCTCAAAATAATTTTTTTAAGTTTAATATTCAATATGTTTTTTTAATCGTTGAACATGCATTTTATAAATGATCAGTATCTAATAAATATCTAGGATCTGTTAGAACATTACACTGGTCCCTTAAGGAGAGTTAAAACATAAAATATCTCCACTTCCCTTGTTTTGTATAGATCATATTGATCAGGGTGCGATACATTTGAATGCTGTATGACAAATAAACTCTATGAAACATAGGAAGTGGGTATATTTAACTTAACACCTTTTAACACCACTGATGCTGTCTTTGGTAAACATACCCATTGATTGAACCACCTATGCTGAAGTAGACATATTCATAAAAAAGTGAGCAGATAAATAAAGCCACATTTAACAATAACCAGATATATAACAATTTGCTTCAAATTGTTGAAGAGACATGGAAGTCAATTTAAAAAGGTTGTAGAAAGGCTTAAAATCATATGTTAATGCTTTTACATTTTTAAAACTTGATAAGGAATTTACATAGCTTAAGCATTTTAGTTATTATTTGCATAAATGTATCTTTAAAGTTCTCCAATTATCAGCTGCATTGTTGATGAACTTATAGGCTTGACCAAGTAGATAATGAGCTGCTTCATGTTGCCAGTCAATAAATTAATCAGGACATGATTAGGTCAGCCCATTGGAGAGACAGCTTCTTGGTCCATCAAAGAGAGATACAATAGCAGACATGCAGCTTTTATTTGTGTCCCTTGCCTGGCATCACCAGAACAACAGTGATATAATTTGCACAGTTTGTCCTGTGCCAGATCTAGAGGTGAGACATGATGTTCTGTAGGGCTATAGAAAGAAGGCTAGGAAAGAAAATATTGGAACTTTAAAATGTATAACCGGTCGACTGATAAATAGTAACCAGGAAAAGGCAGATGAGCTAAATATATTCTTATCTTCTGTATACACAAGATAAGGGGGCTACACTACCTTTACCAAATAATTGGTGAACACAGGAAGAACTACAAAAGAGGCTGTAAAAAATAAATGTTAATAAAGCCCCAGGTCCTGATGGAATACATCCAAGGGTACTGAGGGAGCTGGGTTCTGTAATAGCCAAACCATTATATCTAATTTTTCAAGATTCACTCACCACAGAATCGCTACCAGATGAATGGAGAAAAATAGATGTTATACCTTTATTTAAGTAGGGAGCAAGAGCAAATCCAGGGAACTATAGACCTGTAAGCCTCATCTTTGTAGTGGCAAAGAAGGTTGCTATGGGATAGTACCCAGGAGTGTAACCATTTTAACAAGATTATAAGTAGTGTTCAACACGGATTTATGAGGGATAGGTCATGTCAAACACATCTAATTAGTTTATGTGAGGAGGTAGGAACTTGGATAAAGGTAACTCAGTAGATTAAGTATTTTTGGATGTGGCAAAGGCTTTTGATAAAGTGCCACATGGGAGGCTATTGTACAAAGTAAGGAATATAGGAATTGCAGTAAATATCTGCTCATGAATTGAAAACTAGGTAAAAGGAAACAAAAGGTTGGAACATACTCATTTTGGACTTGTGTGGTAAGTGGGGTTTATAAGGGTATTTTTTTATATTTTTAATAATGACTTAGAAGTAGAATTGGATAGTAATGTCTCCATATTTGCTGGTGACACTACGTTGTACAAGGTAATTAAATCAAACATTATCAGCCTTATTAAATTGCGATTCTGTAAATTTAAAAGGGCTCTATTTAAGCACACAGCATATTTTTTTTACCCGAGTTTTCAGTTAGTGAACTTCTATCCAAAAGCAAGGTCTTCACTAACTAAAAACTTCTGTAAATAAAATATGCTGTGTGCTTAAATAGAGCCCTCTTAAATTTACAGAATCGCAATTTAATAAGGCTATATGTACTTTCACTGAAAAAGGAACTAACATAAATTAGAAGAATGAGCAATGAAACAGCAGATGGGATTTAACACAAATAAATGTAAAATGTATTTGGGAAGGGAAAAGGGAATACATATTATAATCTAAATGGAACACGTCTAGGTGTATCCGAGACAGAAAGGGATTTAGGAGTACTTGTAGGCAACTACCTATGTAACAATGCTCAATGCCAAGCAGCATCTGCAAAGGAAAGTAATGTATTAGTACCAAGGGAAAGCAAATAGCAAAGGAAGCAAATATAATTCCATGCTGCACCCTCAGTTGAAATATGGATTCTGGGAACCACTTAAAAAAATGAGCTAAAAAAGGTACAGAGAAGTGCAAGAAAAGAAAAACTAGGGTAATAGAGGAGCTATGCTAGGAAGAAAAAGATTAACCAAATTAAACTTATTTTATAGAGGAAAAGGGCACCTAAGAGACGATATGATTACCTTATATAAATACATCCATATAAGGCTTTGCCATGGGAATTTTGACAAGAGGTTTTCAACTGACAAGAGGACATCCCTTAGGCTTAGAACAAAAAGAATTCTACCTTAAAGAAAGAAAAGTGTTCTTCACAGTAAGAGCAGTCAGGCTGTGGAAACTTAATGAAAAGAGATTGTGATAGCAAGTTTAATAAATATCTTTAAAAAGGGGTTGTATATATTTCTGAATAAAAAGGCTTATAGTGTTATGTTTGATAGCTAGAGAATGAGGGGTATTGTTCCAGGAAGTAATGTGATTGCCAGTATTTTGGGGTTGGGGAAGAATTTTTTCCCCTTATAAGAAAATTGACAGTGTTTTTTTGGGTCAATTAACAATTCATTTATAGCAAAGATCAGAAAAAATCTTGTTGGACTAAACCTCAATTACTATGTTACTATGTCCTGCCAAATAAAGTTATGAAAATAAGAATTAAGTCATCCAGGGGTCTCAATATGTTATGAAAAACTTTAAACAAATTCGGAAATAACTTTTGAAAGCCTTTATAAATCAATAGGAGAGAGTGAGTCTCTGTGTGGTGCATACCTACTGGAATTTGCAGTTGTTATTTTTGGAAGTATACTTATACTACACAAATATTTGTATTATTGTCTCTAAGGTTGTAGTAATTTCCTTGCAACTAACTAAAATATTCACACGTCTGTGCTATTTCTACAGTGGGTAAATGATGATTCAAGTGGTTGAAAGTCCTGAAAACAAACCAAGCCAATACAGTTCTAGAATAGTGAAAAATATCACATGAAATAGCATTCTTATAAACAAAGTATCATTGCAATTATGTTAAACTGAACTCATGTAAAAATAATCTTTTTTTTTTTTTGTTTGGCACAATTTTTTAATTATCTGGAAATAAACTGATGTATTACGGTCTATTCCAATAACCTGCAGCTATAAATATTAATCCCTTAACAATCTGTTGGTACATGGAAATGCGTGTTTTGCATTAGCTAGACTGACTCAATGTACTATTTACAGAAAATGACGGGCATATATTTTCCCTAACAAACATGTAATAAATGATTAATGTCACACCCATCTGACGGCAGTATCTATAAAGGAATAGCCAAAAAGTGACTATATTGCCTTAAGTTAAGATAACTGGATTTCCTCACATTTCATCAAAATAATAAGAAACTCAAATTACAAATAGGGAATGTATGACTATTCTTAAGATCATGGAAACAAGGGAGGCAAAGAGCATTTCTGTGTAAAATAGGTTTCACTAGAATAAATAAATGTATTACTGATCTGCCAAACTAGGATAAGTGTGGAAAGAAAATGTATTTACATCAAGGTGGTCTAGACCAGTGTTTCTCATCAGCATGTCCAGAGACCAGTGCAGGACCTTGACAAAAAAGAGGAAAGATGGTTAGGATGGGAAAGATGTTTAATACATGACTGATAATGAGGTGAGATTGACTGACACAATAGTATAGTAAATAGATGATATAAGAACTCGAGTGTTTATTCTTGAGCGAGAGAAACCTATCTAATCTCTGTGTCATTCTATGAAGCCAGTTTTGTAAATTTTAGAGGTTTCACTCACTACTGATATATTCCCCATCCTGATGTACAAGGCTCCAAAGTGAAATACTATTTTATTATATGGAACTGATTCATCAATGTCTAAATATTATATTTTTTCATGGATGTATTCTATAAATGCACACAACTTGGCTTATTAGGTTAGAAAATGTGCTTTTAACTGGTGAGCAATCTGTTTTAGCAACAAAGTGAGGACATATCCTGAATAATTCAACATTTAACTGCCTTTAACAGATAAACTTTTCAGTAGGGTAGATTCACTATTAAATCAGATAAAGAAGAGGTGTACGCTGAAAATCTATACAGGAAGAATCCTAACAGCAGTTATGACCTCAATAGTTTGTCCAATGAGTCAGACATCTTGGAAAGCAAAGTGAGATGGGCCCTAGGATGTCTTGCTGATAATAAGGCTGCAGGAGTTGGTGGAATCCCAAATGAACTATTCAAAATTCCACAAGATGATGCTGTTAAAGTGTTGCTTGCCTTATGCCAACACATTTGGAAATCTCAACAGTGGCCAGTAGACTGGAAAAGGTCAGTCTACATCCCAATACCAAAAAAAGGCAGTGCCAAAGAGTGCTTCAATTATCAAACCATTGCATTCATTTAACATGCCAGCAAGGTAATGCTTAAGATCCTACAAGCTCAACCTCAACAATATATGGCAAGGGAACTACCAGATTTGCAAGCCGGGTTCAGCAGAGGAAGAGGTCCAAGAAGTCAAATTGTCAATATCTGATAGATAACAGAGAAAGCAAGAGAGTTCCAGAAAAGCATATACTTCTGCTTCATAGACTATTCGAAAGCTGGGGAGGAAAGCTATGGTATGTCTGGACAAGCTAGTAAAAAGTTAAGATATTAAGCAATCAACAAAGGTCTGCATAGTTAGAACTATGGTATTCCCAGTAGTAACATACAGTACAGTTGTGAGAGCTGGACCATAAAGAAGGCTGAGAGCCATATAATTGATGCATTTGAATTATGGTGTTGGTGAAAACTTCTTAGAGTCCCTTCAGGAAATAAAGACAAACTGTTCACTGAAACTCAAATATTTTGGCCATATCATGAGACGGTAGGATTCCCTCGAGAAGACTCTGATGCTGAGAAAGATTGAAGGCACACAAAGAAAGGGAAGACAGAGTCGAGATGGATAGATGAGATCACTGAAGCTAGGAACATGAAATTGATGGAACTCAGAGGCAATGACTGAGAGATGTACCTGGCGTGCTGCAGTCCATAGGGTCACAGAGAGTTGGACATGCCTGAACAACTAAACAACAAGATTCACTAAGCTTTTGCAGGGACTTTGATGGCAATTTTACCCATACAAAATAGACATAGCAAACTTTAGTGTAACCTCTGCAATGAATCTGTTCTTCCTTACTTTTTTACCACACAGTTTACTCTGTTCTTTTTGCTACTGGAAGTTTATAATTTTACTTCTGTGCTATTTCCATTAAAAGCATTGATGTAATGTGAAATCTAAGCAGCCAGGAAACTGGACATTTTTGGAACATGAAACTTTACACCTGAGAAAACCGTCTGGGCAAAATAATGACACATTCGTCTGGTATTTTGTATGCTACAGTATAGTTTTGTATGTTACAGTATTGTCTTTATAGGTTAGTTACTTCCATCTCAGTTTCTGCCAGTGTGTTCTTCCAACACACGTATCTTTACAATTGGTAATAAACTAGTGAGCCTTAATAAGCCATTGGGACACATAATGGAGCAAAGAATAATGTTTATAAGTGCTAAAAGTGTGCACCTTTTTGAATATTTAATTGAAATATAAAATCAATACAGTTTAGGATATTTATTTCAAACGTCTCTGCAATGCAATAGTTGCCGCCATTAAATCAGCAAAATTGTATAATAAAATATATAAAATATTGAACAAAAGCAAAAACAAACAATTTTAAGCTAAAATTCAATAAAAAAAATCCCAGCAAGGACTCAGGTCCTGTTATATCCTAAATCCCTTTGGTCTCTTGCATTGTAAAGGAGAACTGACAAGGGGTGAAGGAAATATCTAGGACAAACTTCTTTGTTTGGAAACAACAGGGTGAGTTAATTTTATAAGCATGTTCCTCTATGTTTAATGGATGCTTTTGTTGAGAAAATAAAGCATTACACACTTACTTTAAGAAGCTCCTACATATCTTTTTAGCCAGAAAAGATGTTAAATATTATCACAGTTAAAGCAAAAATAGAAAAAAATGTTCAGGGAGACTTCCGATTGTCAATTTAGATGATTACTACCCTGAACTGCGGAAGAACATGGAATAATATGTTGGGCCCTTTATATATTAATGACAATAAACTTTCTTTAACTAACTTTAAAGTAAAACCAAAGGGGGATCTGCCCTTTTCAACACATGTACCACCAACCAACCAAAATTATGGATAAATTGAAAGCAATAAACCTTATAGTTTTGTTAAAATCTAAAATATTTTTAAATGGTATCTTCATACCTCCCGGATCTTGTATATATGCAATTTTTGAATATTCTTTTAAAAAATAGCCATATTTGCAGACAGATCTAATATAAATGTTACAGTAAAAACACTTGTTTGTTTATATAAGAACTATAATTAAAACATCATAGTCTTTAATAAAAAGGTAATTTGTTTTTGTAGTGCAATTATTACCAGTTTCTCATCTATATTATTCATCTGAAAGCTAAAAGTGTACGAGTTACGGACTTTGCTTTAAATAACTGAGTGGGGATACATAAATTACATTGTTTAACACTTACAGAAATTTTTTTCCTGTGTTTTGCTCCTTTTAACCAATCCAACCTTTTACCTTTTAGCAATTCTCACCAATAAATGTAACACTGTTTCACAATATTGGTAAATTAGTATATACACTAACTGTGGAATTTTGCATTCAAATGTGGTGTCAAATAGCAGGATTCATTCTTAACTGGTCCATTGTTGTGAATTGTTTTCTATATGGTCTTTTAAACTAAGCTTAATAATGGGCAAAGTGAGTTTAGAAACCAAAACCTGCAGTTTTAGATGACACATTTAAGCTTCCTGTGCATTGAATGTTTCCTCTCACCTGAGAAAATCGATCAGCATATGCCTTACCTCCTCTGGACTTTCCCCCTTTTTTTCTGTCTCGTCCTGCGATTTAACTTAATTTGATCCAGTTGCCAGTTGAACTTTGCTACAATTACGGAGCGATTCAATTAAACAAGCCTGCAAGTTGCGACGCAAAATCCAAAAGCATAAGCCATGCATTCGTATGCAGCATTTTAGAGCGTGAGACAGATCAATTAAGCAAGGCCATAACTCCTGAGTCAGAAATAGCCAATAGAAAATGAGACCATTATCATTATGGATATACTGTAGTTAAATGAATAATGAGTAAAAGTGAATGCCAATACTGTTCTAGTCCATGTATGTTATGTTCTTGTCCATGTATGTCCATGTATGATATGTATTAACTGATTTCTGAGATCGATATAACCCCCCGAAATGAAACTTAAAAAACATGTTTTTCCTACTGCAGGTTTGCAAGCTTGAGACTGTTGTATAATTAATTCTTATGTATTTTATCGCTTTCCCCGTTATTTACAGTGCAGTACTGGTGTTTTATTTGCTTTTACAGTGCTACGGACATGTCTTTAACCCCTAGCGGGTCCTATCTGGTACTCGTAGGATTTTCTTCTACATTTGCCATTTCGGGTGTGAAACCATTTGCGTGCTTGAGGAATTGTAGCAATTGAATATTGATTGGCAATTTTAGCAATCGTAACTTTTGCAGACGTGAAAGATCAAAGGCTTAGATGGGGTGTAAGTTACTGTTGTAACAACAGCAGAGATTTTCAGCCCGTAACCCGTAGATTGTTGCAAATTAGTTTTAATTACAGGCTACATTACGCGCTCCCTCCCGTAAGCTACAATTTCTCAATTGAATGAGGCTCATACATTACCAAAGCAAAACATGTGTCAAATTAGCCTGCATTCAGGTTACAACTGGACCTATTTACCAGGTGAACTGACACTAATGGAATTTAACCACAGAAGTTCACCAAAACCAATTATCAATAAGAGCACTAGCTAATCTGCACATCTAAAACAAGTTACCTCTCAATAAGAAAAATAAAGCCCTAACTAAAATGTAGCCCTCTCTCTCTCCTGATTAAATGGAGATCATGGCAACCACTGATATGGGTGCCAATGCTATGGAAAATCTCCCCTACAACAAGTTAAATGCTAGTGTCAGGTCCCTTCCCTCACACATCACTGTAGGGCAAAGGGATACATTTTTGTAAATATAACAGCAAGCAATGGGGTTTCAGGCCCATCTGCCTTGTCCACCTGTTTTGTATATGGTTGGTGTTTTATTTGAAAAAATCTGCCTTTTTATACCTTAACCTATTTTAACTCCAATATCTCCTTCCTCTACCCTGCATTTCTCCTATGTCCCCAAGTTGCCTTTTTCTCCCCTTTCTTCTTCTGTTACTTCATGCACTGATTATAAATTAATTGCACACTGAAGATCTAAGGTTTTTTAATCTAGAAGCCATCTAAGCCTTAAACCTGGTGTTTTTTTCAATCTGTTTTCGTCTGGTGAACTGCTGTTTACCTTCCAATGCTTACAAGAACTTGCTGAGATTCAGAACATTTTAACTGGGAGATACTACATGTAGCATATAACATTTTTATCTAGTTTTGCATGGAATTGAAAATAGTATAGTTTAACTGAAGATAAGTGCCTCTATAAACTGTCTATAGCTATGATTATGTGTGATGGTATAAGCAGATAAGGTCTCAAAGACTGGCACTGGTCCTAGGACTGGGTGTTGAGAAACACTAATCTAAATCATAAGTACTACTTATCTCTCAAGGCACTTAGGTACTGACAAACTTATTAAATTGCGATTCGGCCAATTGAATAGGGCTCTATATAAGCAAAGAGCATATGTTTTTAGTTAGTGAAGACTTTGCTTTTGGATAGAAGTTCACTAACTAAAAACTTCTATAAAAAAATATGCTGTGTGCTTATATAGAGCCCTTTTAAATTTGCTGAATCGCAATTTAATAAGGCTGTGAATTATTTGTTAAGGACTGGTTCTTTTCTAGCCTATTATTCCTTTTTTATACATAACTCATGTTAAGATGTGTGTGTATATAAATTCCTACTTGCATTGTGCCAATAATGTACAGAGGACTAGTGTAACACATCTGGTCAACCATTATATTTATTTTGTTCCTACCAAACTATCCAATAAGGGTCACTTATACAAATATAAACATTAACCACAATCCATACCCCTAAATTCACTAAGCTTTACCGGGCTGTACACTTCACTGAAATAGCCATTTCAGCCTTCAGAAAAATATGTCTTAGTCCTTGCAAAGCTTTGTGAATCTTGCAGCTAATATTTGCTGGCTAAATCATTTTAAAAAAATGTAACTACACATGCAGGGCTTTACTGTTCATGTTAATAGAGCCTTGTGAGTGGTAATAAAATATCATAGCAAAACAAATTATGATGACGATGGTCTCAAGTATGTACCAGATGCAAGAGGATTTTGGATTGTAACTCACTAATAATGTACTGCTTAACAATGATGGATTGTCCCTTTAGAACAAGTGCTCCATTTTCTTACAGCTGGCATTAACAGCAGAATTCACCTTCCTGTTTCTTATGTAGTTTTTTCCGTCTTTTCTTTATTCCTCGGTATCCCTAATAGCTTTTTTCTGATGTTATAATTTAACCCTTTAGATTGTAAGATTGCGAGTTTTCAATCTTGCAAGATGCTTTGAGCTTAGAATTCAGTATCCATACAGCTTTCTCCAAAGACAGGGCCCTCCATCTTTGCAATGTGTTAATACTGCTATTGTTGGCACATTACAAATAAACGGTAAAAATATACAACTGTGATTTAAAAATAATCGGACGTATTCCTTGCAAACAAATGAGATTTGCATTAGTTCTACGGAGAGAGCTAACAGTTGTATCTGCCACATTCCCATTGCTCAGATAGAAGCTTCCTCTCATCTCTCCCATATCTTTGGAAGTACATCAATGCAAACTTAAATGGTTCATTTCACAGTAGCAGAGTTTCATATAAAAGTAATAAATTAGAGATTGTATTATTTTTTTACATTTTAAAATCATGTTGCCCATTTTTAAGATTATTTCTTCAAAAGACATTTTAAATGTATTGATGCAATTATCCTGTATTAGAATAAAATAAGTTATATTTATGCTTCAGAGTCCTATGGTCTGCGAGCAGCAGTTCAGCCAAATATAGGGCCTCATTCAAATGTGATTTGGCCAATTGAATACGGCTCTATATAAGCACAGAACATATTTTGTTACAGAGGTTTTTAGTTAGTGAAGTTCAAAAGGCAAAGCATTCAGTTATATAGAATATATTATGTGTGATTATGTGCCTTTTTAAAGAGACACTGTCACCCAATAGGAAGTTGCCATCATCTTTAAGAGCTTTAAACTATCTATGCAATGTATTAATTGTTTTCCTTTACAGTAAATCAATCCTGAGGCATTCAATAGGTTTGCAACTCAGTATGCTAATTTGTGGCTCCGAGTGCTGGATATCGATGGCGAAGGGATCTAACTTCATTAAGTCAGACAGACAAACAAACTGTGAATTTTAATTAACAGATCAAAGCATCTAATTAGTATTCAGCAACTGCTGATTTGTGTACACATGCAGCACAAACAATTTATCAGGAATAATTCACTTTTGTAAAAAATAATTAATGCAATAGATCGATAGTTTTCCATGTTCTTTATGCGTATTCTAAGAAGTCATTTTATTATGGGGTTACAGAGCCCCTTTAATATGACAAACATGTTTATTTTTCAGTTATTCATTCCAAGTGACTGCAAAAAATGCTCTTGGTGCGGGGCCCCCCAGTCCTACTCTTCCATTTAATACAGAATCAGGTAACTTTGTTCATGTTCATGTATACAGTCTTGTTTATACAATTTTGCGTTGTTTCTTGTCATTGTGGTAAATGCACTAAAAATAAGCCAGAAACTAGATTCACTAAGGTTGACAAAGGAGGTGGAAACAGGCATTGGGGCTCCTTCATTACCACTGAGTACTTTAGTGAGTCAAAACTAAATTAAAGCTCAGTTCCTTGGGTTCTGTTAAAAAAACTTGTTTTAACAGCTAAGGTACTTTCATGCCAGTGATTGATGCAGCAGCAGGATGTAAGCTAAAGGCTAAAGATTAAGTACTAAAATTCACAAATGAATTATGCCTTTTATTGCTTTTCCCCAAAAGGCATTCTGCAAGAAGTTTATAATTACATTATCATGTAAACGTGATCACATAAAATTTGTGGGGGGGGGGGGAAACAGACTGGTCATAATATTGTGATTTACAATAAGAGGAGTGTAACCTCAAACATCATCACCTTTATTGGTTAAACTCAATTTTACTTGATAATATACTTGCTTCATATATTATATATATATATATATATATATATATATATATATATATATATATATATATATATATATATATATATAATTCAGAATTGTGCATATTAGACTAGTAGTGGAGTTAAATTGATGAGCTTTCATGCAATGCAACTCTTTCTCAAGTGAAAATAAATATTAAATTACATGTTACAAAGTATTTACGGTAACCAGTATTGCTTTTGACTTAAAGATGCATCTCTCAAAATCTTGTCTCTTTAAATCATGTGTTTGTCCAATAAAAGCTACACTGTATATTACAATACTCATCATCTATATATTTCTATCCATGTAACTAGTGGTATTTCCTTTCTAAAGGCAGCTGAAAATGTAAAACTATAATTTTGATATATTAAGCACCATGGGAACCCACAAGAGATTTGTGTTTCAGAGCAACACCTCCAGCTGACTACACATCTGGATGTAATTGGTTGGTGCTGAGTTTCAGACTGGAATTATCTGCATATGTGCCATGCCTTTGTCCCAGACTCTTGGTCTGACTCTGGTTTCAAGGCTAATAAATGTGACAGGTATAGTCCTCTTGTGTGGTGGCATTTGATAGTTAGATTTATAGTTATTTTCCCCATGCCAAGAAAGAGATGACGTTCAAAGGCATTGTAGTATTTTGATGTATACAGTGCAGATAGCAGTGAACATGCAGAAGGAGTCTTAGGAATGTGCAGATGCTCAATCGGATATGTGAAGACTGGAACTCATTTGACTTGCTGATAAATAATAATCAACCTTTTATTTAAGTGGAGGTCATCATTTTTGACCTCTGCATTGACTTCTGTTTATTTATCTAGGAATTAATTAAGTTCTTTCTGTTTTTACAGCTGACCCTAGAGTAAGTGAGTCTGCTACAGGTAAGACGTGAACATGTCCATATTAACCATTTATGATGGTTTTGTTTTGAACCTTTAAAAAAAAAAAAAAAAACTAACCATACTAACTAGGTCTATATAATATTGAGGAGTCAGTGTTTAATCTGTATTTGAACATTTTCGATTATGGATATTTGTAGAACTGTTACTGTGTTAAGGCCAGATACATGAACAGTAGGTTATTTCCATGGGCACTGTTTCATGTTATGAATAAAAAAATGACTAACAGCTTAGGTTCAAATAATTATCAACTACTATTTGCAACAGATACCCTTATCATATTGTTAATGAATCCTGCGCTATGAAATTAGTTTCTGTTTGTTGTTTGATAGAAGGGATGACCAACACATATTATTCATATGACTTTCCAGTCTGTTGTACTGCACTCTATAGTTTTATTAACTTGTAAAACTAAGAAAGCCATTGCACTATAACTTATAACTCACATTAACCTCAAAGGGACATGAAAGGTTTGATATTAAAATAAACAACCTAAGTGTTTATTTGCATATTTAAACAGATTTTGTATTAATAAATGCTTAAAAGCTCTGTTTTTATTCATCATAACCTTCCATGCAAAGCCTTCCTTGTAGCTTATGTATATAATGTTTCTATAGTGTTAGATGTATTAGCCAATGAAAGACTGTGTCTCAGCAGCAATTCAGCAACATGCTGATGAGACACGGCCAGACAAACCGAGTTATTGAGCATTTGTTAAAAAATATGTTTTAATACTAAAATAAACAATGTAAGTGTTTATTTGCATATATAATCAGGGATCCCTCCATAACCCTTTAATTATTTATAATAAAGTAAATCAACTACATATTTTGGTAAGTTTATTAATCCATCTACAACCATATTTGCAATTTCATTTTTATAAATAACTTACCAATTGTGGGACAATTTAGCCTGATTTTACTAGACACATCTTTGAAAGGTCACAGGTCTCTTCTGCACATCTGTTGCAATGATTTCCAAGAAAATTAGATAACCAAGAAACTTTTTTGGTAAATGGTGCGAGAGGGCTGCTGACAAATGGACCAGGCAACAACCGAAAATAAGCAACCCCACCCCATAAAATTAGAAAGTCCAAATGCATGTGTTTTTGGGAGCCATAACGCCCATGAATCTGAGATAATATAGAGACATCTGAAATCACTTTTCAGAAATCCCCAGATGTTACAGAGAGGACTCATCTCTTTTTTTATCTCTTAGAGCTCACATTAATGCAGTTAAGCCTGAAAAATGGAAAATCTGTCTTTCAAACCACAGTACTGTTTTTGTTATTGCTGTAACGTTTAAAAGTAATTACTAGAGCCTCATGAAAATTAATGATAACCAGCTCCAATGCTTATACAGTAATATTGGTACCAGTATTATTTGGCTGCCTTTACATGATTATTTTCTTTCTTTATTTAAAGTCAGACAGGATCACTGGCTCAGTCTAGTTCACAGCAACCACACACCAGAAATTAAAAATGCTTCTCGTATCTAAGATTGTTATACAATTGCTAATGACTAATTATTTTGGGAAAGCTTACACTTCCCTGCTTATATAGTGGGTTGGAATAAATGTACATGCCAGTAGGCAAAGGCATGATGTCTTTTTTTTTAACAATGTGGAACAAAATGATGTTGGCCCCATTTTTACTGGAAAATGCTCATAGAATGTTTCCTATTCCTTTTTTAGTGTGGTGGGAACTAGCAATCAATATAGTGATAATAAATCTGCCTAACTTGTACACACCAGCCTCAACTGCCTGGTGGGTTATTGCAAAATACATACCAACTCTTAGCCAATCTATAGCTCCTGCTGCACTGTAAGTGATCACATAACTCCAAGCAGCTAATACACAAATGGCTCATTTATTCCCAACCCAATACGTTGGGCAGGGCCAGATTTATTTTGTTGAAGCCCTTAGGCAGTGAAGTTTAGGAGCCCCTGCAAGTGCATGTGCAAGGTGTACCGCACCCATGTTTGCCTTTTCTGTGCGTGTATATTGCTCTCTCCACTTACTTTAATGGCTGTGTGAGCAAATCACAACCATTTTTACAACATAGGTACTTATACACACACTGAGCAATTACTTGTTTATTAAATGCATTTAATGGCACATGTGATAATGCATTTAATAATGCACAAAACTATTATTTATATTTTCCGATGGGAGGGCAGCAATCACATGTTACACAAACACATATCTTGATCACTGGTATCACACATAAAAACTGAGTAATTATGAAAGTTAATGTAAATAGAAATTGTTTGACAAAGACCAACTCAGAGCATAAGTAATAAGGAAAAAAGTCATACAGCTATTTTTTTATTTAGAAAAAAATAAATGTTGATGCCTTTGCTGGGCCTTGATACATTGGTAGAAGTTGTGTGTGAGATGAGAGTTTACATTTCTGGAGAGAGATGGTTGCATTTCCTGAAGCAAGATGTCTGCTTCTGGTCCAGTGAAGTTGAAGTGGTGTAGTGTCAATTTCAATCTTCTCCAACTAAGAAATGCTTTCTGGAAATAGGACATGAGGGAGGGAGGGTTAGGCAGGACTACAGCTGCAGATATTGCTATTTTTTAATGCTTAGAATTTGTTTTACTCAAAATGAGGCCCCCCTCACTAAGGTGTAAACTCTACGCAACTGCCTATGTCAGCCATTCATAAATCTGGCAATGATTGTGGGTCCTATGGACCTCAAGCTCCCTATTCTAGCTCTATGAGTAGTAGCTGTTAACCATAGATAGTGTGCTAAAACCCTTATCCTCGCCCCTTCCAGTGGAGTGGTGACTCCTTCTACTACAGGCTTAGTGGCACAATTTGTTTCAACAAAGTATACACATACCCTAGTACATAAATTAATAATATATTAATATATAATATACCTGCATTGCAGTATCATCCAATGCAAATAACCCTAGAAATTGGATTGTGAAAAATCGAGACACTCTTAAACAAATTAGATAAGAAAATAAACATAATTTGCTATATATACAATGGTTTTAAGTTGATTTCATGTCATATCTTCAATAATGTGAATGTGAAACCATCTGTTGGGACAGAGTATACTTACATAAGCCTTGTTTATATTGCTGTCACATGTGGCTGCTCTAGTATGTTATACTGGCTGTGACAGGGAACAGGGAAGGTTCCTTCCAATATGTTGTCTTTGTGGGACGATTATTTTAGATCCCAGGCTTCTTCTTTAGAACTTCCAGCTGCACCCTTGATTACACTCTGATTGTCCATAGTCATTCTAGGTATTTGGGCATTTTAGTCAATAAATATATAAGATAATATCTGCTATGTCTGAATATGTACAGTTGTAACCATATCACCCCCCTTGTTGTAGTGAAGGGACTTGTGTACATCAATGAAGCTGTGAGCTAAACCATGTAGGGTCACCCAAGATGGTCACGTCATAGCAGAGAAGTCATGGTTCACTGGTGAAAGAACTTGCAACCAACTCCAGTATCTGCCCCAAAAAATAACAAATGGATAAGCACAACCAGAAACACAGACAGATGTGCCATATGGTCACCAAGAGTCAGACATAACTGAAGGACAGAACAACAACCATATCATTGAGTGTTTAATGTTATTAGGTTGAAAAATGTTTTCCTTCAACTTTGGGGATTAGTCCATTGGATTGTAGTATAAAGCAGTTTATTTTCTTGTCACCTGATTATTTTATGGAATACTGTTTTGCATGTGAATGTTGGGCATTGTATAATGTTACGTATGAAAATCATGTGTAATACAAATACGATATATTTTTTGGCTTGAGCAGCTAATCTTATTCCACAATGAAATTTTCTATAATTCATTGTATACCTGAACTGCATATGGGCTTTATATTCGTTAAGAATAACACATTAGTATACAGTATGTATAGGTACAGAGCTTTTGGTTAGTTGTTTAAGGTTTCCGACTCCATTTTCACTGTAAAACAAAAACCTTTGGGACCAAGCTGAATATACATCAACACTACAAAAAAGACAAACTCATAGACACATACTGTCACTGGGCCTCATTCTATTATCGGCCGTAAATCGGCCGTAAAAGGCTGCGATTCCTTGCGGGGGTTCAGTTAACATTCAAGCCTGCACTGTACAGCTCTGTAAATGCTAGGGATCATATTGGGGGACATGAGGATTAAAAGTAACCCACTCTCAAGCTTGCACATCACCCGAGCTTAAATTAACTGTTTATTTTCCGGCTGCGGCGTGGGGGGGTCTGAGGTGCTCCAAGCACTCTGGACTTTTTACATGGATATTTTACGTATATTAAAAAATATATATTTTACGGATTTGAGTATAGGGTAATTATGTGCTATTTTTGCTAACACCGAATATCACTTTATAGACTCCGCAAAGTGCAGGATGGCTTTATTTGAGCTATTTTAGGTGCTTAATTGGTGCTAGCGGGACCTTTTTGCTGCAAGTAAGCTGCGGCTCGGTTTTAGCCTTGCAGAGATGGTTACCGGAGCAATAGAATAGCAACCAGGCTTTTCTTACGGCCGATTTCCTTGCGGCCGTTTTAGATCAAAGGCTTTCCTCCGGCGCTTGCGGCCGCAAGAGATAGCAAGGCGCCGGCCGCAAGCCTGCCGGAGTCCCCGGCCGGAGTGGAATAGAATAGCCGGAAAGCTTGCGGCCGGTCCTTGCGGCCCCGCAGCGGCTGCAGCCGATAATAGAATGAGGCCCACTGTGTTTATATTTTTTTATCTCCTTTCAGTTGGAGAGTGGACATTACCCAAGTGTGTTTGGAGCCGTGCAAGGTCCATGAATGAATGCTGATTGTGCATCTCAATGGATTTGAAATGATGCTTGTGTGGAAAATGAAGGAATTTACTTCATTATATACTAAAGCATTACAATTTCATTTCATGATAAAATTGATGTTACATAATGTAAAGTGTTGGGAAAGACAATTCCTAGCTCTGGTGGAGCATGCGTGTCAGATTAGCTATTCCATACTATCTCTGTAACAAACATTTTGTTATTTTCTAAGCTACCTGTATTTGAAAAACTTTCCGTAACAATGCAGAATTTTTTCTCCTGTTCTAATGAGATGATTGTATCCCTTTAAGAATGAATTTGTATACAGTATATTTTGCAAACAATATGCATAGCTTTGGTTTTCTGGATCTGCCAAAATACTTCCCAAAGCTCTTGGCTTTTTAAATCTAAGCCACTAAATTCCAGGCAATGTTTTTCATATCAAATTTAACATAGTTTCAAATTGTCATTTATGGAAAACACTATTTTAATTTTACCTGCAAAGGACCTGAAAGGATGTTTTCCCATATTTTCATGGTCAATCAATGCTTGCTTCATAAAAAAAACATTTGTAAAAAATGTATGCCAGTATTCATAAAACTAAAAGTACTGCTGTGCACATGAATCTTACAGTGCAAGCACTGGATCTGAAAGGATCACGCAGTTCAGTACCTGTGTTTGCCAAGTTTGGACCAAATTAATAGCTGTGTAAGCCACAGGCAAAAATACGTTTTTGTCAAAATCTGAATTTCTGAAGACTCTGTTTAGAGGAATCAATTTTGTATTTGTTATATCACATCATCAGAGCTGGATAATGAGGATTATTAGTGGAGAGATGGGTGGGAGAGGAGGTCACAAGCAGCAGTCCTGTGCCTTTGTTTGATTATAGGATAAGACTGATATTGACACCACACCTCTGCCAGATTACATACCTAAAATCAACCACCTTGCATCATTTAATGCAACCATATCTCTCCAGAAATGTAAACGCACCTCTCTCACACACAGTTTCCACCAATGTATCATGGATTGCTCTGGGAACCTGCTAAAGCTTCAAAATGTATTTTTATGTAACTAAAAACTATCTATATGACCTTTCCCTGATTAATTATGCTCTTAGTCAAGATGGTTTCAAACATATTTTTTTTCATTGTCCATTGGGCCTTTAATGGAAGCCTGTATTATTCAGCCATTCAGTGTACTTTATATATTCTTCTTCACATTTTGATTAATGATACCTATAAAATACTCATCTTTGTCTGCATGTGACATGAAAAGAACACATGTATAAAAATGTCAGAAACAGAACCTTTTTCTTTTTGATATAATATATGTTATATTAGCAAGTTTACCAGCAAAGTGCAACCGCAGAACTTAGAGAATGTTAATAAAATGGAAAGACATTACAGGGGGTGCATTCCAGGATTACATCAGTAATGTTACTGAAAGCAAAGATCATAGGGAAGATGTGACCTGAAATGTAGTGTATCTGCCATACATATGTGAGAAGAGTTGGGTTTTCTGAATAGAATATTATGCATTTATTTTATTTTAAATACTCCCTACTTATAGCTTAATACTCTACTTTGCTTTTTCCTCTATCAATATACCCAGTAATTTCAATGGTGTGAAACTTACAGCCTTATTAAATTGCGATTCTGTAAATTTAAAAGGGCTCTATATAAGCACACAGCATATTTTTTTTACAGAAGTTTTTAGTTAGTGAAGACCTTGCTTTTGGATAGAAGTTCACTAACTAAAAACTTCTGTAAAAAAAATATGCTGTGTGCTTATATAGAGCCCTTTAAATTTACAGAATCGCAATTTAATAAGGCTGTTGGTGTTTAGTTTTTTTTACTAACAATACAATTATCCAATATTTCAGATCAGGTTTCATATACATGAATGTATTTCATCTCTAAAATTTGCAATCTATAAGATGCTTTATTGAATTAAAAGGAATTAAATATATTTAAAAGTTTTGGTTAATTAACTATTATTGGTTTGCATTTCCTATTGACGTTTAATAAATCTTATTTTTATGCTTTTAATTTGCACAGGGGGAAAAGATGCTATCTGGACGGAAATTAAATTTAAGTCAGATATCTATTCAGAATGCAGAGGGAAACAATATGTCAAGAGGACTTGGTATAAGAAGTTTGTAGGCATTCAACTCTGTAACTCTCTGAGATATAAGATGTACCTTAGTGACACACTATCAGGTAAAAACTGTGGATTTTATTCATACTATGTCTTTGTGGAATGATTTGATGTATTTAATTGAAGTGACCAAGTTATTCACATATGAATGTTTTGTGTTAAATAAATAGAGAAACATCTTTAATACATTAGTCAGAGTTGTATTAGCACAACTGAAGCGAAGCTGTCTGAGGACCATCAAGATTTGTAATAGGCTGAAAAGGAATTTCTGTCTCACCCTACACAGTACTTATACGCTTTGTAAAATTGTATGTAACGTTGTAGAATTTGTCTGTTTTAACATTTACTGCTTCATTTTAGTGGAGGCAGATGATTTCCATTTAATATTTGTCCTGTGTATTTCTCTTTAAAGCTTCACTTTGTCAGTGGTTTTATGGGGGGTTTATCCCCATATATATACTGCTCCAACTGAATGAAATCTCCAATAAAAACCTTATTACAGTATATGCTATCTACACCTAATAAAATAATATATCCAAACTATGATAATAAAAGGAAAATACAAGAAGTCCTTGGGTTACAGACGACCCGACTTACAGACGACCCATACTTAAGAACTGGCTCTTAAAGCTTATTATATGATTGTTTTTAGGTTCTGTTTGAATTAAAAGAGAGAGCTCAATAGTTTCTGTAACTTATTACTACAGTACAGGGGTAATATTATTATTGTTATTACAATATCACACTGTATTTTTATTACTACATATGACCCATTATAGTATTGTCGTTATTATTATTATTATTATTATTATTATTATTATTCATATGGGTTCAATCCGGTTTAAAGACGTTCTCAGGAATGTATCTTGCACTTAACCCTGGGACTGCCTGTACTAGACGTTTTCAAATATAAACTGTTTCAACTTCATATAAGGGCAATATTGTCTTAAGCAGAATGGCTTTGGCATGTGTACCTGCATGTTTCCATACGTGACTGCAAAACGGTGCAAACATATATAAATAACTATTTGTTTTCACAAATAGAAAACAGAGAAGCAATTTACATATAGTATATTGCTACAAATAGAAGTGCTCTATAGTATACCTAATGTGTTTACACAAAATAGTCAGAAAAAAATGTATAAATCCAACAAGAGAGTGTTCCATATGTATGAACTATATAGATGTGTCTACATACAGTTTCTCCGGAGAAATACACAGATGGAAATCAGAGTAAATGTCCGTCTATATAAGTCCAGGGTTTGATGTTGGTAAGTGCTGATATGAGCAGTACTTATATACATATTTATACACTGTTTATGTTTTTATATCACTGAGGAAGCCTTTTTGGCGAAAAGCGTTTGATATTATTTTATGTTTTTAGATTATTGATTTTATTCATTTTCATTGTGCCTATCCCTATTGGCCATACATGGCATGTATTGAGGATTGTATGGTGCAATAAATATATGATAAACACACTATTGTTTGTACTAGTGTGTTTCAATTGTCCCCTATAGTAGACATAAGGAGTTGGTATCATATTTTGTTCTGTAGACACTATATAATAGTGTACCCAATAGCATCAATAGCATTGGTGATCCAATTATACCTGCTACAAAACTATCTGGATTGTATCCTGAGCCTGGGATTGAGATCTGAGGATTGGACATCGGGTACTTCCAGAGCTACCCTTTTTAACCCATACAGATACCTCATAACTTTGGGGTTATCACATGTGAGTGAAGCACTACATGATTGATGTTTTGACGTGATTATTATACACTCGTATTGCACTAGGAGGTGGCGCGCTGTCTTTCCCCTACCCTTCTTATCATCTCTACTATGTTTTCACAAATAGTTTTTTATTATTATATAAAACTATTTTTATTGCATAGACCTCAGAATCTCAAGGCAATTTGATTTCCTTTCCTCTGCAGTGTGACTGATGATGACTTGATAGATGCCACATGAACAAATAATCTTAAAGTACCTATGTTTAAAATCAGCAAATAGGAAAAAATTTAAAATGTGCCTTTTGCTAATAATTGTATCTGTTTAATCTTTCTAAGGAATCTACTTAGCCCTTTAAACTAAATTGTTTATAAGTTTATATGCCTTTAACACTCTCTTGTGCTTATAGGGACATTTTATAACATAGGAGATCAATCAGGATTTGGAGAAGATCATTGTCAATTTGTGGACTCGTTCCTTGATGGGAGGACAGGACAGCAACTATCACCTGAGCAGCTGACAAACAGAAAAGGCAAGTGATATATATACTCCCCTGAAAATTTTTATTACAGCAGTTGGTATTAATAGCAGGTGCTATTAAGGTTAATTATTTATTTGTTAAATGGAAAACCTATTATTACATTTGTAAAACAAAAAATGTTTTGGATGCCTCGGCTAGTTCTTGGAGATTTCCATGTTATTTGGTGAAGGTTGTGTGTGTGTGAGAGAGGGGTGATTACATTTTTTGAAGAGCAAGGCTTGCAATTATGTATGCGGGGGAAGGAGATGTCAAATTCAGCGAGATCCAACAAATCCATCTCCAATCTCCGTCTTCCCCAAACACCCATCCACTGAAATAGATAGGAACACACCCCTTAAGCTATCAGAAAGTGATAAAACCAGACAAGATCAAATCTTCTACACATAAACAAAGAGTACATTCATTCAGATTTTCTTAAAAACAGGTTCATTGCTTACACATCTGCTTATGTTGTTCATAGTGCAGTGCTTGAACTACAGTGGTGCTTTATCTTAAATGAACATAGAACACAACTGTTTTCTTCAAGCATTTCAGAGAGCAAATTTTAAATATTAAAAGCAAACCTGTTTAAACTTCATTGGAACCAATAGGAAATGCAGAAAACATAAATTAGTCTGTAGTTCTCATTGGCAGACAGAGGGTAAACCCCAAAGATTAGTTGCAAATCTTAATAAGTGTTTGAGCCCTGACACTTTTATTTGAATAAAGAAAACACACTGTGACACATTATCAATTAACCTTCTTCTGATACAACAATGAAAAAAAATATGTCCATGTCCCTTTAAAGACTATACATATAAATATCAATGTGGCTACACTATGCTAGATATGGTAGAGTTCCCTGGTGTGCCAGTGGTTAGGATATGGTGCTTACAATGCTGTGACCTGGGATTGATTCCAGTCAGGGAACCAAAAGTTCACACCACCCTGAAGCCATGCAGGGTTGGGCCTTATCAGTACTTGAATGGGAAACCACCTAGGAATACCAGGAGCTGTATGCTGTGGCCCACTGGAGAACGAACTGGTAGCCCACTCCAGTATCTCTGCCATGAAAACCACGTGGATCAGCGTGGACATAAAGATGTTCTGAACAATGGCAACAACAAAAAAAGATTGTTTTTGTATGCAGTAAAATAAAAAAATTATGTAATGCATTGTACCTAATACCTAATAGTTAAATTATAAATTAATATCTGTATATATCTGTATATAACATGCATTATTAAATAGCCCTTTTTCCAGACATTTATATTCACATTCCCTGTCATTTACTACAGGATTTTACAGATCAGTACGCCAACAGCCAGTGGAGTTTGGAGAGATAGGAGAACGTACACACAGCAGCTATGTCCATTGGTATGAATGTGGAGTATCAATTCCTGGAAAATGGTAGAAGACTGCTGAGAAAGAGGATGGATCCACTCAACTCAACCACAAATTGTCATCAATTTTAAAAGCGAAATGCGCTGGCTTTATAGTATCATTGTCATTTACTAATGTAAAATATGAAATACGGTAATTCAATTTAATGAGATTATTATGGAGTAAACATTGTGTAGGATTGGCTGCTTCCATATTTATCAGGTTTATCAATATAAAAAGTATATTGTCTTCATAGGAAAAAATCTCGGGAAGCTGGCTCCCTGTTTTTGGTATTTTAAAAAAAGCAGTGTCTATATTATTTATCACAATGTTGTAATAAGTGTTTTAAAACAAATTAATGTTCACATAGTTACATTCTTGAAAAGAACAGACAAATTCAGATTTAATTATGTATACTAATACTTATATACATACAATAGCAATGGCATTGTCCAACTTCATCATCTTCCATGTTTTAATTTATTTTATCAAAAATTATATGTTGTATAAAGTTGTAATCATAAAATACCTAAGTACAAGCTCTGTGACTCTAGATGCACGGAAGAAAAGACTGCCCATTGTATAAGATATTGCATCTGGCAAACCAGAGGTTGGAAATTACAGAGGTTTGGAACTCCTACAAGTTCTATCACATTATTTAAAAGAGTATGTTTTAAACATTCCAGATGCTGGAGGTGTCATCTGTTGATCCACCACAGCCATACAATGTTCCTTTAAGGAGTTACAAGTGTGACAAGAGCTCTGGGCAATTATCACAAACTAAACAATACAACTGACCTGCACTTGTTTTTGGTTCCCAGTGCAGCATTTGTGTATATAATGGCTTAGTGTCTAGACGATATAAGGGTTTTAACTACAAATAATTATTTTTTTCATGCAAGAAAAGTGTGCATTGTTGTCTAAAACATGATATTTTAAATTCTGGGTAGAAATTGTGGGAATCCACTTTAATAAAGAAACAAATCCAGTTTTTAACATTATCTTTACAGAAAAAAAAACTCAGTTAATTTTGAGATGTGGAATTTAAATAAATAATTGTATATTATAACGTTAATTTGCACATACCCAATATACTCTGTTCCCACACTATAATTTGTGTTACTTATTAATAATCTCTCTTCTGTCATACGTGTCCGATCCACATGACAGTAGAAGTAGGTGGATGATGATTCAAACAAGGCAGGTACTTTAACATGTTCAGTCATTTGTGTAAGATGATATTTTACTTTTAGGCAACAGATATTTTAAATCTAACATAAGCATGTAGTTTATAAATAAAATGTAAGTAACTTTCTAAAGAATGTACAGTATATCCAGTGTAGCTAAATATTGCTTTATTTCTCATGCAAACATCTTTTTGTATCTTAAAAATACAGTATATGAGCTCTACAATAAAGAAATTGAATTTTTTTAAGCAATGGTCCATTTATTCACTAATATACTTTCCGCATCACAAAATCAAAGTTTTTGAATGCCTGACATACTAAGGTATGGGATTTGAAAGCAGATGGAAATTAACCAGAATCAAATCTATCTATAAGTATTGTGACAGGTTATCAATCTTCACTGGGTTTATGACCGTGTTTCTGGCACTTTGATGGAGGAACACAGTTAAAAGGGGCTTTAATACTTTTCCAAATTTTACTACAATATATTCACCAGTGTTACAAAATATTACACCAAGGAAAATCAAAGAAAATAACAGGCTTAGCTCCCACCAGAGCACTACAGTTCCCTAACTGTTCTCATCCAGCTAAAACTGAGTGGAGCAAAAACAAAGCAACAACAATCCAACAATCCATTCACTCATCAGCTCAAAGCTGCTGTCTCTCTGTATTTGTGTCTTTTTACAGCTTCACGCAAATGGCACACTTCTCTATGTGTTCTCTTTATTCAGCTCCAATAAAGAGAACACACTCCTGAGTACACACAGCTGTTTAAGGTGAAAACATTTTTTTTTTTACATGTATTTATTTTAGACTAAATACTGTTTTTAATAGCATATGCCTAGAAAATTAACATATGAGCTTCCATTTTTTTTATTTACAATAATCCATTATACCGTATTGTCGCGTCTATAAGACGCCCCCATGTATAAGACGAGCCCTATTTTTGGAGCCCAAAATTCAGAAATAAATATGCAAATGTGTATTACACATTATATTTAAGGGCACGTTATGTCATGATTTAAGGGCACGTTATGTCATGGAATTCCATTCCAGCTCAATATCCCTGTGATCACATCACTTATTACTCAGTCTCAATGTGCAATTGCATTTTTCTGGTTTAACACAGGATCACAAAGATATTGAGCTGGAATGGAAATCAGTGAAAATCATGACAGAAAGTGCCCTTAAATATATGTTTAACACAATAAAAACTTATAAAATACACATTTTATGCACACTTGCAGTGTAATGCAATCTAATTGGAACAAGCATTTCCAATGTGTGTCTTTTCTCCTGCCTTAAAACTAGTGGCCAGATGCAGCATTACAGTACTAGACCAGGATATCTAATTGCAACATTCCCTGTATAAGACGGCCCCCCTAATTTAGACTTAAAAAAATTGGTAAAAAATACTGTCTTTTACACGGAAAAATACTGTATCTCACCCTTCTCTCTCTATTAAACCTCATTACTATATTCAATAACTTGGTCTGGGTGGGTTCCAATACATGAAACTCAAATGCTGACATGATCTTCACCACCATCAGCTCCTCTATCATAGTTACTGTACATTGCATGTCCAATGTCTTCAGGAAACTCTTGATTCTGTTCTCTCCTTCACTCTCTCACCCAGTCACTAATCAAACTATACCTTTTGCACCTACAGAATATCTAACAAATCTGTTATTTTCCCACACAAAACAGAACCAAAATCTTGTCATCAGTTGTCAGTCCTGCCCAACATATTAAAGAGGAGAATTCAATGGCTGGTGGGAGGAGCTCATCGTAATATTCATTTAAAAAAATAACCTTTTTTCTTTAAAAATTTATTTTACAGTCAGCCTGGTTTCTATGAGTTACTTACAGTACTTATAAACAAAAGTTGGTTTCACATGAAAGTGTACACAGAAATGTAATGTGTAGGTAAAAGTTATAGAGCTTGGTTTTATTGCTACATGAAGTATGATAGAGGAGGTAGATCATGTGATCTGGAGAAGAGACAAAAAAATATTTAGCAGCTATAGTATTCCGTTTCAGCTACATATTTTGGCTGGTACTTAAACTCTTTACGATAATTATAGATCTCAAAATTCTGTCTCTGTGGCATAAATGGATTAACTGAACTTTTTGTTTTCTAGTGGTAGTTTCCTGTATCCTTGAACTCTGAACAATAATTTGAAAACTAGCTGAACTTTATTTGGGGTTAATCAGAGGCACTTTAAATGATGGCAGGTGTATGGTGACTCCTATTTAACACGATTTGGAATGTGATTGCTTAATTCTGAACGCAGTTATAAGAGGGTGTGCAGACTTATGCAACCACATTATTTTTCTTCTTTTTTTCCTTCCCTCTACCTAAAAGATTTCAGTTTGTTTTTCAATTGAGTTGTACAGTTTATAGGTCACATTAAAGGTGGAAAAAGTTCTGAAATTATTTATCTTTGTCTCATTTTTTTACAGCACAGAAACTTGACATTTTAACAGGGGTGTGTAGACTTTTTATATCCACTGTATATATATATATACTGTAATCGTCTTCCCTGGGTACTTACATTCCCTTAAGTTCCCAGGATGGAGCCATTCATTGACGAATAGTTTATGGTGGTTGAGCCTGTGTGTGTTACCCCCCAAGGCTGCTCTGATCCAAAGCCATGACCCCATGTGGTATAAACAGACAAATAAAACATTTGTGCTCTGAAGGGGTTTGTGGATCATTTTTTCAACCAAATAGTTATCCCCTTCACCAGGTATGGGAAGTGGATGAGTTATGGGTAATTACTATTTTCATGGCATCTGATTCATGTAAAACAGATTCCATCACAAACTAATAATAAACATGTAAAGAGTAATCAGATCCCATTGTTTATTGAGAGGATGGGTTAGCGGTTTAGATGGGATCAGATTCCCCTGTGTCCATACAATCAACTCAGAAACTGAACACTAAACATAATGATAACTTGGTACTTCTTAATATAAGTTTTTGATGAGATGCATTGTCCTATGAAGCCTTCAGATACCATGTAATTCACCTAATTAACCATTGGGGTCTGATTGCCACTGTGGATCTGATTACCTTTGTGGGTTAAACTACATGCAGCAAATTTCATAAAACATTTTATTTTTATTAATACGTAAAAATCCTGTTTTTTCAAGGCTTTAATGTGCTTATGTAGTTACTGATTATCAATAAAATGAGTATTCGAAGGAAATACATTTAACTATAAATGGCAAATGTATAAAAAAAAATGATATGAGTACTAGATAGAACTCGCAAGTGGGTTAAACACCTGTTTGTAACACTGCAAAAGCAAATAAACACACAATATTGTACTTCAAAATACTGGGAAAGCAATGAAAGACATTAGAATTAATTGTACAACAGCCTCAAGCCCGCAAATCTGAAATAAAAAATAATTTTATTACGTTTTATTTCTGTGTTATATCAATTCTGGGATTCAATGGGTTAATACATAGCATGGAATCTGCATGGACTAGAACAGTTTATTTATCGATTTCTACATTTCTGGATTGCAAGTCCAATTGCAAAATGTACTTCCAAACACTAATTAATTGTTGTTTAAACTCCATGTTTTACTGATGTCATGATGACTGTCTCATTTACTATTGGCTCTGTTTAAATTGTAACTTACGCGCTTGCATAATTGATCATGGTCATGCCCTGAAATGCTACGTACGGGTTCATGGTTTGCGTGTTGGGGCTGTGAGTATGTACTTGCGGGCTTGAGGCAATTAAATACATCTATAAATGTAACAAATTTCTAACCTGAAATATGGACCCCTATGGTGGTAGGAAGGGTGGTATAGGGGTTAACTTTAGGTGCCATGGTGGTTCATTAAAACAAAGTTTAGTATACCATGGGGCTTTGTAGGCACTCTAATGATATAATGACTAATGACTAATATTTGGTGCTATGGAATCCATAGCGATCCCCATTCTTATACTTTAGTTGGGGGGAATCCCAGGAGATACTCAGCTCATAGGGAGTAGCGGGTCAAAGAGGTATCATAAACCCTCTGCGTTTGTTTTTAATATTATTTAAACTATTCCCTGCCATGGGAAGGGGTTTATATAGACAAGAGGATGTTAGGGTTAGGATAGTGTGTTCATGTTTGTAGGTCCCATTCCTTCATGTTGTTATAGAGGATACTGAGATTCAGTCCCACAGTCTCTAGGGAGAAACACATTAGAGTTAGAGAGCCAAATCCTGCTGGATGAGAAGTTTTACAGGACTCGGTTTTGCGTGAGCCATAGAGTAGCTCCGCAAATATGCTTTTCATAACTCCTATAGCTGTGAGTTAGCCTTATAGGAGCCTTAGAATAAAGCCAAAATGTGTTTCAAAGGGAAAAAAAGTAAAGAAAAAAACAAATGATTTACATTTATATGCAATTATGCTGCAGTAGATTCTGATCAGATTTCTGGGGAACAAGGTTTTGAATACAGAGTAAGCATCTATCCACTCAGTAGCATTATGTGCGCTTCAAACAGGACTAGTCTTTAAGCACATGAAATACTAGAAATGCAGCAGTTTGATGCTTGTTTAACAAATTAGGTAGAGTGAGCAACAGCCATTCTTGTGGTGGGCTATATGCAGTCCCTATCCTTTCTGGAGTGGCATAATCAACAGCACACGTTGCCCCTCACCCCCCTAAAACTGCAATACTGAAGGATTAAATCTCTTGTCCCATGCCTACACACTTTACTGGGTTAAGCAAATATCTTGTAGATGTTGGAATATGTCTTTCATATTGAGATAACACAATACCAGAAAAACTTTTAAATCACCCACCCGAGTCACTCTTGCCATAGCATACAATCCATCCAAACCTTTCCCTATTAATTTCCTTCTTCTACAATAAATATTGCCATTTTCACTACATACCGAACTAAAAATCTTAAAAGCATTTGATTATTTGCTGAGGGACTGATTAGGTTTCTCTTCAATTTCAGGACATTTGTAAGGAGTAAAGGATTGCTTAGTCTTATTGTTGAAAAAATTAACATGTCTTATAAAAGAATTGTGGCAAGTGGTCATGCACAAATATGTTGTTGAGCTATAATATAGGGGATAATTAACCTCTCCAGACTGGAATACAGTTATAAATGGATTGGCCACACGTTACTTTTTAACTTCTTGTTGAAATTGGTGCTGAATAGTAGAGATTTTACTGATGTTATTAGAGCAAAATGTTTGTTACAACAGCTGCCTTAAAGGCATATTTAGGTTTCCTGGATTCTGAATGCATCACATAGAAGAGAATCAGCAGTGTGTGAAAATATTTTTTTGCATGAAAAAAAAAATAATAATACCAAAATAAACATTAACAAACCCACCCTGATATTCGATAAATCTCTTGAGTCTGGCATCCCTGCAAAAAATAGCACAATTTGTTTTTGCCAATCACAGGCAGCTAATACACTTAATACATTGTAACTATCAGTGATGGTAGTTTATGCAAGAAGGAATCATGGGATGTGTAGCCTGTAGAATGATGCAGGAGGAGCCAGGCACTGTGCTGTAGATCTCTGCATTGAGCTTCTGCTGGCTTGAAGGTTAGTAAAGGGTTAAACTACATACCCAAATGCAGTGTTTCTATTGGGGGTGCCCTATGCCTATGCAAATAGCTCTGGGGTGGGGAAAACACGTTTTAATTTTTAAATAAAATAAATCTGTATGTGTACAGAATGACTCAATGTAATGCGTTTCTGATATAAGCAACATGTTAGATTAGATAAGGGTAAAAACAGGAAAACGTAGATATGCCTTTAACAACTGTAGATTCACAGTTAGATGGTGTCATCCTTCATCTATCTAACCATCATTTGTCCAGGTACAACCCAAATATCTCTTTCCTTATTGTTCCTCCACAAAGTCCAGACTCTCCAATACTGGATAATCGATCTTCTCCATTCCTCATGTATTTTACCTCTTCTATGATTTCCAAACATGCATTCTCGCTCACACGTCATTGTATCCTCACATTACACATGTACAAAACCATGGATAGCATAAATATGAAGCACACAAAATAGTGTCATTTAGATCAATGTTTTTTTTGGGGGTGGATATACAAACACTAAAGTAAAGTAACAGTAGAGGGAAAGCTCACAATCCGTTATAAAAAGGGCTTTCAGTGTGTTAGAATCAACTTTATAATGTTAAATGTTTAAAATTACTAGATTTGCTCTGGCTCTCCTCCCATATATAAAAGCATCACTTTGCACTTTTCACTCTTGCCACATATCACCATTTCTTTACACCCCTCCTCCTTTTCTCAGCAGCAAAGTCACACAACTGAGCATGGTTAGCCCAGCAAAGTGACACAACTGAGCATGGTTAGCCCAGCAAAGTGACACAACTGAGCATGGTTAGCCCAGCAAAGTCACACAACTGAGCATGGTTACCCCAGCAAAGTCACACAACTGAGCATGGTTACTCCAGCAAAGTCACACAACTGAGCATGGTTACTCCAGCAAAGTCACACAACTGAGCATGGTTACCCCAGCAAAGTCACACAACTGAGCATGGTTACCCCAGCAAAGTCACACAACTGAGCATGGTTACCCCAGCAAAGTCACACAACTGAGCATGGTTACCCCAGCAAAGTCACACAACTGAGCATGGTTACCCCAGCAAAGTCACACAACTGAGCATGGTTACTCCAGCAGTCACACAACTGAGCATGGTTACTCCAGCAAAGTCACACAACTGAGCATGGTTACCCCAGCAAAGTCACACAACTGAGCATGGTTACCCCAGCAAAGTCACACAACTGAGCATGGTTACCCCAGCAAAGTCACACAACTGAGCATGGTTACCCCAGCAAAGTCACACAACTGAGCATGGTTACTCCAGCAAAGTCACACAACTGAGCATGGTTACTCCAGCAAAGTCACACAACTGAGCATGGTTACTCCAGCAGTCACACAACTGAGCATGGTTACTCCAGCAAAGTCACACAATTGTAAAGTGCAATTGTTTCAAGTTATATTTTTTCTCACACTGTTTATAGAGGAAGCAATACATTTTATTTCCATCTGTTAAAGCTGGATTCTTGAATGTTTATGGTATACATCCCACAAATGTTGTTGGTGCATATATCACTCAAACATGTTCACAAACATAAGACACACACCCGATTTTAATATTTTATTAGGTTTTGATGAGAATGTTAGAATTTGTACATAATACCTAGTTTATAACTGATCTAATTTAACACATCAGATCATTAAAAACAAGCCAAATAAGTGGATTCTCAATTAGCATTGTTTCATACTTGTCACAAGGCCAGCTAGAATGTCAATCAAGTCATATTTTCTTTACTTTTATTTTACTTAATTTTGAACTAGAGAGCAGATACAATCAACAGCAGGAAATAATGATTTGGTCTCTTTTTCCATTAATAATACAACATTTATTGAAAAGTAACAGTGTAAAGAAGAGCTTTCTTTCTGCCATTTGGAACATCATTACAATTTAAGCTTAATATTGGAGTCTGTTGGGATGGAAAGATCTAGCAGCCTGTGCCTTGGTTGTCATGGTGTCTAGATTATCGATATCCAGGTCCCGGTTGAGTGTAGCCCTGACCATATGGGGGGCGATTACGAGCATATGGATTAGGACCACTGGGTGGTGGGGTTACAGTGCTACCAGGAGGTGGTGTAAAACCTGGTCTGGGCTGATAGGCCCCTGGTTGGCTAGGAGCCATTCCAGGCTGAGTAGCAGGTGGGACATTATAGTTGGCAGCCTGGGAGGCTTGTGTAGTGTAGGTCTGCTGAGGGTACGTGCCAGCCTGGTACTGTTGAGCAGGCTGTGAGGGTAGTTGCTGCTGTTGAGCTGGAAATCCAGGGGCAGGAGCTTGTGCAGCTTGCTGATTGTATGCTGGAAACTGCTGACCTTGTTGTGGATTGGTCTGCTGATTGTAACCTATAAAAACAGAGCAAATATGAAAGGGTAATAAATAAAAATATATATTTAACACTGCTTATTACCATTAACCTGTAATGTTTATATTGTTAATCAGTTGATAAACAGGCAAATGAAAACCTACTGTGTGATCATTACAGAGTGTTGGAACTGCAAAGGTTACGGAGCTCTATATAAAAATCAGTTATGCCCCTAGAACACTGGTGCACTTCTTTGCATTATATTAAGGATGCTAAAGCTTTAAAATGTTCTGATGATATACCAATTCAATGATGTATTTCAGTTAAATGCACCAGACCAAAAATGATATCAATGTATCAGGGATTTGTCCTGTCTAAAGCATGCTCAATTTAAGTCATTGCATGACATGCTAAATTTCGTATAAACCGGTTTGTTAATTAACTACTGAAAATCTATGAGCATTGAGAAAATAGCTACCTTAGCAAAAATAACCAAGTTTCTTACCAGAATACTGCATGCCATATTGTTGTTGAGGCTGAGCATGGGCTTGGGCTTGTCCTTGGGCAGCTGGATAACCAGGCTGTTGTGGGTACTGCTGATAAATCTGACCTGCAGGCAAAAAAACCCCCAAAAAAACAGTTTTATGAAATTTCAGGGGGGCGGGGGGGGGGATTCTGTCTAGCCAACAAGAAAAAAGACTGATGATACGTTGTTTAGCATATTATAAAAAAAAAAAAAAATTATCAGACTAGTTGTGGTATCAGTCACATGTTGTAGAGTACCCAAATAAAGATAGGAAGTAGCCGTGGCTCCGTGATCCTAGTGTTCTGATTATGCCACTAATTAAGGCAATGTTTTTATTTAACGAGAAGTATATTTCAAAATAAAAGTTTTGCAATTATTCAAAAATAAATATTTAAAGTTTTGTGCAAGACACAACATGAAAGACTTATGCGAATTGTGATCACCAACACCAAAATCATACGGAGTTGGCAATAGACCAAAAATTAGTTTAAGAAACCAATAAAAACAAACAAAGATAAGGTTATGCAAAGCAGTTATCAGTAGATGGAACATTTAAATTTCCAGCTTCCAAAAATAATCAGCTAACAGGACTGTCTGGGCAAGATAAAAAAAAAGTACACACTGGTAGCTACAAGGATCCTTCTCCGTGCTCAGAGACAGAGCTGAAAAGCAAGACAGAGCAGACTTGTATTTCTCATTCATCTCTGTTGGTGACTGTTATCTTTGCTGTGTGAATTATTTCCAAAAATAGTTTCCAAAAACAAAACACATAAAAACATACATTTATGCACATTCTCTGTTAGAAATATACTATTATTTGTGGGTATATAGAGCACTAGAAGGTATTGAAACTCACTGCAGATTACACAGAGGTAGCTTGTGTAGAATAAAAAAAAGTGGAGCATGTAGTACAAAAGCAATTTACATTTTGGCAAATATTTGATGTCCTAAGTGTAAAAAGACACATTAATAAAAACAAGTATTTTCCGAGAATCTTCTCATTTTCCACTGGGATAAGTTATCAGTTGCCAATTACAGTTTAGAAGCAATTTTGGGTCAGCACTTTTATATGCCAACTTGATGTCTCCGATTTCAAATTGGAAATGTTCTTTACAGATGTCACTTGTGGAAAGCTGTGTACCAACAGCAGCAATGAAACATACTCAGACAAAATAAGATAAACAGAGCACACTTTTCCCTATTATACAAATTTATTTTTTTAAGTATTTATAAGAGTTATAGCAATGCCAGCAAAGGAAGTCAATTTCTACTAAAGACGGAGGAGTATCAGGTGCATATTAATCTATGCTACATGCATTAATTCAAAGGGGTTGTCTGCTTCTGGGGATGTGCAACAGAGGGGCAGTTGTCATATGCCAAAATATCTAATAAAATTACAAATCACCTCTGAGGCCAAGCTATCAGGAAGTGCTGAAATAAGAACACCTGAATCCAACATTCTGTATATAAAAAAAAAGTGTTCATTAAACCATGAGAGAATTGGGATTTTTGGTCATGGATTACGCATCTCCTTATGTTAATAGTTTGTTAATACTTCACAAAGATTATTATTATTATTGTTGTTTATTTGTAATGCACCAACATATTCCGTACACCCGAGCCAAACAAGAATTCATATTTTATATAGTCACATAAAATGGTAGGACGTACATTTTGTTACAGGATAGGGGTAACACACCATCTATGCACACAAACTCGTTTGCATGTGTTCTTCAACCAGACATTGGCAATAATTATGTCAAATCAGATCTTATACTAATTATGTTAGTTCAAGAAAGTCTCCTGACCTTCAATCTGACCTGCTTGTTGTGGAGCTCCTGGGTATGATTGCTGCTGAGACTGTACACCTGGAGGATGGGCGGATGAAGACGAGGCTATGCTATCTGGGGTGCTTGAACGTTCCTCAACAGGAGCACTTGGAGGTCCTTTTCACAAAATGGTTATAACAAAAAAAATAAAAAAATATTAGTTAGTGCCGACTGATCTGTTTAGTTATTGGTTAAACAGAGTAAACAATATCTTTGACCGTTATGAAGGAAGTCAACAATCCCTAAACTGAAAAGGTAAAAATAAATATTTTTTGTTAAAGTCTCTTCAAAATGTTTGATTTTTTTATTTATTACATTTCTATGGAGGAGAAAAAAAAAGCTTTCCAAACAAGCAAGCACATTAATAAACTGTTTGACACTGGTTACAATTTTACAAAATCATAACTGCTAATGTAAACTCTCAACTTCTGTACAGTATGTATGGTTGTCATTTGTCTTTGGCATTCACTGTATAAAAGAAAAATTATCGATTTGTTTATTTGCTTATAACTAGAAAGACACCTCAGCATTTTGAAAATGTTTGATAATTGTACCTGTAACTTGGTCCTCGGATAACCCAAAAGCAGACATAACATTTTTGTTTATTTCCTCTGGATTTTTTAGTGGATCAAAAGCAGACATGCTAGCAGCCATGACTTGGGTCGATGGTTTGACAGATGAGTCAGGCGCAGTCTGTTTCTCTTCTCTACCATCAACTGTTCCTGTTATTTAAAAAAATGAACATTTAACTTGTTTTTGTTTTAAAAATGACAAACTTTTGACACAAGCAACATTATGCAGTACAGAACTTACCATTGTCAGGGAGGCTGGTTGGAATTCCAGGCTCTGCAGGCGGCTCTAAGCAATCCAACAAACGGTTCACTTTGTTACGCAGTTCTATCAGTTCTCGGCGTAGGTATTTCACTTGACTGGATTCTAAAGGTCTTGGCTGCCCATTAACTGCATAAGTAAAAAATACGTGAGAATCAATAAATACTAAGTTAAATGAGCACAACACGTTGCCAATACATAATACAGCTACCTCCTAAACAGCACGTTAACTCATCTTTTCAAGCTCACTCTGAAATCTGCTGCATTTCTCTTGGCCATCCATTCTATATTTGAAAAGAAGTGTTGCAGATGAACTAACCTATGAATAATCACATTCCATCTCCTTGGTCTCACCTATGTCTTAAAACCTTGCATCTCAGGGTAGTTTTTAAATTCTCGCATGCAGAGGCCTCTTTACACTACAGCATTTTGTTCTACCTTGTGCGCTCTTGACCATGCATACAAGATCTCTACCATAGTTTCTTGTATTTCACCATCATACTCTCTCAAGCTTTCCCCAAGCTCTCACATGTTTTTTTAAGATCCATAATCCCCAGCCTGAGCTCTGTACAATATTTCCCCAACTAGTTTCCATCCAATCTTACCATCATGACTATGATGCAATAGATTCCCTCCTCTAATTGGAACAGCTTTCTGACTGAACCAAAAGATGTCCTGTGCTAGTACTATTTGCATAGGACGCTCAATGCTTACTAAATATGTAAGCTATTTTATAGAAAATCCTATCATTTGTCTAATGAGCTCTATGGTTTCCAGAAGACATGTGAACTTTATAAATTAAAATAGAATGATAAATGACAGTGAGGGTTCTCAAAGTCAGTATTACACATTGATGAATTTAAGACTAAACTGACAGGCAACTCTACTAACAATGACACAACCATATAGAACCATAGTGTTGTGAATTTATTTTTGAAGAAATGATCTAAAACATGTAAGGGATTGTTTTCAGCTAGGCTAAGTGACAGAGGAGTAAAATCTCATGAAACGTCTTCTGTAAAACTTACAACGCCCAGTTTATATGGTTCAGGTTTCCTGTCTATATATTTACATCACTGCATGCAATACATAATGGGCTGCTAATCCATCAATAAGGAAATTATGTTACAAGTCCCAATGTTAAGTTTGCCCCACCAATGTAAAAAGCCCTAATGTAATTTAAAAAAGAAAGAGGGGGCTATGTTGCAAGGAAGTTGTACATTTCCCTCATCGGTTACAAGTATCACAAACACAGCATGTATTCTGACTTCAACAAGAGTTAAGAACAGATCATTTTATGTGAGTGAATTATTTGGTGTGACACTGATAATCAGGTGTTAGCGAAAACAAAAACATAAGTATGTGAATTACAATGGTTTTCTGCAAAGCCATCTGGCTGATATAATTAAATAGCTTTGTGCCAAAACCTAACAAATGTGACATGGAGCAGAAAGCACTGAGGCAATCGTTAAAAAATGTACTGCCTTAAATAAGTACAAGAGACTGACAATAAAAAAAATACTGATGAGTCTCTTGCAGCGAGTAAGCTCTAGTTTAGTGGAAAACACACGAAACATGTTTATTCTTCATTCACAACTGAATTAATCATGCTCATGTATAAACCCAATAGTTTTAATTTTTGAATCAGTCAAAAGTTTAAGTATTTTAAAAGGAACATGGAGGCTTTCCTGGTTTTACATAAAGATAATTTACCCAAGTGCTTATTTGTATATGTAAACATAAATTGTATTAAATTCTTAAAAGCCGTTTTTACTCACTGAAACCTTTGGCTGCGGAGACATAATCTGTTATTAATAAGTAGATCTACTACTATAAAAACAATGTATGCGTGAGTTTCAGGGGTTGAGCCTCTGTAGGGACTGTTTAAAAGGTTTTAATAAGTAAAAACAGCTTTTAAATTGCTTGTTAAGAAAATATTGTTTAAAAATGTAAATGGTAATATTCAAAAAGGGATCTCTCCATGTCCCTTTAAGAATCCTAAGCAGTAGAAATGCACTTTAGATTTTAAACTGCAAGTAGTTGAAAAGAGAAGAGAAATCTTCTGAGTTCTCAGACATCTGTAAAACTTCAAGTGAAAGTGCCAGAATACTTGCTCCAAACAAGATACCAGTCTTGCATACCAATGTGCAGGATTAGTTACACAAGGATGCATGCTAGACAATGTGACAATATACAACACGGCATGCCTCACAAGGACAACATAAATGCTGAACAGAGCTACAGCCTACCAGATAGACACGTGAATGAATGCACGTGACAACTTTTACAAGTAAATAGTATAGTACTGTGCAATTCTAACAAGAAGAAACCTAACTCAGGGTACCACATATAATGTAAACTTACATTTTTCATGTTAACAAGAATCTGATGAAATTGCAATGGGAATGCAGGCTGTATAATGCTTTATAAGTTAAATGAATCATCAGCTAAGCGGATGTATGCAATTAGAAGTACAGAAATAAAGCTACATATGCTTTCTACATTAGTTCACAACGATGTGAAGGGAATTAAAAACAACACTGCTGCTACAGCAACTATTCCTGAAAGCTTTCCAAAAGAGGCCACAGTGGAGATCCCGCACTCCGAGCTCTCCCATGGCATTTAATAAAGACTCCTTATATCTCTCAACATACCTTATTTGCTTTCTGTTATAAAGATAAAAACAAAAACACACATAATGCAAAATTATAACTCCAGCACCATCAAGTGTTAGAAGTGGGGAACACTTCAAAGCCTAATCAACCAATAATTCATAATTCCTATTAAATGGCAGGGAAGAATATTTTCCTAAGAAGTTTTCAGAAAATGTATATAAACAGTCACTGTCATCATGTATTTATAGTATGCTGGTTTGAATGTGTCATTTAAATCATCAACTATGCTTTGCATGGAACTAGTATAGCAATGTCTGCTGATCCGGGTTAGTAGCAGTAGAAGTAACTTATTCTTCAGCTTTTGTAATGTATAAGCCATGCCCTTATGTAATAGAATGTTTGGAGTTACTGTACCCCTTTTAGAGGGGCAGGAAAAGGTGGCGAGTGGTTTTATGGATGTTTTTATCAAAATAAAAAAAAAAACAGAACATCCACACCACATACTTTCATATCGGAATATCCTGAAGCCTCACAAGAGTTAAAAAAGCAAAAGCGTTCTCCATTCCCCAGATCCACTGATCAATTGTCTTTTTTGGAGTTCATGTGGACTGGTCCATGTCTGTAGATACGTACCACAGAGTTATCTTCTTACTATAGTTGTATAAAGCTGCTCCAGGTTAGAGTATAGGTTATTTCAAAAGAAAACTGGAGTTAATACATTATTACTGGACTGTGTTGTGTGGCCTGTAAAAATTTTAATTAATGGTGCGATATTCTCTCTTTTTTAAAATTTGTGAACTTCTTTTAAATATAAAGCACAAAATGTGTTCTTTAGGGCTAATCCATCACTATTCTTGAGTAGGAGTAGTTCCATACTGTTGGTAATTAAATCAAAGCCCAGACCCCTTTTTTTTCTACATAAAATACTAATATGACACCATTTAGAAAGATATAGGAATGTCACGATGAATTTGATAATTCAGGGAAGAATTGAAAGAAATGGACTGAAAGTCCTTAATCCCAAGGCGGGGGTGGTATTTTCACAAATGCTGAAACCCAAATGATAGGGCTTGGATAATCAGGCACATAGAAGAAGTCTATACACTGAAAACACATCTCTACTAGTGGATCAAGACAAAGATTAATTGATGCTAGAAGAGATGAAAATATTAACAGAATCATAACATCATTTGATGTTTACTTACCAAAAAGAGTCAGCTTTAGAATTCTGCTGCATTGGATCGCAAACGATAAATCAGAGCTATCAAAGATTGTAATGAGATCTCCATCTGGAAAAAAATAAATTAATTAAAAAAAAAGAAAGAAAAAAAAAAAGACATATTTCATCATCCTAGCAATATGGACAAATGTTTAATTAGTGTGTATGTGTGTCTAATCTTTCTCCAAGTAGAAAGAACATGTACTTGTTCAGTGTTAGTTCCAAAGTGCCAGGGAATTGTATATGTGCATACTGAAAAATATTTTAAATATTCATATGTGCATTGATGCTTTAGACTTTAGACTCTCCTTGAATAAAGATTTCAAACGCTAAGAATTACAAATTGCAATACATGCTCTTAAATCTTGCAAAACACCAGGCCCTGATTTTTTCACTAATTATTTAGTTTAAAAAAATATAGTCTCCTTATCATAAATTCCTGGAGGTCTGTAACTTATTCTAAAGGAAGAGAAGGACCACAATTTGTCTGACCTCTCTGCTATGAGCTGCACAGCTCACAGCTTCACTGAAGTACACAAGCTCCTTTACCACGACAAGGTAGTGATGCAACCATGGATGCTGAAGAGACTGAAGTTGTCCAGTTCTACAAGGATATTCAACACCTCAGATACCATGAAAATATGTTTATCTCATCAAAGGAGATAGGAATGCTAAAGTAGGGAACCAAAAGATACCTGGAATAAATGGTAAATTTGGCCATGGTGTACAAAATGAAGCCGATCAGGGATTAAAATGAATTCTGAGAAGAAAAATTCTCTGGTCATTGCAAATACCCTCTTCCAACAGCCTCTACACATGGACATCACCGGATGGACAACATAGAAATCAGATGGACCATATACTTTGTAGCCAAAAGATGAAGGAGCTCTATACAGTCAGCAAAAACAAGATCTGGATTACCTCAATAGTTTGTCCAATGAGCTGGAGCCAGACATCTTGGAGAGTGCAGTGAGATGGGCAATAAGAAGCCTTGTGGATAACAAGGCTGCAGGAGTTGATGGAATCCTAGTTTAACGGTTTAAAATCCTAGAAGATGCTGTTGTGAAATTGTTGCTTGCCCTACGCCAACAAATTTTGAAAGCTCAACAATGACTGGTAGATAAGCAAAGGCCAGTCTATGCTCCAATTGCAAAAGTTGTATCAAGGAGTGTTGTAATTATTAAACAATGGCACTCCTTTCATATACCAGCAAGATAATGGTTCTACAAGCCCAGTCCCAACAGTATATGGATCAAGAACTACCAGATGTGCAAACCGGGTTCCACAATGGAAGAGGCACAAGACATCAAACAGAGTTACAGAAAAATACCTCTGCTTCCTAGACTATTTTAAAGCCTTTGACTGTAAGAACTTATCACATTTTGCTGTGATCCAAAGAGATGGGGGTACTAGACCATCTTACCCTCCCCTCCTGAGGAATCTGTATGTGGATCAAGAAGCCACGGTCAGAATTGAACATTCAACAACCGAATTCTTCAAGATCAAGAAAAAAATGTAATGTGGTTGTATACTGTCATCTTATTTATTCAACAAATAGCCAGAATACATTATGCATAAGGCCGGACTGAACAAATCGAAGGCCAGCATTGATATTGCTAGGATAAATATCAATAACCTCAGATACGTGGAGGATAATTCTCTGAAGGCTGAAAATGAGGAGTAACTAAAGGACCTACTGAAGTGGGTGAAGGAAGAGAGCAAAAGATGGCCTCCTGTTCAATGTTAAAAAGCCAAAGTCATAGCAAACCACAATCTCAGTTCCTGGCAAATATATGGGAAAGTGGAGGCAGTGACAGATTTTTTTCCCTGGGTTTCAAGATCTCTGTAGATGGTGACTGTAACCTTGAAATTAAAGGCGTGATTTTGGAGAGGAAAGATATGGCAAGTCTGTACAAGTGATTACAAAGTAAAGATATTACTCCATCAACAAAGATCTTCATAGTTAGAACTATGGTATTCCCAGTGGTAACATACGGATGTGAGAGCTGGAGCATAAAGAAATATGAGAGTAGTAGGATTGACACCTTTAAATTTAGAGTCCCTTAGACTACAAGTAGATCCAATCAATACTACAGGAAATTAAGCCAAAATGTTCCCTGAAGTATGATCATGAGGCTAAAACTCAAATATTTTGGCCAAATAATGAGAAGACAGACTCTGATGCTGGGAAATACTGAAGGCACGCAAAGCGGGGAACTGCAGAGGTGGAGACGGATTGATGAGACTATTGAAGCAATAATCATGGGCTTGATGGAGCTCAGAGGGGCAACTTAAGCAGATTACATGAGGTTTCCTCCCAACAGGCACAATAAGATGGGTAGATAAGAGTGCAATTGGGCACAACCACAGTCTCTAATCTGCCCTACTTTTCAACCCCTGAAACAGAAGCACATCCAAAAGACATCCTGGCAAATCCACTGCCTCACAAAAACAATCATTTATCACATACTGTACTCCTTAACAACAACAATGCTTTTCACCTTCCGCCTATACTATCAGACAATGAAAGGAAGTAGGTATGACTTTTCTGGTGAGATGTGCTTGCCTGAAATAAATTCCCTACGTCAGACAACTCTTAACATAAATTTCCAAATCTTGAAAAAGGCGTCTTCCTATATCTCAAACTACGGCATATGCTTTTACCATTATTGAAAAAACAACTACTTGGCCCACAGATACAATTTGTCAAGGATGTCAGCTATTGGGCATAATAATTCAAAGCCTTAGTATTCAACCTTTATACTTCTCTTACTCAACCAATGGGTAAAAGTTGCACACACTTGGAACAAAAGTAATTACTCTTATGAGACAGATATGATTATATCCCTACCTAAATATCCAATGACTATACTTGTCTCTCTACATATTGACGGGATGCAGAGACATATTCAAAAAATAAATAAAATGGTCTGCTTGCAGATGCATGTTGCACAATCTCAGCAACATGGAAAAAATAATATACTCCCTCTTTAAACGAATAAGCAGAATCCACGAAGTACAAATAATGAAAATACTACTTTGACTGATATTCCACCCAAGGTTATTAAGTTCTGTGGTATCTAGTCTCATTCAACAGTATTCCCATTGAATTCAACAAAAAAAATGATTACCAGTGAGAAAGTTTTTGTAATACAGCATCAAAATCACCAGCATCCCCATGCTATAAGAACTAAATGATTAAAATAAAAAGTTATCTTCTGTGTTCAGCTAGCACCATCTTGTGGTAAAGTTTATTATGGTTATATTCATGGATATACCTTTTATGCTGATGTGGCAAGTCGCTAAACCTTGACAGGGCTAATTTAACACAGACAATATTTAAAAGAAGAAGAAAACTGAAAATTATTTTGCTAGAAGCTCACAAGATCGGCATTGTCCCAGTGGCAATGTAGTATCAATCACATCATTTAAATCTACATATATCAGTGACATAACTGTTGTATTAATTATGCTTTTCAGAATGAGGTAATTTGTAAGTTAATATAACCTAAAACAGCTATCTTTTTTGGGGGTGACGACTGTAGCCAGTTAGTTGGAACATGTCATAACCCTGCAGTACTAAAATCAGGAAAATTGTTATTTAGGATAAAATGCTGGACTTGTTAATGTAGAGTCCTCTTTCCACTTCAGAAATAATTTCCTATATATGACTGCATGTTGTAGTTAGCCATGTTTTTCTAATGCAAAAATCAATAGTCACCACTTTATATGAGGCTATAACATAATAACTGGTTTTGGCATACTAATGTGCAGCCTTCATATGCTACTGTACTATTAAATTATGTGGTAGCAAAAACTCAGCCTATCATGCAACTATTCTCTACAATAATCAAGCCAGTTTAAAACTAATATTTTCTGAATTGCTTTACAATATAAGTAGGCGATGTTACAGTGTGACATCATTAAATTGGCTACGCTTAGAGGTAATATGGGTGATAGAGACATATGGTGGGAACTAATTGATGATTAGAGGTTTTAGCAGGCTGGAGGACAAGGTATGAGAAAACTAGATAACTTAGTTTGAAATTGTTAATGTAGTTAATAATATATGTTGTGTGTGCGCTTCTCTTTACAGATCATTTTCTAGTATCTGAAAATTAGGAGAGAATCGAATGACGAGTTGCAGGAAATTTCAAACAGTAGGAGCAACCATAGATAAGTCCTGTTGGCAGATACGGGAGGAGGTTGTGCAAATCATGGGCAGAACGGAGGGAGTAGTTTAGGGTCCATCTGGAGACCAGAGTTGAAATATAAGCACAAGAAATAAAGACTTGCAGAGGGCAGCAGCAAATGACAAGCTTTGGATGAAGCTGATGAGTGTAGGAGAAGGATTCAGCATAAACTTGAGTGAAAATATATAGCTTAAGTGGGTGATCAACTAAGATGGAGTGTAAAATTATTACCAGTGACAAAGTTTGGTAATACAGCATTAAGTCCCCAGCTACCCCATGCTACACAGAACTGATAAAAAGTACATTCTGTGATCAGCTACCACCATCTTGTGGTGAAGTTTATTATTGTTATATCCATGGATAAACATTTTCTTGTTGTATGCTGATGTGGCAAGTTGCTAAACATTGGCAAGACTAATTTAATGCAGAAAAATGTTGGGAAAAAAAAAACCGAGCATGCTTTTGTTAGAAGCTCACAAGAGAGGAGCATTGTCCCAGTGGTAATGTGAAGACAGAAAATGATGAGTGTTTTAAAGCTATCGTAGTGCCATGTGTGAGAAAGATATTATGAAGGTGGAGTTGGCAGGATTTGGTGAATGACAGAACAAGGATGGGTCAGTTATGACACAAAATGCATATGCAATGAGAGGTTTTCTGTTACCTTATAATGAGATGAAGACAGAGCTGGTAATTTATCCAGCATGAGTAAATATTAAGAAAATCGAATTCCATCTGAGAAATTTCTCCTGTTACTATTTATTTTATAGGAGATGTGTGTTTAAACATACTTGTACTAGCATATCTAAAGGACTTGACATCATTTCAATGTAATGGATATCCTGGTAAATAAGCAGCATGCATGAAGGAGAATGAAAGAGGAGTCACCGGAGTATAGCTAGTTTCTATACAGACCTGTAATATGAGTGAATTATTTTGGAAATAGATATGTAATCTCCTAATTTACGCAATAAAGGTGTGTAAAAGAGCGTTTAGATGTTGTTCCAATTAAGCAACCCAAATCATTTTGGTAGGGTTGGATACTATGAAAGTATCAAAAGAGCAGTTGATAAAGCTGAATAGAGAACATAAAATACCTTCATCTTTGTACTTAATGGTTACTTCATCATTAGTCAGGAGCTTTCCTCTAAACACTCGCTGCATCATCAGCACCAGCTCATCATATGTGATGTCCTCATTGTGGATGGGAATTCTCCGGATGTCTTCTCCCAGCTGAGCTTTAATAATTAGCTTGCCACTTAAGTCCAGTTGTCCATTCATGGTGGGCTCTGTGGTTTATGCAGCTTAAGAAAAAAAGATAAAGATAAAAATGATGTCTCACAGATTTGTTCAAAACCATTTTATCTTGTTAAAGCCTAGATGCAGTTCTTAGATATCTATATAAATATCAATAAATAACAAACAATTTAAACTAGTGCAATTTGTGATTGATGCATTTCCCTCCAATGGTATTAGCAAAAGCATCTTTAGAAATAATTCTACAACAGTACTAAAAAAAAAAAAAAAAAAAAAGCATCTGAACACTGACCTACAAGTAAGGTTGTAATAAATTCCTACATCCCCGGCAGGGTGGAACAAATATCTGGACCGTAATTCCTTGTGGACAAATGAGGGTTAACAACTTTTATTTTTTTTGCAAGAGAAACAGAGAAAAGAGTGATACATTAAGAAGGGTGCACTAATCAATTAATTCAAGACAGACAGCTATAGGTTACATTTTATGTAGAGGGCTGGTGAAATGAAGGCTCAATAACTCTCAGATGCTAGGGAGTCAAGGACCCTAATATATTATTTCTATTGCAAACCCTTTTAAAATTTAGGAGCCAGCTAAACATGTTTTATTAGCAAATATATGGATTATTTACAATCACATATAATAGTTGTGGTAATTGCAAATTGGCGTCAGGTAATGTTAAAATTTACAGGCTGGCGCATGCACAATGAGCCCTCATTGCAAGGCCCAAAAGTTATGGGCTTGACGGGGGGTTCAATGAGCGCCGGAGACTCTAATCGTGAGCCCAGTAGCGGTGCCCATCGCAAACCTTGCAATGAAGAAGGGGGGTTACCAACGGGATACGAGTTACAGGTTTAAAAAAAAAAAAAGGACGTATTTAACGGCCGCTATTTTTTTCAACCCTGTAAAATCTAAAGCCGTTCGGGGGCTGCCAAAAGAAGCCAATTGATTAAAAAAATTAGCTTACAACCTAACACACAGCACAGGGGGAGCCTGGAAGGGAGGTTGCAAGTAATTTGCTATTTAATTGGCGTCTTTTTGCCAGAAACAAATCGGCTAAGTGAGAGAAAAAAAAAATGGTGGCCGTAAAGTGGTCATTTTTTTTCAAGCCTGTAAATTGGGAACCGATTTTGGGCTTGGGGAGAATGATCAATTTCCCAAGCCAGCAAATGGTTTCAAACACGTAAATGGAAACAGGAGCACAAGGGTGAGAGAGAGGGTGGATAGAGACACAGGGGTGAGAGAGAGGCTCGCAAGGAGCGCCAAAAGGCCAGAAAGTTGCGGTTTGGCCTACACCTGCAATGAGTGGTCGAAGGTGCTCATCGAAAGACCGTAAAAAGTGTGTGGAGGGGGGCATAAAATAGAGTGGGGGACGGGTTAGAGGGGGCAGAACCTCGCATTGTGTGACAAACAGCATTACTAGGCTTCAAATGTTATCAAAGTAATTTTTTGACGAGCAAGTCGCTAGTAACTAAAATAATTAGGAACCAGCAACAACATTTAGGTGCCATGTCTCTCCAACTCAATATCTTGGTTATCCTGTATATATAAACAAAGCACTTCACTGCCTATTACAAGCATATTTTGTTCCCATACTTTATAATTCTTTCCCACCAAGAAGAAAAAAAACTAAATAAATAAATAAAAATGCATGGTGGACATATGAAGTACACGGTTATCCTCTATAGGACCTGTGACCATCCACCTATGATCTTCAGAGTATTATAACTTGCATCTCTTACTTTTGAGAAATGTTTCTTGTCTCAATGTTATGGATTTCTTTCAGTGACCACAGAAATAAATTGTTTTACGTAGTATAAAACGCATAACATACAGATTTCCTCAATTAAAAAATGCATAGATAATATAACATTTTAAATTGTGTGAAGAATGTAAAACAATTAGTTGGTGAAGTTCAGATAAAATGCAGTTCCTTGCGATACAAAACTGTAGCTCATTCTCCTCCTTCCATGATGGATTGTCTCTTATTTCTGTCAGGGTATTAATACCAAACATGAGTCAAACTAGATGAGTCGCTTAAACAGAACTTTCACACAAATATCAAAGTATACATTACATTCCCTCATGCAAGCTATTTGCAGGAGCCTACCATCCCAACACCTGATATTTTTCAGTACAATACCAAAACAAGATATGACATTGAAATAATTTCTGTGATCCTCTAATACCGGGGTTTACAAATTAAGTTGTGGCTCCCAGAAATGATGCAGCTATGTGTGAAGGGCATGCAAGGGCACAAATATACTTTTAATCATGTGGTAAAGCTGTAGCCTGGAGGGCAAAAGCTGAAATAATGAAATCAGGTGGTGGCTACTTCTTCAGCCTGTACAGGAGGGCATCACTGCAGTCACCTTCTCCTCTAGCAGCTTTAGCCAGATTTGTTATTGCTCAATCAGCTCAAAAAGTTTTGGGGACAATTGTTATATAACTGATGAGATAAAACAAGACCTCCTTGCAAAAGCAAGACAGGATGAGGAGTTGAAAATGGGGTGAATGGTGATGTGATGAGTGAAGAAGATGAGAGGATAATCAATAAAAAATGAAAAAATGATGTCCTGTGTTCTTGTCAGATTATATTATTTTACACCTAATATATGCTGAATGAAAGTGAGAGTTTAGGCTAGACTTCTGTAAGTATTACAAAGCTCTCAAAGGGATACCTGGGGAGAAAAATAAAGAATTTCTGAAGTGACAGGAGCATGAACTAAAATAGTTTGGAGAAGATCACATTAATCATCCCAGCAATTACAGAACATCTTAGCATATTGTGGCCTGTAAATACTATCTTACTCAGAAAATGATCTGAGCATTAGGAATTAGTTTGTTTAAAAATAATGGCTAGCAGAATATAATGCTACTTTTTGATGTAGTTTACAACTTGAGTATTACCCAGGATTTATTAACTATGCCCATTACTATATTCCTGGTCAGGAAGAAAAAAGTATTATCAAATTAATATTTTTTATCCTAAATTGTACAGTCACATATTTACCTGACTACAGTTGTTACCTGGTCCTTTGTAAATGTACTAGTTCAAATATTTAAACTCCAGATGTAAAGTAATGTTTCAAATGTCTACACAAAGTAAATAGAGATTGTTCATACATGGTCATCATTCTCCTTTCTTGGACTTACTAAACCTGTTTGGAAAGTGAAATTGAAATGTAGCATTGGAAAAATAAGCCAGAAATAATTGCAGGCTTAAGCCGGATATTACAAGGAAGTGTACGGTTGTCAAATCCAAGATGGCTTTAAACAGGAAATTATGACAACTATGCAGTATCTAAAGTCAGTAAAATTCATCCACAAATACTCTTATAATGCAATATAGACTTCTACAATATCCCAAAGGGAAGGGGTTGCCACGTATATACGAGGTTTAGTAGCTAACCAACCCCCTTTTTTTTGTTGAAGCCAGCAAAAGGAGTATATAAAGAAATATCTGTATAACTAAACATGTCATAGTCAATAGCAGGATATTAGGTGTCATGGCTCACTAAGGATGCAATGTTGATTGTCCCATTTAAAATCGTCATACTCAAAACACACTTCTTGCAATGGTCAGTGAATTCTGGACATTGACAAGTAAATTCCATGCAATAAAGCAACATTTTTTTTTTATTTCACAAGAGACAGTAATTGCTATTTTCCATATCAAGCTTGTCCAACCCTAGTCATTGGGGGTCACATCCAAGAAACATTTTCAGAATATTCCTGTGTCAGCAAAACCTGAGCCATTTGTATTGTAAAAGATATCCAAAAATTCAAAACGGATATAGACAAGTTACACAGTTGATCTTATCTTTCTTTTCTTACAGAGATCATTTTGTGTATGCGTCAAGGTATGAAGAAATAGTTTAATTACATGACTGAAATAGATTGTATTTATTACACTGTAACAGTTCAGCATTGAAAGCTACTAGTATTATAATAAGCTATTCTTAAAGAGCATGAAACACAGCTTCTTCCTTGTATTAGCCTTTTTTTTTGTTTTTACTAAAGAGAACTATTCCTGAGATATTCAATATAGTCAGAGCTCAATTAATATACAAATGAGAGACTTCTGGATAAAAAGTTAGCAGCTTGTATGTGCGAATTAGAATCACAGTCTGCTTGCCTGTCTCTGTGGTGGCTAAGAGTATACATACCCCATTATTAGTTGCCCTCCCCCTTATTAAACCTTCAAGTCGATAAGCCTACAGGAGCAGCATAAATAACATTGAGCATCTCAGGAATAATTTACTGTAAAACACTACCAATTCAATGTATAGACAGACGCTCTTTAAGAGTAAACCAACTTGCTGTTGGGGTGATCGTGTCCCTTTAACCTCAGACATCTTAATGTGAATATCTAGAACCTTATTTTAAGTGATTTCTACAGCAATGATCTTAATTCTATAATGCAGAAAATGTAGTTAGAATGGTTACCCATTAGTTTTCAACCAGCAAAGAACTTAAACCCACCAACCGATGAGCAATGGCTCCGAAAATGTTACTTCTATGTAAACCCTTGTCTGGCTTCTAGGACACAGACTACTGTTATTACAGTGCATGATAAAGCAGAGCTAAAAAAAGAGACTGCTCTCCAAATGAGTGCAACACAATAAGACTTTCTTTCTTCATCCTTTGGATTAAGCATCTTACACTCTGTGTGGATACATGCATCCGTGAGATAGATAGATAGATATTATAATGTATATTTCGTTTTAGTATTCTAAGATGAAGCTAATACATTGTTGGGGTGACATCTTTCTTTTAAAATAAGGTTAGAGAAAGTTCATGTTCGTATAATCTATTCTCTATTAAGAAGATACATAACTAGAAGGCTTGGGAGAGTTCTTTTATACTAGCATTGTTTTAAAGTTTGTAGCTGCATAATAATTTGCGACTGTGGAGGTCATACCCTAACCTTGATATGGAGGACACATATATATATATATATATATAAATATAAATGAGCTAAAGCAAATAACAACTCTATAACTAACATTTGCAGATTCAAACAGACTGTGGCCATTTTGGATAACATGTTCAACAGGTCCCATGTCTGTCCAAATTTCAAACCCAGAACATCCGGGGTGAATGGCAGGCTACCAAGCAGCAGTTAGAGAGCTGGTGGCAGCTCCAAACCTACTGGTTGGAAACCAAGACTGTCGAGACATCACAGATCACTAAAAAGAATCTAAAAGACATTAGTGTGAGCTTCATATTATGATTCATACTGAGCTGCACCTCATGAACCTAGAATAGCACATAAAGGATAATGGAGAAGGTGCTGACTGTCTTCTTTGATACAAAAAGTCCCCAGCTACAACTTACTGACAAGCTCCATGACATTTACTTTGAAAACAAGAAAATAATATAAATAAAGATTAAATAAACTGAAATTATAAAAGGAAAATATTACTGTATAAATAAATAGTGTAAATCAGGAGTGTCTAAACTCGGTCCTGGAGGGCCGCACCCAGGCCTGGATTTGAATATTTCCTTTCTGTGCACAGGTGAGTCAGTTAGGATGACTGAAGAAATGATTGACTCACCTGTGCACAGCAGGGATATCATCAAATCCAGGCATGTGTGTGGCCCTCCAGGACCGAGTCTGGACACCCCTGGTGTAAATGAATCACATTGGAAAATAAATACTACTGCATAAATAATACTAACTCAATGTAAAGGTTGGGCTAAACAATGACTGGGTGGGGTCATTTATACCAACCCTATAATAAAAAGAGCATTGAAATAGCAGATATTATTACATCTCAGCAGATTGGTACTATAGAACATTAAACTGATTTATGTATCAATGACAGAGCTCCAGACATCTCATTAACACAGTATAGGGGCCCGAGCCAACAGGGCCCTGGGACAGTATGGGGGCCCGAGCCAACAGGGCCCTGGGACAGTATGGGGGCCCGAGCCAACAGGGCCCTGGGACAGTATGGGGGCCCGAGCCAACAGGGCCCTGGGACAGTATGGGGGCCCGAGCCAACAGGGCCCTGGGACAGTATGGGGGCCCGAGCCAACAGGGCCCTGGGACAGTATGGGGGCCCGAGCCAACAGGGCCCTGGGACAGTATGGGGGCCCGAGCCAACACGGCCCTGGGACAGTATGGGGGCCCGAGCCAACACGGCCCTGGGACAGTATGGGGGCCCGAGCCAACACGGCCCTGGGACAGTATGGGGGCCCGAGCCAACACGGCCCTGGGACAGTATGGGGGCCCGAGCCAACACGGCCCTGGGACAGTATGGGGGCCCGAGCCAACACGGCCCTGGGACAGTATGGGGGCCCGAGCCAACACGGCCCTGGGACAGTATGGGGGCCCGAGCCAACACGGCCCTGGGACAGTATGGGGGCCCGAGCCAACACGGCCCTGGGACAGTATGGGGGCCCGAGCCAATACGGCCCTGGGACAGTATGGGGGCCCATGTAAACTTGCGAGTTTTCAATCATATGTCGGTACTTTGGAAACAAGCACTATGTACATTTGATTTTAAGCTCAAAAACAGGGCCCTCCATTCCTTGTAATATGACATTTTGTTTTTGCCATGTACTTAACCCCTGTACAGCGCTACGGAATATGTTAGCATGTTACAAATAATAATAATGTCAATAAGGCCCTGGGTCAGTATAATGATGCATGATAAAAGGACACTGGGTCAGTATAACGACCCATAATAATGGGACTCTAAGTATAATACTAAACATCCAGGCCCCATTGATCCCTGTAGACATTATTATTATTATTATTATTATATTGCAGTTGAAGTATCCCCATTATAATGACTGACAATAGTGACAATAGCAGGTCTCGTGATATAATATACCGCAGAGGCCCCACGTCTATGCCCTATTACACATTGTTATTATCACACTCCTGTGCCGGGGCCCCCTCACCACCTCCCCCTGGCCCGGATGCCACACCCCACACCGGCTCGCGCTCCCCCGGGCCCCCCGGGCCTCGCGCTCCTCTTCCTCCTACTCTTTACCTCGCGCTGCTCCGGCTTTTGCTTAACAATCTCCGACCAGCCCAGAGATCACGGGGCGCACAGCGGATGACAGGGAGGATGACAAGAGGTGACACTCACTCTCCCCCACTGTGTGTCTGTCCCTGAGCCGACGCAGGCAAGACAACCAATCAGAAGCCGACCTCACATCCAGGATGACGGGGCAACGCGCAACCTGTACGTGGCACAGACGTCGGGCATGCGCACTATTGAGAGCCTGTCTGAGGAGTGTATTTTTTTTCACACAACTTTATCAATAAAAAGACAGCAGAGCGTATTTGTGGCTCAGTAACCATATGAGCTGTCAGTGACTAGTGTGTTCATTTATTATTCCTTCCTAAAAGTCTCAGCTGTGCTCACTGTGGGACCCCTGACATATATGTTTATCTGCAGATTATTAAATAAAGAGTAAAAGGGAAGTAGGGCTGAGGAGCTTGTGGGAGTTTAATCCTCCAATGATAAAGTAGAGGAGCAGTGCTAGGACTAAGACACCAGAAATCCTTGCACTTGTTTAGACTTCAGTAATGTCCGACTCTCCGTAACCCTATGGACCACAGCACCACAGGCACTTATGTTGTTGTTATTGTGCATAGCCTGCCAAATCCTGAGGGTCTAGCCTTCTACCATGACACCATGAGAAGGACCAGGGACTGTTGTAGAACCTCTCCATACCTGTGTTATTATACAAGGTGTCTCCAAGGCTTCTCCAATATCCCACCATACTACATATGGCACCTATAGATTTCAGGATCATGCCCTGAGGATTACCAACTCTTCTCAAGTTCCAGAACTATTATATTGCAAATATCCACATAGGATCAGGATCTATTGTAGTGTCCGTTAAAGTTAAACTGCCATTATCCATTGTTACTGGCCATCTTTATTATTCAAGCTGCATACAGTTAAATATTCAAGTTAGTACAGTTACATCTACAAGCCGCTGTTCTCATAACTAGTAAACCTCCCTACGCTTTCTTTTTTTGGAAGGACAGTCCCTCAAACCCCTAAAAACTCCCCTATTCTGATGAGACAGTGCAATGGTTACTGACAAATCCCGCTGTTTTAGTTTTTTTTTCCGCTGAATACTAATTGCTGCTTCAAAAGGAGGATTATCATGTGTATATAAAGTGCTGAGCATATATTAATTATATGTATCTCATAAGTACAGACACTTTGATTAAGATGATGCCACGATTGTGATAACACTAAGCAATAGTATGTCTGTATTAAAAAATGTGTGTCGCCCTTTGGCAAACAAATACAGGAGGTCCCGACTTACAGACTTTCCATACTTAAGAACAGGCAGCCTCCCAAGGCTTTTTGCAGTTTTTTATGCTCTGTTTGAATGAACAGCGCAATCGTTTCTGTTATTTATTATTACAGTACAGGGGTATTATTATCATTACATTGTATTATTATTACCGCATATGAGCCATTATAGTATTATTACTATTATTCATCCAGGATATGATTTACATACAAATCTGATTTAAGGACATTCTCAGGAATGGATCTTGCCCTCAAACCAGGGGACTGCCTGTATCAGGAGGTGTGCACAGAGGTGTATCTGTCACCAAGAAGCAGCGTGGTGTGTTTATTCATATTTCTAGACACCCTGCCTAAGAGGAAGCAACACATGGAATTAAAGAATGACGTGCCTTAGAGTTGGACAGAGAAGAGGCTTCTCTACAAGCTTAGACTATCTCTCTAAAAAATGATCAGTTGAGAGGCTTGCTATGAAGCTTCCAGTGTGAACTTAGCCCATGATATCCATAATATTCTGGGGTTAATGATGAGCAGCTAGGATTAGATGGGACTGACAGTTATGTAGTGCATACACTGCAACAGAGTCAAGCATGTTTTCCGAGATTTGCCCTGATAGGCTAGGACACTACACTGCACACCCAGTCCTACAGAGTCTGTGTTTGCATATGCTGCCGAGGGCAGACCCATGCAGGGACTTTTTGTTTGATTTTAGGCAGTTTTAAAACTCTTCTTAATAAAACAAAGTGTATAAAAGTAAACAAATACATAGGTATATTACATACCTACTAAAACCCAGAAACCATCCATGTCCCTAAATACTGTTCACATGTATGTGTAAAAGTTTCATGACTTGCATTTTATTGCAATAAGACCTCTGTGTATTAGATGACATGAGCTGATGAAGAACACAGAAACATGATGTATAGCTGTAGCCTGTTTGTCTCTTGAGTTGGCTCTTGAACCTCAGACCTCATCAACTCAACACTTTAAGTGTCAGTGACAGAAATATAACTTCTAATAGCACCTTCTGTGCTCAATACATTTGGAGCAGTAACTGACAAATTAGGTAAGTTCACATAGATAATCTTCTCCAAGAGTGATCTTTAATTTAAAAAAAAGAAACTTAGGTTTAGTCAGTACTTACCCTTTAAGCAATAATTTTGGTGTGAGGGTTGTGGTTAAAGACTGGGACAATATGAACTTGATATTTTGTGCTGAAGGTAGCAGAAGAGGAAAAGCTATCAAATCTCAGTGCAGTTTGTGCAATCCAACCAAGTCACATACAGTATAAAGCTCTGCATGATTAAAGTCCCAGCTACTTAAAAGACCTTCTCAGCGTCTTCAGACTCATACAATTATTTACAGGTGCAGCTACTAAAATCCCCAAAATCTCTTCACCTACCTCTGGATACTTTCAGGTGGTTTACTCCAATATTTTGGAACTACCTGCCACACCCTACAAGTAGACTCAAGACATTTATTTTCATCTAGGTTTTTTTTATTGACACCAGAACTCTTAGAATCTTTCTGTAATATGTCTGTATCCTCACTTTTCATTCTAAGTGTTTTACCTTTGGGAGGAAAATATAAAACAAGTACAGTATTATTATTACCTGGTAGTGCGAGGCTCAGCTCCAAGTGAAGGTGTTATTTAGTATAAGATATGTACAGCCCCTGTAATCTCACAACTAAAAATATCTTCAAAATATATCACTGTCGCACAAGAGAAAACTAAAATTCTAATACATTCTCTCATCATTTCTCTCCCGGACTACTGCAACTCTCTCTTTGCTGGCCTCCCCATCATTCTGTCCCCACTCCAATCCATAATGAATGCCTCCGCTACACTCATCTTCCACACTCAATGCTCAGTGTCTGCAGCACCTCTCTGTCAGTCATTCCACTGACTTACCTTTGCATCCAGAATAAAATTTAAATTCATTACCCAAATGTATAGAGCCCACAATAACAGTATCCTCCGTTATATCTCTGCTCTTGTCTCAAAATACTACCCCACCTGCCCTCTTCGCTCTGCTAATGACCTTCTTCTTTCCCCCTCTCTTATCACCTCTTCCCACTCCCACTTTCAGGACTTTTCTTGTGCTGCCCCTACTCCTTGCCTCGCTTCACTAGACTATCTTCCAGCCTCAAAACCCACTAAAAATGTATCTGCTTATCAACTTCAGCTTTAATATGCACAACGGCGTACACTACATCATAATATCCCTCACACCCACAATCTACAGTGTAGCACACAGCCACCTCCACTTGCATCTATCTACTTCTTTATTCACTGGCATTTTGCATCTGTCACCTTCCATTATCTCAAACCTCTTCCAGATTGTAAGCTATTTGGATTAGGGGTCTTTCTTCTGTTACATCAGCTATCTGCTGACCCATTTGTTTCTTATTTGTATTGCACTGTACTTGTATTTCTGATCACGTTAGACTTTGTACTCTTGGTGTTGTTTAGTTGTTCTGGTTGTCAGTCTTGTGTCTGGTTGTGCTAATCCATAAGGTTTTCTTGGTAAAGATAGAGGAGTAGATTGCCAGCTCATTCTCCAGTGGACCACAATTTGTCTGACATCTCTGCTATGACCTGCCCATCTTGGTTGACCCTAAATGGTATAGCTCACAGCTTTATTGAAGAACACAAGCCCCTTCACCACAACAAGGTAGCTATCCAGAAGGGGAGAATTTGTATATACCTTTGTAATTCGCTAAATGTACCCACGTTGTTCTACTTTGTAAATAGCGCTACAGAAAATAATAATAATAATAGTTCAGGTATCCTGCCTGAGATGTGTATCAAAACACCTAAAATGAAAAAAATCAATCAACTGCTGGAATAAATAGCAACAGCTTGACTTTCCTGTTTCCACTTAGAGGAGGGCAGAGATGACTCAAGGGATTCTTGTTGAATCTGCACACATACAACAAGAAGCTGTCTTCTTTGATTCTGCCAACTTATATCTCATTTACTCTGGTACTTTGAGAAAGTTCATCAGAAGAATATCAAGATTCTCCATTAATTAAATTAATGTATAAAGAACAGAAACACATTAAAGGACCATGGACATGCTATATATAACATTTAATGTTTATTATTGTATTGAATTTTATTTTAATTGTGGGAGATGATTTGCTTATTTTATAACACAATAAAGCACCAGGATGAGTTCTTGGAAGCATATTATTATTAACCTTTATTTGTAACGCGCCAACATATTCATAGTGCTAAACAGGGTAAATACAAGTCAAAAACAATTTTAACAAATTACAGAAGAATGGAGGGTCCTGTTATTGAGCTTAACCTCAAGCATACAAAGTACTTTCTCTAAAGCCCCCAATAAGATTGAAAACTGATAAACTTACAGCCTAGAGGGTATGGATGAAGTATAGAAAGGAGAGGTACAATATATTGGGCATACTAAGACTAAATATGATAAGCTTCTTTAAATAGCTGAGTTTTTAGTTATGTTTTGTAGGACTTGAGGCAGAAGGATAGTCTAGTGGAGCGAGGGAAGGAGTTCCATAGAATAGGGGCAGCACGAGAAAAGTCCTGAAGGAGGGAGTGAGAGGAGGTTATAAGAGAGGTGAAAAGAAGAAGGTCATTAGCAGAGCAAAAAGGGGCAGTGGGAAAGTATTTAAAGACAAGAGCAGAGATATAAGAGGGTGCATTATTGTTGGGGCTTTATACGTGAGGGACAAGATTTAAAATTGTATTCTGGAGGCTATGGGAAGCCAGTGGAGTGACTGACAGAGAGGTGTTGCAGAGACTGGGCGGTGATGATTCTATCAGATGCGTTCAATATGGATACGAGTGGGGACAGGCGGGTGATGGGGAGGCCAGCAAGGAGAGAGTTGCAGTCGGGATATAATAAGAGAGTTTTTTAGAAATTTGGATGTGTCTTGTAAAAAAAAGTGACATATTTTGGAAATGCTTTTTAGGTGAAAGAATTATTGATTGTACGCACAAAGAGAGGGCGCACAGAGAGAGAGAGCTCAGAGAGAGAGAGAGGGAGCGCACAGAGAGAGAGAGCGCACACACAAAGAGAGGGCGCACAGAGAGGGAGCGCACAGAGAGAGAGAGCGCAGAGAGAGAGCGCAGAGAGAGAGAGAGAGAGATCGGACACACAAATAGAGGGCGCACAGAGAGGGCGCATAGGGCACACAAAGAGAGACAGCACAGACAATTGAAAATATCATATAATACCATCATTTATGATGGCCAAGTTACTAGTATTAATGTAGATTGTGTCGGAGTACAGTAACATGTGAGTTCCATGGTGGTCCAGGCTTCAACCTGGGTTTGATTCCAGTCAGGGAACCAAGGTGGTTAGGCTTCAACCTGGGTTCGATTCCAGTCAGGGAACCAAGAGGTCACACAACCCTGAAGCCATGCAGGGTTGGGCCTGGTCAGTCCTTGGATGGGGGACCGCCTAGGAATACCAGGGGCAGTATGCTGTGGTGCACTGAAGAAAGGAACTGGCAACCAGAATATGTTGGCGCTTTACAAATAAACAATAATAATAACCCACTCAAGGATCTCTGCCATGAATACCAAGTAGATGAGCATGGTGTATTGTGGACTATGAGGTCACAGATAGTCGGACACAACTGAGCGACGCAAACACACAGTAACATGTAGTGAATATAGAAGGACTGATGACCATTTCTGTAAGTGCATCAGCTCATATTACCAAGATCAGGGTTTCATAATGAAAGCAAAGGTACACAGTAGACCTTTATACTATGCATCACATTTTATTTGTAGTGGTTTTAATTGGATTCCACGTGTACTATCTATATAGATAACAACATGAACTAATGCCCTGTGTCTGGTTTCATCTACTCTGAGTGTCAAGTAAATGATTAAAGAAAATAATAATTGTATGTTTAAAAATTGCTTTTAGAGGGAAATCCATTTAACATGATTCTAGTTTAAAGGGGATCTTTAGTGGAACCCTATAGGACCAGCAACAGCAAAAGATGAGAGCCAGCTTGCAAATGAAAAAATAAATGTTTTCTAAAATTAATATGTTCCCACTGAACATAACAGCTGTACGTAGTTGCAGAGTATAAAGTGGTTATATTTCAGATACAATACTCCTGCTGCAAATACAAGCAACAACAAAAATGAGATAATATTATTACTCTAACATTTTCCTTTGCACTATTTACAAAGTAGGATAGAGTACAGTGGATGCAATTAGCAAATTACAAAGGTACATACTAATTTACATTTATTATTTCTGAAGTTCTACATTGTATTTGTACAACTGTAAATCTCTCTGTATACTGATGGCACTATACTAGTAAGAAGCTTATTTAGATTTTATACGGTTCAAAATGTATTCACATTGGTGCACCCCCAGTTACTACTCCACAGTTCTTTTTGCTATATTCCAGTCACCAGATAATATATATACACTAGCGACTTGCCTGTCAAAAAATGACAGCAATAAGATTGTAAGGCAGGTAATGTTGTTTGCAACATTAATTTTGTTGCCATTTCAAGATCCTTCGGCGCTCATTGCGAGGCTGTTGGTTGTTTGTGTGCTATGAGCAGCGTTGTTGTTTTTTTTGAAATAATAAATGAATATACTTTACCTATTTTGAAGTAATATATGCAGGAAGCATTGTGCTGAAGAGCTGGCAATCTGTTTTGATGTTGCTGCAGCATACAATGTATGCAGTGTGCAGTGTAAAAAGGCTGCGTGCACGAGGAAAATCCGTTAGGGTAGCTGTATACTTCCGCATTGTGTAAGTTAGTGTTGTAAAATGGCGCCTAATGTGTGTGGTACGCGGCTGTGGCTGATTTTGCATCCTTGTTCTTGGAGCTCGTGCGTCTTTTTCGGGAAAATCTGTATGTGTTTGGTGGTGTTTTGCGTGTTTAGGGTCCTGTAGCCTCGTTTTCATTTTTCTGGGCGGACATTTTTTCTCTTGCTTAGAGGATTTTCAGGTGTCTAAACTCTTCTATTTCTACTTAGATTGAGGTGTAACTTCACTTTCAGAGGTCCTGGGTGCCCCCCCCCCCCTTGCTGTGGGTAAGCTTTTTATGTGTTTGTTGTGTGTATTTATTGTGTTTTTTATGTTTCCGTGTGTGCGTGTTTCGGGCGCTAAGGTCGTATTTCTGCGAGCTCGTATTGGGTTTTTTCTAAGTTCCGCGGCTCATATTTGTGGTTGCTAAGTCGGAAAATTTTGTAGTCAACGTGGGAGCCTAACCTGCTTTTATATATATATATATATATATATATATATATATATATATATATATATATATATACTAGCTACTTGCCTGTCAAAAATGACAGGAATAATATTTTAAGGTCGGGAATGCTGTACCTTCGGCACTCATCGCGAACCCCGCGCTGAGCGCCTTTGGACCTCGACGCTCATTGCTTCGCCGCTTATTTCAGGCCTTGTCAATCCACAACTTTCGTGCTTCGCAATGGAATTGCTTGTCAAAAATGCCATCAATAACATTTTAAGGCTGGCTGTGCTGTTTGCCACACAATGCAAGGTTCTGCCCCCTCTGAGCCTTTGTGCACTCATTGCGGGCCTCTCCTAACTAACTCCCGCGGGCCTTCGTCTCTCTTTGCAGCCCAGCCTAACTACCGTATATACTCGAGTATAAGCCAAGTTTTTCAGCCCTTTTTTTACTCGAGTCACTCTCCCCCCCGTGTGTCTCTAACCCCCCCGTGTGTCTCTCTACCCCCCCGTGTCTTTTTCCCTCCCCCCTCCTCAACCTAAATCCCCCTCCTCAGCATAAACCCCCCTCCTCAGCATAAACCCCCCTCAACCCCCCTCCTCCACCCCCCTCCTCCACCTAAACCCCCCTAAATACCTTTCCCCTCACTTACCTGCTTGTGCTCCGGCCTCCGCTCCTTGACGTCACATGCGCGCGGCATCATTATGCCGGCACCCGGTATATGCTAATGACGCGGCGCGCATGTGACTTCACATGCGCGCCGGGTCAAGGAGCGGAGGCCGGAGCACGGGGCAGAGAGAGAGAGAGACAGCGCTCCGGGGCAGAGAGAGAGAGAGACAGCGCTCCGGGGCAGAGAGAGAGGGAGACAGAGCTACGGGGCAGAGAGAGAGAGAGACAGAGCTATGGGGCATAGAGAGAGATAGACAGAGCTATGGGTCAGAGAGAGAGAGACAGAGCTACGGGTCAGAGCGAGAGACAGAGCTACGGGGCAGAGAGAGAGAGACAGAGCTACGGGGCAGAGACAGAGAGAGAGACAAAGCTACGGGGCAGAGACAGAGAGAGAGACAGAGCTATGGGGCAGAGACAGAGAGAGAGAAAGAGCTACATGGCAGAGAGAGACAGAACTACATGGCAGAGAGAGACAGAACTACATGGCATAGAGAGACATAGCTACAGGGCAGAGAGAGAGACACAAGCAAGCACTGAATTGTGCACATACCAAATACTCAGCCGCGCTGAGGTTGGGGTGCCATGTACAGTCTTTGGTGTGTGGTGCAGTATTGGGTGTGTATGATACAGAGCTGTGAGTATGTGTGGTGTGAGTGGGAGAGAGATAGACCGACACGAGAGAAAAAGAGAGAGAGAGAAAGAGAGACAAACAGACACGGGAGAAAGAGAGACCAGCAGACATGGGAGAAAGAGAGACAAGCAGACACGGGAGAAAGAGAGACAGGCAGACACGGAAGAAAGAGAGAGACAGGCAGACACGGAAGAAAGAGAGGGACAGACAGGCAGACACGGGAGAGAGAGCGACAGACAGACAGACACAGGAGAGAGACAGACAGACACGGGAGAGAGAGACAGACATGGGAGAAGGTTGAAGAGGGGGTCGAGGATGGGGGGGTTGAGGAGGGGGTTGAGGATAAGGAGGGAGGTTGAGGAGGGGGTTGAGGATGAGGGGTTGAGGAGGGGGGTTGAGGAGAGAGGATGAGGATGGGGGGGTTGAGGAGGGAGGATGAGGAGGATGGGTTAAGAAGGGGGGTTGAGGTTGAGGAGGGGGGTTGAGGATGGGGGGTTGAGGAGAGAGGATGAGGATGGGGGGTTGAGGAGGGGGAGGTTGAGGATGAGGAGGGAGGTTGAGGATGAGGAGGGAGGTTGAGGATGAGGAGGGAGGTTGATACCTCCCCCCTCTCCCCTCACCGGGTATATGCTAATGACGCGGCGCGCATGTGACATCACATGCGCGCCGGGTCAAGGAGCGGAGGCCGGAGCACAAGCAGGTAAGTGAGGGGAGAGGGGGGAGGTATTTCGGGGGGTTTAGGTGGAGGAGGGGGATGAGGGGGGTTTAGGTTGAGGAGGGGGGTTGAGGATGAGGAGGGAGGTTGAGGAGGGGGTTGAGGATGAGGAGGGAGGTTGAGGATGAGGAGGAGGGGTTGAGGAGGGGGGTTGAGGATGGGGGGTTGAGGATGGGGGGTTGGATGAGGAGGGAGGTTGAGGATGAGGAGGGAGGTTGAGGAGTGGGGTTGAGGAGGGTGATAAGGGAGGGGGTAAGAGACACAGGGAAGGGAGAGGTTGGAAGAGACACAGGGAAGGGAGAGGGGAGAAGAGACACAGGGAAGGGAGAGGGGAGAAGAGACACGGAGAGAGAGGGGGACACAGAGGGCACAAGAGGGACACAGGGGGCAACACATTTCCCACCCTCGGCTTATACTCGAGTCACTCATTTTACCCAGTATTTTGTGGTAAAATGGGTGCCTCGGCTTATACTCGGGTCGGCTGATACTCGAGTATATACGGTAACTCCCGCAGGAGCTCATCACAAGCCCAGCAATGAGCGCCTTCGGCGCTCATTGCAGCCTAACTAACTCCTGCGGGCCTTTGACGCTCATTTCAGCCTAAGTTCCATGGGCCTCTCAATAAACCTTTGGAGCTAATTGCAGCCCTGCAACTGTGTCCCTCACTTCGAGAGGGCTGCAAGTACGTGACCAACTTTGTAAACGTCACCACTCATATATATACAGTATCTCACAAAAGTGAGTATACCCCTCACATTTTTGTAAATATTTTATTATATCTTTTCATGTGACAACACTGAAGAAATGACACTCTGCTACAATGTAAAGTAGTAAGGGTACAGCCTGTATAACAGTGTAAATTTGCTGTCGCCTCAAAATAACTCAACACACAGCCATTAATGTCTAAACCGTTGGCAACAAAAGAGAGTACACCCCTAAGTGGAAACGTCCAAATTGGGCGAAAAGTGTCAATATTTGCACTCCCCCACCTTCCATTTGAGGATGCCCCACAGGTGCTCAATAGGGTTTAGGTCTGGAGACATGCTTGGCCAGTCCATCACCTTTACCTTCAGCTTCTTTAGCAATGCAGTGGGCGTCTTGGAGGTGTGTTTGGGGTCATTATCATGTTGGAATACTGCCTGGCGGCCCAGTCTCCGAAGGGAGGGGATCATGCTCTGCTTAAGTATATCACAGTACATGTTAGCATTCATGGTTCCCTCAATGAACTGTAGCTCCCCAGTGCTGGCAGCACTCATGCAGGCCCAGACCATGACACTCCCACCACCATGCTTGACTGTAGGCAAGACACACTTGTCTTTGTACTCCTCACCTGGTTGCCGCCACACAGGCTTGACAACATGTGAATCAAATAAGTTTATCTTAGTCTCATCGGACCACAGGACATGGTTCCAGTAATCCATGTCTTTACTCTGCTTGTCTTCAGCAAACTGTTTGCAGGCTTTCTTGTGCATAATCTTTTAAAGAGGCTTCCTTCTGGAATGACAGCCATGCAGACCAATTTGATGCAATGTGCGGCATATGGTCTGAGCTGGTCTGAGCACTGACAAGCTGACCTCCCACCCCTTCAACCTCTGCAGCAATGCTTGCAGCACTCATACGTCTATTTCCCAAGCAGAGCAGGATCGCCTCTCTTCGGAGACACCTCCAAGACGACCATTGCCTTGCTAAAGAAGCTGAAGGTAAAGGTGATGGACTGGCCAAGCATGTCTCCAGACCTAAACCCTATTGAGCATCTGTGAGGCATCTTCAAACAGAAGGTGAGGGAGCGCAAGGTCTCTAACATCCACCAGCTCTGTGATGTCATGGAGGAGTGGAAGAGGACTCGAGTGGCAACCTGTGAAGCTCTGGTGAACTCCATGCCCATGAAGGTTAAGGCAGTGCTGGAAAACCCTAAATGTTTATTTGCTACATTCAACACCCTCCTTTGCTCCCCCCCTTCCTCTCTCACTGCTGATGACTTTGCCAGCCATTTTAAAAATAAAATTGAAACCATCTGAAATGAGCTCTCCTCCCAGCTTAGCCCTATCCCACAATCCTCTCCACAAACTGACAACACCCAGCCCTTACCCTTCCCCAATCCCTCCTCCACTGTGGATTCCTTTGACCCTGTAACCAAGGATGAAGTATCTACTTTACTATCAACCTCTCACCTTACAACATGTCCACATGATCCTATTCCTTCACAGCTAATCCCTCCCCTATCCACCACACTTATCCCAGCTCTCACATATCTATTCAACCTCTCCCTAAACACTGGCAAGTTTCCATCCTCTTTAAAACATGCCACAATTACACCCATTCTCAAAAAGCCCTCATCTGGCCCAGCATCTGCCTCCAACTATAGCCCTATCTCACTACTTCCCCAGGCTTCTAAACTGCTTGAGCGGCTTGATTACAATTGCCTCACTTAATTTATTTCCCCCAATTCCCTTCTTGACCCCTTCCAATCTGGTTTCCGGGCCCAACACTCCACAGAAACAGCCCTCACAAAAGTCACCAATGACTTGCTAACTGCCAAATCAAAGGGTCACTACTTTATTCTAATTCTCCTGGATCTCTTTGCTGCCTCCGATACAGTTGACCACCCTTTTCTAATCCAAACTCTCCGCTATTTTGGCATCCAGGACACAGCTCTTCCATGGTTCACATACTATCTTAAAGATTGTACATTTAGCGTCTCCTTCTCCGGCACCTCTTCTTCACCTCTCCCTCTGTCTGTTGGTGTTCCCCAAGGTTCTGTCCTAGGCCCCCTCCTCTTCTCCATCTACACTTATAAAATTCTTTGGATTTCAGTATCATCTCTATGCAGATGATACTCAAATCTACCTCTCTGCACCCGATCTATCCCCCTCTCTTTTATCTCATGTTTCCAACTGCCTCTCTAGTATAACCTCCTGGATGTCTGCCCGTCAACTACTACAGCTTCCACTCCTCGAATATCTCTCACTGTTGACAACACCATCATCACTCCTACCTTCCAGGCCCGTTGTCTTGGGGTTCTACAGGATCCCGCCCTCTCTTTTTTTCCTCACATTCAATCAATAACAAAATCTTGTCAGTTTCACCTAAAAAACATCTCCAAAATTCATCATTATCTTACAAAAGACACAGCAACAATTATAATACACTGTCTTATCATATCTCTACTCGACTACTGCAATTCCCTCAATCTAGCCCCTAAGTGATATATATGTTTGCCCACTCCTGGACACGAATATGGTAAGAGTGATGCCAGAGTACAAGACTCGGGTAATCAAATATTTTTTTAAAAGTCCACTGAGGTCCAAATGTATTTGGGGGAAATGAAGTAAAGGTTCAAGTAGTTAACTTTTTTTAAATAAACAAATAGAAATATTTTAAAATAGAATTGAAATTGTCACAGGAAGGAAGGTTAAACAGGGAACACATTAAGTAAGGCTACTATATAAATAAAACCATATTTAATGCAATGGAAGCTTTAGGAGGGATTTATAGAACATGTTATAATGATGTGGTGGTTCCAGAACAAATAGGGCAGAGGTCTTGATTCGAACCCAGGTATGGAAACCCATTTGCCATTAAGTAGCTACAAGTCAGCTGAGCGGGTTTATACCTCTCTATTACACAGGGAGAAATATGTAGCCCAGTAAGAAACATGTGTAGAAGAGAAATATCTCAATAGGGACAGAGAATGACATTTAGTATTATGAGCAGCCTGCAGAATCCATCGTATATACCCGGGTATAAGCCGACTTGAGTATACGCCGAGGCACCTATTTTACCACAAAATACTGGGAAAACTGAGTATAGTGACTCGAGTATAAGCCGAGGGTGGGAAACGTGCTGCCCCCTGTGTCCCTCTTGTGCCCTCTGTGTCCCCCTCTTGTGTGCCCTCTGTGCCCCTTTCTTGTGTCCCCCCTCTCTCTCCCCTGTGTCATTTTCCCTCTCTCCCTCCCCTGTGTCTCTCCCCCTCTCCCTCCCCTGTGTCTCTTCCCCTCCTCTCCCTCCCGTGTCTCTTCCCCCCTCTCCCTTCCCTGTGCCTATTTCCCCCTCCCTAGTGTATCTTTCCCTCCCCCTCCCTTATCACCCTCCTCAACCCCCTCCTCATCCTACCTCCTCATCCTCTCTCCTCATCCCCCTCCTCATCCTCCCTCTTCATCCTCTCTCCTCAACCCTCTTCCTCATCCTTAACCCCCTCCTCAACCCCTTCCTTATCCTCAACCCCCCTCCTCAACCCCTCTCCTCATCCTCAACCCCTCTCCTCAACCCCCCTCCTCATCCTCTTTCCTCAAACCCCCACCCCCTCCGAATCCCCCCTACTCATCCTCAACCCCCCCTCCTCATCCCCCTCCCCATCCTCTCTCCTCAACTCCCCTCCTCAACCCTCTTCCTCATCCTTAACCCCTCTCCTCAACCCCCCTCCCCTCCTAATCCCCCCTCCTCATTCTCAATCCCCCCTCCCCATCCTCATCCCCCCATCCTCAACCCCCCTCCTCATCCTCAACCCCCCTCCTCAACCTCAACCCCCCTCCTTACTTTACCCCTCTAATTACCTACCCCTCTCCCTTTCCCCTCACTTACCTTACCATCAGCAGCTGATCCTCCACGCTTCTTTCGGCTGCGTCGGGATCTGGCATATGCTAATGACGTGACGTCACATGCGCGTCACGTCATTAGCATTGGCCGGGTCCCGGTGCAGCCGGAAAGAGCGCAGAGGAGCAGCTGCTGATGGAAGGTAAGTAAGGGGAAAGGGAGAGGTTAAGGATGAGGAGGGGGGTTAAGGATGGGGGTTGAGGATGAGGATGGGGGGGTTGAGGATGAGGATGGGGGGTTGAGGATGAGGATGGGGGGTTGAGGATGATAAGGGAGGGGTAGGGAAAGAGCCACGGGGGTTGAGAGACACAGGAGGCAAAGAGAGCCACGGGGGTGGAGAGACACAGGGTGGGAAAGAGAGACACAGGGGTGGAGAGACACGGGGGGAAAGAGAGCCACGGGGGTGGAGAGACACGGGAGGCAAAGAGAGCCACGGGGGTGGAGAGACACGGGGGGAAAGAGAGACACGGGGGTGGAGAGACAAGGGGGGAAAGAGAGACACGGGGGTGGAGAGACACGGAGGGAAAGAGAGACACTGGGGTAAAGAGACATGGGTGACTCGAGTATAAGCCGATGGGTCCTTTTCAGCCTTAAAAAAAGGGCTGATACGGCTTATACTCGAGTATATACAGTCTCGGATTTATGCTATCAATTACTGAGATGTAATTCTCTTCAACAGTGAAAGGGGAAGAGATGTGGCAAGGGGTGCATGAGAAACAATTACACTGGTCAACAAAATGTTACTTTTTTTTTGTCTTAGAAGTCAAAATAGGTGAACCTTATAGTATTTTTTGTGCTGAATACAAATATATTTTTAGAATTCCTCTATCACGTAAGGTTTTTGCGAGACAGTGATTTAAAGTTTACAGTATTACATATATTTATAATACGTACATAGTAAAGGATTAACCCACCTAAAAGGTAGAAGTATAGGATTTCCTCCTGTATTTATTTCTCAGGAACATCGCTCTTAAGGGTCCAACTCCTTGGGTAAGTCTACTAATCAGTAGAATTTACAATAATTCATAATAATACTAGGATTTTACTGATGAAAAATGAATGTGTTATGTAGCACAATGTATTATATTAAAGAGGACGTACCTTTAATACTATGGGTGATAGAACAATTCTGAGACCATTTTCGAAATCAGTGGGACAAATTGCATATAGCACAATCCTTATTTGCTCTGATATAAAATCTTTGTTGACAAGTGTTATAGGAGTAAGATAAGGGGGAACTGATATGTATGTGAGACTAACACTAGGAATGGAGCTACCCCTAATTTGGAAAAGTGTTGAAAATGATATTCCTATAGTGTGTTCAGGTATAGAGAAGGTGCCTGGTCATGCAGGCAGGAACAGCAATGAAGGTAGTTGCTTTGGGAAGGGGTATTGGGGAAGTATTAATAGTTGCTAAGGGCCAGGGGAAAAGGTCTTGAAAGGAAAGGACCTGCTTTGGGAAGAGGTCTTTGGGGGAGTTATTAAGGACCTATCCTGTTATGTGTACGCACGGGAAGAGCGCCGCCAACGTCCCGATGTAGCTGTCTCTAAGTGGCCGGTTAGTGGTTAGGAGTTTTCGTGTTAGGTTAACAGAGTTAGGGTTAGGGCCGGTAAGTGGTGTAGGGTGTTACGGTTAGGGGCTTAGGAAGTTACTTTTAGAGGGTTACGCTAAGAGGGTTAGGGCCGACAAGGCGTGTAGGTGGTTAGGGGCTTAGGTTTACGGCCAGTAAATGGTTTAGGGGGTTAAGGCAGGTAACTGGTGTAGGGGGTTAAAGGCTTAGGGAGTACATGGGCACGCAAGCACGCCCGGCATTAGGAGGCTTAATGTGCCGTGCATGTACATAACAGGATAAATCCGTTATTAAGAAAAGCTAAAGGTTGGGGGGTCTTGAATGGAGCTACTGTAAGAAGGGGTCTTGGAAGGTAAGAACATTGAGAGTGGCAGTTTGCAGGGGAAGGGGTCTAAGGAGCATTTTGAGGAAGGGAGCTGCTTTAGGAAGAGGTCTATTGGGAGTGGCACCTTGGCTACATGAGAAGGTGCATAGACAGACCTGATACATGGAATCTGGAACATAAACATGTATTTTAATAACTGTTTACAAGAGCTATCAGGGCAGGTTGTGTGCAGTGTTAGTGCTGAGACCTGACCATTATGGGACAAAAACGACCTGGCTTCTCCCTAGTTGGTAATAATGTTTGTGATTTGAAGCCATATATCAGCTCATTTGCAGTCACTCCCTCACATCAGCACTCTGCCCCACCACTACTTCCACGGAGACCTCTAACCCAGCCCCTGACAGCGAGCTCACAGCCCATCGACGTCACTGACAACAAAGATGGCGGCGCCCATGAGTGCAACATGAGAGGCTGCTGGAGCACAGAGACACCTGCAATATAAACATCACCCGTATACCGGAGCGGATACAGGTGAGAGGGAGTCGGTGAGATGTGACAACGCATACGGTTTGTGTGACAGGCCGGCAGTGACTGACTGGGGCTCAGTAATCACGAGGGGTCTGCACCATGTATGTATCACGCATGTATGTATCACGCAGAGCATCTTCATGGGGCAGGAGAAAGCAGCATCACTGGGAGGGCAGAGCTATAGAATAAGGTGGGCATAGGTACACGTATGACTGGGACTGTAAGTGTACATGTTGGAATAAGAAGGCCTGACAAGATGCAACGAATATGTCATTTATATTGTAAATGATAACATACCATTTTGTTTACTATATTTATTTCAATTTGCTTGCTTTTTCCTTGCTATATAAATATTTCCAGACGTCCTCTGCATGTTATTACAATATCTGCATTAACGTAGTTCTTGAAATCTACACTGTAGATTAAATGAGTCTACACCAAGTGGAAACGACTTGGGGACCATAGCTGATTACTACAAGCCGAGTACATGATGCTGATGGACCCTGCACTGTATGACTAGTAAAAGGGTATCTCCATGACATGTCAGCAGTTGTTTGTTGGTACTGATTTGGTCCAGTCTTTTAGTTTAGCTCTTCCTATATGATCCGTTGCAAGCCGCAATAAGCATACACAGCGATTTCTGACAGGAGACTGGCAAGTTGGTTGTTATGTAATTACCTTTGTAGGAATCGTGTTAAATAGCATACACTTATGCAACCATATTATTTTATTTTTATATTTTTCTTCCCTCTACCTAAAAGATTTCAGTTTGTTTTTCAATTGAGTTGTACAGTTTATAGGTCACATTAAAGGTGGAAAAAGTTCTGAAATGATTTATCTTTGCCTCATTTTTTTTACAGTACAGAAACCTGACATTTTAACAGGGGTGTGTAGACTTTTTATATCCACTGTACATATCTTCATTATTAAGTGCATGTTAAATGCCTGTCTACCTGGCAGTTTATTTTTGGACCCATTAAATAGAGAGATATCTACAGTGAAACCAGACTCAAAAGCCTAGTTTTGGCTTTTGGCCCATAAATTGCAGGCTTGTTCAATTGAAATTCTCTGTAATTGTAGCAAAACTCAAGCCTGCAGACATCTGCTTCTGAAACTGGCATTGTTCTTGTTTCAAATGCCTCAGCCCATGTCAATACAGGAGAAAAAAGTGGGGTACTTCCTCTCTGTTTTATGTACCTGAGACCTTGGGCTAAAAAAAATTCAGAGCTCAGCAATCCTAATCTGTAACATCCTCCCTGTGAGGGTAAACCAGTAACTACCTAATTTTAGACCTAAAGGTATACACTAATTGCGTATTGCTTCATTCTGGAAGCCTGAAGTCAAGGCTCTGGACACAACACATCTGTAACTCAGAACTGTCTTTTTCAGACTCTTACTACATTTAAACAGTTGGGTTAAATAACCTACTTTCCATTCAAAGAGTATCTCTTAAGTTTTCTACCATATGCTGCTCACTTCTAACTGGATGGTGTGGCAACCTATGACTTCTGGTGCGCTTGATAAGAACCTACCCAGTAGGACCGTCTGGTTCTTTGAATATACCCCGATAGCCGGAACAGAACCAACCCAGTTCAGAGCCACCAAAGTGCTCCGCAAACCACAGGAATCAGTAGAGCCACACTGCAAATGTTACCGAATGTAACAAAGTCCAATTCAGGTACAGGAGCCATAATCCAAGTAATAAGGATTATATTCCCTCAGAATGAAATCTATACATCTTTATTGATGAACCCAGCACATTTATGCACAACACAGTGTAACCAGCCCCCACCCTGACCATGTGAGTAGGTCTGTCCATTAAGTGATGTCACCCCCCACACACACAACTCACCCTGCTTGGGGGGCCTGGAACCTACCTGCTACCCAGGCAAATTGGCTTTAAAGGGGGTATCTGATCAGATCAGGAGTGGAGACACTCAGTCTCTAATGTACGTAACCCTCCATATGCTCCAACTTGCTTCCCAATTGACACTTAAGTGTCCACTATCCCCTTGTGATGGCCAGCTCTTCCCTCACTTTACTGGATCCCTTACAACCAAGCACTTCGTAACTGGTGACATCTCTGCCCCAGGGATCCTGGTAATACACTTTATTAAACTCACTCGGGGAAATGCAGCATTTCAATATCAAACATGACTAGTTGCCACGTTGTATATCAGTACAATCATTCTGGTCACCCCCATATTGTGGTCCTCTGCTTGAACAACATGGCTCCCCATCCTATAGGTGCACATAGTGAGAATACAGCTGTCACAGATCAAGTATTCAGACTGGGAGGACAGTGTCCAGGGAGAGAAGGAGGGAATAATAGTAATAGTCTTGTCGACTCAGGGCCCCAGAATAGTTCAACAGTCTCCCAAAGCTTTGCCCCCCCCCCCCCCCATGACTTCACAGATGGAACGTTCTCAAACAATTAGGTAATTCTCTGGTTTCCTCAAATATTGATTTAAAAGATCATGTTCATATTGTTGTTTTTAACTACAGTGTACATAATGCAGTTTCATGGTGAACAGCTGGTGATTTGAGTCCTTTGCAAGGTGTTTGGCCTATTCGAACCACTTCTTCAGTTAATGGCAAAGTAAGCTGGACAGAAATATAGGAACCAGATAAGAAGACATGATCTGTACATATGCTATTCCAAGGCAATCAATTTCAGGTATTTGGTCTGGTCTAATGCAGAATCCAGACTCGTCAACCACTCCTCATTCTGAAGAAGAATTTAAGATCAATCCTCATGATAGCTTAGTTTTTTGCCAAGAAGAGCCTGGTTTTCATAAGTGAACAGAATTTCTGTTTCTTTACCATTCAGTCTTTGTTGAAGGCAATAACTTCTTTATCAAGTTCCAATACTTGAATCCAAATATCTTGATGCTTACAGCATAGAAATGAAGGTCCTTCTTGAGAAGGGGACTTTATAAAATAAGAATGTTGTTTTTTCTCTCATTTGCTTCTGAGTTTAAAAGACTTTTCTATCCTTGATGGAATGTGAGAAAGGCTCTTCATATGTCTTTCGAAAATATGGAATTTCTTTAGGAAGGATTCTCTTTTATACAACGAGCCTCATTCAATTACTAGACCGCAAGGTGCAGGATATAGGCCGTAAGTCTGCGGGCCTGCTGACTTACGGTGCTATTCGATTGGCCAAGCTAGCACGTCCCGGCCCGATAGTGCACATTGCAAACTATGCTATCGTATGTAGCATTTGTGGGCTTGAACATGATCAATTAAGCAAGGCCGTAACTCTGGAGTTAGGAACAGGCAATGGAAACGCAGATCGCTCATCATTACGTCAATGAAAAATGGATGTTGGATTTCAAAGTCATACAGACTTCAGTTACGATCGGACCCACATTCCAGAAATAATGTAATATTGATAAAGTTGTAGATATGATATTCTATTACATGCAAGTTCCATTTTACAGTGCCTTGCAAAAGTATTCACCCCCCCCCCCCCCCCCCCCCCTTGGCATTCTTCGCGTTTTGTTGCCTCACAACCTGGAATTAACATGGATTGTTTGAGGATTTGCATCATTTAATTTACAGAATAGGCCAACAACTTTGAAGATGTTGCTTTTTTTTATTGTGACGCAAACAACAAATAGGACAAAATAACAGAACAAGTCAATGTGCATAACTATTCATCCCCTAAAGTCAATTCTTTGTAGAGCCACCTTTTGCAGCAATCACAGCTCCAAGTTGCTTTGGATAAGTCTCTATGAGCTTGCCACATCTTACCACTGGGGTTTTTGCCCATTCCTCCTTGCAAAACTGCTCCAGCTCCTTCAAGTTGGATGGTTTGCGCTTGTGAACAGCAATCTTTAAGTCTGACCACAGATTTTCTATTGGATTGAGGTTTTTGGCTTTGACTAGGCCATTCCAACACATTTACATGTTTCCCCTTAAACCACTCAAGTGTTGCTTTAGCAGTGTGTTTGGGGTCATTGTCCTGCTAGAAGGTGAATCTCCATCATAGCCTCAAATCAAGCACAGAGTGGTACAGGTTTGGCTCAAGAATATCCCTGTATTTAGCACCATCCATCTTCCCCTCAACTCTGACCAGTTTCCAAGTCCCGGCTGCTGAAAAACATCCCCACAGCATGATGCTGCCACCACCATGTTTCACTGTGGGGATGGTGTTCTTTGTGATATGTTAGGTTTGCACCAGACATAGCATTTTCTTTGATGGACGAAAAGATAAATTTTAGTCTCATCAGACCAGAGCACCTTCCTCCATACATTTTGGGAGTCTCCCACATGCCTTTTCGCAAACTAAAAACGTGGCATTTTGTTTTTTTGCTGAAATAATGGTTTTCTTCTGGCCACTCTGCCATAAAGCCCAACTCTATGGAGCGTACGGCTTATTGTCGTCCTATGTACAGATACTCCAGTCTCTGCTATGGAACTATGCAGCTCCTCCAGGGTTACCTTAGGTCTCTGTGCTGCCTCTCTGATTAATGCAATCATTGCCCGGTCCGTGAGTTATGGTGGGCGGCCGTCTCTTGGCAGGTTTGCTGTTGTGCCATGTTCTTTCCATTCGGCTATGATAGATTTGATGGTGCTCCTGGGGATATGCAAAGATTTGGATATTTTTTTTTTATAACCTAACTTGTATTTCTCAACAACATTGTCCCTTACTTGTTTGGAGAGTTCCTTGGTCTTCATGGCAGTGTTTGGTTCGTGGTGCCTCTTGCTTAGGTGTTGCAGCCTCTGGGCTTTCAAAAAAGGTGCGTATGTGTAATGACAGATCATGTGACACTTAGATTGCACACAGGTGGACATCATTTCACTAATTATGTGACTTCTGAAGGTAATTGGTTGCACCAGAGCTTTTTATATACTTCATAACAAAGGGGGTGAATACATAGGCACATGCCAATTTTCTGTTTTCTATTTCTAAAAAATAGTTTTATGTATATATTTTTCTCATTTCACTTCACCAACTTAGACTATTGTGTTCAGATCCATCACATACAATTCAGATTAACAAAACATTGAATTTAAGACTGTAATGTAACAAAATAGGTAAAAAGTCAAGGGGAGTGAATACTTCTGCAAGGCACTGTATGTATTAACACATTGATTGCCGGGATCAATATGACACGGAAATGAAACTGAAAATAGTCATTTATATTGCAGATTTGCCAGCTTGAGAATGTCGTGGTATTAATTTTAATACCTAACCTCACTTTCCCTTTTTAATAAAAGTACAGTAGTGTGTGTATATATGTGCATTTTAAAGTGCTATGGACATGTCATTAAGCCCTTTGCAAGTCCTCCTTGGTACCCATAACTTGTGGTTCGACTTTTGCCATCTACGAGTTCAAGTGGATATAATCCCACTTCCCTGTTTCTTCTAATGATTCTTCCTTCTACCAACAAGAAGTCATGATGCTTCCTGTTTTTTCTTTCCCAATCTATCCAGAGACTAGTAACCCTGTTTGTGTGTGTGTGTGTGTATATATATATATATATATATATATATATATATATATATATATATATATATATATATATATATATATATATATATATAAAATCCGTGTTATAACTCGCTGATTCAATGTCGCGCGGGTGAGATGTGTGCAACAGTATCAGATAGGAGGAAAGGTCCTAACGTGGTGCAGTGTATTACTGGATGCCTAAAAACTCCCGTAAATTTATGCTTATTCAACCAATCAAAGAAAGGTACAGAAACTTTGTAATGTTCCCTGGGTTTCAATCATGTGTTTGTTCTACATCTTTAATCCAGCCAATGGATCAGGGAGTTCAATATCAACTTTTAAAGCATTTTATCTTCGTTGCACATTCCAGTAACTTTTTGATAAAACAGATGCCAAAAGTAAAGAATCCATGCTATTTTGAAAGAAATATGATATCATGGACGGCGTAGGTAACATTGAAATTGTATAGAAGAAGCGACTGATAAATGTATGAAAGGAGTGTGGAAAAAGATATGGCCGGAGATATGCAGTGATTTTCAACAAGAAGAGCTCATTGTTGACCAACTTGTCAACCTACTCAATACAGCAGGACTAGGAGATGCAGATGACCAGGATATTGAGGGTTGCTGCAAGTTTCTGGTGAGTCTCTCCAACGACGAGCTGCAAGAACTGGCAGAACAAGGAATTCATGCAGAACCTGAAAATAGTGATTGTGACAATAATGAGCCCAAAAGACTTGCTACAGATTTCCTCAGTAAAAGTTTGACAATAAATAAAATTGTTGATCAATTTGCACCAAAGGATTCAAATTTTAAAAAAAGTAGAAAAGCAAGACAAGGCATTTTGGATGCGATTTTTCTTTCTTCCAACATTTTACATATTGAGAGAGAGAGAGGGAAAATGGCAAATTACACTAGACAAACTTATCACAAAAAAAATCAAGAATTCCAAAAGACCCAGGAACTTCGACAGCACAACAATTTTAAACTTTGTGTGTCTGTGTTCTCTTCCCCCCTCTCCCTACCCTGTTTCTCTCCCCTTAGTCCTCCCTCCGCTGTGTCTCCTCCCCCCCTCTCCCTCCACTGTGTCTCCTCCCCCCCTCTCCCTCCACTGTGTCTCCTCCCCCCCTCTCCCTCCACTGTGTCTCCTCCCCCCCTCTCCCTCCACTGTGTCTCCTCCCCCCCTCTCCCTCTGCTGTGTCTCCTCCCCCCTTCCCTCTGCTGTGTCTCCTCCCCCCTCTCCCTCCGCTGTGTCTTCCCTTTCCCCGCCTCTCCTCCTTCCTCTCCTCTTTTTTTTTATTTGGATATATTCAAATACAAGTCCTTCAAGCTATGTTGAATACCACTCTTGTTATAGAAGACATTTATATTTGATGCCTTTTGTTCCTTTTTGTGTTTTTTTTTTTTTTTTTTTTAGTCGCCCCCACTTTGCTAGGAATGGGTAATATATTTGCATAACTTATTACAGATGTTTGATCTATCTAAGAGATGATGAGGCCATAACCTTTGTTTCAGGCGATGTGGTTCTGATACTATGCACTGGTTTTGTAATTGCTTTTAACGATCTGTTCAGTATCTACAGAGAGTGGCTGTACATTAGTTTTATTGGTTTGTTTTCACTGACCCGTGATTTACAGGGCAGACGTTACACATGTCCATGTATTAAGGTATGAAGAAAGTTTTCAATAATATGTATATAAAACTTTCTTAATGAAATGCAACCACAAAAGAAGTTTAAACTGCTGCTGCGAGGTGATATAAATATGTATTTAATGAAAATCTCTTTATAATTTTAACTAATTGCTTATGATAGTTTAATCTCAAATATATTCCTAAGAAAATCATCCTGTGGAGCTGTGATAAAGGATACAAATAAAATATTAGGACTTGTTTTTCATGCAAGTAAATATTGTTCTAATGTTTTTAAAGGTTTGTTCATTTATTTAGTTAGTTTTTAAATGCAATTGCAGAAAATTTTGGATTTCAGTATCAATTTAATACCAGTGTAAGAGCATCTGTAATGGTTTTCTTTTGGGTAAATATAAATACACATACACCCATGCCCAGCATTATGAGAGTTAAATAACTGCTGATTTTGGGGAATTTTCACATGTAGTCAGCCCATAGAAGTGAGTAAAATAATGTTTGTGCTTAATTTAAAGGTACATTTAAAGTCCTGTATTTGCTATCAAGAAAAAAAACAATTATAATGTTAATTAAAACCTGATCTTTTAAATTCATATCATGAAATACTAGTGCAAGAATGGTTGGAATGTCAGGATCTCTTCTAAATACATAAATAAATAAATAATCCTTTATATACAATTCATGCTCTAAGCCTCACTCCATTAACCACTTACGTTGGAAGGGAAGAAAATGGAGAATTACAATTTTAGAATTTTTGTTAGATATTCTATCTAAATTAAGTTGTTTCTTGTTTTGAATATTAAGCCACAAGATGGAGCCAAATAATAGAAATGAATATTAAAGAGGATATTTCCTACTTTCATGATATGATCAGCCGTGTTTTCCTGCTCTTTTAGTAAGATGGAAATCTGAACATGGTAATTGTGGTTTTGAGTTAATAGTGTTATAATTCCATTGTGCTCTTTGACATTTACGTGCTTTTGTGGTTATTTAGGCCAATGGCTGTCAGCAATTTTTCATCTGTGGACTGGTTCTCTTTCAGCGCATGTGTATACTGGCAGATAATGCCTCAAGGACCAGCACCAGTTTATAAGTATTGTGGTGTACACCGCTTTCTTTTTGTTAGGTCTGTTAGATGCAACTTCTAGCACTTACAGTGAGGGGAAAAAATATTTGATCCCCTGCTGCTTTTGAACGTCTGTCCACTGACAAAGAAATGATCAGTCTATAACTTTAATGTTAGGTGTATTTTAACAGTGAGAGACAGAATAACAAAAAAAAAATCCCAAGAAAAGCGCATGTTATAAATTTGATTTGCAGGTCAATGAGTGAAATAAGTATTTGACCCATTCAACTTAGTACTTTGTGGCAGAACCATTGTTGGCAATCACAGAGGTCAGACGTTTCTTGTAGTTGGCCACCAGGTTTGCTCACATCTCAGGAGGGATTTTGTCCCACTCCTCTTTGTAGATCCTCTCCAAGTCATTATGGTTTTGAGGCTGATGTTTGGCAACTCGAACCTTCAGCTCCCTCCACAGATTTTCTATGGGATTAAGGTCTGGAGACTGGCTAGGTCACTACAGGACCTTAATGTGCTTCTTCTTGACCCACTCCTTTGTTTTGGGTCATTGTCATGCTGGAATACCCATCCACGACCCATTTTCCATGCCCTGCCTGAGGGAAGGAGGTTCCACCCAAGATTTGATGGTACATGGCCCCATCCATCGTCCCTTTGATACGGTGCAGTTGTCCTGTCCCCTTAGCAGAAAAACACCCCCAAAACATAATGTTTTCACCTCCATGTTGGGGTCATAGGCAGCATTCCTCCTCCTCCAAACATGGCGAGTTGATGCCTAAGAGCTCGATTTTGGTCTTGTCTGACCACAACACGTTCACCCAATTCTTCTCTGAATTATTCAGATGTTCGTTGGCAAACTTCAGACTGGCCTGTACATGTGCTTTCTTGAGCAGGGGGACCTTGCTTGCTCAGCAGGATTTCAGTCCTTCACGGCTTAGTGCTTGACCAATTGTTTTCTTGGTGACTATGGTCCCAGCTGCCTTGAGATCATTAACAAGATCCTCCCGTGTAGTTCTGTGCTGATTCATCACTGTTCTCATGATCATTGAAACTCCACAAGGTGAGATCTTGCATGGAGCACCAGACCGAGGGAGACTGGCAGTTATTTTGTGTTTCTTCCATTTGCGAATAATCACACAATTGTTGTCACCTCCTCACCAAGCTGCTTGGCGATGGTCTTGTGTAGTTCTACAATATTGTCCCTGACATCCTTGGACAGCTCTTTGGTCCTGGCCATGGGGGGGAATTTGGAATCTGATTGATTGATTTCTTCTCCCTTTAAGAGAGTGCTCCTAATCTCAGCTTGTTACCTGTATAAAAGACACCTGGGAGCCAGAAATCTTGCTTATTGATAGGGGATCAAATACTTATTTACCTTACTGACCTGCAAATCAATTTATAACTTTTTTGACATGCGTTTTTCTTGTTTGTTTGTTTTTTTGTTATTCTGTCTCACACTGTTAAAATACACCTACCATTAAAATTGTAGACTGATCATTTCTTTGTCAGTGGACAAACATTCAAAATCACTGTATTTGAACAAGATGATGTTTTTTTTTTTTTTTTTTTTATAACTATTTTGTAAGGGCGTGAGTGGTAGATGTGAAATTCTGAATACTTTAGGTCCTATTTATGTACAATAATTTACTTAAGTTTACCGTATGGTATGCTAAAAAAATGTACATAGGGAAACCTGTAAGCCTGAAATGATTTGCACATACCTCTTTGGGTGTTTTTATTTCAGAACTAATTTAAACAATGTAAATTATGATGTGCATAGAGTGCAATATGTCTTCTTGACATTGGCAGGTTAGATAAGCATCATGGGCATTTCTATATCAGGATAGTGTGGTATTGGTAGGTATATACCATAAGTGTTAATCAATGTGTAGTTTAATGTAGTACTTGTACAGATCGTTTCTAAACTGAACCACCCTTACTTTTTTAACCCTCTCAGCGAGCTGAGCTCTTTCATTTGCTAAAACCAGCGTTTCAAAGCTCAATTTTTTTTAAATGTTATCAATGAACTTATGTATAAACAATTTTCTTTTTATTGTCTTTAAGAAAATTAAAATTTGTTGAAACGTAATTGGCTACTGCAAATCAACTCTTTGATATTTAGTTTGCCAATTAAAGGGTTGATAACACACTGTGTACATTAGTATGATGTCGTCATGTAAAATACATTTATAGTAGTTTGTTTCTATGGAAGGAAAGATGAAGTCACCACATGTGCTCTGCACATAAGAGGATGGAAAAGCATGTGGGAAAAGTACTTTCCTTTTTAAAATTGCTACTATATTGATTTACAAAGTTAGTGGTTTTAGGCTGCCTGTAACCTCTCTCTCCTTTGACAGAATACAAAGTGAGCTGAACTGGCTGGTGGTAATAAGTATAGCCAGGCAAGCAGGTTGTGGAAGGAACTGATATTATTTTCAATATTGCCTCTCTGTTGAATATATTGTACTTTTTTACACATTGCAAACATTTAGAGAAATAGCCTAGTGGTATGACACAAATATGTGTGTTGTAATGTTTTTAATATGTTTATTTATTTTATATTTATTTCCATAAAAAATAATAAAGAAAGGGAAGAAAAAAGAGGGTTTTAACATGGACCACTTCTGTTTGATAAGCTAAAATACATTCAGGCTGTGAATGGTACACTTACCTTTTTATCATATATGCATTTTTTGTGAAAGGTCTGTACGTTCAGTTACTAAAATGGCAATACTTAACTCAATTCTTGATCAGTTTAAAAAAAAAATGTAAACCATTTTTTTTCCACGTGATTCCACTCCCCAAACCATTTATTTGATGGCACAGAGAGCATATGTTGACTTCAATTTCAACTGACATTTATAAAAGAAAGTGTTTACCATACCCACTACACATTTCAGCTGCCAAATTTGTGGAATCTCTCCCAACTATTAATAACACTAGCGAATTGCCCGTCAAAAAATGACGGCAATGAAATTGTAAGGTAGCTAATGCTGTTTGGTGTATAATAATCAAATAAATAATACATTAATAAATAAATATACTTTACGTATTTTCAAGTAATATATGCAGGAAGCATTGTGTTGAAGAGCTGCAATCTGTTTTGATGTTGCTGCAGCATTAGTGGTGTGGAGCTGCTGTGTAAGCGTAATGAATGTGTGCAGTGTAATAGTGTGCGTGCGCAAGACCAAACCGTTAGCGTAGTTGTGTACTTCCGCATTGTATAAGTTATTGTTCTAAAATGGCGGGTAATGTGTGGTATGCGGCTGTGGCGGAATATCCGTAGGTGTTTTGTGGTGTTTTGCATGTTTCTTGTGGTGTTTTGCGTGTTTAGAGTGCTGTAGCCTCGTTTTCGTGTTGTTCGGCGGCCATTTTTTCTCTTACTTAGAGAATTTTTTATTGTCTAAACTCTTTTTTATTTTGAGTTAAATTGAGGTGTAACTTCATTTTATGAGGTGCTGGATGCTCCCTCTTGCTGTAGGTAAGCTTTTTATGTATGTGTTGTGTGTATTTATTGTGTTTTTCATTTTTTCATGTCCGCGGGTTGCGGATGTTTTTTGCAAGGTCGTAATTGGTCTTAACGTGTCTCGAGGGCCGCAGTTGCTGGCAGGGAGTGCCTTTGGCTTTGCGAGGGCCGCAGGCTCGCTGTGCGAGCCCGTAAGCATTGGCAACAACTCGCATGCTCACAACTATATATGTGATTAACCATCTGAATGGCATGAACCCACTGAAGAAAAATGTATGTACAGACAGCCATGGAAATAAAAGGATTGGAAACACTTGGTGTTGGCTCACTGTTAAAGCTTTTTGACATCACTCCTGCCTACAATTTCTATCAACCAGTATCAGATATAAGGACAAATATTACAAAGGGACCCTTAAAACAAAACCCTGGGTCACCCCTATGATTCTGAGACTAGCACACAGAACTCCTCAGGATCCTGTGATTCATTCTCATACTGACCTATACATGGTCACCCTTTTCATATTATTATCCATACTTCTTTTATAGGTTTGATTAAGCACCAGTACATTTTTCTGCACTGCACAACTAGGTATGACATTGAACTAAACCAGAAGATGATGAGAGGTTTACAGCAAATCATAAGAACGAATATTGATTGCCATGGTATTCTGTGCTTTCATCATAAACCACACACAAAAATAGAATGGCAAAAACATGTGATAAGAGACAAAATATAGCCTAGTGAGTGATTCACCTGAAGAAGCAGTATCGCCTGGTAATATGCATAGGCATGTATAACTAACAAATGTGAGAGATCAAGAGGAAGAGATTTTTTAGAAGAAATTAAATCATCATGGAACCTGGACCAAGTAAGAGTTAACAGAAGCTTTAAAGAGCTGGTGTGGGTGGATCACTGTGTCTTACAGATTCGCCATCAGAGCTCTTAAGCATCTTATTTCATCTATATGTTTTTATGTTGGTTCTTTTCCCCATGTATGTTGTGGCATCCCTTCTTGGTCATTTCATTTCATTGTTTAGAGGTGTAAGAGGGAGGGATACAAATCATAGAGCAAAGGGGGTTGATGTTCCCTTAATGTCACTAGAACACAATACATAAACCAGAACTAAGGTATCCGGGAACTGTGTGGTTCGTTTGACATTGTATTAAGATTACAGTTTGACTCCTGAAACATGTCATTTATTTATGCGATGCCCACATGTGGTGTCTGTGACATATTGCAATGTTGTGAAGAATTTCTCAATATGTTCCATTTAAGGAGTTTTTCTTAACAAGCTCAAAAAAGATCCCAAAGCATTTTTTTCCCTGTATAGTAAACCATTCCTGACATATTCAGCTTTGTTTGTACAACTCTTTACTATGCTAATTCACAGCTCCAAGTACACGATAACAGGCGATATAACTGCATGATAACATTGGAGGACATTGTTTTTGCCACCGCAGAGATGGGCAAGCAGACTGTGATACAGATTAACATTATAATTATACTAGCTACTTGCCCGTCAAAAGTGACAGGAATAAAATGTTAAGCCTGGCAATATCTGTTTGCCACCCAATGTGAGCACCTTCGGCACTCAACACAAGCCCCACACTGAGCGTCTTTGGCGCTCATTGCGAGTCTCTCCCCCTGTCTACTTCCTCTCTTGTGTCTCATTTCCTCCCTCCTCTCCCTCCCTTGTCTCATTTCCCCCTCCTCTCCCTCCTCTCTCTCCCTTGTGCCCTTGTGTCTCCGTTTTTTCCCCTCCTCTCTCTCCCTTGTGTCTCCTTTTCCCCCCTCCTCTCTCTCCCTTGTGTCTCCTTTTCCCCCCTCCTCTCTCTCCCTTGTGTCTCCTTTTCCCCCTCCTCTCTCTCCCTTGTGTCTCCTTTTCCCCCTCCTCTTCCCCCTCCTCTCTCTCCCTTGTGTCTCCTTTTCCCCCTCCTCTGATCTCACTGCTGGTTCAGCGGAGCAATGGCGTCCCACCGGCGCTTCCTCTCTTCAGCGTAGGGATGTAGCAATGACGTGATGATGCTGCAGAGAGGATGCGCCGGCAGGGGTGGGACGTCATACGACCGTTGAACCACCAATGAAGGAGCAGCGTACGGGGTCCATAAGTCTTGGGAGGGAAGATCCGGGTGCTGGGGGAGACGAGAGCCATGCAGGCCTCGTGATGAACTCCTGTGCGGCTCATTGCGGGCCCCACGATGAGCGCCTTTGGGGCTCGCTTTGCAGGGGACGCAATTATTTAACATCGCGTGACCAAGATCGCAAACTTGACCAACACCAACAACTATTATATGTGATAGTAACATATGAATCCGATCTAAAAATCTAGGAGCCTAAAGTACATTTTAGGATCCTGGGATTTGTGAAATAAAGTTGTAATGAGTTCATTGACCAAGATACCCATCTACCGGACAAATAGTAGGAAAGATCAATTCATACATAAGAGAAGGTGACCAAAATTGCAGATCACTTTATATAATGTGTGGCAAATTCAGTATTTTATTTACTTTTTTTTATTTAAAACCTCTTAACCGATTTTATCAATTATAAATTCAAGTTCTTCAAAATTGCTTACTGTAGATATGGGGCTGCAGTGTCCCTTTTATAGGAGCACTGCACAATGAATATATAGATATGCTTGAAAAGTTTCGATCAATGATCATAATTAATCAGAAAATGGTGGAATGTGTGTCTGAGAGGGGAGGTAACATTTCTGGAGAACAGTGCTTGTATCTATTAATGCAAGCTGCCTGGTTCTGGACATGTGAAAGGTAAAGGTGATAGCAATTTCACTGCATCCACCTTGTGATTAAGGCCTAGTTCAGCATTGTGTAGGTTAGGGTTCGGGTATGAGGGCATCTATCTGTAATCTTGGACACATCTGTTTTGAATTCACCCATCCTTTTAGTTTTGAGGTTAGTCTGAGGTTGTGCATTAGAGAAGTGAATCGGGTATCGCGGCTCCTACCTTTTAGCAATCTTTGCAATAGTCAATGTTAATATAAACTAATTACACATTCTTTTCTTTACATGATTCCATTGAGCTATGGTAACATTAGTTGAATTTAGTGTATGTAAGGAAGACTTTTCTAGCATTGATCCTACTAGGCTACTCCAGGCCACATTTTCAGGATAGTTGTCTATCTATATAGGAAGGTAAATCACAGTAACTGAGTCACAATATAACCTGAAAGTATGGCCTGGATCTGCTCCGAGAGCTAATATTGGACTTTCATTAACCTATTTGTGGCATTTAGCTGCAGTTAGGGCAGAGCTATGCCATTAAACTATGGATACGGTTTCTTTAATTACTCTCTCTCATCTCTCTCTCTCCGTGACCTAAGGTGAACATCAGGGTATGAGTGGTGGGGAATTTGAATTGAGAAAACAGAGGCAGCATTTTGGTGTTGAATTTAGTACATAATGAATTAATAATTATGGAGGGAGAGTACATTTATAATGGGGATAAAGGCACAGTTGAGTGTAATTTTAGGTGATGATGATTAAACTGAAGCAGTACATAGTAGTGCCACCTTGTTGTTTCAGTGGGTATTCTGCTAGTTAAATGTGAAAACATATTTCCTTTGACAATACCTTTTCTCATGAGCCATGGAGTGGGCTGTACAGGTGACCTATTGAATGAAATAGGAAGAGTTTTGGAGGCTGCTTATCTGCAGTTTGTGCATTGTCCAGTAATTCTTAGAGGATACACCAGTGTGATAAACTAAACACAGCGCTGCACATGACCTTGATCTTGATACACAAAACGGTCATCTCTTCTGGGATGGGTTACAATGTATAATGAATTCAGTCTCTGTGCTATTCAGAAACCTGCACAATTGCACCATTGAGCTGTATTGTACTCAAGACAAGATGATTTGCATTTGCTTACGAACCTGTGTTAAATCATCCCACTTAGCCTTTAGGCAGGGTAACCCTTACAGATTAATATTCTGGGTTCATAGTTTTTTACATCTTGCAGTTCCAGCTAAAGTTTCCTTTTTTAAATAGTTAAATATCACTACATTTTATACCAGTGTGATAGTTATTCACATTTACACAACTCGTGCACCAAAAAATAATAATAAAAATGTGCAACTAGGGTTTGTATATTTGCAATAACAAATAGAGCAGAGCTACAATATTTTCCCCATGTTGTATCTCTGTTTGTCTATTGTAGTTCACATTTGCTTTAATGATTATTTTTTTATTTTTTTTTATTTTTAGTTGGTGGAGAAATTGTGAAGAGACCATTAAAACTGATCTTTGACATGGTAAGTGTTTTTTTGTTTGACATTAAAAATGTAACTAGTTGTGTTTTGGGTTTTAAAAATCACATATTTTATGTCCTCCTAAATTATGTATTATATGGACCTTATAATAAAAAATATAAAAACATCCCTGTTATGCTATGTATATAGCCCTATTTCCGTATTATACAGATTTGTGAAAAAGTTATTTTTTAATTTTGTTAGGGGTTGCATGGAGGGCCAATTTACTTCTTACACCCATGGCACTGTATAAGGCAGGTAGGCAGCAGTCTGTGAATTTACATTTTGCAGCTTCTAGTGAGAACAGCCAGCAGCTACCTATTGGTCCACATGATCATATTAAATTATCATTATTTTAACGTTAGTTTAAAGATTAACTTGTAATCATGTCGCTCCCATTCCTAGCAAAGCAAATGTGTTTATATTTCTTAATATGGTATAATTTTAAAATGTTAGTATTTATCAATTGTATGTTATGTTAAAAAATGCATTTTCCAACAATAAAATAACATTGAAGTTTTCAATCCTTGGCTTTCTGATCCACCATTAAAAAGATTAGTAGTTCTTGTTAATGACAAGTCATACCAATAATTACCAGGTGGATAAATCTTTCTACCATTGTGATGTGCTTCTCAATCTGGGCAGCTCTTCAAATTAGGTGTTTGCAGCACCCTCCTAAATCAGAACACTGGACTATGTAGTGATTAGTCTTAATCTCGGTTCATCTCCCTGTTCCTTTGTTGCTCCTGTTGTATATTGCAGCTTATCTCTGTTTAGCCCTCCAATAACGTTTTTAGGAGGCCTCCTATAATTGATCCTGTTCTGTACCTCAAATCACTAATTTTACTGCAATTTCTGTGAAGACACCAGCATTCACTACAGGGGATCCCTGTAATTTGTGGATAATAATGAAAACTTTCCGTCTACAAGAGGCCATTTTTTTACATAGCAATTGAGGTTGAAAAAAGACTTTTAGTCTATCATGTTCAACCTTTTTAGATCTCCTCTGACTTTTGTAATATGTGGATTAATTGTTAATTGTTTATCGATCCAGAGAAAGGCAAACAGAACAAAACATTGAAACATTGTCAATTGTCTCAAAAGGAAAAAAAAATGCTTCCTGACCCCAGATACTGGCAATCGGATTCCTCCCATCAATACTCTCTCTAGTTACTCAGGATAACCCAGAATTCCCTTTTTTATTTACAAATATATCCAATACCCTTTTTAAAGTTATTTATCGAGTCCGCTGTTACCACCTCATTTGGTAGAGAATTCCACAGATTAACCACCCTTACTGTGAATAAACCTTTTCTTTCTTTAAGGTGAAAACTTTTTACTTCTAACCTGAAAGATGTCCTCTTGTCAGTTGAAAACCTTTTGGCATAAAAAGTTTACTTGACAAAGCCTTATATTGACCCTGGATATATTTTTGATTATGTAATCATATCCCCTCTTAGACGCCTTTTTTCTAGAGAAAATACGTTTAATTTTGTTAGTCTTTCTTCATAACTTAGGCCCTCCATTCCCCTTATTAGTTTTGTTGCCCTTCTCTGTACCTTTTCAGCTCTAAAATGTCCTTTTTATGTAGTGGTGGCCAAAATTGTACTCCATATTCCAAATGAGGACGTACTAGAGATTTGTATAGTGGTATAATTATATTTGCTTCCCTTGCTGATACCCCTAGATTTGCTCCATTAAGATAATAAATTGAATTACTATTTTTCCTTCCCAGATGCATAACTTTACATTTATTCGTATTAAATCTCATCTGCCATTTAAATGCCCATTTCTTTAATTTATGCAAATCCCTTTGGAGGCAAAGTACATAATTTTATGATTTTACTAACGACTTACCCGTTAAAAAATGACGGCAATAGAATTGTAAGGCAGGTAATGCTGTTTTGGTACACAAAGTAAGTATTTTGGTTGTGTGAGTACCTTCGGCGCTCATTGCGAGCCTCTTGGTTGGTGTATGTTTGGTGCTCATTGCAAGGTTTGCGCTGATGGCCTTTTGGCAAACATTGCAAGCCTCTCCCCTGGTGTAGTTGTGGTCCTCTAAACACCGTTGACGCTCCTTGTGAGGCACGAGCTGAGCTCCTTTAGCGTTTGTTAGTCTGTTTTTTTTTTTTCTGTCTAGAAATTAATTAACATTACAAAATACATAAAGTTATAAATTAATATACTTTACCTATTTGTAATTAATATATGCAGGAAGCAATATGCTGAAGAGCTAACAATCTGTTTTGATGTTCCTTCAGCATACAATGTAGGCTTGCACTGTTGTTGAGCTGAGGTGTAAGTGTCAGCAATGTGTGCAGCGTGTATTGTAGATAGGCTGTGTGCACGAGGGGAAGCCGTTTGTTTAGCTGTGTAGTTCCGCATTTTGTAATGGTAATGTTATTAGTTTGCAGTTAGTGTTGTAAAATGGCTGCGATTGTGTATGTGTTAGGCGGGTGTGGAGCATTTAGCGTCCTTCCTAATAGTGTATTTAGTAGGTCGTACGGGTCTGTGTAAAAGGCGTATGTGCTTGGCTGTGTTTTGCATGCTTAGGTGTCGTGTAGCCTTGTTTTTTTTTTTTCGGCAGCCATTTTTTCTCTCGCTTAGGGGATTTTCGAGTGGCGAAAATCTTTAAATTCTATTTAAATTGGCGTGTAACCTCATTCCCAGACGTCCCAGCTGTCCCCCCTTGCTGTGTATGTATTTTTGTTTTTATTTTAGTTTGTATTTTGCATGTTTTTCGCTGTGCGTGGTGCGGCCATTAAGTTTGTATTTTTTGCGGCTCATATATATATTTTTTTTTTAAGTGCTGGTTTCCTTTTCTAATGTTACGGGACGTAATTTTTTTGTAAGCGTTTTTTTTTTTTTTTCAAAGTGCTACGGGTCTCGCACTGTGAATTGTGTATTTGAGTTTTGTGTTGATGCGCAGGTTGTGTGGGCTCGTAGGGATGAGTGCCTATGGCGCTCAACTCCACCTGCGCAAGGAGCACCTTTGGCGCTCCTTGCCTGGCCAGAACCGAGGCCTGTAACTGCTTTGTGTTACCAACAGATTTGGCAAGGTCGCGCTGCTGAGAACTATATACAGTCAGGTCCATAAATATTGGGACATCGACACAATTCTAAACTTTTTGTCTCTATACACCACCACAATGGATTTGAAATGAAACTAACAAGATGTGCTTTAACTGCAGACTTTCAGCTTTAATTTGAGGGTATTTACATCCAAATCAGGTGAACGGTGTAGGAATTACAACAGTTTGTATATGTGCCTCCCACTTTTTAGCCAGCTCTCAATCCATGTACATTTATATATTTATATATATATATATATATATATATATATATATATATATATATATAATATAGTCTTCCACATGGCACTGTATCAAAAGTCTTTGCAAAGTCCAAAAAGACTACATCCACTGAGTTGCCTTGATCCAGGTTCCTACTAACCTCCTCATAGAAACTAATTAGATTTGTTTCACATGACCTATCCCTCATAAATCCATGTTGACTGTTACTTATAATCCTGTTCAAATAGACATATTATTGTATATTATCCCTTATTAACCCTTCTAAAAGCTTCTCCACTACAGAAGTGAGGCTCACTGGTCTATAATTCCCCAGATTTGCTCTTGCTCCCTTTTTAAATATAGGTATCACCTCTGCTTTTCTCCAGTCATCTGGTAGAGACCCTGTGTTGTGTGAATCTTGAAAAATTAAATATAATGGTTTGGCTGTTACAGAGCCCAGTTCCCTCAGTACCTTTGGATCTATTCAATCAGGACCCGGGGCTTTATTAACAATAATTTTTCCAACCTCTTTTGGATTTCTTCCTGCGTTAACATTTATTTGGTGAAGGTAGTGTAGCCCCATTATGTTGCAGTGTCCCAACCACTGGTACCTCCCTTGTGTATACCGAAAAAAAGAACCTATTTAGCTCATCTGCCTTTCCCTGGTCACTCTTTATCAGACGACCTGTGTCACATTGTAATGTTCCTATAGCTTCCTTCCTGGCCCATCTTCCCATTAATATATTTAAAAATAAATTTAGGGTTAGTCTTGCTCTCTTTTGCAACTAGCTGTTCATTTTCTTTTTTTAGCCAGTCTTATAGCCATTTTACAAGCCTTGTTGATTTCCTTGTACTCCCGTAAAGCAGTCTCTGTCCCCTCGTGTTTGTATAATTTAAATGCCTGTTTTTTTACTCCGTATCTTGATCTTTAAATAATTGTTAAGCCACATCGAATGTGATTTACTCCTTTTACTTTTATTCCCACATGGTATATGTCAATGTGTATGTATATTTAGTAAGGGCCTCATTCTATTATCGGCCGCAGCCGCTGCGGGGCCGCAAGGACCGGCCGCAAGCTATTCTGCTATTCTATTCCCTTACGGCCGTAGGCTCCGGCAGGCTTGCGGCCGGTGCCTTGCTATCTCTTGCGGCCGCTCGCGCCGGAGGAAAGCCTTTGATCTAAAACGGCCGCAAGAGATTTGCAATTCAATTGCTCCGGGAAACCTCTCTGCAAGGCTAAAAGCGAGCCGCAGTTACTTGCAGGAAAAAGGTCTCGCTAGCACCAATTAAGCACATAAAATAGCTCAAATAAAGCCATCCTGCACTTTGAGAAGACTATAAAGGGATTTTAGGTGTTAGAAAAAATAGCACATAATTATCCTGTACTCAAACCCGTAAAATATTTCATTTTTAATATCCGTAAAATATCCATGTAAAAAGTCCAGAGTGCTTGGAGCACCTCAGACACGCCCACGCCGCAGCCGGAAAATAAACAGTTAATTTGAACTCGGGTTTGGGCAGATGTGCAAGCTTGAGAGTGGGTTACTTTTAATCCTCATGTCCCCCAATATGATCCCTAGCATTTACAGAGCTGTACAGTGCAGGCTTGAATTTATTTTTCAGTTTTTATATTTCACAGATTACGGCCGGTTCCAAGATATGCGGCCGGCCGTAAAAGGAGATCCTTGCGGGGCCGTATAATAGAATCGCGAGTAAACTGAACCCCCGCAAGGAATCGCAGCCTTACGGCCGATTTACGGCCGATAATAGAATGAGGCCCTAAGTATTTAAATGTTGTCCATTTATGTTCAGTGTTTTTACCTATCAGTTTTCTGTCCCAGTCTATACTTTGTATTGCTGCCCTTAGACCTTTAAAATCTGCCCCTTTTAAAATGTAGACTGTTAGTCTCTTCCAACTTTGATTTTTTTAATTAAATCTTAAAAGAGACTGTGTTGTGATCACTGTTTCCCAATTTCAAAATTTTATATTTTATTAGTATTAATAGTGATGACTAAATCCAAGATATCCTGGTATATCTGGGCCAGATAATGATCTCTGAGTGTACTCTAGAACCTGCTCCCCTTAGCTGAACTGCTGGTCTCATCCAGTTTATTTCAGGGTAGTTAAATTGTCCCATTTTGAAAACTTGCCCATGCTTAGGTGTATTATCAATATGTAGCAATAATTGCAATTCCTCCCTTTCAATTATATTTGGGGGTTTATAGCGTATTCCTACCAATATTTTTTTTTAGGATTTGCTCCTCCGCTATTTAACTAAACCCACTAAGATTCAACATTATCACTAGTTCCACCATAAATATCTTCTCTGACTATAGGCTTAAAACCTGTCTTAACATACAGACAAATACCTCCTCCTCTTCTAGCATTACCCCTATCTTCTACCTTTGCTCCTGTCACCCCACCATGTTTCAGTAATGCCTATTAAATCCCATTTTTCATTAACCTCTAATAATTCCAGGTCAGCCATTTTTCCAGGCAAGCTTCTTGCATTAGCAAGCATACACTTTATGTTGCTATGACTGCAGTTTCAAAGTGCCTACCACAGTATTTGAGTTACTAGGCAATATCTCTATCTATAATAACCGTCCCCCATTCTCCTTCTCCATGGGTAGTTAATTTGTCCCTTTCCCCTCTACACTTTCTACTCCATTAGTTCCATCTGGTCCCTCCCCTACCACCTACTAGTTTAAAAATTTGCCAGCCTTTCTACCATCCACTCCCCTGGCACACAAGCTTCCTCTTCATTAAGGTGCAATCCATCCCTGCTATAGAGATTGTACCCAAATGAGAAGCCTGCCCAGTGCTCTAAAAACCCAAACACTTCCACTTTTTTAGCCACACAAACTGTTGGATAACTGGGATCTGGGTGATAAATTACTCTGTCTGCCTTCCTAGTAATAGAGACCCCTACCACAAAACCTTTCTTTTGCTCTACTTATTCTGCCCTCCCACTCCACCAGTAGAACTGTTCTCACAGTTGTTAGATGGAACAGATCTATCTGGCATTGCCATTCCAACAGTTTCACTGAATCTCTGGCAAATCTGTTGGTGTTTGCCAACTCCGACCTGGCCTGCCTGCCTCCTTCTGATCCCCCTGCTTCCCCTTGTAACTGTATCCCAGCTACCCCCCTGGACATTCTCACTAGGCGCATCTCCACCCTCCATGCTAGGCCCAGCTAAACTGTGCTCAGTGAGCTCCAACTCATTTTCCAGTGGAGCGCGAATTGCTGCAAATCTCCTCTCCAGTTCTCCAATTTGAGCTTCCAGAGAGGCAACATGCTGCAACATGGACTCTGGATCATCTGTTCCAGCCGTGCACACATGTGGCAGGATGTACACTGAGTGAAGTTGACACTGGACTGACTCATGATTACTTCCTCATAAAATTATTATTCTTATTTAAAATTAAGTTGGCAGTCTCAACACAAAGTCATTGTCTGTTGTTTCCAAAAATCCCAGGCAATCAGCATTTTGTACTGTCTTAATCTCTTCTTCCCTCCTTCTCACTCATTCACATACACTTCACCATATTCACTCTTCATCCTTACTCCACATCCATCATCTTCTCAACAAACATAATTCCCCCTCCTAAATTCTTATTTTTTTTAATCCAGTTCCTCTCAATATCCATCTTTTCTCTCTGCATTCTTTCCTTTCCTAGCCTCATCTTAAATAATCACTTTCCTTTCATCTCCCTTTCTATTCTTCCTACACCCATTCTAACCTGTTTAGTTTGATCCTCACCTCACTTTCAATTATTTCCAAACATTTATTTAGCAAATGTGCTTACAATTGTATAAACTAAGTTGATATACAAGATAAAAAATAGTAAATATTCATAATTAAAAAAAAAAATTCTGTGCCTCCCCAACTATTTTAGGTGATCAGTCTCTTTCTTTTGGCCTGTAGGTGTATAGAGTCCTCATTTCACAGAGATATTCAGTTATATGCTTCCTGCTTCAGTGCAAGTGTTGAACGATTGAAAGGCCATTTAAAAGCCAAATATATTGATTCCTAAATATATGTATAGAGCAGTGGTGGGCAAGTTTGGTCTTGTAGAGCTCCACACAGGCCAGGATTTGAGAATATCCCTGCTGTGCACAGGTGAGTCAATCACCTATTCAGTCATCCTGATTGACTTACCTGTGCACAGAAAGGATGTACTCAAATACAGGCCTGTGTGGGGCTCTCCAGGACCGGACTTGCCCACCCCGGGTGTAGAGGACTAGCTCCCCACAGAGAGAATGAGGATTTTCTTTTTTTTTAAGCCAGGAGGAGAAGTAACAATTCCTCTTCCCTTCCTGTATGAAATACTCTCATAATTCCATGGGGATTTGTTTATTACCCAGGGGGGTTGTGGTTTGCAATGTAGTGAGATTAGTGGTTTAACTTGTTTCTCAGCACAGGAGAAAAACCCTAAAGGAAATTCTCACATCTTTACCCCTTTTTTGCACCTCATACTTCCTCTGTGCATTTTACATTACATTACATAAATCTTATTTCATTGTTCTTTTCCAATTTTTTCACTTTATTTCCTGACATGATTTTGGACAGTTTACAAAATCATTTTTTTTTCTCTAGTTTTGTAATTGTGTACAAATACACGTTTTCTTAAAAAAAATATTATATATGGACAGCTGGAGAAACGGTTGTATTCCCTGATTTTCATAGAGGTCCCACTGAACCCAGGCTTGTTTATTTTGGCATTCAGACCTGCATGGATGTATGGGAAGTTTAAATAGCCTTTGCCATATGTGAATGCAAGCAGATGTTACATTGCTTGCTGTCTGTTATTACTCAAAATGTGTTCTTCTAATGTGGAGACTCTTTAGTGGCTGCCAGAATCATTTTCATTATTTCCAGATAAAATATTACAAATGTTGTAAATTATTTATTTATTTTTATTTATATATGTATGTATGTATATATATATATATATATATATATATATATATATATATATATATATATATATATATATATATATATACACATACATATATATATATATATATATATATATATATATATATATATATACTGTAATATTGCCCATCAAAAAATGACGGCAATGAAATTGTAAGTGAGCTAATGCTGTTTGGTGTATGGTAATCAAATAAATAATACATTAATAAATGAATATACTTTACCTATTTGGAAGTAATATATGCAGGAAGCATTGTGCTGAAGAGCTGACAATCTGTTTTGATGTTGCTGCAGCATATAATGTAGGTTCGCACTGTTGTTGAGCTGAGGTGTAAGTGTTAGCAATGTGTGTAGTGTAAATAGGCTGCGTGCGCGAAGGGAAGCCTTTAGGTTAGATGTGTACTTCCGCATTGTGTAAGTGTTGAAAAAATGGTGGCGAATGTTCTTGCTAATGGTGTATCTTGTAACTCGTACGGGTTTTGTGAAAATGCGTATGTTTTTCGTGGTGTTTTTTGCGTGTTTAGGGTTCTGTAGCCTCATTTTCGTTTTTTTCGGCGGCCATTTTTTCTCTCGCTTAGGGGATTTTCGTGTCTCTAAACTCTGCAATTTGTTCTTAAATGGAGGTGTAACTTCACTTGCAGAGGTCCTGGGTGCCCCCCCCCCCCCCCCCCCCCTTGGTGTGTGTGTGTTGTTTTTTATGTGTTTGTTGTGTGTATTTATTGTGTTTCTAATGTTTTCAGGTTCGCGCAGGTCGGCCGTTAAAGTCGTATCTTTGCGAGGACATAGTGGTTTTTTTTCTAAGTCCCGCGTCTCGTATTTGTTTGTCGTAAGTCCGTAAATGTTGCGAGGTCCGCAGTTGCTGGAAGGAGCGCCTTTGGCGCTCCATGCCAGCAACTGAGGCCCTTGCTTAGCGAGCCCACATGGTAATATTAATATAATATATAATATTACTAATCATATTAACCTTTTTGTTGGGAGACGAAAAGGTGAGTTATGAGAGAGTTTGTTGTGTGCCAAGAGTAGCAATTTAATATGGGAAGCCAGTGTGAGAATTGACATTTGACTTGCAGATAATAAGTCCGATTGATGCGTCTGGTGGAGTCTTCCATGACAGACTGAAGTCAGAGCTTTCAGGCAACAGGAAATCCAATTAAAAGTGAGATGGAGGAGTCAAGAAGAGCAATTACAATTATAAATGTGCCTTGGGTGATAGAATAACAATCTGCAAATATTCAAAACGTTATAGCAACAGCAGCGCCAAATATAAACCCTGGGAAGTCGATATGGTTAATGTCTCTTTGATAAAGAGAAAAGGTTTGAATGTTGTGGTGAAAGACAGAAGATTCAGAGCCATAAGTAGCAGTATTAAGTCATAGATTAGACAGTTGAAGGACAAGTTGTGATTGGGAATAGGAGAGTATAGGGACATAGGTCATTTTTGACAATCAGGGTAAAGACTAGCAGTGGACCATAACCTGAGCTGTGCTGTGTCTCCTCTATGAGCGATAATCTAGATAAGAGAATGAGACACAGAATGAATGGCTACAGAGATAAAATGATAGCCAGCAGAAGATGATATATGGGTTGATGAGTGTGTCATATGGGAAGGCAAGGTCTATGTCATGCAGCTGCATTTATGTTTGAATATAGCATGTTGCTGGGCATTGTCTAGAAGGACTAGTTGGGCTGTACATTGATGTATTGGCCAGATAAAAGCATACTCTGCAGAGACTGGAGAAAAGCAAGTGTTCCTCACAATGTGTAGGAGAATCAATCCTTTCAACAGCTAAATCAAATCTATGACAGACACAAACTTGTCACTATCAGAGGCCCTATGGTTGTCAACAGGAATTACCTTTCCATATACAAATAGGTTCTTTTAGTACAGTGGTTCTCAAACTTCTCCTCAGGAGCCACCAGACAGGCCTTGATTTTGGTTTAACACTGTTTAAATACAGATGAGACAATTAGTCTGTCAACCTCTAATTTCTCCTCCAGTGTTCACACAGTGTTAAACTGAAATGATGGCCTATCTGGTGGGGAGAGGTTTGAGAACTACTGCTTTTTGTATGATTTAATCTTTATAAAAAGCCCATTTCACAGCCTGCTTTCAGAGATAGAAACTTCATCTCGTACCAATCATAGGTTCAGGGAAAGAGGCAAAAACTCCCACTAAAAATTGTATACTACTAAAAATAACAATTATTCACGTCTATGCCAAAATGCATAACTTTAATAATTAGAACAAATGAGAACATCAATATTGCATATCCCATATAAAATGCAATATGTCAGCTAAAATTGGCAGCAGCATATAAAGCCATAAATAAAAATCTATTCCTGTGTATATAAACCTCAGAAGACTAAATAAAATAGCACACAAAACAGACTATAGTTGGCTTACTTAAATGATAAATCGTTTCCAGGATAACACTCCGTTCTATAGCTTATCTGACTTGATCATAATCAATGGAAGACCTGTCTATTGCATTGCACACTAGGTAACACACTAGGATTTTGCTTGTTATAAACAGTTGATAAAAGAAAAAGAAAAAAATCCAAGGTGCTAAATCACCTTGCACTAATCTATATGCTACTTACATATACCATGCACCAGTACTATTTACTCATTCTCTTTTTCTAGGCAGCAACACACCATCAAGGACCTGAGCCTTGGTATGCAGGACGGGTGTATGCCAGGTACTGGAAGCATTATAGTCAAGCAATGCAATGGTTATACAGACACAAAAGGGCATACAGAATGGCTCTATCATCTATGTGCTATCCACCATGGTACCCAGCTGAAAGTTTCCAAACCAGTCGCTATGCTGATTGGGAAGGTGGTGAACCACATCCTCCAGACCTCTACCCAAGACCACAAAGTCACTCTGTGCAACAGCGACGTGTACATCCATGTTTAAAAATATCAGAACCAATTGAAAGAGAGTCTGAAATGGAATATGAAGAGGAGTCTTCTCCTGAGGAGGAGGGCATAGAATGCGATACAAGCAACATGGAAATCACTGAGGAGTTGCGTCAGTACTTTGCAGAGACCGAGAGGCACAGGGAGGAAGTTAGTAAGTAGTCGACATGTTTCAACCAGTCCATTTGATTGTATACGTTTTTTCTTTACATGTACCATGCTAGTTGTGGAGGATAATGTCACATTTGAAGTATGGAAAAAGAGTTAAAAGCACTCAATCTGAGAATGAACAATACTTAGTAGGTTTTCTCTATAGGGTCTGGGTACCTACTCGGAGCAGCCTCTTTTGGGCCCTTCACAGGGCGAAATATCCTGTAGTATATGATTCTAGTCTCACTAAAGAGTGATCCAGTCCCAAAACAGGCAATGCTACCCTGAACAGGAGAAACGACAAACCCCAGACGTACGTTTCGGCCCCTCTTGGGCCTTGTCAGTGAGGTTCAGCTGAACTCCCTAAAGCACAGAGAGCAAGGAGCACCTCTGACTCTTTGTTTTAGTTATGCAAATTACCCATAGGGGTTTTGTCACCCTAAGGTTACAGGGGCTATAGACGTGCACTCCTTGCTCACTGTTCAGCTACACCTCACTGACGAGGCGTACATCTGTGGTTTGCTGTTTCTCCTGTTCAGGGTAGAATTGCCTGGTATTTTGGGGCTGGGTCACTCTTTTGAGTGAGACCAGACTGATATACTACAGGATATTTCTCCCTGTGAATGGCACAAGTGAGCTGAAAGAGGATACCAGACCTATGGAGCAAACCTACTTAGGTGTTCATTCTTGAGCGCTTCTTGACTCTTTGCTTCACATTTTAAAGTATGAAACAAACTAACACCAGTGGCTTTAAGCATTAAATAATTTTATAGAATAGCTTAAATGTAGCCAGTTGTTCTTGTGTCATTACTTCTTCCATGTTTATTGTGTTCGGCATGTCCTACTGACTTGTCCTACATCTGTCCCTTAATGAACTGGACAATAAGGATTATTGTCATGCCACCCTCTATACTAGTGGTTCTCAATAGCTGGTCCTTGTACTGGTGCTAGTGCCGGAGACGTTATCAGCAGGGACTCAGGAATGCGGGGAGCCTAACACTTCGTACCCACCATTAATTAGTTGCAGTTTGTAGACAGATTATAGAGTAATTTAAACTCTACTCTGTTTAAATCCGTGTAAAGCTAGATGAACATTCAATTAGTCACATGAAATATCAACTGGTTAAACATGTTCTGGATATCGCAGATGGTCCCGATGAGCATTTGAAGCTGAGCAGTCGGTCCTCCGACCACAAAAAGTTGAGAACCACTGCTCTATACAAAATCAGAATCTATGATAAAGATTTTCTGTAAATCTGCTTCAATACGCATGGCTTACCTAGCTTCTAATGTCGTCAGTTTGTTACATACTGCATAGTTTTTTTTTAAAGTTTCTCTGGTCCTCATGGCCACTTCACATGATTAAGTAAAATTGTATGTTGTTCTGTCGATCATTTGTGCCCGGCTCTCCATTACCCTATAAACAACAGGCCAGGTACATCTGTTGTCTTGGTGTGTATCCATAAGGTTTTCATGGCAAAGATACTGGTGTGGGTTGCCAGTTTCTCCAGTGGGCTGTGATTTGTCTGACCTCTCTGCTATGACCTGCCCATCTTGGGTGACACTGCATGATATAGCTCACAGCTTCATTGAGTTACCCAAGCCCCTTCACCACAACATGGTAGCGATCCAGAAGAGGAAGACTGTATACGAACAAAGAATTGTTATTACCTTCCGTTATCTAAAATAAAAATCAATATGGGTCCTATCCTGTAATCTTTACGGCACCAGTCCACCGCTGCAGTGCAGCGACTAACCACTAGATGGTGCTGCAGATATTCCAGTGCCATATCATAGAGTCAAGGCTTAGGTAAACTGTTAGGGTGAGGGTTAGTTTAAGGGTTAGGCTACCATTCTAAGTTTAGAACTTCTCTCACATATCGGCAGCGCTGCAAAATATTGGCAGCGCCATCTGGCAGACTGGTGCAATAACTATAAAAGAATAGATCCTCAATATGTAATTTTCATATTTAAAATTGTGTTTGTTGGAAGATTCTATAAGAAATCTGAATATTCTGAGAAGTATGAAGGCCTCCTCCTTGCATAACTTGCATGTGCAGCTGTTTAGGAGTGTCCTCTTACCCAGAATATTGGTTGAGCCACACATGTGGCCCTACCAGTAAAGGAAAAATCCTTTTTCACTACATGACAGAAAAACACAACCATATGTTTTTAAAGATGAGAAGCTTCTGCTTTTTGTAAGAACTGTAAGAAATGTAAACATGAGCATATTTTTCTCATCCTATAAATTTAAGAAACTATTTATTGGCATTCATCCTTGCATAAAATCCATATTCTCTTTTTGGTGTCTCCCTTGTGATGGTCCAGTTTTTATGACTACTATGTAGTTAAGATTAATATAAATAATTTTATATCACAATAAACTGACATTTTTGATGTTTGGGGGAGAAAAGTGACACTGGTTTCCCCTGGTATTTAGGTAGGTGCTCACCTACCTTTTTCAGGCAGTTACAATTGCAGTATATTTCCACAAGCTGTGCCACATCAACTATTTCACAATAATTTGAAAAGTTGTTTATACTGATCAATACTACTCAAAGGGCCTCTATAATGGTTCAGCTCTCATTAAGTGGGCAGAGATGGAGAAAGAATGCCAATTAAAATTTCTTAACCAAAAAAATAGATTTGAATAAATATTATATTGTGTATTTAAACTAGAACATTACAAAATCTGGAATGCTTTTTAAAATTAGCTATTGCAAATATATTAAAATATAATTTTAATCCCTATAACTAAGCAGCTTTTGGAGTCGGTCAACTCCTCTCCATGGCAAATACTAATCTTTACTCTATCATTTACTGTCCCCACCTGTGGAGCAGACTTGTCAGACTCCATTTTTAGGATATTCCTGTGTGAACAAAGGTAAGTTAATCAAAATGGTGTAACCACTAACCCACCTGTTTTCAAAAAATAATTCCTGAAAATCCTAAGTGATACAGGCTGTCAGATTGGCGTTAGATATCACAATGATTTCTCATTTTAATAACCCAATGAAAATATGAGTTTGGCAATGTGTTTTATCCTTTGCAGTACTTGTTCTTACATAACATTTTTGTGATATTTTAAAACAAGCTATTTTGTTACATGACATATGAAAATTCCATATCCCTGTGCTTTTCTACACTGGGATTACATATATAGTTGTCAGTGTCCGGACCGCTTACGATGTTGTGAGGTTAGCTGTTGATGCACGCACGATTTAGGCTGCAATGAGCGATGAGGCGATCAGTTGAAGCCCTCAGTTTGTTTAAACTCGTAACTAGAAAACACTCAAAAAAATAAATAACACACTCGCACATAGCTCAGAGGGAAAGCCAGGAAGCATAGGCGTGAAGTTGCAAACGAATTAGAGCCATATTTGCCGTCTTACGCTGCTCGAAAATCGGCTAAGCAAGGGAAAAAATGTTGGGCAAAAAACGTAAAAATTCTGAAACAGGATGAAAACGAGGCTCTGCATTGCAGTAACACTTACACTAACCATGCCAGGCAGGCAGGACTTTGAAAATAAAACCAACTAGGACCACAAGCCTCACATTGTATGCCAACCACCATTGCCAGCCTTATAATTTCATTCCCGTAATTTTTGACGGGCAATTTCCTAGTAAAAAATAAAAATGTGCCTGTTTAAAATAATTCTATGCATTTATTTTTCAGCATTTGGAGATAATGGTAACAATAAGTGAGAAAAAAATCTATTTCTTCTCAGAGTTGCTTTAAGAAACTAACTATTTAGATGCTTAGTATTTTCTGTATGTCTAATGAAATTGATTTACCAGAGTTTGGACAAATGGATATATACATTTGTATTTCTTGTTGCAAACCGCAGAATATGAAATGTGATTTATTATTACATCAGTGCCTAAGCACAATAGGCTAGTTCTTTCTGATGAATTCTATAATACACTGCTGAAATATGTGCTTGTCCAATGATGTCAAGAGTGCACCTCTAGCCTTCTGAAAAGAGCATTGTATAATAGAAAAACACATTGTTAGGCTCCATAATACATATGCTTTATCTTGTGCCTGTGTGTGTGTGTTTTGCACTTGAGAAATACAATTAGTTTATTTTGTTGAGATCCAACAAACATTATCTGTGCCATTGTCTGGAGTCCCAGAATTGTAATGTAAGTATATATGTGGTGGTGCACTGCACAGAGCAGATACAGACTGTGTTGTATGGGATCGTGATGCTTCCCCCAAGGCATCATCATCATGCCCGGCTCGGCTTCACTTAAACATTGCAATCCCACTCTTTGAAGTTGCCATAACAACACAACCCAGCACTTAGAATGGCTCCATTGACAGGATTCAAAAGGGCCTCTTAAAGTAAGAGAGTACTGGAAGCTCTGGGAAAAGACACAAAGGAGGGAAAAACACTTTGTGAGATGAAGTCACAGCTCTTTATAAATTTACACCAGTCGTGGCCTAAATGCAAGACCGTTTTTTTTGTATTTCTGTTTTATAATTGCGTGTTATAATTTGCAGTTGCCCTTTGCACTAGGAAATTATTGTTTAGCCTGGAAATAGGTTTCTTGGCCAGAATATCACTGGGCGCCTGACGGGGTTAAGTTAAACAGTCTGGGTCTAAAGAACATCCCATTGCTAAAACAATAGAGCTTCCAACTGCGCCAGCTAGCACTGTGACGTGAGACCCAAATATTATTTCTGGGAGCCATTGTATAAAAATATTTATTTACAGCTTCTTTACATAAAACAGAATATTTGGAAACTTAAAAGTTGATAAGGCTTAATAACTTTCAGCTTCATTTTTATCCTTTTTGTGTTGTTTTTAGGGCCTTTTTTATTTTGTCTAGATCAGGACAAGACATTTGAGACTCGTTCCCACAGTCTTCCTCGACATTGACCAAAGTTTTGGGACATTCCCATCAGGCAAAGCTCACTGTGCTAAGGCATTAATAACAGGCATACTTAGATTTTTGATAATGGGAACACCACCTACTCACTCTGCTATTTATTGTTTCAGCTTCGTCTGCCTTGCATGATTTAGTCTTGTCATGCTCTTTGTTAGACACAAATCTGCCTGAAGGACATACAGAAAACTGATCTGTCTCGCAAGCCTTTATAGAGCGTGTGAAAATTAAAGGGGATTTTATGGTATATATTCTCCTAATAGGCTGATGTATATTTTAGCCTTTACCTGCAGTGATCAAACAGTCACATGAAGGGACATTGCCTTCCTATTTGACCCTAAGAAAGTTATTTTTTTGTTGTTGGTGGTGGTGATAGGAAATTAAAAGGAGAAAACAGTGTGTATGTATGTGTGTGTCCCTGCCCAGGTCCCCAGAATACTGTGTAATAACTGTATTTCTCGAAATTACATATATATATATATATATATATATATATATATATATATATATATATATATATATATAAATATATATTATATATATATATATGTAATTTCGAGAAATACAGTTATTAGAGTATTCTGGGGACCTGGGCAGGGACACCCAAATGTGCCCACAAAGGCCTTGCTTTTGTAATCCAATACCATCCTAAACATCGCCGCCTCTAAGCATATACGTTTGTAAATATTATTTATTTATTTATATTGCCCACCACAGTAGTCCTCGATATTATTTTTGTGATTTCATCTACTTAAAGGGACATGGGACGTTGTTGTTTTTTTTTTATTTTATTTTTTTTTTACATCAGATCGAGGATATTTAATAATGTGACACTTTTTTTTAAAAAATTTTTTATTTCTTCAAATAAAGATCTCAGAGCACAAAAACCTATTCAGAAGTTTAACTGCTCTTGGGGCCTTACCCTATGTCATCCAATAGACCAGGGGTGTCCAAACTCGGTCCTGGAGGGCCGCACCCAGGCCTGGATTTGAAGATATCTTTTCTGTGCACAGGTGAATCAATCAGGATGACTGAAGAAGTGATTGACTCACCTATGAGCAGCAGGGATATCATCAAATCCAGGCCTGTGTGTGGCCCTCCAGGACTGAGTTTGGACACTCCTGCAATAGACCAACAAGAATAAAGTATTCTCTCTGCATTTCCTGTTAACTTCATTGAAACATAAACATGTTTTACTTTAATATTTATCCATGCAAAAAACAACTTTTTGTAATCTTTTTTTAAAACGCTTAAAAACCCAGCTGTGTTCCATGTCCCTTTAACCTTATGCACCTCCCACAGCACCATGATATGTTTCCAGTGTCATGGAGAATGTGAGTAAGTGACATAATGCTGGCCCCCAGTACACTGCACATTTAGCTCTTACACTTATTCCCCCCCACATGAAATCCCTGTTGTCTGGCTGAAGCACATATTTCTACATGGTCTATTTATGCGTGTAATTTTTTAAAATCTACAGCATTACAGAATAATAGAGCTCTGTATGTATGAGTAATGGGCTGTGCCTATATGTCATTTGTTTTGCTAAACTATAAGCTTTAAAATGTAGGGATCTATTTTACAATTCAAATCCTGTTGTGGACATATTTAGAGATTCAAAAACTACAAAAAGCAAAACAGGCTTTATTTGAGCTGTCAGGTTTGTTTTGTTTGTATGTCTTTTCCTAATTCAGTTATTTTTTTACCAAGTAGCAAAAGTACAAAGTCAAAAACAGTGTGAACACAATGTAAAACAAGGAGGGACCTGTTATTAAACTTTAAATCAAATGTTACTGAGCTTTCTCTAAAGCACCTAATAAGATGGGAAAGTGGAAAATCTGAGGCAGGGGGGAAATCTAGCGGAGCGAGGCAAGGAGTTCCAAAGAATATGGTCAAGAATAGAAAAGTCCTGAAAGCAGCAATGAGAGGAGAAAAGAAGAATGTAATCAGCAGAATGAAGAGGACGGGTGGAGAGTATTTTCAGACAAGAGCAGAGAGGTGTCAAAGGCAGCAGAGTTCCAGGAGAATAAGAATAGAGAAATTACCCTTGGATATGGCTCTGAGAGCTGTCTCTGTGGAGGGTTGAGGATGGAAGCCAGATAGGAAAAGGTTCAAGGAGGGAGGTGAAGGAAATGAATTGGGCAAGACAATTGTAGATGACACACTCATGCAGTTTAGGCAGGGGAAGTAGAGAGATAAAGATAGAGAAGCTGTAGCAGATGAGGGTTTCTTAAGAATGGGTATAATTATGGCGTGTTTAGGTGATGGAAACTTGTCAGTGTTTAGAGAAAGGTTGAATAGATAGATATGTGAGAGCTGAGATTAGTGTGGTAGAGAGGGGAGGGATTGGCTGTGATGGAATAGGAGCATGTGAACTTATTCTCTATGCTTGTACTTTTTTATTTCTAGGTTGAGCAAACAACTTTCTCCTTTTCATACAAGTCAGTGGAGTTTCCTGTCACACTGCAGAAACAAATGAAGCTTTGTGATACGTCACAGAGATAATATTTGCATAGAAGCAGAGAAAGATGTACAGACCATTGGCAGGGCAGGAACACCATAACAGAGAGATAGCAAGCAGTATTGCAAACATAGGTAGATCTCACCGACACACAACTGAGAAACACAGGCCTTAAAGTGTAACTATCTCACGCACATTCAAATACTGACACCATAACACTGCTGCTGGTTTGTGTGGGGCTGTTGGTATATTCTTTGTTTGAACCTATGTTCTAATCCTACTTGTGCCAATAATTTTCTTGCTTCAACACATTAAGCAGTTGTCAACCTAGTTATTAAAGGATCACATTAAAAAATGGCCTCTTTTGTAGAACTAATCTTAAACATATGCAGCATGTTTTTAGAACTTAAATTAAAAAAATATAGCCTTTAATTTATTACTCTTTTTTTGATTTATTATGCTGTCATGGAATCTACCATTTTTGGTTCCAGTGATCTTCTTTCTGATTAGGGAGAATCCATAAGAAGTTTAAATATGCTCAATGGGAATATGGCATTTACAAATGTCAGTGCTCTATTTTTAAACCTAAGGACACACCCTGTAAAGAAGGTGGAAGCCTGCAGTAAAGAATAATCCCATATAGAAGTGAGAAATATAAATACTTTTTTTGTGTGTGTGTTGATTTGGTTATTTAAAAAATTTGCCTATTTCTAATGTTTAGTTGGCAAATAGAAACAACTCCTCACAGCGGCCCTTTAACATATAATATGTTGTGAAGTTTGGTGGCAACCCATTATGACAAATTTGTTTTTATAAAAGTCTTAATTGTATATCACGATTACTTGTTTATTTTTGTCTCTGTCTAAAAAAAGTATATTAAGTCCTAGGGAGGTAAATCCCTTGTAGTGTTTTCCACTAATTAATCCACAAAAAGAAATTATATGGGTATATTTACAATTTGGCCAACAAGTTTATTAATTTCAGGATAACAACGACGAGATTAAAAAAATATTAAAAATACTTAAAAACAATGAAGAGAAGAAGAAACTCCTCTGAGGGGTAGTGATATACTTCACTTATAAACAGTGTATAGAGATGTGATACTTTCTCTCTTCTCCCTAAGGAGAATTTGTGATCTTCCACTAAAGGTAACTCAGTACCAAAATTATACAACGTCTGTTATATACACCTTTCAGTAGGAAATTTATTTTGTACAGACATAAGGCTAGCTACGACATTCCCGCCTCCCCCCTTTGAGAAAGACGTCATAGTACGTTGAAACGCGTCAGGCATAGGCGTATACACGCACGCGTGCGTCATCACGCACGACGTTGTCCACGTAAACCAGGAAGTAACAACCATGCAGCATTAGCGTTCTGAGCAAGCAGCATGGAACTGGTCAGATAACTCAGATACCATAGAGTATGGTTGTCTTGGAAGAATCTAAGACTATCTTTAGGCCTCTAGAAACAATAGGAAGCTAGCACAAGTGATGTGATTTATGATTGAATATCCTCATATCGAATTAGAGAATCAACAAAGAAATTATAGCCCATAATAGGGTCTATTCCACCTATATATTAATAGAAGTGTAAAGATTTTACACAAACAAGTAGGTGGGGAAGAGATGTTCTGAATGTAGAATGTGATATCTCCATATATATTCAATCTCATATTTCATATGACTACCTATTGATCTCCTAAATAGAGCTTATCTGTTTACCATACTATTCTTTATAATTCCATCATAGAAATGTCTGTACAAAATAAATTTCCTACTGAAAGGTGTATATAACAGACGTTGTATAATTTTGGTACTGAGTTACCTTTAGTGGAAGATCACAAATTCTCCTTAGGGAGAAAAGAGAAAGTATCACATCTCTATACACTGTTTATAAGTGAAGTATATCACTACCCCTCAGAGGAGTTTCTTCTTCTCTTCATTGTTTTTAAGTATTTTTAATATTTTTTTAATCTCGTCGTTGTTATCCTGAAATTAATAAACTTGTTGGCCAAATTGTAAATATACCCATATAATTTCTTTTTCTGTCTAAAAAAAGCTTAAATAACTTAAATTGTAATGATACCTTGAATGGTTTTGTTGAAAAAAAGCAGTTCCAGACGAAACAGTCCATGTATTCTTGTTATCACATCATGACTAAAACATCTTTGTCAGAATAGCAGGGCAGATTACATTTAGCTGCGTTTTCCAATGCTAACATGAACACTTTTTAAACTATTGGACCATTTTCCCAGTGCATATAACTTGTTGCTAGGCAATGCAAGACTGTGAAGTTTGACAGTGGTTAATTAAAACTATTAATAATAAACTCACAAATTTCACTGTCTGCGTCCGTTTACCCTGGTATTTGTCCTGGTCACTGCAAATTAATCCAAAACTAACTGGACCATGTTGTGATATAAACATGTTATAAGAATTAGAGCACAATAAGATTTTTACAGCAAGAAATTGGGTTGTCAGGACTTGGCTTGTAGCTTGGCAAAGCCTCTTCATTTTTTCCACTTGATGCTTTCTTTTTTCCAACCTGGCACTCTCGCTGTAAGAGATTTTGAACATTCCCACATCCCACCTCCTTCTTCCCCCTCATTACCCTTTGTATGCTTAAAACGTGCATCTGCTGCCATTTTCCAAAGAAATACTGACTCACTCCAGGATTCATTAAGTGCTGAAGTGAGAAATGCACTAGCTGCCACTGATTAAATGTGTGTTCATGCCAAGGTGGGGCTCATTATCCCACATGAGCCCAAATATACAGTAGGTATATAGAGTACCTAATATTTTATGATACAAATGGAAAGATAACATTCTGTCTGCAATTAATGGTTTAGATCAGCTCCTAGCAAGGCAGTGTGTTTTTGTGAGGGTTTTCTTTAACCATCCGTACACTTCGTTATGTATGATCCTGTTCCCTTCCCAAGTGGAAGACCATTCTTTAATGCCTCCAGACATTCAGAGTTTGTCTCTTTTATAGTTTCCCTTAAATACAAAACTGTAATACAGTCCTCTAGATTTGTTGGCCAAATAGTGACCGTTCTTTGCGTTACAGCATGAGAGAAGTTAGCTGCAAGTGTTTATTTTGTATATCTCTTTCCATTGAAGCCAAGGCTTCATTATGCTGTCATTTGAATTCTGTGCTTGGAGTCATCAAGGAGAGTAGACATGGGAGGTTCAATCTGAAACTGCATGTTTACCAATTGGCGCTGGGATTTCTTTGGGAAAATACCTTTTTTAAGCATGGATCCAGTGCTTATAAGTAAGTGGCCCCATAGTAATATTTTGCATGATGCGGATCTATTTGTTTTGGCTTCCTACAGTACATTCTGATAAAGGTGTCATGTTGGGATGGGAGTCTCACAGGATCTGTGGAATTTCTAGTGCTAAAGATGTTTTCGCCTGGAGACGATACTCCCCAGGCCTGAACTTTTTCGACTGTGTCCAATGATCTAAGTGTTCAGTTAGTATTCTAACCGTAACTACGGATCTTCTGTGTGAGGCCTACCTGTAAAACTTCCCATAGTGGCTGGCATGGTTGTTCTATAAAGTTCTATTTATCTGTATTAATCTTCAAGTCTATGATCTTGTCCAATGTTGGATGAGGGATCTGGCCTTTGTGACCTTTGGAAGGGGTGAGATTGGTGGTTTAATTAAGCTGCAAAGGTCGCCTCATTCAACTGACTTATGCATGGTAGTTGTATTTTTTAAGCAAATGTTATTTAAAGTTCTGGTCTCCAAGTAATGTTGGCTGCCATGTCCAGTATCAACAAGCCTATATGCAATCCACAAATGAGTATATTTGTTACCTAGAAATTTTCCACGCCTCAATTTTTTATGTATTTATATACTATATAATAGTTTAGGCTTTTCTCATCTCTCCCTAGTTGGGCTGGTGGGGGTGGGGGGTGGGGGGGGGTAGTTCATACCAGACTAAAGCCTTCATATGTCCTTTTCATGACCCAGAACCAGCTGGACCAACGTGCAACAGGAGCTCTCACCTGTTAGGATCTCAGGGCGAAGTGGTTCAGTTGTCCTTGACAATCTGTCAACCTCTTTCTCGTTGGTTCTCTAGTAACTGTTTAGCCAATCATGTGTGGTTAGGATGTCTGGGAAATTGAAATGAACTCAATCCTAGGGAGGTATCTGTATGCAGGGTTTAGATGGGAGATAGTGGACACTGGCCTGTATGGCTATGGTGTTGGCTAGGTGACCATGACAACTTACGTAGGCTGATTTTGACATCACTCAATGTGGGTGACTCTGGGCATTTGGGGCATTACTGCACATGGATTCTTGATTTGGAAACACTGCTCTGACCTTTTTATTGTACCTCCATCAGGCAGTTTGTCTTTTATTGGGTTTGGTCAGTGGTCAGCCCAATCACCCCTACCTAGCATACCGGTCTTTTCTTCCCCTGTGCAATGTTTTATACACTATTATTTTATTTTTTTTGCCACTAGCGATAGAGCTAACGATTATGGGCCCTAAATGGGCTTTGGAAAATATGCAAATGCTGTGCTTAACCATAGACAATGTATCAAAGTTCCCGCGCTAATCTAGACCTGTCGACTCCCATCACTGTTTCCAAGATGGCCTGCACTAGAGCAGCAGTGCTATTATGAAGTCGGGTATTTACCAGGGGGATGAGTTGGACAGCCGCTCTGATGCGGCTAATGAGCATGGGGGGGGGGGGGGTCTCCCGACTTAAAGGCTAAGCACCTTGCAGCCAAATAACCCCTGGGGAACCTCTTAATTCACAAAATACAATTCATGAAAATCAAACATTTACATGATTATAGTTATGTTCAAGTAGAAAATGTTCCTGAATAGATCATCTTTGACAGTCCCAGTGAAACTTCTACCCAGATTGAGACAGGGGTCCATGACAGTCTGCAGGGGTCCATGGCCCAGTATATAGTTAAATATATTCATTGTCTGTATTTAACAGTGATAGTAAAATTTGCAGATTTGGAGGTCCAGTTACCTCTTTTGCAGTGACAATTAACAATAAACCACTCTATAGATGATGAGGTTGCCTGTGGAAGTTATCACAGTCTGTCCCACTTCAGAAGGCATAGGGTTGGAAATATGAGAAATTTGATCATCCTAATTGTCATTAATAAAATCACTGCAATATCCAAGTAAAAGACCTGTGAAGCGCGCTCTATTATTATGAAATGGATCCACACTGTGTCATATAATACAATAGGTAAATAAAGTATTTATACTCCACAGACTGACTTATAAATAAAGTAGATGGGGGGGGGGGGGGGGTTCTAAAGAAGGTAGTACAATCTTGGCCACACAGAAATAAACCATTCATTTATACTTGAAAAAAGGTTTCCTTGCAACCTCTCCAAAAAGAAATGACCCCTTGACAAGAAGACATGTCGGCATGTTTATTCTCTACCCCACAACGCTTCTGTATTCTGACCTACAATATGTTCTTTCTAAAAGCTGGCAAAATTATTGAGCTTTATGAATACATTTCTGAACTTTTATAAATTATAAAGATCACATTATATGAACAGAGTGAAAATATCATAATCTCATTTTAATAACCACAATAGAAAAGTTCCACAATAATAATAAACTGTGAGTTAATATAATTCTAAAAAAATACTTCATGTCTTGCCTTGTCTCTCATACATTGTAGGTCTCTCCTGATTTAATTTTCTTATGGAATAATCTCTGTAGGGTGGTGTAAAATGGGTGAAGTCATGCTAGACAATCCTCTCTTTCCTATCATCATATATAATGAGAAAATCTTCTCATCCCTTTTTATTTACCTTTTAATGGCCACATCTTTCCTGCTGCATCCACTGCTGGAAATTCATATATGCTGTTAAATATATTCTTATGTAACCATTTCCGAATTGTAATAAACTTATCACTTTCCAAAACTCTATAATCAACAACAAGTTGAATATTACAGCTTCATAGAGGAAAATATTAAATGACTCGTACTTCTCACCTGAGGCAACATAGACTTGGTTGTCCATGTGAATTCTGTACCTTGCTACTTTTTCACAATTTGGTACACTTGCTGTGAAATAAATGTATGTAAGCTACTAATAACAGTCTGTAAACTGATCACACTATGTTTATCGTTCATGTGTTTCTAACCTAACTAATCCTTTTATATTGTGAAATTGATTCTATGTTTCTAATAAATAGAAAAGTCATTTTTTCACAGACCAACTGTCCATAATTCAAACAGACTTCAATTTTACTGCACACAGTAGTGCCAGAACAATATAAGATAAATCACTTTAATCAATTATTCACAGGCAGCACGCTAGTTAATTCTGCTGTGAGGGAATATTGAAATAGTTGGCCAGTTTTCTATACAGAGAAAGATAATGTCACATTTTGTACAACATCTAAGCTATAAACGTAGTGTTCCACACAATATATCACTTGATTTGGTCCAGAGCACAGTTTTAAATTATGACATACAGTAGTTTTCTTCTGTTCTTGTAATGGGTGCCCATCATATTGGACATAATTGAAATAAATTAAGGTTAAAGTAATTTTAAAATCTCTCTCCATCAATTCCATCCTTTAGCCATATCCACCCAAAGTATTTCTGCCTCCCTTCTAGCCCAAGTATTTTATTCTGGCCGCTTGGGTGAATGGACATCAGGAGTGGGTTAGGCAAATGAGCTTCTAGCGCTATGAACCACTGTATCTGGGCTGGAACATTATTATTTTTATTAATATTATAGCAGATTATTACTGTACATCTTTATCCATATGACAGTACAAAAATAGTACAAGTCCACAAGGATTGATCATGATTTATATAGACCTTTTATACTTTTACTGGTAGAAATAATTCTGTTACTGGTATACTTTCTACTGGTACAAAATGTTGTAATAAAAACTGATCTCAAGAAAAGCGTATTACATTGTCTAAGTATTTACACTTTAATTTAGGGGACACCAGTATGGAAAGGTAACTGAAGGTCCCCATAGCAAGGAATGACGTAGTAAGTTAATGAACCACTGAAGGGAAAATAATAAGAAATAATAAATCTTATAAAAAGGAAAAAAAATGATGCTGCAACGTTCTTTTTTATGGTTCATTTGTATACATTCGGCCTTTCTATATATATTATGACAGACCTTGAGGCTCTCCAGTGGTTTGTCGATTCACTCCTTTAATGAACTTTCACTAAACGTAAGTTTTTGTGAGAAATGACAGCTATTCGTTTTTTAAAGCATTATGGAATCCCCAAACATTATTTGTTTCCATTAATGTAAATTATATTGATTAATAGGCCTTTTTAATATTTTAATTCTCAAAGTAAATATTTATCAAGAACTTATGGTTACAATTCATGAAAATCCTATTTTAATGATTCATTTCTATTCCTTTTCCTTGTGGTCTTCATCTAGTCCTATTATCATTTCATGTCTCAATATTTGTTTCAGTTTACAATCTAGTAAATGTGTACAGTTATCGTGAAACAACCATGTATGAGTAAATGTCTTAAGGTGTGCCATTAATCCTTGTATGCTATGAAAAAGTTTATCTTTGTTATATTTCTATTAAAAATTTACATATTTTTTTGTCTTATCGAATGTGAGAGGAGAAGGTTATGGAAAAATCAAGTATGACACCTTGTGCCAGATTTTGGAGGAAATATGAGGAGCTCTGTTTTTCCAGGTTAATTTTAGGATAACAAATGGCCATCCAGGTCCCAACTGCATTGAGACACTCTGCTTTTATACCCCAGAACCAGCAGTTCGAGAGGTGTGTGTCATCAACATAGTGATGGTAATTGAAAGCTATGGATGTGATGAGTTCACCAAGGGACGAGATGTACAGAAGAGAAGGAAAGGGCCCAAGACCCTTGAGGCATACCAATAAAAATATTGAAGTCCTGGATACCAATAATATATAGAATGTGATAAAGTGATCCAAGGGTCAAACCGTATAAGAATGGAATGTTGGCCTTATTCTTTGGCCCTGTGCTAGCCAAAGCTATTTGTGTTGTGATAGGAAGTGTAGCCAGACTATAGATGGTCAAGAAAAGAGTGAAACCTGAGAAAATGTAGTAAACACGAAAATGTAATTTGACATATTTGGACATAGGAATACAGGGCGATAGAAGGATGGATAGGATCAAGGGAAGCCTTTATGAGGAAAGCTGGAACCATGTCACGTTTGACAAGGAGGGAGCAGTGGCTGTTGAGTGGGAGATGTTGGAGGTTTTGGTACTAGAATAAGTAAGTGAGGTTTTAGTTAGTGGGAGGGAATATGACTAAGAGGACACGAGGTAGATGAAGAAGACTGGAGCAGAGTCAGATACCTACTACTTTTTAACCGAGGAGGAATAATTAAGAAGAAACAGTGGGGAGAGAGAGGGGAGTTGAAACAGGAGTCAAAAATAGAGGTGACATGGGTTCAATTATTCTGTTTTGCATGGTAAATAGACAAGTTGAAGCAAGACAGTAGAAATGTACAATGTAAACATTTTGTTTTTCTTTATGGGCAGTTTTTAGAGTAAGCAACATAAATGTTCAACAAAAAATTCTTTTTTTTAATATTCCAATATTTGAGATTACTGTTGTTCTCCAACAGGTTAGAAAGAAAATGATTGCAGAGTCCCTTTAACATTGCCACATAACGAGAGAGATTTTGTGTAGAATGTGATTCTATTTGGCATATTTAAAAAGAAAACTAGCAATGGAAAAGCGGAAACTAGCAGATGTGCTTTTTGTTCTGGGGACCTCCGGAAATTCTACAGATGTTTTTCTTTGGGACTGTATTTCTTTGAATGCCAATAAAATATGAAATCAAAACATATACACAAATTGAATATTTATAGTAGCAACTATGCTAGACATTGCTAATGTACGATTAGGGCATCAATCTCTGAATTGAAAGATATATTTATTGAGTACTATAGAAAATGACTGTTCATTTTGTCTCTGGGGAAAAAAGAAGATATGAAATATTCTACAAAGTGATAAATCGTTTTCAAGTGATTTAAGATAAAGTTTTGGTAAGACATCATAAACCCTCTTCCAAACTGTATACACAATTTTATGCACTTCTGCTAAAGTAATTTGGCCTAGTGCTGTAGCGTTTGGGATGTATCCCTACAAATACATTAATTGTTGGACTGAAATGACAAACTATATTTTTCTAATCTAATGAATTATGTAACTGGAATCTGATTTTTCATATGTAATGCTACTTTTTGAGCAGAGATAAAATGTAGAGTGTATCTAATTTGTATTTGTGTATTCATTCTTTCAGAGCGACAGCAGCAGCTTGATGACGAACGCCATGAGCAGTATGTAGAAGCTGATCATGACCTGCATATCGCCACAAGAAGATCCACACAGCCTCCCTCGGAGAGACCAGGAGAGAGACGCAGAGAGGAAATGAAGAAGCTCTATGGAGAAGATGCTGCTAAAATCCAAGGGATGGAGACAGCCATGCAGCTCAACTTTGACAGGCACTGCGATAAAAAGCAACCAAAGTACTGGCCCATCATACCTCTAAAGCTGTGATCCACAGAGCCGAGGATTGAACATCTTCTATGTAACAGTAACATCAACTAGTCCAGCTGTATCAACATGTCATGTTAACTGTGCATAGCTAAGTAATTTATGATTTCCTTTAGCCTACATAATTTGACTTTTAGCAATAGGATTTAAGCACTTAAGCAATCTTGCTTCAATAAGCAGACCTAATAACAATATATATGTACTGATGAAGCTTTATTTTGTTTTCGTTATTTTTATTCATTAAATAATTTGATCACTATAGTGTGTTTTTTAATACAGAATTATTACATTCTATTAAAATATTATTAAAATATATTGCCGACGATAAAAAAAAAAAAGGATTCTAGCCCCAGAAGACTCTTGCTACGATATTATACATTACATGAACAATATTGTGCCTAAAAAGTATACACATTTGAGACTGCTGTTTGAGAAGTAAAAATATTCTGGACTATTTGACAGGTCAGGGTTGATTTACAGATTGAATTGGATTCAGATTTTCTAAAGTGCTATTTAGATTTACTAAAATTAATTTAGCTCGGGATGATGTGCCATGGCAAATGTATTCTGCTACAGTATATTTCATGCTGAGACCCAGAGTCCTCTTGATTTACAGTGAGGCAATGTCACTATAATGACAATGTAGTGTGATTCCTTGGAACAGAGATTCATGCATCCATAAAACAACATATATCAACAATAATCGCAGTGATATCTACTAAATATAAATCTACACAGGGGTGGAAACTTCTTGGGACCCTAAATTAAACTTTATTCTGCTGGCTCCTAAATATTTTTATAATCATCTCTATAAAGAGCTTCCCTCCAAGCTCTTAGAAAACCACTTCGCTAGCTCCCAGCTTTCAGGGCTAATAATTCTTTATAGGGGAACAATATTGTTCTAGAATACAGACCTCTATTATAATAATGATTGCTTTGGTATATTTCTCTAAGCAAATAAACATGTTAAAATATTATTATAATAGTATACTGGGATGTCACTTGGAATGACCTCAACACAATATGAGGTATAACATTGCACTGCTACAATCCCAGGTGTAGGTCAGTAAGGTTTGGAAAGTACTGTTCTAGAGATTAAAAAGTGAGTTTTTTAAAGTTTCAAATAGGGGGATCGTTTTATACACTGAATGTTGCAATTACATACCCTGGTCTGGAACGGTAATGCTGCAGTGGCGCTGTTTTAAGGCAGGAGAAAAGATCACACATATTGGAAATGAAATGGTTACGATTAAAGTGCTTGTGTCCATAGAAATGTGTATTTTATAACTTCTTATTGTGCTACATATATATATTTAAGTGCACTTTCTATCATGATTTTCACGGATTTCCATTCCAGATCAATATCCCTGTGACCAAATCACTTATTATTGTGTTAAGCTGGAAAAATGCAATGCACAGCGCGACTGAGTAATAAGTGATGTGGTCACAGGGATCTTGAGCTGGAATGGAAATCAGTGAAAATCATGACCGAAAGTGCACTTAAATATATGTGTTGCACAATAAAAAGTTATAAAATACACATTTGCATATTTATTTGTTTCTTAATTTTGGGCTCTCAAAATAGGGGTTGTCTTATACACGGAAAAATACGGTATATCACAATCGTAAAATAGCATTACAATATAGTACAACAACACTCCAAAGACAAAAACAATGTAAAAAGAACATATCATTTGTTTCCTAATTATAAAAAATCAATTTAAAAGTATTTGTGGTTGTATCAAATTACTAAAACCATAAAGTAATAAAAAAGTATTATTTGTAAAGTATAAGGCTATCCACAACTGGGACATCTTGTATATGGGATAAACTCTGTATCAGATATACATTATATTCTGACAGAGTCATTTATGTATACAAGAAGCGAAGGTATAATATTGAATATATATCACAGTGAAGAAAAAAAACCTCAGTAAATGAAAATAGCTGATGGATGTCTATTCATTAATATGAAATGAATACATTTATTTTATAAACATTCCTAAGTATGTAAATTAAGTATTAAATCCAAATTATTATTTAGTATCATACATGGAGCTGTGAGAAGGATAATAATAGCTTTCCATTCTTTCTCTTTTTTAAATAGACTAAATAGCACAGACAAATTCCTGAATGTGATTCCCAAAAATGTGTCATGGAGTCTCTAATAGGGTCCCCTTCTGAATCCCCACTGTTAATTTCACAACAGGCCAAGATAAAAATAATTATCATACACCCTTAAATGACACCTGGCTAGGTGTATTTTCTCTCTGATGTGCAGTAGTAATATTAATGATAAGAATACACAACAACAAAATTAGAGGCGCTCTATCTGCGAATGGACAATACCTGAAGTAGGTTAGTCCTATAGGTCTGGTTACCTACTCCGAGAGCAACCTCTTTTAGCTCACTTGTGCCCTTCACAGGGAGAAATATCTTGAAGTAAATCAGTCTGGTCTCACTTAAAAGAGTGACCCAGCCCCAAAATACCAGGCAATTCTACCCTGAACAGGAGAAACTGCAACCACAGATACGTTTCGGCCTTCGGTTTAATAACAAGAATACACATATTCTAAGAATTTACAGTGTAATATGATATGGTATAGCCCCTTCAAATACAGACGGTCACTGCCCATACCTTGGGAATTTTTAGGTTCATTTTTTGCTGGGAAACATATATGGCGCCAGGACTAGCTTAATTACATTTTCCCTCCCTGATTATGTTCTTAGTTACTGGTCTTTTAAAAAGTTGTTGCATATATGATGTATCCGTATCAGAAAAAATGCATAGTGAGTTTTTTTTTTTTTTAAGGAAAAACAGATTCATTCGTAATATGATAGAGGTCCAGAGCTTGCCTTGATTCCCAAAACAATAGTAATACAAATAGTTCTCCATATTATTTATTTTCACTATTAAGTTATTTCATTATGTCCCATGACCATACTTTATCTATAAAAATTATTCCTCAAACGTAATTTACTTAAATTCCATGTAATCAGCAATGAAAAACCATTTGGGGTTCTGTGGATAAGAGTAAAACTCAGTCACTAAAAGTAAAAGAATAATAGTAATTATAGGCGTGTCCAGCTCAGGGTAATATTTCATATCATTATATTTCTCTGCAGCTGTTTAGGATTTTTGCTTAACCCTGTCAGTGCTAGAGTAGACCTCCGTATTATGTAGCTTTATATATTGGAAGTGTGAATTTGACACGTTCACGCAGACCCACATATAGTATGGCTTTACTGATTGCATAAGTACTAAATTAAATGAAAATACTTTTAATTTGTTCATGAACGGTGATGAGTGCGGCATACTATGTATTAATATTCACATGTTTATTAAATAGACTGCACTAAATAGTATTCTGAATGTCTAGCAAAGTATACAATGGGAAAGTTGTGATCCAGTGACATTCTAAACAAAACCATAGTGAACTTTGTGTTGTCTTTAGGTTGTATCCGGAGTTGAACACATTTCCCACTGGAAGAATACATTGAACTATAGTTACTTCATTGTTTTTATCCTTGTCAGCTATAGGATGCATTCATATATATATATAAATTATACACTTAATCTAGAAGTTAGACATGTAATGTACCTATACAGTGGATATAAAAAGTCTACACACCCCTGTTAAAATGTTAGGTTTCTGTGCTGTAAAAAATGAGACAAAGATAAATCATTTCAGAACTTTTTTCACCTTTAATGTGTCCTATAAACTGTACAACTCAATTGAAAAACAAACTGAAATCTTTTAGGTGGAGGGAAGAAAAAAAATAATAATAATGTGGTTGCATAAGTCTGCACACCCTTTTATAACTGGGGATGTAGCTGTGTTCAGAATTAAGCAATCACATTCCAAATCGTGTTAAATAGGAGTCAGCATACACCTGCCATCATTTAAAGTGCCCCTGATTAACACCAAATAAAGTTCAGCTGCTCTAGTTGATCTTTCCTGAAATGCTCTTAGTCGCATCCCACAGCAAAAGCCATGGTCCACAGAGAGCTTCCAAAGCATAAGAGGGATCTCAATGTTAAAAGGTATCAGTCAAGAGAAGGGTACAAAAGAATTTCCAAGGCATTAGATATACCATGGAACACAGTGAAGACAGTCATCATCAAGTGGAGAAAATATGGCACAACAGTGACATTACCAAGAACTGGAGCTCCCTCCAAAATTGATGAAAAGACGAGAAGAAAACTGGTCTGGGAGGCTACCAAGAGGCCTACAGCAACATTAAAGGAGCTGCAGGAATATCTGGCAAGTACTGGCTGTGTGGTACATGTGACAACAATCTCCCGTATTCTCCATATGTCTGGTTCTATGGGGTGGAGTGGCAAGACGAAAGCCTTTTCTTGCAAAAACACATCTGAAGTCTCCCAAAAGAATGTGGGAAAAGGTGTTATGGTCTGATGAAACCAAGGTTGAACTTTTTGGCCATAATTCCAAAAAAAACAACACTGCACATCACCAAAAGAATACCAAACCCACAGTGAAGCATGGTGGTGGCAGCATCATGCTTTGGGGCTGTTTTTCTTCAACTGAAACTGGGGCCTAAGTTAAGATAGAGGGAATTATGAACAGTTCCAAATACCAGTCAATATTGGCACAAAACCTTCAGGCTTCTGCTAGAAAGCGGAACATGAAGAGGAACTTCATCTTTCAGCATGACAACGACCCAACGCATACATCCAAATCAACAAAGGAATGGCTTCACCAGAAGAAGATTAAAGTTTTGGAATGGCCCAGCCAGAGCCCAGACCTGAATCCAATTGAAAATCTGTGGGGTGATCTGAAGAGGGCTGTGCACAGATTTGGAGTGTTTTTGCAAAGAAGAGTGGGCAAATCTTGCCAAGTCAAAATGTGCCATGCTGATAGACTCATACCCAAAAAGACTGAGTTCTGTAATAAAATCAAAAGGTGCTTCAACAAAGTATTAGTTTAAGGATGTGCATACTTATGCAACCATATTATTTTATTTTTATATTTTTTTTCCCTCTACCTAAAAGATTTCAGTTTGTTTTTCAATTGAGTTGTACAGTTTATAGGTCACATTAAAGGTGGAAAAAGTTCTGAAATGATTTATCTTTGTCTCATTTTTTTACAGCACAGAAACCTGACATTTTAACAGGGGTGTGTAGATTTTTTATATCCACTGTAGATGCCGGCAAGTTTGTATTGTGTAAGCAGTATCATTTCTACACAAGGCACCCTAAGGTAGAATAGTTACTTTCAGTTTGGGTATCTGAACCAGTCACAATGACACTTCCAAAAAATGTAATGGTTAGTAATAAAATTACCCTCTCTGGATCACTACCTTTTATGGTGAAAGGGCTTGTGTATTTCAATGAAGCTGTGAGCTATCCCATATAGGGAAGGAACTGGCAACCCACTCCAGTATCTTTGCCAAGAAAACCACAACCAGAGACATAACCATAGATGTGTCTGGCGTGCTGCGATCCATAGAGAGTCCGACACAACTGAATGACTAAACAACAACAAATACTATTACTCCACTGATATAAACTGTAAGTGCAAAATGTATTTTTTTTTGCAAATTACTGATATGCATGTATAACACAACTTGTCAGCATGCTTGTAGACACCCAATAAGACTTAAGACTTAAAAACACTTTTTTAATATAATCCATACATTAAAAGAAGACAGTTTGTCACAACCTAAACTGCAGGGGCCTCATTCTATTATCGGCCGTAAACCGGCCGTAAGGCTGCGATTCCTTGCGGGGGTCCCGTTACCTTGCAATTTAATTAAACGGCCCCGCAAGGATCTCCTCTTACGGCCGGCCGTAAATCTTGCAACCGGCCGTAAGCTCTGAAATCTAAAAAGTCAAAAATAAATTCAAGACAGCTCTGTAAAGCTCTGTAAATGCTAGGGATCATATTGGGGGACATGAGGATTAAAAGTAACCCACTCTCAAGCTTGCACATCAGCCCAAACCCGAGTTCAAATTAACTGTTTATTTTCCGGCTGCGGCGTGGGCGGGTCTGAGGTGCTCCAAGCCCTATGGACTTTTTACATGGATATTTGACGTATATTACAACAAAAATAATTTACGCATTTGAGTATAGGGGAATTTTGTGCTATTTTTGCTAACACCGAAAATCACTTTATAGTCTTCTCAAAGTGCAGGATGGCTTTATTTGGGCTATATTTCGTGCTTAATTGGTGCTAGCGAGACCTTTTTGCTGCAAGTAAGCTGCAGCTCGGTTTTAGCCTTGCAGAGAGGGTTCCCGGAGCAATTGAATTGCAAATAGGATTTTCTTACGGCCGATTTCCTTGCGGCCGTTTTAGATCAAAGGATTTCCTCCGGCGCGAGCGGCCGCAAGAGATAGCAAGGCGCCGACCGCAAGCCTGCCGGAGCCTCCGGCCGGAGGGGAATAGAATAGCAGAATAGCTTGCGGCCGGTCCTTGCGGCCCCGCAACGGCTGCGGCCGCTAATAGAATGAGGCCCCAGGAGTCTGCAAAGTCCAATTTACTCCCCAAAAAAATACTATTGAACTTATGCTGTATTTTGTTTTTATTCAGTGAGCAAAGTTAGAACTAATCATATATTACATTTATTTTGAAGAAAAGGAAATTACCTTGTCATACAATAACTATTATTAATTTGCTTGTACAATAATTTAAGATTATGTGCCCATTAGTAGGTAAAACTTAATTTATTGTCTGACAGAGAAAATAAAGACAATATGAATTGAAGACACTAGGGATTTTCAAAAACAGTTTTTAGAGTTGATTCTTAAAGGCTCATTGTATCCGCCAATACCATATGCTGTAGTATACATCTCAACAAAGTTTACTGTAGAAACTTATTGGAAAGCCTAAAGTACCCTATTAGTACCACAAAGGTATTCAGCTATTTGCAGAAACGGCTCTAAAAAAGTATAATAAAAGTGAAGAATCTCACATGGGAAAATAGTTAGAATTTTTGTTTATCTTATTGTGCTATGAATTACATTTTGTATTTTTTTCAGTTGCGTAAATTGGGTATTACCTTATCAGTCCAGGAGGAAGACGGATATGGAATTGGGTTACCATATTCTGATTACATTGTATTAGTTGTTATTTTTATAGCACTGCACATTCAGATTCAGGGCATTGTGTTCTAGATATCTGTATAATGTACCTGAGTTAAACAATTCTCACATTGTTCTGAGAATACTTTTTGACGCAAGACACTCTTCTAGAGAAAAATTGTGCAACTCTTTCTGACATTTAAATTCACTGTAATTTTATGCTAATCTATGTACAGTAGATAGCGCAGTTAACTCAAGCAACCAGAAAAATATTGAATACTGTAGTTTAAATAAAAATTAAAATGTATTTACTTACTTGCCAGGAGCCAGGTTGTTGTGCCACAAAATGCTTACAGGCACCTAGATTGCATCCACTGTACGTCTCTGCAATTCAGTGTTACCCCGAAGCAGACAGACATGAGTGACTGAGCCAGGGCAGTGTTGGCGTAACATCAGCACTGTACCCAACCATTAACTAAATGTATCTGGCATCTACCAGTCCCCATGGGTTCCGGATAACTGAGAGTCTACTGTATATCTCAATAGTTTCTGCAGTTGTGAAACATTTTCTAGAATGAAACACTCCTTCAGATGTAGTGTACAGCTTTTTGTTATATTCTATAAATCCAGTCACTTTAGTAATATGGACAGATATGTAGAATTACTTATATTTGCTGGGCCTTGTGATAAATTGTATCTATCCAGATTCAAACCGAAGGGCTGTGATAATTGTACACATTACAAAATATAATCATGAATGTGCCCCTGTGGCGTTTGCAATGCTTAGTAATTTTTCTGAGCTATTCTTTATGTGGTGCAATTTGCTAAATAGTGACACAGAGTTCTGTTCAGTGTGTGGTAGGGGATGTTACTATATAATAGAAAGATACCAGAGGAGTAGATCATGTTTGGTTGTCACATATACTTTTTAGCAAAGTATTGCACAACATAACAACATTTACAAACTTGACACTTTATTTTAAGAGGCCTCTGTAGTCCTAGTTTAATAATAATAACGTAATAATGGGCAAAATCTTTTTAAAAAGTCAAGAAAAATAAAGCCTTTCACATATGTAACTTTTATTTGCAATTGTTTTTTGTAGGGTTCCATTTCCTTTACTGAACTTCTTCTATGAGCTACTTTTTAGCAGAGAGTGTCTAATGAGAATGAGACACATGAGAATTTCATTAGACCTACTGTAAGCACTTACATTGTAGCTGCCACTTTTCCATTATAACAGTAAATCCCACTGCAGCACATTTGGTAAAATACATTATATAAAAAGAGCATGTGACAAACAATACAATAACAAACATTAATACAAAAGGTGGTCACTGCTCCTGAGAGCTTACATTCTAAAGGAGCTGGTGAGGCAAGTGCCACAAAGTATTGGAGGGAGTTGAGTAATTAGTGGCTTCTGTGGGGGATGTGGAGGTGGCTGTGTATCATATTGAAGTATAAACAAGCAGCTCAGTTGGTATCAGTAACTAGTAGGTGTGATGGCTGTAAGTGATAGGCTTCCTTAAAAAGGTTTTGAAAGACTTCTTAAAACTTTGAAAGCTGGGAGACATAGTCAACGACTAACTGGTTCAATCCTATCCACCACTTTGTGTTCACACACATAAATGTACAACAAACATTTCACCTAATGTCCTTGTAACCTACTACTAGCAACACAGGATAGGTAGCCATTCCATATAGTAATTAGTCTACACCTCTGTCCTCCACATTAAAGATACTTATTAGTGATGTCTGGTTGGCTCCAGCAGGTACCCATGACTGTGTAAGACTAATGGGTGGGATTTAGGTGTAGCATGATGGCAGGGGAGGGTCTAGGAAGGTTAGTTAAGCCCATCAGGTACGGAGTGTCATCTTTCCTTCCCTGCTGTTCATTTCTGTCCGCTTTGTTTTTTGTTTTGTTGTTGTTTTTTTTTCTGTGCCTCTTCTTTCCTCGCTCTCATCCCTTTCTCCCTCAAGGTGCAAGTCCCTCACACCCAGAGCCTAGAAAAAGGGACCCAAAGGGCAACAGCACATCTTCCAAGAGAGTTTGGATACATAGGTAAGGTAAGATTCCAAGCTGCACAGGCTTAGGGAGAAAGTAAGGCATATTCCTCTTACTTTAGCATATCCCCATCAATGGAATCCAAGGGTATGCTTTTGCAGTTGTAGGAGCTTGAGATCCACTTGTTGCCCAAGCTTTAATCGGGAGAGGAGACAGACATCTCCGGCCACTTCTGCGATCACAGAAGTCCCAGTCATGACACCAGTTTCTTTGCCTAACCCACTACCAAATACAGGCATGGGCACCCTAATATTGGGAGGGGGATGATGTATCTGGGCTTGTGACTAGCTGAGAGACAGGGACAAAGGAAGTAACTAGGGGTTTAGTGGACAGGTTTAAATAGTTTATTAGGCCAACAAAATATCCCACTCCATGCTGAGGCAGTCTGGAGCGTGAAGGCGAGCATGGTTAGTGAGGTTTGTGTTAGTCCACAACCGGCAAGTGGTGACTGTGGACTTTAGCAGCCAAGTAGGAGACTAGGTGCATTGAAGCTGTCTTCTGCTGCCAGACATGTTCAACTCAGCCATATGGACTAGGTGATTGGAGATAAAGGGGCTATCTGTTAGAGTAGCAGATGAGGCTTTATGGGAAACTGTGGCATGTTCACTCAAAAAGCTAAGTACCCATCTTTCACTGGAAGTAAAGGAGAGGATATAGCAGTGCAAATTTGTGGAAATATTTTTATTGCAACCTTCCTCGCTCCAAGTGGGTATGTGGGAGGCCAACATGGATGAGCAGAAAGATGATAGAGGGTATCAGAAACATTTGCAAAATGTTTACAGGCATATGAAATTTTAGCCAGTCTACACTGTAAAAGGTATCCAGAGCAATGTGCCTCCCTGTTCACTTACTTGGAAGAAATACCACGCACTGATTTGACCAAACATAGTGGAGGTATGTTCCACCAGGGCCTAGCCATCAATCCTTCTATGTTAGCAAGCGTGGCTGAATATAATGACCCATATAAGGGTTAACTACTCTTTTACAGTGGGACTGGTGTACCACAAGCAGGCAGGGAGCATACATTGCAGTGTTTCCTCAGACCATAGAGACATGGGGCCAAATAGGAGGAGCCCTTTCCAAAATGGCAGGACCCCACTGTCTCTGCGTGCAATGTTACTGTGGCTTGTAAAAGGCTGAGTCTGCAGTGTTGCTTTTGGGAGGGGTTTCTTTCTGGTTTTCCTATCTGGATGTTGGTGAAAACTACTTAGAGTCCCAAAGATTTTGGTTATATCATGATATGGCAGGCTTCCCAAGTGGTGCTCTTCTCGGTAAAGTCAACATTGAGTCAGATTTTAGGTTGCTGCCAGTATATCCTGATAGCCACCATTTGCTAGGGTGTTGCTTCAAAGAAGAATATTACGTGGACCTATTCCTGTCAATGTGGTGTTCCATAATCCTGTATAACAAAGAATTCAGCATGTTCCTTAAATGGGTAGTACAGGCAGGCTATTATTCTAGGGTACACGACCTGGATGACTTCCTGTTTGTTGGCCTGGCAAGGCAGGATGTCTGCAACCACATCATGACAACCTTTGCAGGATTTTGCTTGGTTTTCTGTGTCGCTGTCTGGGGACAAGACCGAAGGACTGACAACATGGCTCTGTGATCATCATGATTGATTCCAAGGCACTGGAATTCAGTGTCCCAACCTATAAAGTATTGGATCTGCAGTCTGAGCTGGGTGCTTTACCATTGGCATGACAGGTAATTTACACAGTTACATAGTTACATAGTATTTAAGGTTGAAAAAAGACTTTCAGTCCATCAAGTGCAACCTTTTAAGATCTCCTAACTATTAATTAATTAGTTGTACACAAAAAAAATCAGTTCCCTCCTGATCCCAGACAACGGTGACCGGACTTCTCCCTGGATCAATACTGTCTCTCCAATTATCCATGATAACCCTGAATTCCCATTTTAATTAGAAATAAATCCAGTCCTCTTTTAAAGTTATCTATCGAATCCGCTGTCACCACCTCCTCTGGTAGATAATTCCACAGATTAACCACCCTTACTGTGAAGCCTTTTCTTTCTTTAAGGTGGAATTCTTTTTACTTCTAACATCAAGGGATGTCCTCGTGTCAGTTGAAAACCTCTTGGCACAAAAAGCTCCCTTGACAAATCTTTATACTGACCCTGGATGTATTTATATAAGGTAATCATATCTCCTCTTAGACGCCTTTTTTCTAGAGAAAATAAGTTTAATTTGGTTAGTCTTTCTTCATATCTTAGCCCCTCCATTCCCCTTATTAGTTTTGTTGCCCTCCTCTGTACCTTTTCCAGCTCTAAAATGTTCTTTTTATGAAGTGATGCCCAAAATTGTATTCCATACTCCAAATGAGGGCGTACTACAGATTTGTATAGTGGCAGAATTATATTTGCTTCCCTGGCTTCTATACCCTTCTTAATACATGCTAATATTGTATTTGCCTTTGCAGCTGCTGCTTGGCTTTGGGCACTGTTATCTTGGTGGTTATCCACAAGCACTCCCAAATCCCTTTCAATATCTGATACACCTAGATTTGCTCCATTAAGATTATAAATTGCATGGCTATTTTTCCTTCCCAGATGCATAACTTTACATTTATTCGTATTAAATCTCATTTGCCATTTAGATGCCCATTCCTCACTTTTATGTAAATCCCTTTGGAGGGAAAGCACATCACTATCGGATTTAATTACCTTGCACGACTTTGTGTCATCATCAAAAATGGAGACATCACACTCCAATCCTAACTCTAAGTCATTAATAAATATGTTAAAAAGGAGAGGACCTAATACTGAACCCTGAGGAACCCCACTTACCCCATTAGTCCAATCTGAGTATGTTCAATTTACAACAACCGTTTGCTTCCTGTCTTTTAGCCAGCTCTCAATCTATGAACAGATATTTACTGCAACTCCTGTATCTCTTAGTTTGCACAATAGTCTCCCATGTGGCACTGTATCAAAAGCCTGCGCAAAATCCAAAAGGACTACATCCACTGAGTTGCCTTGATCCAAGTTCCTACTAACCTCCTCATAGAAACTAATTAGATTTGTTTGACATGACCTATCCCTCATAAATCCATGTTGACTCCTACTTATAATTCTGTTCAAATAGACATATTCTTGTATATTATCCCTTATTAACCCTTCTAAAAGCTACCCCACTACAGAAGTGAGGCTCACTGGTCTATAATTTCCCGGATTTGCTCTTGCTCCCTTTTTAAATATAGGTATCACATCAGCTTTTCTCCAGTCATCTGGTAGAGACCCTGTGTTGAGTGAATCTTGAAATATTAAATATAATGGTTTGGCTATTACAGAACCCAGTTTCTTAGTACCCTTGGATGTATTCCATCAGGACCCGGGGCTTTATTAACATTTATTTTTTTCCAACCTCTTTTGGATTACTTCCTGTGTTAACCAATTATTTGGCAAATGTAGTGTAGCCCCATTATGTTGCACAGATTACAGTCAATGTTCAGCAGGCTGAATCTTGCCTGCAGGATCGTTCCCATGGGACGTATCTTTTGTAGGAGAATGGCACTAGCAAAGATGGGAGTTTGGCTGCCACATAATTTCATAAGTGTATCCACAAAATTGTGAGAAGGTGTCCGATTATTGATGCAGTTCCTTGCTTCCTTTAAAGGTAGGTTCAGTATACACCCAATGTATCGGTCTAACTTTGACTTTGACCTTTATATACAGTGGATATAAAAAATCTATACACCCCTGTTAAAATGTCAGGTTTCTGTGCTGTAAAAAAATGAGACAAAGACAAATCATTTCAGAACTTTTTCCACCTTTAATGTGACCTATAAACTGTACAATTCAATTGAAAAACAAACTGAAATCTTTTAGGTGGAGGGAAGAAAAAGAAAAAAAGAAAAATAATGTGCTTGCATAAGTCTGCACACCCTCTTATAACTGGGGATGTAGCTGTGTTTAGAATTATGCAATCACATTCCAAATCGTGTTAAATAGGAGTCAGCATACACCTGCCATCATTTAAAGTGCCTCTGATTAACCCCAAATAAAGTTCAGCTGCTCTAGTTGGTCTCTCCTGAAATTTTCTTAGTCGCATCCCACCACAAAAGCCATGTTCCACAGAGAGCTTCCAAAGCATCAGAGGGATCTCATTGTTCAAAGGTATCAGTCAGGAGAAGTGTACAACAGAATTTCCAAGGCATTAGATATACCATGGAACACAGTGAAGACAGTCATCATCAAGTGGAGAAAATATGGCACAACAGTGACATTACCAAGAAGATCCCTCCAAAATTGATGAAAAGAAGAGAAGAAAACTGGTCTGGGAGGCTACCTAGAGGCCTACAGCAACATTAAAGGAGCTGCAGGATTATCTGGCAAGTACTGGCTGTGTGGTACATGTGACAACAATCTCCAGTATTCTTCATATGTCTGGGCTATGGGGTAGAGTGGCAAGACGAAAGCCTTTTCTTACAAAGAAAAACATCCAAGCCAAGCAACATTTTGCAAAAACACATCTGAAGTCTCTCAAAAGCATGTGGGAAAAGGTGTTATGGTCTGATGAAACCAAGGTTGAACTTTTTGGCCATAATTCCAAAAGATATGTTTGGCGCAAAAACAACACTGCACATCACCAAAAGAACACCATACCCACAGTGAAGCATGGTGGTGGCAGCATCATGCTTTGGGGCTGTTTTTCTTCAGCTGGAACTGGGGCCTTAGTTAAGATAGAGGGAATTATGAACAGTTCCAAATACCAGTCAATATTGGCACAAAACCTTCAGGCTTCTGCTAGAAAGCTGAACATGAAGAGGAACTTCATCTTTCAGCATGACAACGACCCAAATCATACATCCAAATCAACAAAGGAATGGCTTCACCAGAAGAAGATTAAAGTTTTGGAATGGCCCAGCCAGAGTCCAGACCTGAATCCGATTGAAAATCTGTGGGGTGATCTGAAGAGGGCTGTGCACAGGAGATGCCCTCGCAATCTGATAGATTTGGAGTGTTTTTTGCAAAGAAGAGTGGGCAAATCTTGCCAAGTTAAAATGTGCCATGCTGATAGACTCATACCCAAAAAGACTGAGTGCTGTAATGAAATCAAAAGGTGCTTCAACAAAGTATTAGTTTAAGGGTGTGCATACTTATGCAACCATATTATTTTATTTTTATATTTTTTTTTCCCTCTACCTAAAAGATTTCAGTTTGTTTTTCAATTGAGTTGTACAGTTTATAGGTCACATTAAAGGTGGAAAAAGTTCTGAAATTATTTATCTTTGTCTCATTTTTTTTACAGCACAGAAACTTGACATTTTAACAGGGGTGTGTAGACTTTTTATATCCACTGTATATATATATATATATATATATATATATATATATATATATATATATATATGCCTCCGGAGCACGTGATTTTGTGATCAATTTACAGGGTTGCTGATTTTCATTAGGATGGCCAGAAGGGTGGTCAATTAGTTACTTGACCTGGAATCCTGGACCTTTTCCCCATCATAGCTTCGTTATTCCTGTGGAGTGAGGAATTCAGGGACAATCCGATAGTTTTTTAATCCAACAACATGGGTGTGGTACAGGTGATCAATACAGTTATAACTCCGTTCAGGTGATGCATTTACAGCGCCAGTTAGTTTTAAATTGTCTTACGGCTTAAAATCTGGTGTAGGGCAAGGCATTTTCCCGGTTCTCAAAATAACATAACGGCTGCCTTGTCTCGTTTCCAGTGGGAGCGGCTCACATCATTGGATCTGGGTATGTGTCAGTACTGCAGTTCCACAGCATTTGTGGGAGCTTGGAGCAGAGAAGCAGCCATTCTGGAGAGACAGTCGGTAGTCCCGGCTTCATAGGCTGCTTACAGGTCAATGTGGGAGGAGTGGCGGCAGTTGGTCAAACTATGCGGCAGGGTCAACACAGATGAAAAACAGTTAGGTGTCATACTGTGGAACTTGTTTTGCTGCAGTGTCCCAGTGACTGACAGCCCTAGACTTCTTTAAGTTGACAGGATTTTGGGACTTGACCATAGAGTTTATAGTGGGACAGGTGATAAAAGGCATCAGAAGAAGGCAAGCTCAGTCAGATGGCTGTTGTCCTATTTCTTTTATGCTCTCTTAAGAATGGCTTAAGTGTTGAATGAAGTTTGTAGAACCAAGTACGAGGCACTGCTCTTCCAAGGGGCCATTTCCCTGGCCTTTTTCAGAGCAATGTGGGTAGGGAAGTTGGTTGTGGCTAACAGACATGCTTCTAGGGGTTTGTGCATGGCCGAAATGGTTAATACGAGTGACCACATTACCTTGTTTTCAACACTCAAAACAGACCCTTTAGGTGGCTGAAATAGATGCAAAATATGATAATTTGCTGGCGGCGCATACCCAACTGAAGGTGGAGATGTCAACTTTGAGAGAAGAGCAAAGACAACTGCAATATGCACATGAGGACCTAGAAAATCGTTCCCACCATCAGAATGTCTGCATCCGCAGTTTACCGGAAACAACTCTTCACACTGGACCTCTGCAAAACACTACTGCTGAATCTAGAGGAAGAAGCCTTCAGAATGGATTGCATTCATGGATTTCGAGCAGGATGCCCTTCTTCTGGAGAAAGACTTAGGGATGTGATCGCGAAATTCCACTACTATGAGACTAAAGATCTCTTCATGAAGGCAGCAAGATCAGGTATTCCAGAGGTTGATGATGGACAACCTAGTATTTATGCCGATCTCTCCCCCACCACTTTATATAAAAGGAGTCTGCTAAAACCTCTCCTGGAGGTTATCTTAGCCCAGGTTTGGAGGTACACTTGGGGCTTCCCATTCAAATTGAACATCTTGCAATATGGGGAGAACATATTCCATTCTGGACATGGATGAGGGCCTAGGGCTATTCTCGTCTTGGAACATTCCAGTACCGGAACCGATAGGAAATGCTCAACAACAGGATTCCAGAAACCACAGACGTTGCAGACCGCAACAGAGATCTTAAGACTGTAACAGCTTTATATGCCATAGTGAAAGGGGAATCCTAAAAAAAATTAAGTTGCTGATTAAGCACATAAATGCTGTTGTATGTGGGAGGTAGACATCTGTAATTTTCCATGCAAATACCATAAGCCTCATAGTCTAGATATATGGTTGCAATGTTTGTTTTTTCGGATGTTTTTTGATACTAGTTCAGGGTCTAAAAATTAGTTCTCCCACTTATTGTGTCCCATAGGGTTTAAGTTTGGGATATTTTTCTATCTTTATTATTTTTTTCTTTTTTAGGCGAGTCCCCGGTGTACCTTATTGGAAGGTTACCTGGCTCCTCATCGTAGAATTTGTGAGGACAGCTTTTTGCTCTCCTCGTTCAGTTTAAATTGTGCATCGTTTTGTGTATTTCTGGTTTAAAAATATTCTCGTAACTAACGCACTACATCTTGAAGGATTTGTATATTGAATTGCACAGTACGTTGCTGTTACTGTACATTGTTTTAATAACTTTTATTTTTCTCCTGCTTGTCCCTAGCTATTCCCTTTTCTCTTTTTTCCCTTGTTCTCGGCTCCTTCCAGAAATAAAGAGGGGTGTCAATTTTAAAACATAAAAATTCCCAACACTTGTCCACCCATAGAGATCGTAATAGGATGTTCATCTTGTTACAGGGTACGGTCAATGACCGTAAGCTTTCATTAATAAAACATATACACCCAGAATACTTGGCAAACAGCATTTTTCCATAGGGTGACTGATCTCATGTCTGACTGGCAACACTCAGCATGGATCCTGTGTGGGGATATGAACTCAGTTTTAGACCCGGCAAAAAATAGATCAGGTACCACTTCTCTGTCTGTGATTCCCTCGGCCACCAAATCTTTTAAATTAATGCTTAAAAATGATGGTATGCTTGATGCATGGAGAATGGTACACCCTAATTATATACACACAATTCAACCAGCCACGTTTCACACTCTTGCATCAATTATGTTTTATTTATTTATTTATTTATTTTCTTTTTTATTTGTCAAATAAATCAATACAAAGTATACATAAAATAATTCCAACAAATCCATTAAATTGACATTACATTACATTAAATAAATAACCATTCTGCCTCATTCATTCATCATTCGAACATTATAGCATTTAAAAATTAATTGTGCTCTGTTTTTGATCCCATAATTTCCATTTTAGTGGGTCAAACATAGTTAGACCTCTTTGTTCGTAGCTCTTCTCAAGTTCCCGAATATGTGCATCAATTATGTTTTAATCCAGGAACATTTAGCCCCAAACCTGTTGCATGCAGAGATTCGACACATTGCATGGTCTGACCATGACATACCCAGTATTTCTTTAAGTGACCTCTTACCTCAGGGCCGTGCTCCCTCGTGGGTACTAAACCCAGCCATTCTAAATGAAGTAGAAGCAAGGGACAAAATACATAGCACTCTGATGGAATATTTTGATTTGAATTGTGGTGGAGGGGTGGCCCATGCGGGAGGCTGTGTATTCAAATTGGCCCCCTCTCTAAAAAAAAAAAACTGTAACTAGCTCAAATCAATACATTAAATAGTAAGATATCAGCCTTTCAAGCTATTTTTCTTCCTCTAAGACTGCCTTGGACCCACGCGAAAATGTATAAACTCAAACAGGAATTACATGAGATTCTCCAGAGGAAAGTGGTCAATGTATTACAAATAACTCAATCTCAGTTTTTCACATACACAAACAAGCCAGACAAAATGCTAGCAAAAAGCTTAACCAGCAAAAGGCAAACTCATTCATCCCCAAATTAAAGGTGGAGAATGACAAGACCATCTATAGGCCGAATGATATCACAAAGGCCTTTCGAAAAATTGTTATGCAGATTTATATTCAGCAGCTTCTACTTGCTCAATGGATCATGTAAATCAAATTGATAACTTTTTGTCCTCCATTGACCTGCCGATACATGGTATGGAGCAATCTGTTATCTGGTATGGTAGATGTCCCAATATCACTAAATGAAGTTAAAAATTCAATAAAAGAGACTAAATCGCATAAAGCCCCTGGCCCAGACGGGTTCACCAATTTTTACTACAAACAATTTATAGATACGTTATCACCCCATCTACAATCTCTGTTCAACGGTTTCTTGTCCTGAAGGCAAAGGTAATTGTAATACATAAGGAAGGCAAGGACCCATCCCAATGTAAGAGTTATAGGCCTATTTCCCTGATCAATTGTGATGTCAAGCTATACTCTAAACTTATAGCTTATAGGCTCTCTCAAGTATTTTCGAGTTTAATACATCCGGACCAGGTAGCATTCATCCAAGGTCGTGAAGCTCCAGATAATACTAAGCGTATCTTAAAATTGCTTAATGTGGCATCGGTGAAAAAAACACCATTGATGCTTCTTTCCCTTGACGCAGAAAAGGCCTTTGACAGAACTGATTGGGTTTATATGGCCATAAACAAGTCTGTGCGAAGGGTATTTTAACATTATATTCAGCTCCAACAGCATGCGTTGCATACCAGGGTTTCAAATCCAGACCTTTCAAAATAGCAAGAGGAGCTCGCCAGGGATGTGCCCTGTCCCCTCTCCTTTTCATGCAATGTTTTGAACCCCTCACTATTGCTATTAGAGAAAACCCGAACATAAAGGGAATCCAGGTGGTAGAGACAAAACACAAATTGAGCCTTTTTGCAGACGATGTCATGCTTACGGTTTTAAAATGAATCCAAGCAAAAGTGAAGCGCTGCATGTGCCTAGACCAAAACAATTAGAATCACAATTATCAATGAACCTTTCCTTTAAATGGGTCCATCACCACTTTAAATACTTAGGAGTTTTCATCACTAGATAATCTGACCTAACATATTCTGCAAATTTTCCCGTGCTTATAAAAAAGCTACTAAATGACATCAACACGTGGTCCTCTTATAAAATCTTGTGGCTTGGTAGGATACATTCCATAAAAATTAATTTACTACCTAGGCTGCTGTATCTCTTCCATACTATCCCAACGGCGGTCCACACTAAGGACATGTTGTTTCTTTAGAGGGCAACCTTTCTCTTTAGCTGGGATCGCAAAAAGCAGAGGATTAGTAAGTCAGCCGTGATGACACACAAACACAAGGGACGGCTCGACTTTCCTGATTTACTTAAGTACTGTAAAGCTACCAGATTAGCCCCAAATAACCACATGATTCAGTAAAGGGCAGTTGCCAGTGTGGGTGGAGATTGAAAAAAGTATCCTTGGGGAACGGGACCTTTGCATTAGCCTGATGTTATGGCTCAACCTACACAATAAGTTAAGCAACTCTTCCCTTCCCAGTTGTGTAGTTCAATTGTTGGCCGTCTTGACTCAAACAAACAAAAGAATACCACTTGTAGAATTAGGGTCATGGCTCACCCCCCTATGGTTATATCAGAAGTCTACACCAGTTACTAGACTTTCCCAATTTAAATGGTGGATAGCAAATAATTTAACTATAGCTGTTGATCTTTTAAGGGAAAATCTGCATTGGTCCCCCACGACATTTAGAGACCAACATCATCTACCTTTAAAGGAATGGCTCAAAGTATCTCAGATACATGTTAATGTTACCAAAGTACTCAAACTTAATGCCTCAGTTAGGACCACACCATTCGAAAAAAGCTGTATAGATAACCTTAATGGAAATAGCAATATATCCACCATATAAAATCATCTATTAGACCAGACCACATCGTCTAAACTTCACCACAAGCATTGCTGAGAATCAGAACTTGCCACTACCTTAACTGATGTGCAGTGGAACAAAATCAAATTTTCAGCTTCCTATACTTTTGTTTATCTATTTGGATAAATTAGGATACTGAGGAACTGATTTTGGCACACTTTCCTTCTGTACTGGGGCAGTAACTGAGGCATTGAATATGCGGCTGCCATAGACAGTGTTTAAAAGTATTGGAAGTCCCACTATTTTCAGCTGTATGTTAGGCCGCACATTGCTGCAGCTTGCCTGACTGGGGCTTGCTTCTCTTACAGATCGAGTGTCACAGCTTTGGGTGACAGGACACTCTTATTTTCTGGGCCCGGAGGTTCAGCACAGTTACTGTCGACAGGGTGCAGCTAAGGGTTCCAAAAAGACATCTGATCTGATGGTGTAATGGTGCGGCACTCATTGGCTGCAGTGGGCCCACGTGCTGGAGCTATTGGTTAGTTATGCCCAGTGTTTCGGCCCCTTGTCATTCCTATTGTTCCTCCAGGGGACAATGACCGTAGTATTACATACATCAAGAAGCTTGTGAGATGCAGAAGAATGTTAACAATTTGCAGCAGTCATTTTCAGACCTGTTCATTATCTGGTCCAAGATTATTAAGAGAATAGCCTGATGGTAGGCCAGGGGCCCACTACTCCTTGATAGGGCTAGAGAGAAGGTGGACAAGTTTTGGATTCATATCTCTTGGACGTCGTGAGTTTGAGACCAGTGGCTTATTTTTAGAAGTGGTATGATGGCTAAGCTTCTCCCAGCAGAATGGTGGTTCTGCATTAGCAGCCATGGAAGGCGTTCAGAGCTAAGCTATTCTACGGTAGGAAAGCTCCTCCCCATTATTAGCATATGTTTGTATACAGTACGCAATAAATTACCTGTCCCATTTTACCCCAAAAACTGTTTTTGTTTTTAGTGAGTTATTAGGTTTTACAGGGGCTTTGTAAAAGGGGTTTAGATTATAAATAAAGTTTCAGTCTGTGCTTAGGTTATGCCAGCAGAAGTGAAGAAGAAGCAAATTTTACACTATTACAAATTCAACTCTATACTGCAAATTTGGGTTCTCTGAGGCTCGGTTTCAAACATCATATACACCTGTCTAAGGGCCTCATTCAATTGCAAATTGGACAATTGAATAGGGCTCTATATAAGCACAGAGCATATTTTTTTTACAGAAGTTTTTAGTTAGTTAAGACTTTGCTTTTGGATAGAAGTTCACTAACTAAAAACTAATGTAAAAAAAAAAAATGCACTCAAATCTCCAGACATTGCATATTTACTGTAGCTCTAAGGAGTGCATGAAAAATAACTTATACAACACCTACTTATCGTGATTCTCCTCATATACCAAGCACTCACAAGAATGCAGCCATTAAATGTATGGCAATACAAAACGCAGTGTGGAGAAGTGCTCCAGAGAGTAAGTTTACTATTATCAGAGCATGGAACTAGTAAGATATCAGCCTTTCAAGCTATTTTTCTTCCTCTAAGACTGCCTTGGACCCACGCGAAAATTTATAAACTCAAACAGGAATTACATGAGATTCTCCAGAGGAAAGTGGTCAATGTATTACAAATAACTCAATCTCAGTTTTTCACATACACAAACAAGCCAGACAAAATGCTAGCCAAAAAGCTTAACCAGCAAAAGGCAAACTCATTCATCCCCAAATTAAAGGTGGAGAATGACAAGACCATCTATAGGCCGAATGATATCACAAAGGCCTTTCGAAAAATTGTTATGCAGATTTATATTCAGCAGCTTCTACTTGCTTAATGGATCATGTAAATCAAATTGATAACTTTTTGTCCTCCATTGACCTGCCGATACATGGTATGGAGCAATCTGTTATCTGGTATGGTAGATGTCCCAATATCACTAAATGAAGTTAAAAATTCAATAAAAGAGACTAAATCGCATAAAGCCCCTGGCCCAGACGGGTTCACCAATTTTTACTACAAACAATTTATAGATACGTTATCACCCCATCTACAATATCTGTTCAACGGTTTCTTGTCCTGAAGGCAAAGGTAATTGTAATACATAAGGAAGGCAAGGACCCATCCCAATGTAAGAGTTATAGGCCTATTTCCCTGATCAATTGTGATGTCAAGCTATACTCTAAACTTATAGCTTATAGGCTCTCTCAAGTATTTTCGAGTTTAATACATCCGGACCAGGTAGCATTCATCCAAGGTCGTGAAGCTCCAGATAATACTAAGCGTATCTTAAAATTGCTTAATGTGGCATCGGTGAAAAAAACACCATTGATGCTTCTTTCCCTTGACGCAGAAAAGGCCTTTGACAGAACTGATTGGGTTTATATGGCCATAAACAAGTCTGTGCGAAGGGTATTTTAACATTATATTCAGCTCCAACAGCATGCGTTGCATACCAGGGTTTCAAATCCAGACCTTTCAAAATAGCAAGAGGAGCTCGCCAGGGATGTGCCCTGTCCCCTCTCCTTTTCATGCAATGTTTTGAACCCCTCACTATTGCTATTAGAGAAAACCCGAACATAAAGGGAATCCAGGTGGTAGAGACAAAACACAAATTGAGCCTTTTTGCAGACGATGTCATGCTTACGGTTTTAAAATGAATCCAAGCAAAAGTGAAGCGCTGCATGTGCCTAGACCAAAACAATTAGAATCACAATTATCAATGAACCTTTCCTTTAAATGGGTCCATCACCACTTTAAATACTTAGGAGTTTTCATCACTAGATAATCTGACCTAACATATTCTGCAAATTTTCCCGTGCTTATAAAAAAGCTACTAAATGACATCAACACGTGGTCCTCTTATAAAATCTTGTGGCTTGGTAGGATACATTCCATAAAAATTAATTTACTACCTAGGCTGCTGTATCTCTTCCATACTATCCCAACGGCGGTCCACACTAAGGACATGTTGTTTCTTTAGAGGGCAACCTTTCTCTTTAGCTGGGATCGCAAAAAGCAGAGGATTAGTAAGTCAGCCGTGATGACACACAAACACAAGGGACGGCTCGACTTTCCTGATTTACTTAAGTACTGTAAAGCTACCAGATTAGCCCCAAATAACCACATGATTCAGTAAAGGGCAGTTGCCAGTGTGGGTGGAGATTGAAAAAAGTATCCTTGGGGAACGGGACCTTTGCATTAGCCTGATGTTATGGCTCAACCTACACAATAAGTTAAGCAACTCTTCCCTTCCCAGTTGTGTAGTTCAATTGTTGGCCGTCTTGACTCAAACAAACAAAAGAATACCACTTGTAGAATTAGGGTCATGGCTCACCCCCCTATGGTTATATCAGAAGTCTACACCAGTTACTAGACTTTCCCAATTTAAATGGTGGATAGCAAATAATTTAACTATAGCTGTTGATCTTTTAAGGGAAAATCTGCATTGGTCCCCCACGACATTTAGAGACCAACATCATCTACCTTTAAAGGAATGGCTCAAAGTATCTCAGATACATGTTAATGTTACCAAAGTACTCAAACTTAATGCCTCAGTTAGGACCACACCATTCGAAAAAAGCTGTATAGATAACCTTAATGGAAATAGCAATATATCCACCATATAAAATCATCTATTAGACCAGACCACATCGTCTAAACTTCACCACAAGCATTGCTGAGAATCAGAACTTGCCACTACCTTAACTGATGTGCAGTGGAACAAAATCACATTTTCAGCTTCCTATACTTTTGTTTATCTATTTGGATAAATTAGGATACTGAGGAACTGATTTTGGCACACTTTCCTTCTGTACTGGGGCAGTAACTGAGGCATTGAATATGCGGCTGCCATAGACAGTGTTTAAAAGTATTGGAAGTCCCACTATTTTCAGCTGTATGTTAGGCCGCACATTGCTGCAGCTTGCCTGACTGGGGCTTGCTTCTCTTACAGATCGAGTGTCACAGCTTTGGGTGACAGGACACTCTTATTTTCTGGGCCCGGAGGTTCAGCACAGTTACTGTCGACAGGGTGCAGCTAAGGGTTCCAAAAAGACATCTGATCTGATGGTGTAATGGTGCGGCACTCATTGGCTGCAGTGGGCCCACGTGCTGGAGCTATTGGTTAGTTATGCCCAGTGTTTCGGCCCCTTGTCATTCCTATTGTTCCTCCAGGGGACAATGACCGTAGTATTACATACATCAAGAAGCTTGTGAGATGCAGAAGAATGTTAACAATTTGCAGCAGTCATTTTCAGACCTGTTCATTATCTGGTCCAAGATTATTAAGAGAATAGCCTGATGGTAGGCCAGGGGCCCACTACTCCTTGATAGGGCTAGAGAGAAGGTGGACAAGTTTTGGATTCATATCTCTTGGACGTCGTGAGTTTGAGACCAGTGGCTTATTTTTAGAAGTGGTATGATGGCTAAGCTTCTCCCAGCAGAATGGTGGTTCTGCATTAGCAGCCATGGAAGGCGTTCAGAGCTAAGCTATTCTACGGTAGGAAAGCTCCTCCCCATTATTAGCATATGTTTGTATACAGTACGCAATAAATTACCTGTCCCATTTTACCCCAAAAACTGTTTTTGTTTTTAGTGAGTTATTAGGTTTTACAGGGGCTTTGTAAAAGGGGTTTAGATTATAAATAAAGTTTCAGTCTGTGCTTAGGTTATGCCAGCAGAAGTGAAGAAGAAGCAAATTTTACACTATTACAAATTCAACTCTATACTGCAAATTTGGGTTCTCTGAGGCTCGGTTTCAAACATCATATACACCTGTCTAAGGGCCTCATTCAATTGCAAATTGGACAATTGAATAGGGCTCTATATAAGCACAGAGCATATTTTTTTACAGAAGTTTTTAGTTAGTTAAGACTTTGCTTTTGGATAGAAGTTCACTAACTAAAAACTAATGTAAAAAAAAAAAATGCACTCAAATCTCCAGACATTGCATATTTACTGTAGCTCTAAGGAGTGCATGAAAAATAACTTATACAACACCTACTTATCGTGATTCTCCTCATATACCAAGCACTCACAAGAATGCAGCCATTAAATGTATGGCAATACAAAACGCAGTGTGGAGAAGTGCTCCAGAGAGTAAGTTTACTATTATCAGAGCATGGAACTAGTAAGATATCAGCCTTTCAAGCTATTTTTCTTCCTCTAAGACTGCCTTGGACCCACGCGAAAATTTATAAACTCAAACAGGAATTACATGAGATTCTCCAGAGGAAAGTGGTCAATGTATTACAAATAACTCAATCTCAGTTTTTCACATACACAAACAAGCCAGACAAAATGCTAGCCAAAAAGCTTAACCAGCAAAAGGCAAACTCATTCATCCCCAAATTAAAGGTGGAGAATGACAAGACCATCTATAGGCCGAATGATATCACAAAGGCCTTTCGAAAAATTGTTATGCAGATTTATATTCAGCAGCTTCTACTTGCTTAATGGATCATGTAAATCAAATTGATAACTTTTTGTCCTCCATTGACCTGCCGATACATGGTATGGAGCAATCTGTTATCTGGTATGGTAGATGTCCCAATATCACTAAATGAAGTTAAAAATTCAATAAAAGAGACTAAATCGCATAAAGCCCCTGGCCCAGACGGGTTCACCAATTTTTACTACAAACAATTTATAGATACGTTATCACCCCATCTACAATATCTGTTCAACGGTTTCTTGTCCTGAAGGCAAAGGTAATTGTAATACATAAGGAAGGCAAGGACCCATCCCAATGTAAGAGTTATAGGCCTATTTCCCTGATCAATTGTGATGTCAAGCTATACTCTAAACTTATAGCTTATAGGCTCTCTCAAGTATTTTCGAGTTTAATACATCCGGACCAGGTAGCATTCATCCAAGGTCGTGAAGCTCCAGATAATACTAAGCGTATCTTAAAATTGCTTAATGTGGCATCGGTGAAAAAAACACCATTGATGCTTCTTTCCCTTGACGCAGAAAAGGCCTTTGACAGAACTGATTGGGTTTATATGGCCATAAACAAGTCTGTGCGAAGGGTATTTTAACATTATATTCAGCTCCAACAGCATGCGTTGCATACCAGGGTTTCAAATCCAGACCTTTCAAAATAGCAAGAGGAGCTCGCCAGGGATGTGCCCTGTCCCCTCTCCTTTTCATGCAATGTTTTGAACCCCTCACTATTGCTATTAGAGAAAACCCGAACATAAAGGGAATCCAGGTGGTAGAGACAAAACACAAATTGAGCCTTTTTGCAGACGATGTCATGCTTACGGTTTTAAAATTAATCCAAGCAAAAGTGAAGCGCTGCATGTGCCTAGACCAAAACAATTAGAATCACAATTATCAATGAACCTTTCCTTTAAATGGATCCATCACCACTTTAAATACTTAGGAGTTTTCATCACTAGATAATCTGACCTAACATATTCTGCAAATTTTCCCGTGCTTATAAAAAAGCTACTAAATGACATCAACACGTGGTCCTCTTATAAAATCTTGTGGCTTGGTAGGATACATTCCATAAAAATTAATTTACTACCTAGGCTGCTGTATCTCTTCCATACTATCCCAACGGCGGTCCACACTAAGGACATGTTGGTTCTTTAGAGGGCAACCTTTCTCTTTAGCTGGGATCGCAAAAAGCAGAGGATTAGTAAGTCAGCCGTGATGACACACAAACACAAGGGACGGCTCGACTTTCCTGATTTACTTAAGTACTGTAAAGCTACCAGATTAGCCCCAAATAACCACATGATTCAGTAAAGGGCAGTTGCCAGTGTGGGTGGAGATTGAAAAAAGTATCCTTGGGGAACGGGACCTTTGCATTAGCCTGGTGTTATGGCTCAACCTACACAATAAGTTAAGCAACTCTTCCCTTCCCAGTTGTGTAGTTCAATTGTTGGCCGTCTTGACTCAAACAAACAAAAGAATACCACTTGTAGAATTAGGGTCATGGCTCACCCCCCTATGGTTATATCAGAAGTCTACACCAGTTACTAGACTTTCCCAATTTAAATGGTGGATAGCAAATAATTTAACTATAGCTGTTGATCTTTTAAGGGAAAATCTGCATTGGTCCCCCACGACATTTAGAGACCAACATCATCTACCTTTAAAGGAATGGCTCAAAGTATCTCAGATACATGTTAATGTTACCAAAGTACTCAAACTTAATGCCTCAGTTAGGACCACACCATTCGAAAAAAAGCTGTATAGATAACCTTAATGGAAATAGCAATATATCCACCATATAAAATCATCTATTAGACCAGACCACATCGTCTAAACTTCACCACAAGCATTGCTGAGAATCAGAACTTGCCACTACCTTAACTGATGTGCAGTGGAACAAAATCACATTTTCAGCTTCCTATACTTTTGTTTATCTATTTGGATAAATTAGGATACTGAGGAACTGATTTTGGCACACTTTCCTTCTGTACTGGGGCAGTAACTGAGGCATTGAATATGCGGCTGCCATAGACAGTGTTTAAAAGTATTGGAAGTCCCACTCATTCAATTGCAATTTGGACAATTGAATAGGGCTCTATATAAGCACAGAGCATATTTTTTTACAGAAGTTTTTAGTTAGTTAAGACTTTGCTTTTGGATAGAAGTTCACTAACTAAAAACTAATGTAAAAAAAAAAAAATGCACTCAAATCTCCAGACATTGCATATTTACTGTAGCTCTAAGGAGTGCATGAAAAATAACTTATACAACACCTACTTATCGTGATTCTCCTCATATACCAAGCGTTCACAAGAATGCAGCCATTAAATGTATGGCAATACAAAACGCAGTGTGGAGAAGTGCTCCAGAGAGTAAGTTTCCTATTATCAGAGCATGGAACCTCACTACTCACTGCAGAGTTAGACTTAGAAAGTGCTGAGACAGACCTCCATCTGGCTATTGATGGGCTTCAGCTAAGTGTGCTGCAAACCCCAAGCTCCAGAATGAGATAACCATGGGGAGTTCAAATGCAGAGAACCGGCATTGTCTAATTAAGCATTACTAATTGCATACCTGATACTTGACATTTCTCTGGCAGCACATTATGACCTGACAACAGCAGATGAACGACTGTGGCTTCCTCTATATTTATACAAAATGATTTCTAAATAATCACTACCCTGATTACCCATGTCACTCTAATTATACAAGAGGACATCACACTATTCTCATTTTATTGGAATACTGCTTATAATTAATTCTTATATTTCACCCAGCTGCCCAGAAAACATTGTCTTTGGCATTTACAATATATCATCAGTCATTGAACTGTCTCTTATTAACAGTATTGCTACCTTACTAGCTGTTAGCACTTCTAAATATATTTTTCACATACAGCTTTACATGCTACCATGAGAATGAACTAGATCAGGGGTCCGCAAGATTGGGCACTAGTTTAGAAAGTGATACCATAAGTAATATTCAGTGGCACTTAGTTGAGGAGCTAGGGCTACTAACCAATTATGGTGTCAATTGTAATGAAGATTATGTAATGAATTTTGGATATAATATAGGTGATTTTATAGGAATGTAGGGAGAAGTGAAGTGTGACTTAATCAGGTGTGATGAGGAGCAAGGAATTTGTGTGTGTGGGGGGGGGGGGGGGCATTGAAACTCCTAATATGTATTTTGAAGACTTGATTAAGTGTGGTAGTGGTGTGTGGGATATGTTTGCTATAATAGCAAGTTGTAATGTGGAGATTTTCATGAGATTTGGCTGTAATGATGATGAGGTGGCATCTCAGAAACCTGTGCTACCTAAAGTGTCCATATATGCTCTGTACATTGGGAAACCTAATGCGGAAAGTTAAGTACAGCAAATAAACTATAGGGTAAGAAATACTTTACAGTATAAGATTAACCTATAGGCATAGATCTTCTATACATTAAAAATTACATGAAATTAGAGTTAGTTAAGATCAGGTATCACACTTGTTATACATTGTCTACCCCTGGTATAGATCATTTATTTTGATAACATGTATTTTCAATGACTCCAGAGTACTGAAAACTTGCAACAGTCTACAATATACAAATCAGTGGCCTGGATCCCGACGGACAAAATGCATATTACTGTATCCATGATCATTTCTCTAAGATTGCCCAACATGCCACACCACAGTATGTATCGTGCTCTATAAGTAATGACTGCTGACACAGAATCTGTAGTAACAGACGCCTATAATTTACTAGAAACGTTTTAAATGTTTCCTAAGAGAAGTGAAATTAATCTTTTTGGACAAGGACATATTAACAATGTCCCCATTTAATAACATTATTGTTAACATTCTCACTATTTTCTATTGGTCTGTACCTAGAAATGTTGTCATGTAACACTTTATGATGTCCTCTATACCCTTTCCTTCCCCTCAGTCACTTCACTCCCATTCCTTGCCTGCAACTACCTTTATTAGCTTCTTTTCTCTCCTGGACCCCATCCCTCCCTGCAAAAATAGAAAATGTGTGTGCCGGAATGGGTCAACTCTCCATTCATGCACAGGGTTCCTTTATACACCTCACCAGCTGGAGAAGGCTTTCAGTAGACTTTCAGCAGATCAAACAGCTACAAACAGACCATGGACACCAGGTTGTAAAACTTTGCCTTAAGACTCTCTTTAGTGAACAAAATATACAGAACCGTTATAGGAAAATACAATGGTGAGATTAGACATTAACACAAAGTACTTAAACAGCAGTGCCACTAAAAACTAACACATGGTAACATTATCAGTAGTTAAAATAGAGACATCAACACAAATTAACTAAACAGTGGTGCCATTACACACTATTACATGTTAATGTTATCAGTAGTTTGAAGCTGAAATTTAAATCAATAGATCAGCAGTTAAACTAGTCACTCAGAGCTGTTGTATCTGACTGGTTAGTAGCTGTTTCTTTGTACCTCTCCACCAGAGGCCCTTAATTATAAACTCTCCCATTGTTTAAAGATACAGTGGATATAAAAAGTTTACACACCCATAAAATGTCAGGTTTCTGTGCTGTAAAAAATTAGACAAAGATAAATCATTTCAGAACTTTTTCCACCTTTAATGTGACCTATAAACTGGACTATAAAAATTGTGAGAAGGTGTCCGATTATTGATGCAGTTCCTTGCTTCCTTTAAAGGTAGGTTCAGTATACACCCAATGTATCGGTCTAACTTTGACTTTGACCTTTATATACAGTGGATATAAAAAATCTATACACCCCTGTTAAAATGTCAGGTTTCTGTGCTGTAAAAAAATGAGACAAAGACAAATCATTTCAGAACTTTTTCCACCTTTAATGTGACCTATAAACTGTACAACTCAATTGAAAAACAAACAGAAATCTTTTAGGTAGAGGAAAGAAAAAAAAAAAGAAAAATAATGTGGTTGCATAAGTCTACACACCCTCTTATAACTGGGGATGTAGCTGTGTTCAGAATTAAGCAATCACATTCCAACTCATGTTAAATAGAAGTCAGCATACACCTGCTATCATTTAAAGTGCCTCTGATTAACCTCAAATAAAGTTCAGCTGCTCTAGTTGGTCTTTCCTGAAATGTTCTTAGTCGCATCCCACAGCAAAAGCCATGGTCCACAGAGAGCTTCCAAAGCATCAGAGGGATCTCAATGTTAAAAGGTATCAGTCAGGAGAAGGGTACAAAAGAATTTCCAAGGCATTAGATATACCATGGAACACAGTGAAGACAGTCATCATCAAGTGGAGAAAATATGGCACAACAGTGACATTACCAAGAACTGGAGCTCCCTCCAAAATTGATGAAAAGACGAGAAGAAAACTGGTCTGGGAGGCTACCAAGAGGCCTACAGCAACATTAAAGGAGCTGCGGGAATATCTGGCAAGTACTGGCTGTTTGGTACATGTGACAACAATCTCCCATATTCTTCATATGTCTGGGCTATGGGGTAAAGTGGCAAGACAAAAGCCTTTTCTTACGAAGAAAAACATCCAAGCCAGGCTACATTTTGCAAAAACATATCTGAAGTCTCCCAAAAGCATGTTATGGTCTGATGAAACCAAGGTTGAACTTTTGGGCCATAATTCCAAAAGATATGTTTTGCGCAAAAACAACACTGCACATCATCAAAAGAACACCATACCCACAGTGAAGCATGGTGGTGGCAGCATCATGCTTTGGGGCTGTTTTTCTTCAGCTGGAACTGGGGCCTTAGTCAAGATAGAGGGAATTATGAACAGTTCCAAATACCAGTCAATATTGGCACAAAACCTTCAGGCTTCTGCTAGAAAGCTGAACATGAAGAGGAACTTCATCTTTCAGCATGACAACGACCCAAAGCATACATCCAAATCAACAAAGGAATGGCTTCACCAGAAGAAGATTAAAGTTTTGGAATGGCCCAGCCAGAGCCCAGACCTGAATCCAATTGAAAATCTGTGGGGTGATCTGAAGAGGGCTGTGCACAGGAGATGCCCTCGCAATCTGACAGATTTGGAGTGTTTTTGCAAAGAAGAGTGGGCAAATATTGCCAAATCAAAATGTGCCATGCTGATAGACTCATACCCAAAAAGACTGAGTGCTGTAATAAAATCAAAAGGTGCTTCAACAAAGTATTAGTTTAAGGGTGTGCATACTTATGCAACCATATTATTTTATTTTTATATTTTTTCTTCCCATTACCTAAAAGATTTCAGTTTGTTTTTCAATTGAGTTGTACAGTTTATAGGTCACATTAAAAGTGGAAAAAGTTCTGAAATGGCTTATCTTTGTCTCATTTTTTTACAGCACAGATGTCATGAATCAGCCAGGGGCCATCTTGGATGTGGAACTGTTACCTGCCCCATGTTATTGAACAGAAGGTTTTGGGCTCCCAGAGCCACTGTTATAATGTAATATATTCAGGGCAGAGTCCCACTGTTATTGTTAGGCACTGAGAGAAGAGGCAGTTTACCACGTCACCACTAATAAAGTCGTCATAACGCATTAAGTGGACTGACGTGGGAAGTACTGCCTCAAATCATAACATGTGGGTTATAACATGTTGTAGTGGTAATATCTGTAAATATATTGTATTGGAATGTTGGAGCCATGTTGTGTGCATCATCCATATTGACTGCATATGTAACCTGAGTTGATCACCCATCTGCCTTCCAGCTATCACCTAAAGTAAACACTTGAAGTAATAGTAAGGCCAGAACAAAGGGGTCTATACAGACATTGAGGCACCATAACCCCAGGGGGTCTACAGGGATTCTCACTCAGATAATCAGGGCAAATTCCAGAGGACAGGTAGATGTTTCTCCCTTGAGAGCCACACAACAACTGAATTAGGTAGCCACACCTAGTGGGCGGACCTGGGAGGAGTCTCATGGTTCCCTGCCTGATTGGCCAGAGGCAGTTAGGGGCTGACTAAAGATAGCCCTCCTGGTGATTTTGTATGCCTGTTTAAAAGATGTTGTTTTCCAAATAAAGTGGTTCATAATTTTCATCAAGACTTTGTGTGCAGATGTATTATTTACCCGGGGACATATGCTTGCAGTAAGATTCGTCAGACTTACTGTCAATATTGCTCAGTCTAAACCAAGGGCTGAGACATGATGTTCCTGTACTCAAAGCTACTCCAAGGTCCAGAGTAACCCAAATCAAGTCAGCAGACCCCAGCCAGAGAGTGGGTCGTGGTAACTGGTGGCACAGTGGTGGGGTACTCTGAGAAGGACCAGAAAATGGAGCAGATGGAAGCAGAGGACTACAGACTACTCCTGCTAAATCAATGGATGGCATTCATGCAATTATGGCATGGCCATGAGCTGGCAAGCTGGTTGGAGGAACTGGTAGAGAAAGAGATGGACTTGGAGGAACAGTACCTTGCCAGGATAGAGTCCTTGGGTGGCCGGAGAGAGGATCTCTATTTTCGTTTGGATCTAGAATATGGGGTCGGTGAGATTCTGAATGGTGATCCGGAATGTGGCATGGGAACTGCAAGGAGGCATAATAACTTGTTTGTTGAACGCTGCCGGGGTCTGGGACTGGAAGCATGGTTCCCGGAGGCTCCTTTGCTGGAACCCCTGATTCAGCAAGAGCTGCAACTGGAGGCTGAGTATGTGGAATTGTGGGATGCGATACCCAAGAAGTATTTTTACAACTCAGACGGTATGTACCAGAGTGAGTATGCTCACTGGAACTGGGGAGAGGCATTTCTAGACTGTAAACAAAGTGAGGAGGGGGAAGGGGTAAACACTGTTTCTTTGCCAACTCCTGGGGATGGAGAATGTTTGCCCCTAGAACATGCAGTAACTGTGTCAGGGCCTAGTCACCAGCCCAAAGAGCCAGAGACCCAGTGGAATGTTCCCTGGGTGGGGTCAGATAATCCATGTCTGCCCCCTGATACCCCAAGAGATTTAATCCCAGAGGAAGTGGGAACTGTGCACAAGCTAGGGCCAGATAAGTTAAGTCTGCCCTCAGAAGTTCTAGGCAAAGTGTGTTGGCCAGAACTGTTAATGGAGCCAGAGGCTCGGATGATTGTGTGATGGACGGTGGGAAGGGAGCCTTAGAGGCCAGGCTGGAAGGGAATGATGAGATTCACCAGCCTGCATCAGATAACCACTGTCTGTACCCTGACAGTCCAGGGGAGTTGTCCCCAGAGGTGCTAGTGAAGAACACAGCCCAGGAGGGTTGTTTAAGAGACTGTGGGGAGGGAAAAGAATTGGTTTCTGGCTACCGGGAACCTGACCTCACACAGCAAGAGAGTGCCAGGGGCACAAAGAGCCAGGCGGGGGCAGCAAGCATGCCAGCCTTGGCAAAAGCATTATGGGTGCAGAGTGGCACCATGAAAGAGGGTGTACCAAGTGGGGAGATACCCTGGATAACCATTGTCCAGGGGCCCACTGGAACAGACACCACTCCAAAGATCCAGTTCAACAGAAAGGACTGGGATAAAGTTGCTCAACCCCGGGCAATGGAGGAAGGTAAGCACAGCTTGGGTGGGAGCAGCGTAGCTCCCCAAGCAGCAACGGAAACAGCTGGACCAGAGGAAGGAAGCCAAGAGGAGCAGTCCCTTTGCGATCCCATAGGCCCAGAGACTGTATTAGAGATCCCAGCCCATCGGTGGGGACTGGCTGGGGGGAACAGAGTTGCTATGGGACAGAAACTGTGGCCCACCTGTTGTACTCTGGGATACCAGATTATTGGGGAGGTACCCTGGACTATTTGGGTGGGTGTGAATGGGAAGAGCAATTTGCTCTATACAGTGGGTGCAAGGCCAAGGGCTGGGGGAGGTTTTTACTCTGCACCTTGGGACAGACAAGAACTGGCATAGCATACGGAGGGCCAAACCAGCACATTCATGACTATCAGCGTAGCTGGAAAAATCAGGGATGTTTCCTGCCACGCTTTGGGAGGTGTTGTCATGAATCAGCCAGGGGCCATCTTGGATGTGGAACTGTTACCTGCCACATGTTATTGAACAGAAGGTTTTGGGCTCCCAGAGCCACTGTTATAATGTAATATATTCAGGGCAGAGTCCCACTGTTATTGTTAGGCATTGAGAGAAGAGGCAGTTTACCACGTCACCACTAATAAAGTCGTCATAACGCATTAAGTGGACTGACGTGGGAAGTACTGCCTCAACTCATAACATGTGGGTTATAACATGTTGTAGTGGTAATATCTGTAAATATATTGTATTGGAATGTTGGAGCCATGTTGTGTGCATCATCCATATTGACTGCATATGTAACCTGAGTTGATCACCCATCTGCCTTCCAGCTATCACCTAAAGTAAACACTTGAAGTAATAGTAAGGCCAGAACAAAGGGGTCTATACAGACATTGAGGCACCATAACCCCAGGGGGTCTACAGGGATTCTCACTCAGATAATCAGGGCAAATTCCAGAGGACAGGTAGATGTTTCTCCCTTGAGAGCCACACAACAACTGAATTAGGTAGCCACACCTAGTGGGCAGGCCTGGGAGGAGTCTCATGGTTCCCTGCCTGATTGGCCAGAGGCAGTTAGGGGCTGACTAAAGATAGCCCTCCTGGTGATTTTGTATGCCTGTTTAAAAGATGTTGTTTTCCAAATAAAGTGGTTCATAATTTTCATCAAGACTTTGTGTGCAGATGTATTATTTACCCGGGGACATATGCTTGCAGTAAGATTCGTCAGACTTACTGTCAATATTGCTCAGTCTAAACCAAGGGCTGAGACATGATGTTCCTGTACTCAAAGCTACTCCAAGGTCCAGAGTAACCCAAATCAAGTCAGCAGACCCCAGCCAGAGAGTGGGTCGTGATAACTGGTGGCACAGTGGTGGGGTACTCTGAGAAGGACCAGAAAATGGAGCAGATGGAAGCAGAGGACTACAGACTACTCCTGCTAAATCAATGGATGGCATTCATGCAATTATGGCATGGTCATGAGCTGGCAAGCTGGTTGGAGGAACTGGTAGAGAAAGAGATGGACTTGGAGGAACAGTACCTTGCCAGGATAGAGTCCTTGGGTGGCCGGAGAGAGGATCTCTATTTTCGTTTGGATCTAGAATATGGGGTCGGTGAGATTCTGAATGGTGATCCGGAATGTGGCATGGGAACTGCAAGGAGGCATAATAACTTGTTTGTTGAACGCTGCCGGGGTCTGGGACTGGAAGCATGGTTCCCGGAGGCTCCTTTGCTGGAACCCCTGATTCAGCAAGAGCTGCAACTGGAGGCTGAGTATGTGGAATTGTGGGATGCGATACCCAAGAAGTATTTTTACAACTCAGACGGTATGTACCAGAGTGAGTATTCTCACTGGAACTGGGGAGAGGCATTTCTAGACTGTAAACAAAGTGAGGAGGGGGAAGGGGTAAACACTGTTTCTTTGCCAACTCCTGGGGATGGAGAATGTTTGCCCCTAGAACATGCAGTAACTGTGTCAGGGCCTAGTCACCAGCCCAAAGAGCCAGAGACCCAGTGGAATGTTCCCTGGGTGGGGTCAGATAATCCATGTCTGCCCCCTGATACCCCAAGAGATTTAATCCCAGAGGAAGTGGGAACTGTGCACAAGCTAGGGCCAGATAAGTTAAGTCTGCCCTCAGAAGTTCTAGGCAAAGTGTGTTGGCCAGAACTGTTAATGGAGCCAGAGGCTCGGGATGATTGTGTGATGGACGGTGGGAAGGGAGCCTTAGAGGCCAGGCTGGAAGGGAATGATGAGATTCACCAGCCTGCATCAGATAACCACTGTCTGTACCCTGACAGTCCAGGGGAGTTGTCCCCAGAGGTGCTAGTGAAGAACACAGCCCAGGAGGGTTGTTTAAGAGACTGTGGGGAGGGAAAAGAATTGGTTTCTGGCTACCGGGAACCTGACCTCACACAGCAAGAGAGTGCCAGGGGCACAAAGAGCCAGGCGGGGGCAGCAAGCATGCCAGCCTTGGCAAAAGCATTATGGGTGCAGAGTGGCACCATGAAAGAGGGTGTACCAAGTGGGGAGATACCCTGGATAACCATTGTCCAGGGGCCCACTGGAACAGACACCACTCCAAAGATCCAGTTCAACAGAAAGGACTGGGATAAAGTTGCTCAACCCCGGGCAATGGAGGAAGGTAAGCACAGCTTGGGTGGGAGCAGCGTAGCTCCCCAAGCAGCAACGGAAACAGCTGAACCAGAGGAAGGAAGCCAAGAGGAGCTGTCCCTTTGCGATCCCATAGGCCCAGAGACTGTATTAGAGATCCCAGCCCATCGGTGGGGACTGGCTGGGGGGAACAGAGTTGCTATGGGACAGAAACTGTGGCCCACCTGTTGTACTCTGGGATACCAGATTATTGGGGAGGTACCCTGGACTATTTGGGTGGGTGTGAATGGGAAGAGCAATTTGCTCTATACAGTGGGTGCAAGGCCAAGGGCTGGGGGAGGTTTTTACTCTGCACCTTGGGACAGACAAGAACTGGCATAGCATACGGAGGGCCAAACCAGCACATTCATGACTATCAGCGTAGCTGGAAAAATCAGGGATGTTTCCTGCCACGCTTGGGGAGGTGTTGTCATGAATCAGCCAGGGGCCATCTTGAATGTGGAACTGTTACCTGCCACATGTTATTGAACAGAAGGTTTTGGGCTCCCAGAGCCACTGTTATAATGTAATATATTCAGGGCAGAGTCCCACTGTTATTGTTAGGCATTGAGAGAAGAGGCAGTTTACCACGTCACCACTAATAAAGTCGTCATAACGCATTAAGTGGACTGACGTGGGAAGTACTGCCTCAACTCATAACATGTGGGTTATAACATGTTGTAGTGGTAATATCTGTAAATATATTGTATTGGAATGTTGGAGCCATGTTGTGTGCATCATCCATATTGACTGCATATGTAACCTGAGTTGATCACCCATCTGCCTTCCAGCTATCACCTAAAGTAAACACTTGAAGTAATAGTAAGGCCAGAACAAAGGGGTCTATACAGACATTGAGGCACCATAACCCCAGGGGGTCTACAGGGATTCTCACTCAGATAATCAGGGCAAATTCCAGAGGACAGGTAGATGTTTCTCCCTTGAGAGCCACACAACAACTGAATTAGGTAGCCACACCTAGTGGGCGGACCTGGGAGGAGTCTCATGGTTCCCTGCCTGATTGGCCAGAGGCAGTTAGGGGCTGACTAAAGATAGCCCTCCTGGTGATTTTGTATGCCTGTTTAAAAGATGTTGTTTTCCAAATAAAGTGGTTCATAATTTTCATCAAGACTTTGTGTGCAGATGTATTATTTACCCGGGGACATATGCTTGCAGTAAGATTCGTCAGACTTACTGTCAATATTGCTCAGTCTAAACCAAGGGCTGAGACATGATGTTCCTGTACTCAAAGCTACTCCAAGGTCCAGAGTAACCCAAATCAAGTCAGCAGACCCCAGCCAGAGAGTGGGTCGTGATAACAGAACCCTGACATTTTAACAGAGGTGTGTAGACTTTTTATATCCACTGTAGTTTAAGGGACTCAGATTATAAAGGGGGTCAATTAAATCTGCTTTTGCAAACAATATCTTCATTACACCTAAATAGACCAGGTCACACAGTAAACCTTGAATTACCATAAAACTACAAAAAAAATATTTACAAATATCAGGCGTATTTACATGAATATAATTACTGTAGCAAATTGTTACCAACAAATGCACCCAGTATTACAGTACAGTGAAACAACCACCTCTATAGTACCGTGAATATAACACGAGCTAAACATGCTTACACTAGTACAGTGAATATAACCTGGGGTAAGCATGTTTATACCAGTACAGTAAATCCATTAGCCTAGAGGCTCAGTGCAAAGAAGAGGCCCAGTGCAAAGAGAATACTTCACACAACCCCGGCTGGCACATGGTGGTGTGAGACAATGTGAAACAATAGACTCACTACTAACTCCGCTAAGAGCCTGCCTGTAATAACTTTCACCATCTAGATTGTTATTGTGTGTATGTATTATTGAGAGTTGGTCTTTCCATTTCTGTTCCATAATAATATCTACCGTTTTCAAAATAAAAAAAAATATTGTGAAAAAATGCCTGAAATCAACGGCAGCTAGTCAAAACCTCTTTTTGTCCCTTTTCCGTTTTTCCTCCTCCTCTAATTAATTAGACCACAGTCACTGTCACACCCACAATCTAGTATGGCCACCACCAGTGGAGAAGTCGATAGAATAAGGAGCTATATGTTATGCATAGATTCACAGCTTTCAGTTTTAGTTGATTGTCTTGCAATAAGAGAATAGTGAACCACCTAGAGTATGTGAATGGCAGAGAGATAGTGTTCCTATCTGTGTTTCTGTGCAATATTGAACTACATGGATTAGTATGTCACAAGTTTCAAGTGTTATGAAACACTTTTATTATTCTTTTGTAAATTTACAAAATTGTGTTGATGTAATGCTTGTTAAATGTAGCCCGTATTTGCACTGCCTCAAATTCCTTTTAGAGGGATGGATAGCATATTTATAAAAATGAGGTTCACTTTGAAAACGTTTACATTTGCATGACATTCTTATAAATCTTATATTTAGGAAGCTGCGATGTGAGAAAAATAGCATTCAGCATTCACTGATATTTCTAATTTAGCCATTTATGAGAAAAGCATTCATTTAGAAGACATTTCTCTGTCTTCTAAATGAATGCTTTATTAGCAATTATTTCACATATGGTGGGCTAAGAGTGATAGAAGCCCTCCACCGTAAAAAGTACAGTAGTACAAATAAGAAATAGTACATCAGTGATTCCACTTGAATGTCTAAAAATAAGTTGATAAAAACTTATTTCCTGCTCAAAATTCTCAGAAACACAGTATATGCACTGCAATCTGGGAAAACTGGGCGGGACATGCAAATGAGGCCACATAATGCACCATCACTCTGTCAATCCAAACCATTTTAAACATGGCTCCTTTAATGCATATGCTTACTATATTTCACAGTTTTAGACACAGCAACGGATGGATTATATATATATATATATATATATATATATATATATATATATATATATATATATATATGCTTGCTGAATACTTCACAATCACTACAAATCATCCTGCTAGTAATATCTCTCCTTTTCAACCTTGCATCTATTTTGCTCTTCTATTGCAGTGTCCCATTACTTGCCTACCTTTAAGCAATGTGAAATATATAATCTTATCACCATCCTCAACGAGCTTTCTCTTGCCACAGCCTCACTCTCTATCTGCCCCCTATGTTTCTCCTCCCTTGGCTTTAAACTACTAGAATATCAAGTTACTGGAAGGTTTATGTTATCAATGTTCACCTCACAAAGGTACCAAATGGCTTGGTCATAGATACTGCATTTGAGGAATATATCCTTCTACCTTTCCTTTAAATATCCACTCACTCAACCTTTGTGTAATTACTCTTTCATGGTTGCATTGGTAACTTTCTAAATCTATTCATAATATTTATTCAAACTAATTAGTTACTCTGGTTTTTGGTATAGTCTCCATGCTGGGGACATAACATTTATTTTGTTACCCATATATTTTATCCCACCTCTCTCAAACTGTATTCCTGGGTACATTCAAGTATAAGTGATACCCTCTTCTCCCCATACATAGGTAAGTTAATTCCCTTCATCCTCTTCCCCTCTAAACACTGATAAGCACATTCCATGTGTCTGCTGGTATCACACAACAACAACAACAGTTTATACCACACCAACATAAAGCTTTTCAAACAAATGACAAACTATAATAACTGTATGTTGATTACATTCATATGTATCTAAAATAAGTCACTAATTAGACAATTCTCATCATCAGAATATTATAAATAATATGAAATGAAAGACAAATGTACACATTATAATTCATAATTATAGTAATTCAAATCCATCCTTCAATTTACTAGAAAAATACACATATTGGAATAAAATGCTTTGTATATGACAAGAATGGAAGAATGGACTTGCAGTTATCCTTGTTCTAGCATATAGTACAATGATAAATGTTAGATGTATATATTATGAACTGATTATAGCATCCCATATGTTGTATTCAAAAGAAAGTGATGTTCATCTTCCATATGGACTAATGTAAGCTAAAGAACTCAAAATAGTCACAGTCATTCCACACTAGCAGTGATAATCACTTGTTAATGCCATGGGAAAAAACATGCAGACTTAGCTTTATGGTGTCTCTGACCTCATGCAGGCAACCATTAATTGTACTAAGAGTAACCCAGTGTTGTCCTGCGAGCCTCTACAATGGCGTCACATGCAGCACTGTATTTACCATTAGGTAGTGTAAGTAGGTGCCTCTGGGCACCTGGTTGTAGGGACCACTATGTTTTTTCACTGAAAAATGTTTAAAACCGACTAAGAACAGGCATTTTGATTTACACAGTCCTTCCTCCTGATAGTGGGGGTGGCTAAGCTGTGCCTGCATGAGTTCTGCCAGCACTGGGGAGCTACAGTTCATTGAGGGAACCATGAATGCCAACATGTACTGTGACATACTGAAGCAGAGCATGATCCCCTCCCTTCGGAGACTGGGCCGCAGGGCACTATTCCAACATGATAACGACACCATTTCAATATCCTGAAAACGCCAATTAAAGCTCAAATTAGCTTGCAACCTCACTCACAGGCTCCCCCTGTGCTGTGTGTGAGGTTGTAAGTTATTTTTTTAAATAAATGTCAGGTTTTTTGTCAGTTTTCCAACGGCTTCAGAGTTACGGGGCGGCCATTAAAGTCAGATTTTTTCAAAGTGTTGCGTGCGTCATTGACAGCCTTTTTCAATGTCTTGTGGGCCTCACGATGAGCTCCTTGCACATGCGCAAGCCCATAACTTTTAACATTGCATGACCAACATTTGAAACTTACCACAACTATTATATGTGATGCACACTGTTGTGAAACAGAATTGCCCCCATTCATGTTTTACTCAGTTGCGTATTTGTCTTTTAGCAAAATCTAATATTAGCTAAAGGGAACCTGAGTGACAAATAACACATTGTTATATTTAATTTACTTAATAAACAAAGTTAACCAACACCCATATTATGTGTGAAAAAGTAATGGCCCTTCTAAACTTAAAGGGACATGGAGGGTTCCCTATTTTTAATACTAAAATAAATGGCTACTTGTTTATTTGCATATTTAAACATCATTTTATTAACAAGTGCTTAAAAGCCAGTACCAGAAATCCGGCCCATTCTCTATATAATCATTCTTGAAACGTTGCTTCAAAAGTTGTATTTTTAGAATAATTCTTCAGACCATGAAGTAATAGTTACCACATTTTTCTTGAATCTAAAAATGCACAATGCAAAAATGGTACCTGCTGCACATTATTGCTATAATAACAGGGCCTTGTGTATCACATAGGTGAAATATGGCGAGAGAGATTGAATCAGCTGGCTGTGACCACACTTCACTGCTAGAGGTAATCAAGAGAAGTATGAACTTCACCCAGCATATAATTTACTATAGAGCTTCTATCAGTTTCCTTATGAACAGTACAAACTGTGCTGTCTCACTGAAATACATGCACCATATTTCTCAGGGCACATGGAATCTTCCAAACAGTCCCTACAAAGGTCTACCTATGTAGATATTTCTGAAATGCTCTAAGATATAACCTGTAATGGGACCCATGTCCTCAAAAAGTCCCACTTTTAGCTCACCTGGTTATAAAACATTCTCCAAAAATATTTAGGGATCACCCTGGTGCTTCTTGGCAAATGGGAGGCAAGTATTTATGTCCCTCTTGATTAGCACTTATTCCTGCCTTGCTACTCTCCCATTTGTTCCCCTTCTCTTTCTGACTGGAGTCGTTAACATTGAGCTTAGCTGAGGCCAGAGAAGCCTGCAGTTCTTTAGATGTTTTTTATGACTTCCTGGGTTTATTTACAAAACCCCCTTGGATAAATTCTGCCCACTCTTGGGTATACTCACTACTGTTCCAAGTGGTGTGCTCCATTTAAAAACCATGGCTCAGAGAAGTCTCAGAGACTTAGGAATGGCTTTGTAACCCTTTTCCCAACTGATAGATATCAACTACTTTTTTTCTGATCTCTTCAATAATTTAATTTCATCATGGCATAATATACTTATTGATTTATTTAACACAATTGTCTGAGATGTATTAAGATCGACCAGGATACAAATCAACATACATGCAATATTAATATTGCCCTAATATCTCTGTACCCAGATTGGAAAAGAAGTATGAAGACACAATGATATTGAAGAAAAAGAAAATAACTTCCTAAATCCAATCAGATCTCACTGCCACTTAATAATAATGATAATAGTAACAAGAACAAACAAGAAAAAAAAATCTTTATTGATACTTATAAAAACAACAACAAAAAAAACACATTTGTAAAAAACATATATTCCCCGAATGAATGAACAATAAACAATATCAAAATCTCTTTCCATATACAGGAAATATCAACATATCATTCATATCAATCTCTGGCCAGTAGTTTAGATAGTAATCATATAAACATGGAATATAACATGATACATTAAACAATCTTCCAATATCAAAAAAAGGAAATTAATTGTCACATAATATCATTATGTTCAGATGTCAATACAGTAAAGTGCAATAAGTCTAAAGTGCATAAATATATATAAAAAAGTGCAATTTAATTCATATACATAAATACAAATCACTATAAAAAATATGTGTAGTATATTCTGTGCAAAACAAATGAACCATACACTTGGCTGATATATAAATATACATACAATAAATAATTTATATATAGTAATTGAGAATAGTGATAAATATAACTGATTTATAAATATCTATACTGTAAATAGTTGATATATAATAATTATAAATAGTGTACAAAATATAATATCAAAACTGAAAAAGAAACAGAAAAAAAACTATCACTATCACCATAACCTGTGTGGTGGTAGTGGAGCCCACCACTCACTTCCAAAGCAGCAGAAAACTACACTATCTGTACTGACCTTAATACATGAGATAACCCTAAACCTCTAAACTGTTGTGATGGTACAGGGGATCCACCACTTACCCCCCTGGAATTCTAACTATCTAGCAAAGAACTATATGTACATAGCCCCCCTATCTCCTCTAAGTCCAATAAATATAATTACACTAGGAAATTGCCATTCAAAAATTGTAAACCTGGTAATGCTGTTTGCCACACAATGGCCCTCATTCAATTGCAATTCGGCCAATTGAATAGGGCTCTAAATAAGCACATAGCATATTTTTTTTAAGAAGTTTTTAGTTAGTGAAAACCTTGCTTTTGGATAGGTGCTTACTAACTAAAAACTTCTTTAAAAAAAGATGTTATGTGCTTATTTAAAGCCCTATTCAATTGGCCAAATTGCAATTGAATGAGGCCCAATGTGAGGATTTTGCCCCTCTGAGCACCTTCAGCGCTTATCGTGAGCCTCTCCCCCCGTGTACTTTAACTTTCCTGCTTTGCAATGATCACCTTCGCTGCTCATCGGGAGCCTATCCCCCCCACCGTGTAATTTAGGGGCCTCGCGATTAGTGTTACTGCCTTGGGTTAAATGTTACTGCCTTGGGTTAAATGTTACTGGCCTGGGTTAAGTGTTACTGCCTTCAAACTGTTTTTTACTGCCTTCAGCCTTATTTTTTATCCTTTTACGTTTTTTCGGCCGCCATTTTTTTTCTCTAGGCTATTTTCGATTGTGAAAAAACGGCAAATGTGCCTCAAATGAACTTGCAACCTCATTCACCGGCTCCCTGGCTCTCCCCCTGTGCTGTGTGTGTGTAAGTGAATTTGAGGCATAATTGAGTTTTTTTCTTGGTCTTTACAGTTGGGCTGTTTGGGCGTTTAACGTGCTTCGGTCCTCAGTCCTATGCGGTTGTGATTGCAGTTGCGTGGTTCGGCCGTTTTACATGCTTTGGTCCTACCTCCTACGGGGCTCGCAATGAGCGCCTGTGGCGCTCATCGCAAGCCCTGCAATAAGGGCCTTCAACGCTCATTGCAGCCTAAGTCCCATAGGCCTCGCGATGAGCCTAAGTGCTGTGCCGATGGCGAACCTGTGATCCCCAGTGCCGGCAGAACTCATGCAGGCACAGACCATGACACTCCCACCACCAAAAGTATACACTATACACTGATATGAGATGAAACCCTCAGTTTAAACATAAACAGTGATGCACAAAGAGTGGGGGCAGCACCTCATATCAGTTTTTTTGTGCTCTTTGTGCCTTATGCGTTTATCTGTCATTTAGGGATTATTTCAAAGACCTTTCCTCAGTATAGATATATATGCAAGGCACGCAAGACTTCAGCAGGGAGAGAGGAGAAAGACACAGGGGAGGGAGAGAGAGGACAGGGTGGAAAGAGACACTGGGGAGGGAAATAAGGGGAGACGGAAAGGGGGGAGGGAGAGAGGGGGAAACAGACACATGGAAGGGAGAGGGGGAAATAGACACAGGGGTCAGAGAGTGGGAGTCATGAAAGTGGCGAGTTGGACGACATCTGCAATGAGCGAACGTTACAGGTGTAACAGAACCTTACCTTTGCCTGTGAAGATTTATTACTACACTGGCCCTTTAACTGTTTGGAATGTTGTTTCTTTTGAATATATGTATGTAACTGTCATGCTGAGTTGAGTTAGTAAAAAGTTTTTCTCTGATGGTTGATAACTCCACTTTTACACAGCAGCTTGCCAGGGAAAAGGACGTCTCCAACGGCTGATACCCTCTCACTACCGGGGTAGCCGTTACATTGGTTGGCAGCGGTGGGATGGTCCTTTTATCCAGAGAGCAAGTGCTGAATGGAGTCTCAGTACGCCAAGCTGAAAAGACCCACACTAAAAGATTTATTGGAGAGCCGTGGTAGGAGTGTCAGTAACAGGCCACGGAGGGAGCTGATAGCTGACCTGCTGGAGCTGGACGAAATGGATAGATCCATGGAAGTAACGGAGCCCCTTACATCTGTCAGCAAGGACGATGTAATTACTGGTATTGTACAGCGGAGATTATCCTTGTATCCAGAAACATCCGTGGAACTAATAAACCAGCTGCTCCGGGAAACAAGGGAGGAGATAGAAACTAAGAGGAGACAAGAAACGGAACTGGTAAGAGCTAGACAGCCCATTACACAGGCAGTTCCTACCCCCCCACCCACTGCTACAGTAAAGAAAATACCGTTCACTGCATTTAAAGCTTTTGTAGAAAGTGAGGAAGAAATAGATGGATATTTGGCTGACTTTGAGAGGCAGTGCTCACTATACCAGGTACCACCAGACCAATGGGTCACTATTTTGTCTGGGAAATTGTCGGGCAAAGCCAATGAAGCCTTTCGGGCTCTTGCTCCAGAGGATATTTTACAATATCAGCAAGTTAAAAAGGCACTGCTAACCCGATATGCCGTAACCCCAGAAGCATACCGCCGTCGCTTCCGGGAGTCCAAGAAGAAGGCTGTGGACTCCCACATGGAATGGGCAAACACAATACAAAGGGTGGCATCACATTGGGTGCGAGGGTGCAATGCCAACACCGGAGAAGAAGTGTTACAGTTGTTCTTGATGGAACATTTCTTTCAAGATCTGGCTGCGGATATACAGGACTGGGTGAGAGATCGCCGCCCTGCCAACTTAACTGAGGCAGCGCAACTAGCAGATGAATACGCAGAAACAAGGAAGGTGAGCCAAGGTACCACACAACCAGCATCTAGAACAGAGGCAAACACAGAATTTCGGGCTCCAGTACCCCCAGGACCTCCACGCCCTCAGGGGACTTACAACCAGCCCCGGGAATCTTACAAAAGTGACATGTCATCACTGCAGCAACACAGGGCATATTGCCCGTTATGGCCCTTTGAGATCAGCCAATAACGAATGGAGGCGCACAACACCCCACACAGAGACCCCGCCATCACGTCCCTCTACTGCTCACTGCCTGGAAATCAAAGGGAGCCCTGAGGAGTGTTTGGGAATCTTGTATGAGGCCAACCTCGTACAGGCTGCCTACCCGGATAACCGCCAGTATCACCGCCAAGAGGTGCGTGTAAATGAACAGATAGCACAAGGCTTAAGAGACACTGGCGCTACCATCACGTTGGTGCAGAAACATCTTGTGAAACCAGAACATGTATCTAATTGTACCGTTGCTGTTCGTGTCACAGGGGAGGCCGCGCGGGCCGGGTCCAGGAACGGGCGGATCTATGTGGGGAACCTTCCGGCCGACGTGCGGGAGAAGGAGCTGGAGAAGCTGTTCCACCGATACGGCCGTATCCGGAGCGTCGAGCTAAAGAACCGCGGCAGATGCAGCAGCTCTCCATTTGCTTTCATCAAATTCCAGGACCCGCGGGATGCAGAGGATGCAGTATTTGGTCGGAATGGCTATGACTTTGGCTCATGTCGTCTAAGGGTTGAGTTCCAAAGGCCTTTTAGGGGCTCTCGGGGTGATGGTGGTGGTTATGGAGCACCACGGGGAAGGAATGGACCTCCCTCTCGACGATCTGATTTCAGAGTCCTTGTCTCAGGTCTTCCCCCATCAGGTAGTTGGCAGGACCTAAAGGACCACATGCGGAAAGCTGGTGACGTCTGTTATGCTGATGTACACAAAGATGGAATGGGAATTGTTGAATTTATCCGGAAGGAGGACATGGAATATGCTTTGAGAAAACTGGACGACACTAAATTTCGGTCTCATGAGGGTGAAAACTATTATATCCGGGTTTGCCCCGAAAGAAACGCCAGCTACTCGAGATCAAGATCCCGCTCTAGAGGGCGTGACTCCACCTATCAAAGCCTCCGTTCTCCCTCTCCTTTCCGACCGTATTGAGCTGTCACCACAGGGACACTTTCTATGAAACTAATTCTAAAGCCCATCTGCTCTGAAGTTACATTCCACAACCCCCTAGTATGGCTCAACCGAGTGGCTGGGGACAATGGACGATTACTGAGATGGAGCTTGGCCCTAGAACCGTATAACTTTTCCATTCAATATCGCCCTGCCCGGTTCAATGCGAACTCAGACGGACTGTCCAGGCAAACGGAACTTTTACCTTAACAGCAGACCGGACAGCCCCAAGTTGACCCGAAAAGGATTAATCCGGGTCTGCCGGAGTGTTCCACAAAGGGGGAGCAGTGTAACAGAACCTTACCTTTGCCTGTGAAGATTTATTACTACACTGGCCCTTTAACTGTTTGGAATGTTGTTTCTTTTGAATATATGTATGTAACTGTCATGCTGAGTTGAGTTAGTAAAAAGTTTTTCTCTGATGGTTGATAACTCCACTTTTACACAGCAGCTTGCCAGGGAAAAGGACGTCTCCAATGGCTGATACCCTCTCACTACCGGGGTAGCCGTTACAACATGGCTCGCGATGAAGGCCTTAAAAGTAGAAGGTGGGAGAGGCTCATACTGAGCACCAAAGGCACACATTGCAAGGCCTGCGATGAGCGCCCAAGTCGCTCATCACGAGGCCCGCAAGTTACAGGGTAGAGAGCCTTGCATTGTGTGTCAAAAAGCATTGCCAGACTTCAAATTTACTTGCCGTCATTTTTGACGGGCAAGTCGCTAGTCCTTTTAAAAGTTGACACTTTGCAAATACAAGAGAATAATAAAATAAAAAAATGGAATGACATTACTGACTTCAATTCTTAAGCATAAGTATGAAAGAACTCGAGAATGAACAGCACATAACATCATGTTATATGGGAATGTGTCCTGACAAGATGCCATCTGTTGGGTTTTAGCTCTTGTACCATTGCAATGTATTCACTTCCTGTAGCATATCAGTCATTCCTCATTTGCACAGGACAACTAAATATACATGGTGCATTGTTGCATTGTTGTATATTACAGCTGTCAGTGAGGTACAACATATTTCCCTAAACACAGCAAGCAATGTAATGCAGAAGTGTATATGCTTACTTAGCCTTGAGAGATCAGTAGCACATCACTGACAAAAGCTAATAGTGAATGAAATATACACTGAGGGTGGCTGGTTCTTCCATGCATGGGAGCCTTGCTTTGACTTTTGATTATGGTATACTACATGTGATTTATCCTAAAAATCCAGAAAGTTCACTCTGAGTGGGCACAAAAACACACTTTAAGCATTGTCAATTCTAAATTGTGTTTCTACCACTCCTTTTTTATATATGCAGATATCACCTATGGTCTCCCTCTGGGATATAGAGTATACCATACATGGATCATTGCTCAGTGTGCATATGGAGATCAACAGTACAACAGAAAATATGGGAAAGGACTACAGAAATACACAAGAGAACAGAAATGCTTGTCCGGGGATTGTCCGGTGCAGGAGAGATTTGCCTGGTATTATGACTAACTTACCAGAACCAGTACCAGAAATCTGGCCCATTCTCTTTATAATCATTCTTGAAACATTGCTTCAAAAGTTGTATTTATAGTGTAATTCTTCAGACCATGAATCAATAATAATAGTTATTACCATATTTTACTTAAATCTAAAAATGCACAATGTAAAAATGGTACCTGCTGCACATTATTGCTATAACTAGCGAATTGCCCGTCAAAAAATGACGGCAATGAAATAGTAAGGTAGCTAAATTAGTAAATGAATATATTGTACCTATTTTGAAGCATTGTGATGAAGAGCTGGCAATCTGTGTTGATGCTGCTGCAGCATTAGTGGTGTGGAGCTGCTGTATAAGCATGCTGAATGTGTGCAGTGTAACACTGTGCGTGCGCGAGACCAAACCGTTAGCGTAGTCGTGTACTTCCGCATTGGTGTAAAATGGCGAGTAATGTGTGGTATAGGTCTGTATCGGAATATCCGTAGGTGTTTTGTGGTGTTTTGCGAGTTTCTTGTGGTGTTTTGCGAGTTTAGAGTGCTGTAGCCTCGTTTTCGTTTTGTTCGGCGGCCATTTTTTCTCTCGCTTCGTTTTTTTTTTAGTCTCTAAACTGTTTTATTTCGAGTAAAATCGAGGTGTAAGTTGCATTTTTGAGGTCCTGGGTGCTCCCTCTTGGTGTAGGTAAGTTTTTTATGTATGTGCTGTGTGTATGTATTGTGTTTTAAATGTTTGTATGTCGGCGTGTTGCGTCCGATGTTTGCGAGGTCGTAATGTGTGGTAACGTGTTTCGTACGTTGTTTGCGTGCCTCGTAAAATTTAGCGAGTGTCGTAATTTGTGTGTCGTGTTTTTTGAGTAGCGACGTGAATTTTGCGAGGGTTTGAGGCCCTTGCCCAGTGACCTCGCCAGCAACTGAGTCCCTCGCTTCGCGAGGGGCCTCAGTTGCTGGCATGGAGCGCCTTCGGCGCTCCATGCCAGCAACTGAGGCCCTTGCCCAGTGACCTCGCCAGCAACTGAGTCCCTCGCTTCGCGAGGGGCCTCAGTTGCTGGCATGGAGCGCCTTCGGCGCTCCATGCCAGCAACTGAGACCCGTGCCCAGTGACCTCGCCAGCAACTGAGGCCCTCGCTTCGCGAGGGGCCTCAGTTGCTGGCATGGAGCAAGCGTGAGCAACGACTCGTACGCTCACAACTATATATGTGATAACAGGGCCTTGTGTATCACATAGGTGAAATATGGGGAGAGAGATTGAATCAGCTGGCTGTGACCACACTTCACTGCTAGAGGTAATCAAGAGAAGTATGAACTATACCCAGCATATAATTTACTATAGAGCTTCTGTCAGTTTCATTATGGACAGTACAAACTGTGCTGTCTCACTGCACCATATTTCACATGGCACATGGAGGTTTAAATTAATTTTTATGCTTTTTGTGAGGATTTTTGCTATTTGTGAGATCAGCTCATATCCCATACAGTTTAAAAAGCTGCTATATGCATTCTAGTTATGAAGACAATTTGGAGTATAATTTCACCACCATAGGATAAGATAGTAAATTGCACCCAAATTTCTCAAAGCACACAAACAGGAAGGGATTTGTAAATATCAATATTTAAAAATAGGATGGTGCTAATCAGTGACTCTGGGTTATCTCTTAAGAGGTACGATATGATTTCGCATTTAAGTTGTATAAGTAACATTTGTGTTACAATTTGATCACCTCTCATTCTGTTGTATTATGTGTAAATGGGGCTCCTATGGACTAAATGCTATCCAGGTTTTTTTTTTCAGAATAAATTCACATAAACATCAATCCAGGTAGGATACATATGCCCCTAGGGAACTTTTCAGTATGATTGGGTTAGGTGTACACAGGATCTTTCTCTCAATGCTGAATTTTCATCATATAAATATAAATCCTACAAAAGCTGTACTAATCCTTAAAATTCTCATCAGAGTGGCATGTAGTTTTAATTTATTCAGGTAGCAAGTGACTGTCCAAATCTTTTTGGGAGTTATGCAGGCGAAGCCTGATCTTCAGTCCAGGCCCACTTTCTAATGGTGTTCAGTCACTGACTGTACTGCACCCATGGTCAGCTTATCAAATCCCATGTATTTGCTGGAATATCAAAATATACTTGAACAGTTTATTAAAGTTCCAATCCTACATATTTTGTGATAAAATGTGGAGGAAGAAAATGCATGATATGCACATGTTCCCATATACAGTGCTTGCAAAAGTATTCACCCTCCTTGGCATTTTTCGTGTTTGGCTGTCTTACAACCTGGAATTAACATGGATTGTTTGAGGATTTGCATCATTTAATTTACAGAACATGCCCACAACTTTGAAGATGTTTTTTTGTATTTTTTTATTGTGAAACAAACAACAAATAGGACAAAATAACAGAAAAAGTCAATGTGCATAATTATTCACCCCCCTAAAGTCAATACTTTGTAGAGACACCTTTTGCAGCAATCACAGCTCCAAGTTGCTTTGGATAAGTCTCTATGAGCTTGCCACATCTTACCACTGGGGTTTTTGCCCATTCCTCCTTGCAAAACTGCTCCAGCGCCTTCAAGTTGGATGGTTTGCGCTTGTGAACAGCAATCTTTAAGTCTGACCACAGATTTTCTATTGGATTGAGGTTTGGGCTTTGACTAGGCCATTCCAACACATTTACATGTATCCCCTTAAACCACTCAAGTGTTGCTTTAGCAGTGTATTTGGGGTCATTGTCCTGCTGGAAGGTGAACCTCCGTCCTAGCCTCAAATCACGCAATATCCCTGTATTTAGCACCATCCATCTTTCCCTCAACTCTGACCAGTTTCCCAGTCCCGGCTGCTGAAAAACATCCCCACAGCATGATGCTGCCACCACCATGTTTCACTGTGGGGATGGTGTTCTTTGGGGATGTGATATGTTGCGTTTTCTTTGATGGCCGAAAAGTTCAATTTTAGTCTCATCAGACCAGAGCACCTTCCTCCATACTTTTTGGGAGTCTCCCACATGCCTTTTCGCAAACTCAAAACGTGCCATTTTGTTTTTTGCTGAAAGGTTTTCTAATGGCTTTCTTCAGGCCACTCTGCCATAAATCCCAACTCTATGGAGCGTATGGCCTATTGTTGTCCTATGTACAGATACTCCAGTCTCTGCTGTGGAACTCTGCAGCTCCTCCAGGGTTACCTTAGGTCTCTGTGCTGCCTCTCTGATTAATGCCCTCCTTGCCCGGTCTGTGAGTTTTGGTGGGTGGCCGTCTCTTGGCAGGTTTGCTGTAGTGCCATGTTCTTTCCATTTGGTTATGATAGATTTGATGTTGCTCCAGGGGATCATCAAAGATTTGGATATTTTTTATAACCTAATCCTGACTGGTACTTCTCAACAATATTGTCCCTTACTTGTTTGGAGAGTTCCTTGGTCTTCATGGCAGTGTTTGGTTAGTAGTGCCTCTTGCTTAGGTGTTGCAGCCTCTGGGGCCTTTCAAAAAAGGTGTGTATATGTAATGACAGATCATGTGGCACTTGGATTGCACACAGGTGGACATCATGTCACTAATTATGTGACTTCTGAAGGTAATTGGTTGCACCAGAGCTTTTTATAGGCTTCAGAACAAAGGGGGTGAATACATACGCACATGCCAATTTTCTATTTTCTATTTCTAAAAATAGTTTTATGTATATATTTTTCTCATTTCACTTCACCTATTGTGTTCTGATCTATCACATACAATTCAGATTAACAAAACATTGAATTTAAGGCTGTAATGTAACAAAATAGGTAAAAAGTAAAGGGGGGGGGATACTTTTGCAAGGCAATGTACACAGTTATTCGTACATGCGTTATGAGGGTGGTACCTCAGCACTGCAAGTCAATGCAGGCCTTTGCAATATTTGGCACATGAGAATAGGGCTCAGTAGTGTTAGATGGCACTATTCCAAGTAACTATTTTTGGTAGTCTCCTAGCATGTACGGAGCATACATTTGTAGAAGCAGCAAAATCATGTTTAGTAAGAATAGAACATTGGGCCTGCAATTAAATCAGATTGTCTACTTGAAGATTGAAGCACTAATTGTTCTGTGGTTTGAGGCTGTGCTGTCAGTTGTTATGTCGTCCCCCACCCAATTATAATAGGAAAATTATTTTCATAAGTAGGTGACAAAAAATCATACATCTCATTTAGCTGTCACATCAGCAAATGTGAGAAATGCTGAAAGTCCCCGTGACATATAGTAAGGGAACCCCTTCCCACAAAAAGAGTGTGAATCCAAGTGCTGTGGCCATGTTATAAAATTTGTACCATTCCCCTAATATCACTTGTCCGTTGTGCCTGACTATATGGTGAGCTCATTGTTGCACACTAGCAGGACAGACTCTGATAGTGCTGAGTTAATACCTAATGCACTTTATCAGGGCAAGCTCAGACAGGTGTTCTATCTAATGTAGCATGACCTGTTAAAAGGACAGCTTCAGACATCAAATAGCATCCAACTAAGACTTTCAGTATAAATAACATGTATGCTCACTCTACACTCTTAAGGATAAGTAGTTTATCTTATATTAAAGATCATTCTTACAGAAGATTACATGTCTCTGTAAAAGTTTTGGAACTTGCCTAGTTTGTCAGTTACTCGTCCATGTTTTTTAAAAGGTGACCACTTCAAAACACATTTTTGTTCACTGAATTAGCTAAAATGTTGGAGAGACAGGTGATGAGCCAATCAAACTGAAGCTGTGTCAGTTACATTCATGGTTCAGTGTACTTCAACATAGGACATCACTTTTACACATATACTTAAACTTATATAAGTGAACTCTCATATAAGAGCAACTAGTGTTTAGGTGAAGCTTCCCCTTTAAACTTACATGCCATTGAAAATTAAGTTAAACATATACAGCCTTATTAAATTGCGATTCAGCCAATTGAATAGGGCTCTATATAAGAAGTTTTTAGTTAGTGAAGACCTTGCTTTTGGATAGAAGTTCACTAACTAAAAACTTCTGTAAAAATATGCTCTGTGCCTATATAGAGCCCTATTCAATTGGCCAAATCGCAATTTAATAAGGCTGAAAATTTGTATCTGTCATTTTAATGATGAGCAAATGTTCTAGTCTATAATAACAATAAGAATAAATTCTACATAAAGTTTACACAAATTTGTCAACACAAATGCAATAAAACAAACATAAAACCTAAAACCCACAATCTGACATACAGTAACTCTTATATACAATGAGATAGATATACACTGACATTAACTGTTACATACGGACATACGAATAATAACTAAATCACAGAACTACATACCTTACCACATACAACCCTACTGGAGCACCTGAAACAATAAAGTGGTCAAGTGACTCAATGTCATCAATAACATCTGTCAAATCATGTGTTTTACCTTCCGATTAATTCTTGAAATAAATCCTATCTTTGTGAGCAACCAGGCGAGACCACCGTGTGGCCTGGCTGCCCATGCCAAAGGTACATCCACAACCAACCACTCTGATGGCAGACGCTAGAACGTGTCTAACTCCTTTCTTCTTCATTGATGAGAATGAATACATCTAAACATCATCTCCAGTGCTGACCTCTGCAGGCTGAGGATGTCCCAAAACATACTCTGCTATAATACCCTTCTTAATGATATATAGTTGCTACAGTGTGGTTCATCCTGTCCAGAGGATGGACCTTCCTCTTCTCTGGTGCAGGACACCTTTCTTTTTACATATAGTTTTCTTCTATATTTTATCATTTTTATTAGGCAGATCTACTTTCAACGTAATATTCAAGTAGTGGTTGAGATATGGTCTCCCTGACTAAATACAGGACATTATATGTAAGAATCACCTGGGTGATGGAATTAAAAGAAGAATGAAAGACCGCTGAATTTAATAATAAGTACTTATGCGCAGTAGCACATAAATTGTCTGTAAATGATAGAAATAGTAATGCCACAGCCCAGGGCTATACCACATTGGTCTAGACCATTTTTACCCCAGATATCAAGCTAAGCATTTGTGTGCAACATCCAAAATCTTCCCCACTTACTAACCCTAAAATATTAAATGGTCAGGGCTGGTGAACTTGTGGCCATCCAGTGCTTTTTATTTGGACTCTAACTGCTTCAAACTGATTACAACTATTTAATTACTCTTATGCAGATGTAAGTGCCACAATCTCATGATGCGGTTTCCTTTGCCAAATTGTGATGGAATATGTTATGGATATTGTCTTGATAATGCTGACCAACTTAATGTTGTTGACCTTCACAAGTTACTTCAAGTCAAACATCTGGTTAACATTCGGCTGCTGTAGCATTCTAGGACAAAATAATTACTTTACAAAAATATTCTAAACATGATTACAAAATTGTAGAAAAAACATAGGCAGCTGGGGGAGGGGCATATTTGTACTCCTTTTGAAACATTTATGGAAATTTACATTTTTATTGACTTGCGACTTTATTTGCTTCTTATTCACATATTGCTTATAGTGTATGTTGACAACATTTGGGCAGATCTATAGCTGTTTAAACTGGAATTGATCCGTGAATAAATACTGTAGCAAAAAATTACATTGCAAACTCAACTGACATTTATAAAAAAAAACACTCCTGTCATAGGGCCTCATTCAATTGCGATTTGGCCAATTGAATAGGGCTCTATATAAGTTACAGAAGTTTTTAGTTAGTGAACTTCTATCAAAAAGCAAGGTCTTCACTAACTAAAAACTTCTGTAAAAAATATGCTGTGTGCTTATATAGAGCCCTATTCAATTGGCCAAATTGCAATTGAATGAGGCCCATAGTAAATATTGAGGCAATATTACATGTATAATAATGCATGAGGTACATGCTGATAAAGTGTGCACTGCATGGATATTGTTAGTCACTGCTAGTTATAAAGGAACAGATGTTTTATGAATGTATAATGATATACTGGACCTTAATATAAATGTAAGAGTAACTTAAATTATTAAAACTTTCCTGAAGTCACTCCTGTATATGTAGGTTTCCCTGCCCATAGCCTGCCCCAGGAAAGTATCTCAGAAGTGTCTCTATCCTAAATCATGATGAGCGACAATATAGTCAGGGGTGTCTGGTGATATATATTCAGTCTGTCCTCCAACATATACATGACTTGGCTCTACAAACAACTCCATAAACAGTTAACAGGAACACTCAGCCATTTTGTTCCAGCCAAGACTATCATCCTTTAATAAGACATCTTGTGATCCAGCTTCACTCTCTAACTAGCACTGTCTCTAAATAGTGTTTACCACATAACCCACTAACATTCACCATACACTTCTCTAGCTGGCGGATACTTCAATGATGCAGTAACCAAATACTTTAAGGTGTCACTATTGTCATAATAAATATATAAAAATATACGCTTTTGAAGAACTACACTTGAAAATACAGTTTTGTATCTGAAAAAAATATTACAGCCTGCAATTTATTACGTTTTATATGCAATTATGCTGCTGTAGAATCTACCATTTTGGTTTCTGCTAAAGTGGGAGGAGACTTAGAAGAAGCTTATTTTTATACAATTGGAATATGGCAGCTATGACTTTCAATAGAATTAATGGAATGCTCATCAGTTTACAATGACACAGCCTTCTGAGCAAGTAGTAGAATTAATTGGCTCAGAAAAGATAGACTCACACTGTAAAGAATAATTGCACATAAACAAGGTAAATGTTGTGCCTATGTTTTATTTTGCTTTTTTAAAAACATGTTGCTTGTTATTAAGATTTGATATTCAAAAGACATATAAAAAGGTGGGGCAGTGGAACTTTAATGTCCCCTGTAGCCTCATTATATCACTATTAATCAATTAAAGAGATATAGAAATATTTGAGTGTATATGATTATGTGTTACAGTGTGTTTTCTTTTTTTTTCAAATGAAGGTGTCAGAGCTCAAAAACATAATTACATTTTGAACTGCTCTTGGGGGATTGCCCTGTGCTAGCCAATGAGAACTACAGACTAAAGTATGCTCTCTGCATTAGCTTGAATAAAGTTTAAACAGGTTTTTAATTAAAAATGTTTAAATCATGTTCTTTAAATACATGAAAAAAAAAGTTGTGTTCCATGTCCCTTTACCTTCTCAAATGTTGTCTCTACCAACAACCAAACTCAGGCTAAAATGTAAGCACTCACAAAAGCAATGACCTCTAATCATATGTAGCAGGATGTGTGTGTTTGTGTCATTCAGTTGTGTCTGACTTTGAAGTGACCTCATGGACTGTAACACACCATGCTGATCCTCTTGGTATTCATGGCAGAGATAATGGAGTGGATTGCAAGTTTCTTCTCCTGTGGGCCAAAGCCTACAGTGCCATGGTATTCAAAGGTGGTCTCACATCCAAGTACTGACCAGGCCCATCTCTGCTTGGATTCAGGGTGGTGTGACTTCTTGGATTCCTGACTGGAATTGAACCTAGGTCACAGAGGTGTAAGCACCAAATTCTACCCACTGGACCACTAGGGAACCCAGGATGTACACTTGATATTAATGATAGATACTGGAGTTTTTGCCAGTTTCTTCTCCAGTGGGCCACAGCATACTGCTCCCGGTATTCCTAGGTGGTCTCCCATCCAAGTACTGACCAGGCCCAACTCTGCTTGGTTTCAGGGTGGTGTGACCTCTTGGTTCCCAGACTGGACAACCCCAGGTCACGGAGGTGAAAGCACTGAATCCTAACCACTGGACCACCAGGGAACCCAGGATGTACAATAATGGTATTTTATTTTATGGAGTATTCATTGTACTCCCCTGAATCACAGAGCACTTGGCGTTCTATACATAACAAACCGATTGAACTTAAAATCCTTGCCAAAGGGGGCTGTGTGTGGCAAATAGGTATAATTAAAATATGTTCAATGTATGTCAGAAGTTTCTTTCTTTTTCTTTCTTTAGATAAGTTGTATCCATTAGTTGTACTAGCTCTTCGTGTAACCCAACAACCTGCACTGGAACACTGTCTACGACCCTTTCTGTAAAGTAGTACTTTCACATTACCCTACATCCTCCACCTTCCAGCTCTAAATCATGACCATTCATTTGATCATCCTCTCCTCTTTGTTTCTTACAGAACTTTATTAAATCCTTTGATGTATTTGAAGGTTTTCATCATATAATCCCTTTCCATCCTGCCTTCTAAGATATATATATATATATATATATATATATATATATATATATATATATATATATATATATACTAGGGTCATTCCACATCAAATCAACGCAAAAAACAAGGGTTTCGTCACCCTCCATCTCGGATTTTGATGAAACTTGGTGTACACCCTTCCCTTATGGTTGAAAGAAACCCCCTTACATTTTTTCACTCTATCTCAAACGGTTTTAATTTTATAGCACTTCAAAGTTTCATTAAATCTGCGTTGTCTGTCCCTCTTGAGACTCTCGGCACAAGATACCCTTGCGTACATTTTATTTTTTTACACCAGCACTCAAACATTTTTATAAATGCCTAAAAAAATGTATAAATGTACTTGTAGGGTAGTTTTTTTTTGTGGAAATTCTAGGTTTAGAAAACCTTAATTTTCAGCGTGTGGGCACGATGGAACCAAAATGTTTTGATGTTGAAAATGATTGCAAAGACATGCTCTTTCTTGACAAAGATTTACATTTGTGGGGGTTTTATACCTTGTAACGACAATTTCATGTTTTTTGGACATTGTAGGAAAAAAATGGCTACTGGGTAGCCATTTTGTACAACTTTCCTACAATCCGTAGCTGTAATAGAAAAAATGAATGAAACAAAGTTGTTCATCTTAAAATATATCATAACATTGGTTATTATAGTTTTTTTAGAAAGTACATTCTTGTTTTAATTTTGGGATATTTGAATTTGAAGTTAGGAAAATTGGCTATTGGGAGTATAATAAAAAATGTAAGGCTGGCAATGGTATCTTGTGCCGAGGATCTCAAGAGGAACAGACAATGCAGATTTAATGAAACTTTGAAGTGCTATAAAATTAAAACCATTTGAGATAGAGGGAAAACGTTTAAGGGGGTTTCTTTCAACCATAAGGGAAGGGTGTACACCAAGTTTCATCAAAATCCGATTCGGAGGGTGACATGACCTTGTTGAATTGACGTGGAATGACCCACTAGTGACTTGCCCATAAAAAAATTACAGCAATAACATTTGAAGCCATGGTAATGCTGTTTGCCACCGAATGTGAGGTTATGACCCCTCTGAGCAGCTTCGGCGCTCATCGCAAGCCCTGCGCTGAGAGCCTTCGGGCGACAACTTGCTAACCATCAACGCTCATTGCGAGCCCCACGATGATCTCCTTCGGTGCTCATTGCAAGCCTCTCCCCCTGTGTACTTTATAGGCCTCGCACTTGAGCACCCTTGGCGCTCATTGCGAGCCTCTCTCCCTGTGTTGCTACCTTGGGTTAAGTGGCATTGGCTTTGATTAAGTGTTACTGTTTAGTGTTAAATATTAGTGCTTAGGGCTGGTATTTATGTCCTTCGGCCGCCTATTACGTCCTTCGGCTGAGTTTTACATCCTTCGGCTTCATTTTCAGTTTAATTGTTTTCAGGCGCCATTTTTTTTCTCGCTTCTGTGATTTTTTATAGACAAAAAAAGCCAAAATATGCCTCAAGTGAACTTGCAGCCTCACTCACAGGCTCCCTACCTGGCACCCCCCTGAGCTGTGTGTGAATGTGTAAGCACATTTGAGGCATATTTGTCTGTTTTTGCAGTTTGGCGTTTCGGGCGTTAAATGCTATTTTTGCGGGCCGTCATTTCTCGGCCATTGCTAAGTCCCAAGTCGTACAAGCCATAATTTTGCAGGTGTCGCTAAGTTGTGGTGAGCGCCTTCTGCGCTCTTTTTATCTAAGTCCCGTGTGTCTCGGGATGAGCGGCTGCGGCGCTTATCTCCACCAGTGCAATGAGCGCCTTTGGCGCTCATTGCCTATGTCCAGCAGGTCGCGTGAATGAGCGGCTGTGGCGCTCATCTCCACCAGCGCAATGATCGCCTTTGACGCTAATTGCCTAAGTCCCGCAGGGTTAGGAAATTACTTTTAGGGGGTTAGGGTTAGGCTAAGAGGGTTAGGAGGTTAGGGGTAGGGCCGGCAAGTGGTGTAGGGTGTTAGGGTTAGGGGCTTAGAGTTAAGAAGTTACTTTTAGGGGGTTTGGGTTAGGCTAAGAGAGTTAGGAGGTTAGGCTGGGGCCGGCAAGGGGTGTAGGGGGTTTTGGGCTTAGGGTTAGGGCGTTAGGTTTAGGGCCGGCAAGGGGTGTAGGGGGTTTTAGGCTTAGGGTTAGGGGCTTAGGGTTAGGGTTAGGGCCGGCAAGGGGTGTAGGGGGTTATAGGTTTAGGATTAGGGGAGATTTACAGACTAATATATTCTCTCTAAATTTAACTGCAACTAACAGGAAATACAAAATGGTTTTGATTCAAAATCAAATCGTGTAATGTTTAAAACTTGCTAGTTAAAATGCATGAAAATAACAGTTGTGTCCCATGTCCCTCAACTTCTGAATAAGTTTGTATTCTGATAACACAGTGAGATATTATCACACACCCTCTCTTTCTGATCCATGTCTCTGTAACTTGTATCTGCCAGGTATATCCTATGAGTGCATGATGTAAGCAAGCTGTGAGATTATTCCTATAGACATACATGATATGTTACATGAATAGGATGCTACTATGTGTGTGACGTCAGGATCTCTCAGGCTAATGCATGATGCTATGAGGCTCCTCCCTGCTGCTCGTGACGTCACCAGCTCCCCCCTCCACCCCATGCGCTGCAGAGGATCCCAGGCAGTGCTGGCTACTACAGCTCCAATATCAGCAGCACCCAGCCGGGGCACAGAGGACACAGACACAAAGAGGAGCCAGGGGAAAGGACAGAGCCCAACACAAAAGGAAGCATGGGTAAGAGACTGCTGATGTGTGTGTGAGACCCCCAGAGCCCCTCATAGCAGGGACCAGCTCTGGGCTGCACTGCACACTGGGGAGCACTCAACTTTACAAACTTTATATGCACATTATCACAGTGTTTACACACATCACCCTGCACATTATCACAAGTGTGTACACACATCACATTATCACAAGTGTGTACACTCGTTAGTAACACTGATCCAATGCAGATCTCCATCTATATACCACACCTCATCTCACTATAAGGAGTAGACACAAACTAATAACCTGCTCTGACCCCATCAGACATGTACAAGTGGCTCATTAAACACTTCAGCATTAAATACCATTTCTGGAAACATAGCAGATTTAAATGAACTTCAGGAAATGGATGACACTCAGAATGATGATTAAATTATTAAGGTCACCCACACTTGATAAATCTTATTCCCAAGGCATGTTTGCACTAGACACCTGCTATGTTCCTTATAACATGTATACAATCAATAGCTTGTCATTGTTATGGGGATACATATGTGCAATAATGCATAATATATGTATTTTATACAATATATTACACTGTATTTTGTGGGATATAAATGTATTTCCCACGGTTCTAGCCCATTCTGGTCCCCCAGTGGTCTGCTGTCTGGAATTCCTATACACAGCAGGTTTGTGACCCATCACTAGGTCCTGGGGTGACCCCTTTGTCTTTATAGAAATAATCTCCCATCTGTACTATTCAGACACACAATCATTTGTTTTAAAGAAATACAAGTTGCTACAAATGTAATAAAAGATAAATTGTATTCAAATGTACACTTGGTATTCTATGGCAGCATTTAAAATGGTTCACATGTTATCACTGCACATGCTAGCAATTAAGCACACTGACAGTAATTAAGGCACTTGTTAATTAGTTCAGCAGTATAGAGCTTGTCCTTCCATGTGTGATTGAAACTCATTTACCATGCATTGAACATCATTTTCTGTATTAATTGGTGTACCAAAGCTTTTAAATCCAATCAGTAGATATAATAGTTATACAAATACCTCTCCCATCCTGATCTGTCTGTATAGGATCCATGGATCTGTACTGGGAGGCATATTTTCTATACTTCTATTTTGATTTAAAAAAAAAATGCATAATGTGCTTGTAACTGTTGATTACTTAAACATATGTCATGTTGTGCTTACTTGGAAATCTGAATACAATGATTATCTGTTTGTGGTGTCCTGCACACATTTCATTAATAGGTTTTCCTGTGTTTTTCCTATTCTTAGCATTGCATAATAAGTGATTTTTTTCCCCCCAGTGTTTATTGATATCTGTGGTCAGATGTAAATTTGTGTTGGAGAAAAATGAGCAATAGGATACTTTGTGAGAGTAATATGTTGGGGTATTAATGGGAATCTCAGTAACCCTATAATGAGATGTAGATCGGTCTATAATGGTAGATTTAAATGGGTTTAACCCTGTTTCTTCCATAGAACAATGAAGGGAGTCCTCTTCTACACTGCGAATGCAACTGGAAAATCTCTTAAAATACATTTTATTGTTTTTAATTAAGAAAACAAAACTTCATGACTTTCATATGTATAGCCTGGAGTGGAAAAGGGATTGGGATGGAAAATGTTATTGGGTGTAAAGGGATTTAGTAAACTTCCGAAGACAAGAATCTGCTAGAGAAATATAACAAACATAAGTTGTTAGGACAACTAGTATATGGTTAATGGAGTTTACCTGGCAGTAGCTTTCCAGCTGAAGTGGTAGCAAGAGATACAGTACAGGGAATTGAGGTTACTGGTTCCAAGGATATCAATGTCATAAGCCAAAGCTTTTAGGTAGATACGATGTACAGATCAAATGGGTGTATTTGTTTTATCTGTCATCAGAAAATCAATTAAATTTTTTTGATAATCAGCTAAAAAAAATATTGTCAGAGCAAGTATTCTTTCACATCTACCAAGTTTCTCTTTTCCAGTATGTTTCCACAGATTTTTTTTCTAATATTTGAATAAAAAAAATGTAAATGCTGCACATTCCAACACCTCACTCTTACTGTCTCTTACCCACATTTAGTTTGCTTTCTCACTAGTTTTATGTTTATTGCCTATAATAGAACTACTCTAGTTCAGAGAAGATGTTTATTGGAAGCTCTCTTATGTCTTTCACACCTGTTGGAACTTCAAAAACACATTGCTTACTTTTTTTTAAAGGATAACTGTTTTTCCACTTTACTGAGACATGTGAATAACTCATCAATAAATAATACAGTAATTGTATGTACTTAGATTATTTCTGATGTATAAAGATATCCAAACTTTTTTTTATTGAAGGAAAATAAGTTTAATGTTAAAAATGATACCAATGGAATAGGATGCATTTTCCTTGTTGGTCTTGTTTTTTTAGTAACTACTACAAATCTTGACTTTTTTTGCTATTTGTATCGTGCTACTGAGTTTAAGATCTGTAACTTTTTTTTTATTTGAGGTTTTTTTCCCCATTGTCTGTGTGTATTTGAAGTTATATGTATTCTTTTCCACTGTGGGAAACTGGCAGCATACATATGCTCTCAATTAGACGCATTTTTTACTTTTTGTGAATAACAATGACATTGTCATGGTGGAAAAAGTCATTGGTGAATTCATTATTTAAATAGCATTTATTGTTTGAATGGAGCTGGTGCTGGTTTGTTACTGGACAGCTATGGAAATAACTATATTGGCTGTTTTAGAGAGAACCTTTTCTTTTTACGATAGCCAAAATGATATTTTCATTTTATTACGTTTGTAATGCTTTGTTGAAAGTAGTGATTTTGACTTTTTTTTTTTTTTTTTTTTGTCCTTCTTAATGTCTGAAGTTGATGAATTGAAACGCAAGTCTTGATAACTGGACTTTAGATAATAGTTTTTATTTATATGGACACTAAAGTCTATTTTTTTTCCATTAAAATATGATGTTTAAATGTTACAGAAGGGTTGCACTCTGGAAAAAGTGATCTGGTGTTAAATGGAGATGGAAGTTTTAGGCCTGTTCAGATGCAAGTGGTTCTCCTTGAATTTCCCAATGCCTTTTTCATTAAAATGTGTTTTTTAGTTTTCTAAACTTCAGTTCACTTATTTGGGTAAAAATGGCAAATATATTTAACCTGCATGCCACTTTAAGTCTGATTGCTGCTGTTGTTGTTATGTTTATGATCACATTGAGTGACTTTTTTATTTTTTGTCTTCTGTCTGTATATTTCATTAACTTCTCCATGGTCACGCTTATCCCAGAAGGACATTCTCGCATCCCACATCTGGGGAATATCCTATGCTTTGGCAAGCAGGCACACAATAACTTTTGCATATGAATGGGACATTGGCTGATTCTCTATCAAATATGGTCTGGCTAGGACAGTTATAGCGGATGTGATTTGAGGATTTGGTTTATTCATTGGAAAAACAGATGTGATGCTAGATACAAACTATATAATTAACCTGAGATTAACTGCATGACATGCTTCAAAACATAGCAATGAAATATTCATATTACTTGTTGTTGTTTTTATTTCTTTGGTTAATTTTAATATCTTTTTTTTTCTGATTTGTTTTTGAGGGGTTATTGATGTTCTGTCAACGAAGCCATTTGCTATTGTCCACAGTATGTGAGATGTATTGACTTTTTGTTTTGTAGGGGGGAAAAAAGAACATTTTATTTAAGAGGACTAATGTAATGGTCCAGCTGTACTACTTTTTTTTTAAAGTAATGCTCTAATTAAAAAAAAAACAATTTGGGAACTTCTAAAGAGAGAAACTCCAATTCCATTATTTACAACCTGCTTAACACTGAGTGTATTACACTGCATTGGCATGGCACAGTCCAAGTGATGTACACTCACCATAATAATAAATGGAGGATATGTTTAGTAAGCTATGAAAGTTGCACTATTATGGTGGCTCTTTAAATACTCCTCTGTGACATGTGCCAACATTTTTGAGTTCATCTAACTCAGGCATTGCTGAATTAATATCAAACTTAGGAATCAGCAAAATGTTTAGGAGTTTTGGAATGGTGTATATATATAGATTAACATAGATGTACCAAAATGTTTTTAGGAGACATAAATAATGTTTATTGGCCAATGGCTCCCAGGGTTTGGCACGCTCTGCTCGAAGTCCTAACAACGTTTATTGAATACAAATACTGTCCCTGTTTTATCTAGATTTACATAAGGGTAATTAATACATGTTTTCTGAGTATGAGCGAGCTACTGATTACTGTGGTTGTAAGAGCCATGTAGTGTCTTAAGTGAGTAGAGGACACTAAGGGCAATATTCTATTAGCTACTTGCAAATGCCTTGGACTCATAAATTTGGCTTTGGGTGTGTTTTTTTTTTTTTAATAAATGTTTATATGCATTTTATTGACTTAAGAATTCATTAGTGCCAATAAGTAATATTTGCTGAATCTGTAGCAATATTAGGAGTGATTTTAAGTGCGTATACATTTCCGTATTGGACAATATAATAGCGACACTAAATGTGGACACCCAACACTAAATAAGCAAACACAGCAGTTGCTCATTTATCTGCCCCTTTGATGCCTCTTTGGCCAGGTCCCTTTATTTCCAATCACAACAGCTGTATTTTATAGAGTTGAGTTAACATTAAACGAAATCAAAGTTGCTTTTTTAAGACACTGTTTCCAAAAAAACTATTCCTGAGGAAAATGTTGGAATAACAGTTTTGACAGCCAGAAATCAGATTTAAGACTTCATTTTGAAATATGACGAGGTAAAAAATAAATAAATGTAAGTGTTCAAGTCTTTAAACAATGATTTATTTTGGGTTGAATAACTACGAAGGCTTATAGGCACAGCGATTAAACTTGCACTGCTAGGCTAGCTTTATGGAAATCCCTAATTAAAAAAAAAAGGTTTTTGGCTACCACCCCCTATATCATATGGGTATAATGGAAAAGCTGTCTCAATGGCAACTACTGGAGACTGTATGTTATGTCGTTTCTAAGGAAGTTTTGGGTAAATCCCTGTTTCAGCTGAATATTACACCTTACTGTTTTGGCAAGATACACTACATAACGGAGTATTACATTTTGCAGAACTGCATAAAATTGTTTTCGTTGATTTATTTAACCACAATTTGGTACTATTCAGTTACAGTATATTCAAATACTGTATTTGAGACTTCTGTTTCTTGATCCAAGTCTAATTCTGCTGAATGGTTCAGTACTGCATTATATATACATTTTAGTTTTCAAAGGTTCTAGAGATCACATGAATGATTAAACTGGTACTCCAAACTGTAATAGAAAAATAAATGGCTTTTCTAACATACTTTAGGTATTTCCTCTCAAATAATACTGCAATGTTATATATTTTTATGAACATTTACACTTATATTGTTGCAAGCTTACAGTACTGTTATTTTTTTTTTTTTTATTGCGATAGGAGAAAAAGCAGAGAACATATTACAAAGCTCCAGTTTTAAATGCAGCACAGAAAAGTAGTGGTCATGAATAAAAACGTAAATTATAGAAATCTGTTTTTTATTTTATAACGAGTGCTGTATTAAGAAAAAAATTAACAGGTTATTGAAACCAGATTTTGAAAATTGTATCTCTTTTTTTTTTTTTTTTTTTTCTAAAAATGTATATTCTGTTTGCATAAGGGTGTTACCGCTGCGGAAATCATAACTAATCCTCTGACCTCCCTGACGAGAGATATTGTATGGATACAAGTTGGATAACTATTATTCAGCTGGTTGGAGGTCCATGAATTGTCTCACCTCTATTCATGCAGTTTTATCTCTGAAGTCTATATCTGGCATCCACTTCAAACTCCCCCGCCCCAAAGATCTTAATCCTCTCACCCACTGGCTCATAATCCAAGACCTGTTTAGATACACTTTCAAAAGAGAGGTTATAACTCTGAATCGCTGGGAAATAGTTATAGTGGAGTAAAACTTAGTTACCATGAGACTCATGAACTGTGTATGCTGCACCTGCCACAGCTCTGTTAGCGACTTTGTGATAATCCGTAAGGTTGTCATGGCAAAGATACTGGAGTGGGTTGCCAGTTCCTTCTACAGTGGACTACAAATTGTCTGACCTCTCTGCTATGACCTGCCCATCTTTTGTAACCTTACATGGTATAGCTCACAGCTTTACCGAGGTACAAAACCTCTTCACCATGATAAGTTAGCGATCCAGAAGGGGAAATATTTTATTAGATTGATGGAATTTGTCAAATAGTCAAAAGCTGGAGTTTTCCTGGTATGTAAAAGGGGACCCTAATTTCCAAGCTTTATATTATTTAATTAATATAAAAAATAAAAAAAATAAAAATATATATATATATATATATATATATATATATATATATATATATATATATATATATATATATAATGTGTGTGTGTTTTGCTTTAATGTTTTAAAATGTTTGCTTTTTTCCCTAATAGGATTAGCCATATGGTGAGAGAATGTGTATGCAAATAAGATCTATAGTCCGTTTTATTGAAATGCTTGAACTAGGGGCAAGGGGGATCAGTGGACACAAGTCCTCTTCAGATTATATGAACAGGGGACACACAAAATGGCAAAATTAAACTTCATCATGCATTACCAAATTTGGCCACTAGCACCAGTGCTATGGAGCAGTATGTCTCTCATGAAAGCTTTGACCCATAATTTATATTTGGAGGGGGGCGGGTACATTAGGTAGGGCCCAGGGGGATTGAGAATTTGCACATATTAAAAAAAAAAAATGTTTTGAGGGGCACTGCCCCCTCCCCACCAGAGCAGGCACCCAGTGCATTGCAGGGCCACAGTTTTTTTGTCTCTTTAAATTTTATCCAAATAAATAAAACCTGATCTCTTTAATATATGGATGTAATTGTGATACTGTTTCATGTACATGGTTTTTGTAAATTAATGAAATGCATACTGTAATAAAGAAAGAGTTACCAGGCTCTGAGTCTCATTATATAAAACAAAAAATGATATTTATTTTTACTGGACACCGTATTTATTTATTTTTTTAATTCGACATTCAAACTGGAATGATTAGTAAAGGACAGGGCGCACGCGCACACACAACCATTTATCTGTTTGGACAGAAGCAATGAAAAGGAAAAAATAGCCTTCAACCAAAGCGTCCCGGAAGTGCAGGTCAAATTTATTTCAGTCCTTTCCCTTACGCAAAACTTTGGCAGCTGAGTGCCACCGCCAACCGCTAGATGGCGCTGACGAGTTTGAGTACTGTTGCACATTGCATATAAGGCGCACCAACAGAAGAGGCCTTGAGCTATGAGAGGCGCGCCTGAGGCCTTTGAGGGCCGAGTGCCCGCACTGAACATAGCAATGGCCTTGCTGTCGATTTTTCAGCGCCGTCAATTGCACCACGTCGGAGGGGGAAATAGTTATAGTCCTTCCCTGAAACCTGTCGGCGGCGTCTAGCAGATACTGCAGCTGTCAGTGCTGCCGATTTTTCATGTGCATACACAACAGGATAGATCCCTTATTTCTTTTTGATCATGGTGAATTGCTACTTGTAATAGTATAGTAGTTTACCCTCCATTTTAAAGACATTGTAGCCCCTTATTTGTAAATCTGTTTTTGGAAGAAAAAAAAATCGATATTTGCTAATGTTCAATGGGTCTTAATATGTAAAGAAACAACAAAAATACAGCCTTTAATTTTGTGTATTATATGCAGTTATGCTGTGGTGTGTTTGTTTTTGCCCATCTGCTCCCAGAAGGCTTCTACAATTCAAATCTGGCAGTCCAAAGTGCCTGTGCTTTGATCAGGACTTATGGAAATCTCATTAATTTACAAAACACTACTGTGCTGTGAATCTTTCAATCATGCAGCTGAAGCAAAACATTGGTAATCCACAATAAAGTTTGGATCTAGTAGTATAAAAAAAAAATGTTTACCATAATTAAATGTAGTTCATCAAAAAAGTACTGTAAAGGAAGCTTCCTGATGGATAAATAAAGAATATGAGGCACCAGAGGGCGGAAAAAATGAACAAATTAATGTCATTGCCATCTGTTGACAACCTGTGCTTTTTTAATTCAGATTATCTACAAAAAATATCTAAGGAATGTACAGTTTTTGTCATCTCATTATTCTAGCTGCTTAATGGTTACCTATCATAAAAAAGACAGGTGTGAATGATGTGTGGTATTGTATATATTTATTACCAGGACTCCCATACAACCTAAAATATAGATGTTTATATCTGCTATAGTTTTTGGTTTGATTTATTAAAAATGTAATTGTGCATTTAAACCAATTCCACACAACACAGGGCAGACTTTAATTCCAATGGAGTAGTGATCTGCTTCCAAAGTCCCTAATAGGTAACTGAACAGGTTACAGTAAAACTTAAATAGTCAAGGACTATATTTTTCTTAATGTTGCCCATTAGGAAGTAAACTTCTTCAAAAGAGCATCCTGTTGCATCTATGAAATAAGGTAAGCAACATGTTGTTTTACTTCTCTACAACTGAAATCACGGTGCTCTTTAAAATAATTTAAATTATTTTTGCATTTCTTTCTGTGTGGTCTGTTAATAAACATACTTTTTTAAGACCTTACTGACCCCCAAGTGTAGAGTGCATATTATGGAACATATTCGTTATCAATGATGCTTTGTATACAACATATACAGTTCTTATGCAAATGGAAGTACTCTGATTTCTTTCTCGGACATTTGCTGTATTTTTGCTCCTTGAGTTTAAACTGTTGAAGAGCCATGATACTATGAGTAGAGTCCTGTTTAAAGTGCATGTAGTTTAATATGTTTCAGGCCATGTAATCCCATATATAAATAAAGTAGTTATGTGTGGATCATATGGTAGTTTTTTTTTTTTTAGTCAAGTATAGCTTTTAGAATGATTATCAAAATGTGTTAAACATTTTTTTTGAGCCAGATATAGTCTTGTTTCTGTGTTTGGTAGCGAGGCTCCTTGCTCTCTGACACTGTAACAATGTCGCATTATTTGTATGTAGAGTTCTGTGCTCTCTTTGTCCTAAATATTCCATCATACTCTTGTAAGCAAGTCTTTTTTTATCTTTTTTTTTTTCTCTCTAAACAAGTATCTTTTCTTATTTTTTAGATAATGAAAGCATTGACTGTCTAAATAACTGGTCACTCCCCCAAATTCCATATTTTTTTACATTGTACTCACTGCATATTTTATTTAGTATAGTTTGTGATCATTAGTTTTGCAATTTATTGTAGTATAGAGCAATTTACATCTGACACTCCTACTTTATTGATAAAAACCCTAATTATAAGAAAAGAATAAAGGCTTTCTTATTTTCGCATCAGAGCGCATCAAGTGCACAATACTGCCATTTTTCCAACACACCCCCTGTATCTTCTCTCCCACAGACCTTGAATAATTCTTTACACTGTAGGTGTTAAATCAAGATATCAATGAATTATATTTAATGTATGAAGTATTTTCCATGGATGCCATGTACCTCAAGTGAAAGTAGAATTCTTATCTGATTAGTAATTAACTATTGGCAGTTTCTGACTCGAAAGTTATGTTGAATTCTTACATGTTCTATCAAGCATTTCAAATGAATAATGCTTTTTTTTTTTTTTTTTTTTTTGCTTTTTTTTTTTATATATATAAAACTAGTTTTGCATGAAAAATAAATGCAACACAAAAAAACTATTGAAACAAAACTGAACCGGAATGTTTTTTAAGAGTGACGGAGCCACATTTGCTTAGTTAAGTGTTGAAGGATGATAATAGAACACAAGCGTGTGGATATAGACTAGATTCTCAAACCTTCCTGTTACTCTGTAATCATGTAATAGGAACAAGAGGAGGAGATAATGCTACCCATGTCCCACTATAATGTCATTTTCTGTATTCTAGATGAATTGTTTAGGTAATAATAATAAATCAAATGTTTATTGCACGTGTCACATTTTGTGGCAGCAGATATTTATTAATTACTTTTAAGGCACTGACCTAAAAATAACTTTTTGGGAAAATCTGAATTTAAGATTCTGTTCTGATTATAGGAATTTGTTAAGCACTTCCTGAGAGCTGGTTTATAGGGTTGTGTGTTTTTATTTTTGTTTTTTTTTGTTCCAGCTCCTTTCCATGGAAACCTGCAAACATGGATAAGTTACAAAGTAACTGAGGTTGAAAAAATACTTTTAGTCCATCAAGTTCAACTATTTTAGGACTCCTCTGATCTGCAATATGCGGATTAGTTGTTTATTGATCCAGAGGAAGGCAAACAGAAAAAGACCCAAGTGAAATTCAGCCAATTATCTCAAAAGGGGAAAAAATATAAAATTCCTTCCTTCCTTACCCCAGATACTGGTGATTTGGATTCCTCCCTAGATCAATACTCTCTCATTATCCAGGATAACCCTGAATGCCCTTTTTTTTATTTAAGAATATATCCAACCCCTTTTTAAAGTTATCTATCGAATCCACTATTACCACCTCCTTTGGGAGAATAACCACCCTTGCAATGAAGAACCATTTTCTTTTTTTAGGTAAAATGTTTTACTTCTAACCTCAAATGATGTTCTCTTGTCAGTTGAAAACCTCTTGGCACAAAAAGTTCACTTGACAAAGCCTTGTATTGACCCTGGATATATTGTATATAAGGTAATCGTAATTCCTCTTGGACGCCTTTTTTCTAGAGAAAATAAGTCCATTCCCCTTATTAGTTTTGTTGCCCTCCTCTGTACCTTTTCCAGCTCTAAAATGTCCTTTTTAGGAAGTGGTGCCCAAAACTGTACTCCATATTCCAATTGAGGGCGTACTAGAGATTTGTGTAGTGGTAGAATTATATTTGCTTCCCTGGCTTCTATACCCTTCTTAATACATGCTAATATTTTACTTAAATGTAGTCATAGTCTCTGTTAGATAACTGAATATCACAGGCTCAGAAGCAGGTAGGTTGCAGCAATAGATGCACTCCCAGCTCTCCAGAAATGTTACTGCCCCTCTCTTGCACGCAACTACCACCAGTTATTATGCAAATCTTATAACTTTTTTTTTATCTTTTTTTTTTTTTTTATTATGCTCTTAGTCCGACTCCATTTGCAAACCAATATGTTTTTTTTAATTATACAGTGGTCCTGTTGCCACAAGTGTGTCTCTCTATAAATGAAGAAACATTGCAGACAATGATAGGGTGTTTAAATTGCTGGCTACAGTTAACTTGATAATGTTGTCTTCAGTATTTATCAAAAGTTCTTCTGATCCAATAAATGACTTCTAATTTTCTAGAGAGAGCGGACACACTGATGTGCATTTTTTGTGACAGAAGTAAAATGATGTGCTGGTCAGTGTGATGAGTAGGGAATGTGCAAAGGTAAACTGGGTGGCTGGTGTGGAGATAAGTGAGGCCAGGAAAAGCAACACTGGGAGGTGAAAGAGATCTGGAGGACATGAGTAATGAGTCTGGTACTGGGAAAATGGAGTTGTCTGAGACTAGTTGAGTCTAAAGGGGAATTGTTTCTCCTTTTGCACTTGCCTTCTGTCTCATTGATGGAGGGTGTCTTGTTGTTAAACTTGATATAGAGTCTGGAATTATTTAGTTATGGGAAGTACCATATACTAGGTGTTGGTGGGACTAGCTACATCTACATCTCAGGTCAACATAAATCATAATCCTGCAATCGGATGTTACATTACGGTATTTAAATTGGACTACTGAATAAGATGGGATGGAGACCAGAACCAAACATTGCCTTGGTCACAGGACTACACATGAAATCAAGGGTTATTCATATTGAATGCAATAAGCCAAATCTTAATTACTTAAAATTGCATAACTCAAACTTAATACATCCTAAAAAGTTCATCCTATTGTATAGCCTGTCCTTGCCAAGGAAAAATTGCATTATATCTGTTTAACAATGAGTAGTAGCAGCAGTCTAAATTGTTATAAATGGCAAGTTTCCCAGGTAAATGAACTGCTTTACAAATACATTGTGTTTAAAGTCCCAGACCAGATCAAGCATAAAAGTGTACATGTTTTTTTTTTTGTTTTTTTTAAATAAGAGATCTCTCATGGTAACAGCTGTTGTTTAAACTGCAAGATCAAGGCTTCATATTCAGATCATTTAGATGTAGTATAACAAATCTCTTGTTCAATATATGTGGGTAGAAGTCCTTTGTACTAAAGGCTTGGACATCAAAGATGACGTTCTGCTTTATATATGAGCTGTATTGTGGTATTGATGCCTTATGACCGTGAGCATATGACATCCACACATTCTTTACATTAAAAAACAAACTTATTTAAAATGTTCCCATTTAAACTGGATTATAGAAATCTCTTCCCCTCATTGTTTATCTCTTATCCCATAATTCGCCCCTCTACAACACCATTTATGCTATGTACCCAACAACTGTTAAATGGTTTGTGTATGAATTTTAGGGGCAGTATAGGCCTCCCTTGACTTTTTCCAGGCTGAGATCTTGTTGTGATATTAGATATACAGTGTGTATGGGGGCGGTGTATGCTGACAGGCAGTGTTGAGTGGGCTGTGTGCAATCTGTGGTTTCCATGGAGACGGGCCACGTTACTAAGACCCACTCACTGTGCTTGTGCTATGGCTCCCAATCTGAAAGGTTGTAGCATGTTATACAGTCCAAAAGTCTATAGCAGGAGAGAGCTCTCCAGAGAAGAATGCAACACACATTACCCCTTTATAACCTTGCCTTAATGATAACATAAACCTGATAAACTGAGAATGTTTAATATAAATAAAAACGTAATAAGACAATTATCATACCAGAAAATGCCAGCGACTGTATACTATGGGCCTTTTTATTACTGTAATATTTTGGTGTCCTTTTCATATCCTGTGCTGGAAAGGATATAATCAGCATTAAGATTGAGTTATCATATGATCAAACAGCTTCACAGTATGCAGAATGAACACGTCATATTGCAGTAGTGGATAAGTATAGCACCACATCTCTAGATTTGTGTGTACACATAAACAAATACAATCTTTTTCATTCTTGGTGCCTGATGATGTTGCCTTGTATTTGAGGCATGTAAAACTCTATTTCCTAGTACTTCTGCCTCTCCATACACGTAGGCAGCAGGTGCATGCTCATATTGCCTTGGTTACCATCTTGATCATGAATCCGTGTCAGAATATTTCTTGCATACATATATGGATCGAGCCATCTCTCTAATATTTTTTTTTTCTCCCTCTAGAATGTCAGGAGCGGTTTTATTTTTAGCAAATGTTGACTCCTACACACTTTATATTTTCCAATTAAAGTGAAAATAGGGGCTGAATAATTTTACTGTTAAAAAAAAAAAAGTGGGTTACCGGACTATACATGAAGTCATTGTCATGTGCAGATTTTCATATGATCAAATCAAAGTTTCAGAATGGCCTGAAGCTAGCTTAATTCCAAAATATAAAGGTAGATACCTGCAAATAATTAATATGGAGCGCTTGGGTCTGCCATTTTTGAATCAAGTCATGAAGCTTGGGAAAAAAAGGATTCTGAAGCTATGCTTGCTACTTTCGAAATGTGCTCTTATTTACTCCCTAAATGTGCAATATTAACACTTTTACCCACCATTAAAACACACGCTCTGAGGAGCATAGAGAGCGAGTGCACTTTCCTGTGGTGCTTTTTGCCTTCACTTGCACCGGCATGGTGACTGTGCATTTTAAAGCAAGGTTTTTATGTAATATTGTTTAGATTTTCTTATTTAGCTCTAGGTAAATCTACTACATGTTTTCATATCGGCACTTTCAACTTGACTGCAGAAATATTCTATGTCATTACTTTTTTATTAATGTATTCCTTTAGAATGCCCCCCCCTTCTAGCTTCCGTTCTGAATTTTGGCAAGAGAATATGCCAGTGTTTCAGGATAAGCCGGTGTCATGGGTATTAAATAAAGTTTATTTAGCCACTGATTGAACCAAATGTAAATCGCATAAGATATCCTGATACAGACCCTTGAGCATTGATAAAATCTTATAAACCATTGGGTGTCCAAGCTATGGTGGCATCTGTTTGTTTTTCAAAAATATTACTATACTAGCAACTTGCCCATGACGGCAATAAAATTGTAATGCTGTTTGCCACACAATGTAAGGCATTTAGTCCTCTGAGTAGCTTCGGTGCTCATTGCAAGCCTCACGCTGTGCGTCTTCGGCGCTCTTTGTGAGCCTCTCCCTCATGTACTTTTGGTCGTTTGAGAACCTTCGCCGCTCATTGCAAGCCCTGCGCTGAGCGCCTTTTGCGAGCCTCTCCCCTCAGGTTGAATTAGGACTAATTTTATTGCCCCAGCTTACCTGAGCAGGAAACTTCTTCAATCCTCACCTGAGTATATATTTTTGCTTAAAGAAAAAAATGTGGTGACATTGAAAAGAGTGTGTGTTTTTTTTTTTTTTAAACTAGGTTCTTCTTGGGGAAACGCTTAAATAACCACTGAACTCAATAGATGTTTTTTTTTTTTTTTTTTTTTTTTTTTTAAATGACATTTCAATGAAAACTATGAACTATATTTTGAGCCTTTTTGCTTTATTTAGCAACTTGTATTGCTCAGTATAGGGGAAGCAATTCCACCTCACATTATCCCTCACAGAGATCCTCCTCCATCTTTTGTAGCCAGAGCTTGCAACAGAATATGGAATTAAGTTGTTGGGGGTGGAGCCATCCACATAGCTAAGCAGAGTCCACTTGCAACCTGACAGGGGGAGCCTTCAGACACCTGTTGGTGGGATTCATCCTTTTAGCACACAGGCCTTGTTTTTTATGATATCCCTGCTGCATGCAGATGAGTCTATTATTTCTTCAGTCATCCTGACTAGCTCACCTGTGCACAGAAAGGGAATCTTCAGATCCAGGCGTGTGTGGTACTACAGTACTGAGTTCAAGTACCCCTGCCCTAGCAGAATAGCGGCACTTTATTAAACAAAGTGTGGAAAATATTCTTATATAGTATACAATATTCTTCCATTTAATAAAAACGAATTATACTTACATAATTTGCTTTTATACATATAAAAGGTGTGTGTATGTACACATTATTTTGCAATATGTTAAAATGTTTGCCTTGTATTTAAACCCTATATAGAACTACGGAATATTTTGGCACGTAACAATAAAGGAGAATAAAAGGAGATGAATTGCACTCACCTCTGACTGAGGGCTCCCCCTGTCATGTTGCATGTGTATCCTACCCAGCAGTGTAGTTGGCTCTGCCACCAAAAGTTACATCATCTGTGCATATTCTGTCGCAAGCTCCAGTTAAACAAGACTTTTAGAGGATCTCTGTGAGGGGGACAATGGCAGCTTAATACAGAGTAATGGAAGTGCTAGGTGAAGCACATTGGATTAAATGAGTATTGTTCATACTGCATCACCTTTCACCATTATTAACTGGATATGAATCTTGAGATTTAGAATCTTTACTTCTGTGTAGGACAGACCTGAACATTTGGGATTGTTTTTATGTCTTGGTTCTATTTCATTGCTCCTCCATAAGATTTTATTTTGTTTTCCAGCTGATAGTGGTGGTGACAGAAGCTCTGCTGTGTATGTTATTTCAGTCTGAATTGTGCTATTGTAAATCTGTAATGATTGCTATTGGCTAGCAATTTGCTGTGATAATTGCCTCTGCTGGTATGTGACAAACTAATTTGTACTGGCTGAAAGTAAGGTGCTGCATGACTGTTCTTCCTCAAATGTTCGCTTGTGAGGGCTCTGGGAAAACATGCTGTTCTAAAGCACTGCAAACAATTACATCAAGTGTGTTGACTCTGCAGGAAAAGAACCAATATCTCCAGGGCTTCTTACAGATAAAACCTATCCCTGTTTTAAACCCTATTCATGTTATGTTCTAGTGTTATTATGTGGAGTGTTTGTACACATTGATTTTTTTTCACTTTTATTCTTCAATGTAAGAGATGTTCAGTCATTGTACCATAGAATGAGATATATATATATATATATATATATATATATATATATATATCTTTTTTTTTTTTTTTTTTTTTTTTCACAGTGGTCATCTGTAACATGTTCTCTTTTTACTTTTCTTTTACCAATTTTTTTTTTTTTTTGCACTATGTACATTTGGCTCTAAGCTCAAAAACAGCACCCTCCATTATATATATATATATATATATATATATATATATATATATATATATATATATATATATATATATATATATATATATATATATATATATATATATATATATATATATACATCTCACCTTGGTTTAAAATAAATGTGAAAGTAGAAGATAAAATAAAGAGGAAATAAAATATCCAGTTAAACTAAATAGATTTATATTTCAGACCTTTTGTAATATATACTGCAGCTGAATAAAACATTAAAACCATTCTACAGTACAATGAGAATCCTATAATTACACACTCCCATAGTCCACTTTGTTTCATTGAGCTCCAAAGTTAATTTGCACAAAACTGTTTGCATTATTATCTTGACAAATGAGGATGTGCATCCTATCTGGAAGGCTCATGCAGTGTGTGTGTGTGTCCACACTATAAACTGATCTGTAATGGTTTTCTGTTGTGGTTTTTATTTTCCTTGGGCCACTAAAAAAAAGTTTGACCATGGCTTTTGTAGCCCTCCTTAATACCACTGAGGCTTTTCACTGTCATCTAATGACTTTTCTGCTTCTTATTTTGGGGTATAGCATGTGCATTATGCAAAGTGTAGTATCTAAGCACCCCTGTACAGTTTTATGCATTTGTGTTCATTTTCTTAGTTTTTTTTCCAAAATTGTGTAGTCCCTGTTATATCATGGACCACCCACATACAGCTCACAGATAACTAGAACTTCTGGTATACTGATTACTTCAATTTCTGTACACAGTTGTCACCTTTTTCTTAGTGGCGTAACTTGTTTTTATTTCAATTTTTTTGATTTATCAACAAAAAAAATGTTATATGCACAGATGTGGTCTTCTGATACATTTTCCACTTTTTTATATTTTTCCAACTGCTACTGTTATTTCAGTGAACGATCTTGTTTAGAAAAGAAGCTGCTCTTACACAAGACTCTCTGTAGCACGGACGAGACCAAGGATTTTCTTTTAGGTCAAGCATAGCAGGCAGCTGCCTTTGGGGGGCACTCCGGATGTAGAAAAAATTGCAGTCTCTATCTAATTTTGTAGTGGTGGGGCAAAGGGATTAAGCTCTCATTGTAAAGCTCTAAACTCTGCTTTGCTTTGTGGTCAAAATGACTCCTCTCGAGTTGCCAAGAGGTCTAGGACTGGCCTTGGGAAAAATAAAAGTATGTATAACACAAACTAAGTTTTAGTAATAACAATAAATGAAAAAAGATTATGCCTATATTTTTTTTTTTCTTAGTACTTCACCTATTGGTTGAGGTTTGCAGCTTGGTGTTTCAGCTCTGTGGTAGCCTCTCTAAATCTGCCAGAGACCAATAAGATAATTTTTTTGTCTCTTTACAGAAGTCTTTTCACCATGATTTATTATTCCTAATTCTTCAGTAAATCCAAAATTCTCCTGTGGTTAATAGCTACCTCAATTCTATTGAATTCCTTGTTTTTACTTTTTGCCAAAAACGATTTCAACACCTATTTGTTTCTCTCCGTCGGTTGAGTTACAATAATGGAATATGTTGCAATCTGCTGTAAAAGTAAGATTATATTTTTCTTTCAGCGGTATACAATGGTAGAAGAATTGGTTCAAATCAATGATCTGTTTTTTTTGTTTTTTTTTGTTTTTTTAAATGTTTTAAATATATTGTTGCTTATTGATGTCTCTATGGACCACCGCAAGCCAGGCACATCTGTCAGCCAATGCCTCTCTGAGCTCCATAAAGCTCATGTTCATTGCTTCAATTACCCCATTTATCCATCTCTGCTGTCTCCTTCATGTGCCTTCAAGTTTTCTCCAACATCAGTCTTCTCTAGGGAATCCTATCTTCTCATGATATGGCCAAACTATTTGATTTTCAGCCTCATGATCATACCTTCTAGTGAACAATTTGGCTTGAATTCCTGTAGTATGGATTGATTGTACCGTCTTGCAGTCCAAGAATTTTAACTGTTTTATCCCACTCCTCAGTTTAAACATCGCCAGCCTTCTATTATGGCCCAGCTTTCACATACAGTGGATATAAAAAGTCTACACACCCCTGTTAAAATGTCAGGTTTCTGTGCTGTAAAAAAATGAGACAAAGATAAATCATTTCAGAACTTTTTCCACCTTTTAATGTGACCTATAAACTGTACAACTCAATTGAAAAACAAACTGAAATTTTTAGGTAGAGGGAAGAAAAAATATAAAAATAAAATAATATGGTTGCATAAGTATGCACACCTTTAAACTAATACTTTGTTGAAGCACCTCTTGATTTTATTACAGCACTCAGTCTTTTTGGGTATGAGTCTATCAGCATGGCACATTTTGACTTGGCAAGATTTGCCCACTCTTCTTTGCAAAAACACTCCAAATCTGTCAGATTGCGAGGGCATCTCCTGTGCACAGCCCTCTTCAGATCACCCCACAGATTTTCAATCGGATTCAGGTCTGGGCTCTGGCTGGGCCATTCCAAAACTTTAATTTTCTTCGGGTGAAGCCATTCCTTTGTTGATTTGGATGTATGCTTTGGGTCGTCATGCTGAAAGATGAAGTTCCTCTTCATGTTCAGCTTTCTAGCAGAAGCCTGAAGGTTTTGTGCCAATATTGACTGGTATTTGGAACTGTTCATAATTCCCTGTATCTTAACCAAGGCCCCAGTTCCAGCTGAAGAAAAACAGCCCCAAAGCATGATGCTGCCACCACCATGCTTCACTGTGGGTATGGTGTTCTTTTGGTGATGTGCAGTGTTGTTTTTGCGCCAAACATACCTTTTGGAATTATGGCCAAAAAGTTCAACCTTGGTTTCATCAGACCATAACACCTTTTCCCACATGCTTTTGAGAGACTTCAGATGTGTTTTTGCAAAATGTTGCTTGGCTTGGATGTTTTTCTTTGTAAGAAAAGGCTTTCGTCTTGCCACTCTACCCCATAGCCCAGACATATGAAGAATACGGGAGATTGTTGTCACATGTACCACATGTACCTTGTATAATAACTAATGGATATCATAATCAATTTTTAGAATATATATATATATATATCTATAATTTTTTTATTTTTTTTTTATTTTATGTCTTGTCCAGCTTCTTCCATGAAAGCCTGTAGAAATGAGTCTGAGTGGGTTTTTCTCTGCACATAGTGACAGCTGCAGCAGTCTGACGCTGATGTGAGAGACTGCACATCTGTCTGTTTCTGGAACAAGCCATGTACATTCCTGTGAAATCTCCGGTATAAAACTGCAGCTGGAGAGCAGAGCTGTGCTGCATATTGGAAGGCTGGAGATAAATGGTCCCAGTAAATCAGATGGAATTTCCACAATTTTCCTCCTCGTGAACAATCAACTTCACTGGAAGATTTTGGCTAATCTGTATGTCTGGTGATGGAAATGGAATCTCTCACACACAAAAATGTACAAATGGCTTTAGTTGAATCTTAAATATTTCCAAATTTCCATCACCCCCTCACCATAAAACAAGGTTAATTACAGTAGGAAAATGTGCATTGGATATTGGGCAATATGACATCCAGTCTTTGTGCAAAGTCAGATGCAGGTGTGAATGAGAAGGCTGGGACGGATCCTGAAGGGGTTAGTTATCGAACATTGACAGGGTAAGAGCAGGCAAAGACAGGAGAGCGCATATAAAAGTGTGGATGAACAAGATAAAACTTGTGGAATTGCTAGTTTCATAAAAGTAAGGTGAAGTCTTTTGAAGGTTTGTAATAAATGCATGCTTTTGTGTGATTGAATGAAGTGAAAATCTGGTGAACTGTAGGTTTTTAAAATGTATATACTTTTTTTTTGTTTTTTTTGTGTTAATCTACAACCCAGACTCTGTTCTCCTAATTACCTAGAGACAGGAATTTATTGGTGTTGGGGAGGATATTCAACCCCATTATGACACGGAGGGTACATCATTTTTGCTACCATCAAAGAAACTAGTTGGCAAACACACGGCAGTAAATTTGCCCACCCATAAAATATTGTCTCTGTAAGGGTATATTTTGATACTTGCAATGATTTAATTTAAAAATAAGGAATGGTACAGTAAATATAAAATTAAAGCCATTTTAAAGCACAATGTTTGAATTGCTATCTCATTGTATAGAAGAGTTAGACTGCAACCTACTGCTGGTAGCCTCTATTTTGTTTTTTTGTTTTATTCAAATGACCCTTGGGGATTAGTCTCCCTAAGGGTGATCGGGGGAATCCAGACGTAGACCCCTTGCTCACTGTTCCCTAGGGAGTTATCAGCTACACCTTACTGATGAAGCTCAATGAAGGTTTGCTGTTTCTCCTGTTCAGGGTAAAATTGCCTGGTATTTTGGGGCTGGGTCACTCTAGTGAGTTAGACCAGACTGATTACTACAGGATATTTCTTCCTGTGAAGGGCACAAGTGAGCTACAAGAGCCTGCTATCAGAGTGGGTTATCATGTCCATAGAACTAACCAATTAAGGTTAGTTTGTTCTCTGACTGAGCACCTCTATTTTGTTTTTTTGTTAGCTCTCTTAAAATGGCATCATGTTACAGGGATGGTAACCAACTAGAATGGAATAAAAAAAAAAAAAAAAATGTTGATATATTTGGGTACTGTGGCACTTGTTTTTATATTAATAAACACTTTAGTTTTGAGGCGAGTGGGATGGGATGTATATTGTTTACTGGTATAAGTGTTCACTTACAGTAAAAAGTGTACACACTCACACTATCTCTCTCTACATTGGATTTATTCTACCTAATGATAAAACAGAGGCATAGCTAATCTCTAATACTTGGCAGTAGCAAATCTCCTAAATACATTATCCCTGCAGCTCTGCATACCACACCTGAGATGTGCTAATTATAGCATCTAATCTGCTCCACCTCAAGGATTAAAATTTACAAACCTTTTTTTCATATGCCTTGACTTGAAACAGTTTTCATGTATTGCAATGGGACTGTAAATCTGTACATCTTTTACATTGAAACAAAACAAGGGGCAGTGTCATTATCTGCAAATAGTACATTGCTGTAGTCAAGCTGGGAAGTCAAAAATGTAGTCTGGTGTAACCAGACACTGAGGAATTCAGGTACTTAATTCTTGCTAGATCACCACTTAACATATCTTATGTATTCTTATAAGTAAGAAAATGCAATGTAAAAAAAATCAATTAAGATTACTGTATATACACAAGTATAAGCCGAGTTTTTCAGCCGTTTTTTTTTTTTTTTTATGCTGAAAAAGCCCCCCTCGGCTTATACTCAAGTCACCCTGCTGCTCTCTGCCCATCTTCCGGCTGTGCCCCCTCTCCCTCCCCTGTGTCTTTCTTTTCCCTCCCCTCTCCATCGTTTCTCTTTCCCTCCTCCACCCTTTCCCCTCATCCTCTCTCTCCTCATCCGCTGCTCCCCTCATCCGCTGCTCCTCTTACGGCTGTGTCGGGAACCGGCATATGCTAATGATGTGACGCGTATGTGAAGTCACGTTATTAGCATATGCCGGTTCCCGACACCGCCGGAAGACGCGCAGAGGAGCAGCTGATGGAAGGAGGGGAAAGGGAGAAAGTGATGAGGAGAGAGAGGATGAGGAGAGAAAGTGATGAGGATGATAAGGGGGAGGGAAAGACACAGGTGAGTGGGGGGGACGACGCAGGGGAGGGAGAGGTGGAAGAGCCATCTTTATAGAGGGTACACAAGAAAGGGGCACAAGAAGGGGAGTCAGGGGGCAGCGTATTTCCTACCCTCAGCTTATACTCGAGTCAATACATTTTCCCAGAATTTTGTGGTAAAATAGGTGCCTCAGCTTTTATACTCTGGTCGGCTTATACTCTAGTATATACGGTATGCTAGTGTCTCAACATTTTTTGTTGTCTGTTTTTGTTTTAATCCTCTCAGGGATAGTCCTTAAACTCTTGTCTGTCATATTCATTAGTGGTGCTTCTGATTACTTTAATGTGAATGAGTACTTGTTTTTGAGATTTGCTGTTGTAGATCATAAGCCTAGGCGAGCTTTGGTCTGCACCAGGCTTTTTAAGGGTTAGTCTTCAGGGCCATGTCTAGGCTATATTATTAGGATACCTTATTGGAGTAGCAGAGGATCAATTGGTGTCTAATTCATTGTGTAAAAGTTCTAGTGTAGGGTTGTACAACGCCTTTCCAAAAGGGCTGGATATCTTGATTTTAGTATGGGATGAGGGGTTATTGGTTTTGTAAAGGTTTTGACTTTTAGATACTTGTGTGAACATGTCAATATCTTATAAAAAAATCTGTCCCAACTCTGACCCTTAAGGACTACGAAGAGAATTATTATCTATTACAATGGTCAGCAGAATAACTTTTGCATTCAGAAATACCTTTTTGTGTATATTTAAAGCCACAGTGAAAGAGCCTGGTCCTGCACCTGCCGTTCATTGGATTTTGAGGGGATTATCTTATTGAATGGTATATGGGTCCACAAAGATAAGTGGCCCATTTAGTAGCTGTATTCCCTGTTAGTATTTAAGTGAGGCATGTGTATTAAATGTATAGTAGTCGTTACAAAATCCTTTTAAGAATATAAAATTAATTATGTGTAATGTTACATTCAGTTATAAATTGTAGAATTTTTTTGTTGATCTCGGATTCCTATTGACATAATTTCCTCTCTATAGATCAGTGGGATGCCAGTGCAATCCAGTCATAGAATAAGGGGTCCCACTTAAAACAAAAGAATGATCAACACTACCCTGTTTATTTCTCAAATAAATAACCCAACTGTATAGTGTGTTGGGTTATTTTGGACATTCCGGGAATTTGATGTCCACTTCCTCTCCTTCAGATAAGTGTTACATTGTTATTGCTGCATGTGGCATTGTAAAATATTGTATACAAATCTGAATTTGGAAGGAAATATGCATATTTTAACAGAAATCCTGCTGTAGGAAATCACATAGCTGCTTTATAAACCACAAGCAGATGAATCGCTATACTGTTTTTGTATTTTTGCTCTGGCACTCAGAAGTCAAGTCTTTAGTTGTTGGCAGGCTATTTTGGGATTGCATAATGTCTTAAAGACCCATTTACCCCAACAAAGAGCTTGCAGTATTTAATGTTCTGTTGTCCCCTACCATATTTGACCTTTGCTTCTAAGGGCTTACCATAAATAATGGTAAAAACTGTATGTAAGAAAAGAATTGTGTCAAGTCATTATATGCATCTTCAAACCCTATGACATGGTTAAGAGAAGAAAAGCAAAAAAGAAAATTCTTCTTTCAGTATTTATCTTTCTAGGATGTGATCTCTGAGGAAAAAATGGCAAATTCCACTTTAATTTTCCATGTAAGTATGTGTAATGTCTGATATATCCTGCAGCTGTATAAATGAACATCCAGTTGTGTCTTCTTGAATAGAAGTCTTTGTTATATTTGGTGGTATCCCCCCCCCCCCCCCCCATATGCTCTTTTAGGACTATAAATGATATTAAGAATAATTTATTTCACCCAGTTTATGTATATTATAAAAAAAAACTTTTCATATATTGTTGCAAGAAGTCTTTGTTGGAGGAGGCAGGTGCTGTAAAGCAGCAGAAACACAGAAGGAATGAATCAAGTGGCCACATATTTAAGACTTTGTTGTGGTCATTTTGAGCCAATTGGATAACTGCTCTGAATTCCAAATGTTAGTGGCACAAATAAAGAAAATAATTGCAAATCCCTGCACTCTAACACTGGATTCTAAGCTCCATCCTTTGCAATGTGTTCATATTGCATTTGGTAACTCATGTATAGCACTATGAAATATTTTTGCCCATTACAAAAACAATAATAATAAGAGTTTGTCGAGCAATAAATTACTTTTAAAACATTATTTTGTCATCGTGTATGCTGCTTCATATTGACTTTTCCGTAGTCTATTCCTTCTAACTTTCAAATTGCCTTTGTTTTACACCAGACCAGATTTTTTTTAAATTATAAAATCACTATTGCAAAGTATTAGATATTATCAAAAACATTTTTTTTTAAGTATTATGCACTTCTGTGTACCTTTTTAAACTTATTTAGTGCTTCTGCAGTGTGATGTGTCCATCGACTTGACTGGAAGGTGGAAAATATGTTTAGACCAATATGAAAAGTTCATACAGATTGGTTAAAAAATATGTTTCATGCTTGAACTCTCCAGTTGACCCAACTATGTCCACTGTAGACCAACTAATTTGTTTTCATACTACTTATTCTGTTAATCTACTTCTTAAGCCTTACGTCTGATACCATATTCCTTACAAAGGAGTTACCTGAAATCTCTCCTTCACTTTAAATATGGGACTTGCTTGCACTGTAATAGGTCTCAATATCTTTTTTCGTTTTTAATAGGCATTGTCATGATTTCAGTGTTTAAGGACTGATATTGGCAGTAATTGTTGATGTGGTCAAGGGGGCATGACATTGTTGCATTGTGATTATGTCTTACTGTGTGGGTTATATGTTGCCTGTACATGGTTATTATGTATACTAGTTATTAAAAAATTGTAAGGCAGGTAATGCTGTTTGCCACAAAATGTAAGTCTTTTGGTCCTCTTAGCACCTTTTTGGTGCTCATTGCGAGCCTCTCCCCTCGTGTACTTTTGGTCGTCTGAACACCTTTTGGTGCGCATTGCAAGCCCCGCGCTTAGCGCCTTCGATGCTCATTGCGAACCTCTCCCCTGATATATATAGATATACATTTTTATTTTTTTATAATTGATTAAATAATACAGTTAATATACTTTACCTATTTGTAATATATGCAGCAATCAGTAGGCATAAATAGGCTGCATGCGCAAGGGCAAACCATTTGTTTAGTTGTGTTAAGCGCCATTTTAGAATGGTAATGTTATTAGTTGCAAGTTAGTGTTGTAAAATGGTGGCGAGTGTGTATGTTACGCGGGTCTGGTGCATTTTCCATACCTTCTAATGGTGTATTTTGGACACTTTTTTGTATTCTGGGTAAAAGTCTTATGTGCTTGGCGGTCTTTAGTGTGGTTAGGGGTCGTGTAGCCTCGTTTGTAGTCTTTTTTTTTTTTTTTTTTCTTCGTCCACCCTTTTTTATTTTTTTTTCGTTTAGGCAATTTTCGAGTGCATAAACTCATCAAATTGTGTTTACATTTTCGTGCAACCTCACTCCAAGATGTCCTGGCTGTCCCCCCGTGCTGTGTGTGTGATGATTTTTTCTTTTTTTTTTCTTTGTGCTTGTGTTGGCCCGCGGCTCGTATTTGTTTTTTCTAAGTCCCACTTTCCTTTTTGCAAAGTTTTACGGGCCGTAATTTTCCACTTGATTGTTTCAAACTGCTACGGGTCTCACATTGTGAATTTTGTGTAATTGAGATTTCTGTTGGTCTGTAGTCCCGTGGGTTGAAGGGATGAGCGCCTATGGCGTTCCTTGCGTGCAACTGCGGCCATCGCTTTGCTGCAAACTCGCTATGCAAGCCCGCAAGTGTTAGCAACAACCCGCAATGCTCACAACTAATATATATATATATATATATATATATATATATATATATATATATATATATATATATATATATATATATATATATATTAGTGGACAAGTTAAAAAATGCTCTGCACAGAAGTGAGCTGCAGATCAATGCACCCTCACAGATACAGGCCTTGAGTCAAGGCAGATAACTGCTCTTTAGCAGTCCTGGGCAAACACTTGAGATTAACATAAAAGTTGGAACTCCTAGTTAGCTAGAGAAACCTTTCATGTAGTTTTATCTAAATTATGTCTATGGTAGCCAAGGCTGCAAGCCAGATGGGACTTGGTGCTGACATCACACATACACAAATGTACACCAGAGTGTGGTATGGGATGAGGTATAAATATGTTGAATTTATGATTTAATGAAGGTTCAGGTTTAGTTTTTACATATACAAGGTGTGAGACTATTTCTGTGTGTTGTATCCTGACTTGGGGAGTGGTCTTGCCATGGGTCACTAGTAACCTGTATGCAGTATTCTCTGCCTGTACCCTTTGGGCATTGCCCTCTTCAGAAGCCGTCTTTAGTGCCACAGAGAACAGGAACTATATGATTCTGCTGGGGTAGGTTTGAACTAGGTTCATATCAAGCCCTCTTGAAGAAGCAGATTGTTACAGGCATTCAAGTCCTTCCAAAAACAAGATCTGGAAAGTGATCAAAAGTGTAACTGGTATGTGAATTTGCAACTCCTGTGGCATGTTATTGCATGTTTTTGTTTTCAGAAACACATAACCCAACCAACTTGTTTTAAATGGACTTTTTTACCAGCCTTAGTTAGAATATTTATTGATGATAAAGAGGTGCATTGATGAATTTGTTTTTTAAATGGAGCGTTTAAATGAAGTTGGGGGGATGGTGTAATTACGTTTTTTAAAGTAGTGAATTCGGATTTCTCTGTTTTTTGTAGGAGTTTTATTTATCCCAGCTAACAGCTGTTAATTTTTCTTCACAAGTATCTTTGAAATGGCAATACATTCTCCTAGCTGCAGCCAAGGTATTCTAATCTTTCTGGACCTGTCAATTTCCACATAAGCTCAATCCATTGTTTACATGTTTTTGACTTGAGTTTGATTGTCCTGCATGATTGTGCAAAGCAGTTCTTAATGACTTCAGTGGCCTATTTAATGGATCTTTTGTAAGTGGATGCAAACAAGAAGTTATCAGTGATGGCTCAATTGTGATTAATTTTTGTCAAAGAGAATCTTATTAATTTACAAAAATTACTTGTGGACAAATAGATATCCTCCAGACTATACATCTTGAGAGTTAAAATTTAAGAGGCCTAGATCAGCTGCATATAGGATGATCTGCTAAGTATATTTGTCAGTGAGGGCTGTTCTAGCAGCAGCTTTCACTCCTCACTTAAACACAGGTACGTTCGGCTGGAGGGTGCGGTGCTGAATGTAACACCAACACTGCCCTGGCTCAGTCACTCATGTCTGTCTGCTTCCAGGTAACATTGAATTACAGAGACATACAGTGGATGAAATCTAGGTACCTGTAAGCATTTTGTGGCATGACAACCTGGCTCCTGGCATTTGTTGAGCCTTGTAAAATGTAATTTTTCTCTAAAGTACAGTATTCAATTTCCTTTTCTAAATGCCTGAGTTCTGATTACCTGAGAGTCTATTGTATGATTGGGTGTTGTATCAATAGTGATGAACATGATATTAAGTTTCTCTCTTATCTTCACGCAGAGTTGGAAACAGGTGCGAGTTTGAGGTTTCTTCTCTCAGAGCTTGAGGCTAAAAATGCATGGCAGCTGTAGAACATAGGTGAACTGAGCTTGAAAGCTATGGGAAGACTGAAAATTGCAAGATAAGTGGAACTGGAGAAAGAGCGAGGTGGGAATCTGGAACTGTAAGTGTTAGAAATCCAAAGGAGAGAAGAGTCTATAAATGAAGCTGAGAATTTTTAGAGAAAAAATGGTTAAGTAACTTGTAATGGATCTTGGACTATGTATTCTGCTTCCACTGAGCAATTAATATTCAGAGATTGTACAGCATTTGTTTTTTGCATTTTATCAAATGTAGTACATAAATCCCTATTATGACCTCTTTTTGGAATATGGAGTAACATTTTTGTCATCACTTCAAAAACAGGATATTTTAAAGCTGGAAAAGGTACCAAGACAAAAAACAAAAGTAATAAGGGGAATGGAGAGCATATACTATGAAGAAAGACTTTATTTTCTCTAGTAAAAAGGTGTTTAAGAGGGGATATGATTACTTTATACAAACACATCCAGGGTCAATATAGGGCTTTTACATGGAAGTGTTTATTGTGCCAAATGGTTTTCAACTGACAAGAACAGCCATTGAGGTAGAAGGGGGAAAAGGGAAAAAAAAAAGATTCCAAGAAAGAAGATGATTCTACCTTGTCGTGGTGAAGGGGCTTGTGTACATCAGTGAAGCTATGAGCTATACCATTTATGGTCAACCAAGATGGGCAGTTTATAGCAGAGAGGTCCGACGAATTTGTGGTTTACTAGAGAAGAAACTGGCAATCCACTTCAGTATCTTTGACAAGAAAACATATGGACAAGGCACAACCAGAGACACAGACAGTTGTGCCTGGTGTGTACCTTCCATATGGTCATTGAGAGTCGGACACTACTGAAGTACTGAACAGCAGGGCAGTCAGACTGTGGAACTCTCTATCAAAGAAGATTGTGACCGCAAATTCAATGGATAACTTTAAAAGGCATTGGATTTATTTTGAAATAGAAAGGGCATACCGGATTATGTGACTAGAGAAACAGGGGTATTGATTCAGGGAGTAATCAATTGCCAGTGTTTTGAGGTTAGGAAGGATTCTATTCCCTTTTTTTTTTTTTTTTTAAATGAGACAATGGTCGTATTTCAAAAGGGATTCGGTTTGCCCTTCTTCCTTTTTTTTTTTTTTTCTTCTTTCTCTTTTTAACCTTCATAACGGTTACTATCTTAACAAGAAATTATTTTTTATTATTATTATCGCTTTATTTGTAACGCACCAACATATTCAGTAGCGCTATATATGGTTTACAATCTAGGCAATACAATAGCAGTTTTAACACATTGCAGAGAATGGAGGGCCCTGTCTTTGAGCTTAGAACCCGGTGTCCATAGTGCTTTCACCAAAGCGCTGTGCAAGATAGAAAACCCCCAAGCTTGCAATCTTGGTTATTTTTTAAGGATTTTGAACCAGTATATGAAGAGGAAAATTATGATATAAAATAATAAAGAAATGGTGTTTTTGTTAATTTATAATTTCATATTTTAATACTGTGCCTAACAGTACTCCTTGTATGTGATCCTAAACTTCTGATTCTTTATACAACATAACTGTTTACATCCATCTCCTTTGCTTGACAGCCATTTTAATTCTATGATTACATAGTATTATGTAGCAAACACTTCTTCCTTTTTCTAGTCTTTTTCTGTTTTCTATCTATCTTTTGTTTGAAGTGTGTGTGTGTGTGTGTAAACACAAGCATGCAGAAATTCCAAGAAAAGATAGTAGTCATGTTGCCAAATATTATCTCATTGTACAGTTATCTGTCCTGCATCTCTTCAGCTCAAAATCAACACACTTAAAGGTTTAGTGCAACATACTTGGTCCAGTTTCTAGTTTTAAAAATAGCTTTTATAGTGGATTTGTGTATGATATATTGCAAATCGGTTCCAAGCCCTGTGGCTGTATAGCCTTATGACTGCTTATTCCTTCAATATTCCAACACACATTGTCCTGGTTAATTTTAAGCAATGCTCCATCATTTGTCATTGACTTCAGAAGACCCTTCTCTCCCAGACATCTTAAGCAGTTATCAGAAAACTTGGAACTAAAACCTTTGCTTCCCTCTCCTGGGGAGCTCTGGTTTGGGCAAACCACAACCTGCACTAATAAACTAGTTTCTGAAAATCTGGCATTGGTGTAAATTGCAATGATAATATGAAGAATACAGGTTATCAAACTACTGGCCAAATTATTGTCCTTAGAAGAGCGCAAAGCTATTTTGAATCCTTAAAGCTAAAATTTAATTTTCATAAATATTTTTTTTTATGATGTCATACTGACTTAACCTTACAAAACAATAAACCTTGGCTCTTGACTCTGGTGGGGTTTCCAAATGTATATAAAACACATTACACAGCACAACATTTTCTATAATTGTAAACCCTTTGTCAAATGTTTCCACAAACTGTTCTATACAAGGATTTGATTTTAACGAGGTAATTGGGATAGTAAAAAATGAAAAAAAACGCAGTAGTGTGTATTATTCATGATGATTAGAATATCATCCTAGTCAAAAGTATTAAGATGAATTTGAATATAAACCAGGAGTATAAAGGTAGTTACAAGAGGGGTGCAATACTGCACCAATTCAATTATTTTGTCTTGTAATCCTCATATGTCAGTAAAACAGTTAATTGCAGGATCACTCCAGAATAACTTGGGATAGTACTAGGACAAAAAAAAAAGATGAAAAAAAATGAATCCCACTATATCAATTAAAAACTAAAACTGAGAAGGATGATAGGCAGGGTTAGAATATAAATAAACTGGCTGGATTACCAACTGTGCATAGCAAACAAGCTAATGGTAGCAAAAAAAGCTGATAATACTCAGTACCCCTCTTGTAACTACTTTTTATACTCCTTATTTGTATTCATATCAATACTTTTGAATAGGATGATATTCTAATCATCGTGAATAATGCACACTACGGCGTTTATTTCATTTTTTATTATCCCAATTCCCTCACTAAACTTAAATCCTTGTATACAAAATTAGTGTTCACCACTAGGGAAAATATTAGGTCATACAAATTATCTCCCAAACTATTCTATGGAAAGTTGGCCTTCCATTTTGTTAAGTGGACATCCTCCGATTTTCTCATGCTGGCAAACTTTATGGTTTGTTTGAAATGGCTTTGGAGAATGGTCACAAGATCCACATAGGACATGAAGGATTAAATGTACATTTTAATGTATAAGGATGACACTGTGTGGGAGCCAGTTTGTTACCTTGTTCAATTGCTTTGGTGATGACAGTGTGTTATAGATGCATAGGGCTGCTAGCTTGGGTAAGGAAAGAAAGGACCATTCTGCGTACACTTATAGGTTTCAAGTAGGCCAGGAAACCGGTTTCTGCACAACTTCTCAGTGAACAATATTTTTACTGCTGCTAAGAATTTTGAGTAGCGACATTTAAATGAGATTCCAAACATACAATGTTTTTGCTCCAGCCCACTTAACATGAGAATCCGTTAAGGACTGGCTCAGGCAGCTTTAAGAACAAAGCCATGGTCCAGGATGCAGTGCCAAACACCCACTCAGATTGCAGTTCCACCCTTATATGGGGCTCATCAGTGTCAGTTTGGTTCTGGTAACTGTAAGATGAGCTGGAAAGATAATCTGATCAGACATTGTTATAGTGGGTAGAAAGGTGGGTGAAAATGTCAATTCCTTTATAGCCACTCTGACATGCTGTCTGATCTCAACTTGGAGTAGATGATCTGTGGCTTACACTTTCACCCACACAGCCACATTAGGTGTACAATTGTATGATTTGTCACTTAAACCAAAAGTTCCCAAAAATCTCATCAAGACCCAACCAGGCAGCCATGGTTTTGGTTGAATACTGTGAGAACACAGAAGGGGCAGTTGTCATTCAACAGGCTCTAATTGCCTCATCCACACAGTGTTAAATCTAAACCATGGCCGGTCTAGTGGGTGTTGAGGAAATATTTGGGAATTGCTGTCCTAGACACCCATGCAACTGTTGAAGTGAAATATGTTGCCTATCATTGCTTTGTGTAATTAGAGGACTGAATGGAAACCATTGTATCAATGACCTTGCACTTATAAAACATACAATCTGTCCACTGGTGTGTTATTGGAGTGTTTGACAATTTATCAACATTCTTATGTTTTTGTTTAGGTTTGTTGTGTGAGATCTTAAGTAGAATACATTATGCTACAGCCTCTGGGAGAAAGATTAATAATTCACAATTAATAAAACAGATGCATGATCAGAGTGCCAGCAGTTTCTTATGGCTATGGGGCCTCAAGTCAGATTAGTCTCCAGTGGTTTGTATTTGTATCAGTTTCAGGTAAAACGAGCCCTTTGCCGTGGCTTGAGTGAGATCTTTATTTTAAGATTATGTTGGAACATTTTTGCTCTTTGTTTTATGTGCATGTGTTTTGATCTTGTAGATTTGACAAACGTGATAAAATATCTTTCTTTCCTAATGGAAAATATTCCATTTTTATAGCTATATATCGTATATGTAGTGATCTGAGGTAAAAGGGAAGCTGCTAATAAAATTATTTGGGTACATTTTAGATTTACATTAAACCACAGCTGTAGTCTGTATCTTTAGTATATATATATGGAACATGATAATGAGCAAAATAATTTTAGAAAGTAAAAATACAGATGTCAATCTCTTACTATTGGGATTTGTACTTCAGTGGGAGCCACCATCTTTGTTTCTGTTTATCTGCAAATACCATCTGTAATCACTATTTTCAACGGTTAACTATTTGCTCATTTTATCTACTTATTTTTTTATGCTAGCACACGCTTCATACACAATACATATGTTTTCAAATTGCATACCTCAATTATTCATTTTTTACAGTAACAAAATGACTGACGTCTTATCTCTATAGAAAGCCCAGTGGGGGCTCATGGTAATTGTGCCTAATGGGGCTTTGCTCACTGTAAGACCTGTAAATAATGTAGAGCCTCCAGACAGTTTTCTTATCCCTCCTGAGAGATCATACTTGTTACAGACTGTTTGTCTAATACAGATCCTCTGTTAATTTTAGATGCCAACCTTCACACCTTTTTATTTATCTTGGTTATTAAAGCAAATCTATGTTGTACAGTGCTGAAGATACAACTTTCCTCTCCTGTAGCTGTCGGTTTGCTACATATGTAAAGGTGTTATGTTGTGGAATTTTTTATATATTGTAGTTTGTGCCATTTACACATCCTCTGCACATGTTTCTATCTCCTCTCATACAACCTTCCATGGATCAATATCAGGGGTATAGGATCCAGAATACAGGTCATTGTATACACCGGTCGTGTAAAATTAGTTTGATTGGGGGTGGATTTCATCCCCCCCCCCCCTCCTCCCAGTTCCTACCACCATGGTAAATATGGAAAATCTGTAAACTCCTCAGAGGATTATATGGCAACATGGACATTTTACATAACGATACACCTGTAATCTCTCCTGTCAATAATATGTTGAGGCATGTTTGTTATAGCTTTATAGTAACGCTATTTAGAACGATTTTCTTAGCTTTCTTTTTTTTTGCCTGTACTGTTCTATTCTTCCTTTTTTGAAACATAACGTTATGTGTGGTGTTAAAACGTGTTGCAATTAGCCTACAAAGCAAGTGGTCCTGTAACTTGTTATCCTATATTTCTATGTACCAAGCCCTTCAAGGGAATTTGCTTGGTTGGTTTTGTATGAGAGCCCTTTTTTATTTGTGGGGTGCCAGCAGCTTCTGTAGTACTAAGGGTATAACAAATACATAGATGAAATTTGACCCATGTTTGACAATTAAGCCAGACATGGAAGATTTCTGGATTTCACTAGGAATATATATAGGTTTATTATCTCTTTGCTTTTACAATCTTTTTGTAAAGAAATGTTTAAAAACTCTCGCTTCTGCCATACAATATTTACTTGTTTTAATCTGCCCTCTGTAGCTCATGCAGCTCAAGAATACACAGACTGAAATTCAGTGTTTCAAATTAGCCTGTCAATTATGTATCTCAAGTAGAATGTTGCCACGGATTGGTTACTATGAGACACTGCACATCCTGTAATACTGTCTTAATGAGCTGCAGAGGGGAGAAACTGTAGTCTTCAGAATAAAATTTGAAATCATGACTCTAGCTTACAAAGCCCTGAACAACACTGCACCCCCTTAAATCTCGTCTCTCCTCTCCAAATATTCCCCCACCCGCCCTCTCCGTTCTGCTAATGACCTCCTTCTTTCCTCATCTCTCATTACCTCCTCTCACTCCTGCCTTAAGGACTTTTCTTGCGCTGCCCCAATTCTCTGAAACTCCTTGCCTCTCTCCACCAGACTATCCTCCTGCTTCAAATCCTTCAAAACCTCACAAAAAAAAACACATTTTTAAAGAAGCCTATGACCTATCTCCTTAACATGTACAATGCATCTTTCACCCTCCTATGCCACACCCAAAACCTTTTGATTGTAAGTCTGTGAGTTTTCAATCTTGCACTATGGACACTGGATTCTAAGCTCAAAGACATGGCCCTCCATCCATTGTAATGTGTTAATATTGTTTTGCCTTGATCACAACTTATGTATAGCGCTATGGAATACGTTGGCGTGTTACAAATGAGCAATTAATTAATAAAAACAAAAAAATATTTTGGTAAGTGGTTAAAAGCTTTGCTTTTTCTACTTTAAACGTTTACAAAGTAAATCGGTATATTATATTCCTAGTGAAATCCAGAAACCTTACATATCATTTAGTGTTTTTGTTCTCTGAGACCTTTTCTTATGAAAACTGAAAACGCACTGTGACACGTGGAATACTCTATTTCTGATGCAATAAAGAAAAAATATTTTCATGTACCTTTTTGTGTCAGTAATTTTTATTGGCTCACAAGTAAATGTAACATAAAACCGAATGGAAAACGATATCGTTAACAAGCCATGGCATGTACAATGTCAATGTAAAATATACAATAAAGATTATAAACATGGCCCGAAGATATATAATATTAATTTACAAGTCAGTATCACCATCAACCATTTTCCTTTTTCAACAATGAAAATATATAACAAAACAAGAATAATAGGAAGGGGGAAGGGAAGGAAGTAAAAGCGGATTATTTTATTATATATTAATTTTTATCTTTTTTTTTTTTCCTCAAATTTTTAAGGTTAGAACTATAATAAAGAATGTCAACACACTGTTTATTCCGATCTCCATTAAGGATACCAGGCCTCATGTTCCTTGATCGGCCCGCCTCAGATCCACACACAACAGTCCAACACCCATTTACCTATTATTATTATTTTTTTTTCATCTTAAATCTATGATGTGGGTCGAGGAAATCCAAGTTTCCCAAATGGATAAGAATGTAGAGTATGTGTCGGAAAATGTATGTAGTTTATCTCGTTAATTATTTCTTTTAAGCGATGGTTAGTATTTTTCCACCTCTTGGCAATATGATTACTAACTGCTAATGGTATATATTGGAGTAATTTATTCCTGGATTTAGTTAGGAGGGAAGATTGATGTCCCAATAACCTTCAACGGAGGTGTTACCTGGTTAAATAAGAGGTTCAAGGCCATTTGAGTTATTTCATACCATCATTTTTGGGCAGGTGTACCACGTGTGGATAAAGGATCCGATGTCCGGGCATCCCCTGAAACAGGTAGCAGATTCTTGAGGATTTGTACTATGGAGTCTCTCTGATGTGATTATAGGATATATATATCTTTTTAATGTAGTCATTTTAAAAATGTAATATTGTACATGTAATTGTCTTATTGTGTCCTTTCTATGTAATATAAATGTGCCATTGATTAAATATTGTTCAATGGTAAAACCCCAATCTCATATTTTTGTTTCAGAAGCATTAATGTGTACCAGCACATGACAGAGAGTTTTTTTTTTTCTCGTTTTGTATTCTTTCTCCAAATCGTATCCAACCATCAAGGAGGATGGGGCTTTTCAGCCTTAAAAAAAAAATGACAAAGAGATACATACTGTTTATACGCGAGTATTTTTTTTTTTTTCTGCGAGGTCTATAGATCAAGCTTTAAAAAAAAAAAAAAAAAAATATAGAAAATTTCTCTCCCCTCTTCCAAGAAAAAGGTAAGATGTATAATTGCTTCCAGAGGACAGTCCATGTTCCATGATGCACTGTTAGCGTGAGCCAAGACAGAGAGGTTATATATAAAATAAAAAAAAGGTTTACAAAGTAATGCTGGTAAACATTGCTGTAGGCACTTTCATCAAAATAATCTTCTGTAGTAATATATCAAATGTACAGCTTTTCTGAATTGCTTGTCCTCCAGTGGCATTTCTTGGTAATATAACTACACTTTACTACCAGTACTTAGAGTATTTTAAGAGGAAATGGACTTTAGGTCTTACAGAGTAAAAACAAATTAAAATGGAACGTAAAAAAAATAAAAATAATAATAAATAAATAAATAAATAAAAAATAATTATATATATATATATATATATATATATATATATATATATATATAACAGTATTTCAGACTAATTACATAACTGAAAACTTAACTTTAATGATAACTGAATTTTTTTATTAATAAAATGATTAATACTTTGATATTTCAGCTATGTGTGCTTATAAAGCAAACATTTTTTGCTTTAAAAAAAAATTCAGACTACAGAAGAAAAGCTAATGTACTTCTTGCTTTTCATATTTTATTTGTAGATGGCCTTACAATGTACATATAGCATCCATTTAAAGAGACATAGTCCTCAAAAGAACAGGTATAGATCTTTTTAAAGATCTCTTCACCAGCTACTTTTCTCCTAAAATAATTCTTAAGAGCTTTACTATTATCTGTGCTTGGTGTTGCGTACTTTATAGTTGTTTCAATATTCATGTAAAAACTATGAACTATCTATTCATAGTGTAGCTGTGAATACATCCTAGTTCTTTCTCCACATCTGTAAATTGTATGTTTTCCCATCACAATTAATCTTTTCTGATGCACAAAAAAGGTATGTCTAAGCTTGCCATAATCTGAGGAGTTGACTGTTCAAACAGTTTTGTCTTCATAGATATTTATAACCGTGTGCTGCCATTTGTTTCACCTTGTTGTCAGAATGAAAGACTACGTTCATTTAAAATTTATGTTTTCCTGCGGTAGTCCCCTTTTTTTTTTACTCCTGCATATACTACATCTATAGTACTATATGTACTAGCTAATGAAAGACTTAAGAATCATGCTCCTGGGAGTTTTTCATTGGCTAGTACTATAGATACAGGATATGCGTGAACTACAGGGGCGGACCTTTTGAGGGACTGTTTGGAATCTTTGAGTGAGTAAAAACTGAGCTTTTAAACACTTCTGAATTACAATTATGATGATTAAATATGCAAATAAAAACGTAGGCAGTTTTATTTTAATATTAAAATTGTAAACTCTCCATGTCCCTTTTTTTTTAGCTGCTTTCTGTATCGTGCTTTATTATGAAACTAGTGACTTGCCTGTCAAAAACGACAGCAATACAATTTGAAGCCATGGCGATGCTGTTTGCCACACAATGGAAGGCTTTTGCTCCTCTGAGGACCTTTGGAGCTCATTGCAAGCCTCTCCCGTCGTGTACTTCAAGTTTCCTGCTTTGCAACGATCACCTTTGGCGCTCATCGTGAAACAGATATACAAGTACAGTGTAAAATATAAAACATTTTTAGAACAGTAAATTAATAAATTAATATGAATTAATAAATTAATATACTTTACCTATTTATATTTAATATGCAGCAATCAATATCCTGAAGAGCTAACAATCTCTTTGGATTTTCCTGCATCAGAAAATGTACAATTGGACTGTTGGCACATTGCTGACACTTTCTCCTCAGGTGATCAAGTGTGCAGTGTAAATAGGCTGCGTGCGTGAAGCCAAACAGTTTGTGTAGGCGGGTAAAGCACCATTTTAGAATCGTGATGTTATCCTTTGCAAGTTGGTGTTTGTAAAATGGCGGCTTTTTTCTATGTGTTACTTAGCTCGTGAGCATTTTCCATCCGTTGTAATGGACCGTCCGTTGTAAACGTGCCTGGCGGTGATTTGTGCATCTCGGTCTCCTTTAGCCTTGTTTTCATTTTTCTAGACCGCCATCTTTTTTCTCGCTTTGGCCAATTTCCGAGTGCCGCAATTCGGCATAAATTCACTTGCAACCTCACTCCCAGGCATCTTGGCGCTCATCGCCTATGTGCTCCGAGCTCGGAAAGCTTCTTTTCGTTAACGGCTTGCCTCGCTACTCTAGGCACGCAAGCGTGACGGCGAATCACAGTTTGACAACTATTATATGTGATCAGTCCGTGTTGTTGTAATGTTTTTATATTGAGACCAATTTCTTTTTTTATGGTAGGTCCTCTTTTTAAAGTGCTGTTTGCCTACATGGGGCACATTTTTAACTTGGGGACTTTATACATCTTTGGTACCAAAGCTCATGAAGCTATTTCTAACCCCTTTTTTTTTCCTTTTTTTTTCTCCTACTTATATGAATAAACCTAAATCTTACCTGGCACCTGAAATTATTTGGCATTTCCTCCTTAATCTGTCTGAAAACTGTATTTCACCCCTTGTGATTGAATATAGTGTCCACATTTTTCAATACATCTTTATTATTTTCAATATATTCTACTAGATATGAGACTACAGTGTGATGGGAATACCCATGTTCATAAGCACCCCATCATTTAATTCATATAATGCTACATGAACCAACCCACAAAGTCTTGCATAAAACAAGTAGGCAAACGAAGAAGCTTATGTGTGTGTGTGTTTTTTTTTTTTTTTTTTTTTTGTAGTTTTCTGGCCTTTTTTCTGAGTCATTTATTTTGATACAGATGACTTTTTAACCTTTTTGCTCAATATTTTGCCAAATGATTATTTTATTATATCCCTTGGGAGCTTCCCACAATAGAAGAATCTTCATTTCACAATTTATAACCACGTTACAAATGCCTTTTTATAACGTGGGTCCTACACCGTTCTATGAAAGTGCGGAGGTTGAAGTCTTGAAACGCAACCTTCTAGTTACCATGGAGACGTAAACATTCAAGGACGCTGAGGGAGTGGAGTGCCTAAAATATTATATTCCTTTATAGACATATGCTGCGGTGAGTTAGAGCAAATTGGACAATGGCGAGCCTTGCTTAAAGGGGCTTTTTTATTGTGGTGAAACTGTTTAGGGCAAAACAAGTTCATGTGAAATCCATATGATTTTTATTTCTTTATATAAGACATATGTAGCTTGTTTTCCCATAGAATTGCTTCATTGATTCATAGTGAGTTGTGAGAAAAAACTTGGTACATGAAAATGTATGCGTCAATATGAAACACATGTTCTGAAGTGTTCCCTGGTTCTTGTATGAATCCAATACGATACAAAATGGAGTATTGTTTCATTGGTTATTATTATACTTTATAAATTGTCCTAATGAATAGATAAGGTCTTCTCGTACTTCCATATAAAACGAGTCTTGGAAAATGCATGTGAAGGTGTTCCCAAGACACAAATTTACCATCCTGTATCTAAAAGAACAGGTTTTAAACTTTCTTTTCTTTTATTTATTTATTTATTGGTGATGTGAAGATTAAGAAAATTTGGAAAAGCACCTTTGCAACAAAGTCCTTCTGCCTAACTTCAATTGGGGGTGTCTCACGGCAATGTACCGGTCGGGTTACGGAGAAATACATTACTCCATGTTGTGTCTGTATCTGAAAAACAGCAAAAGCATTTTATACAGAAATTAGGAGGATGCTTCAGTTAATCCTTGCTGCAGCCATTTTGTCATGCTAGGCAAACTATAGTAAACACAAAAAAAAAATATGCTTAATAGTAAATTCTAGACTTCCCTCTTAAAAAGAAAAGACGGTGCCTTTTTAAATTTTAGGAATTAAAGTAAATAGGTATCCTGGTCTTTGTTAGACATACATTTTGGAACATGTTATCAAAGTTGACTTCCAATACCTGTGTTTAAAGGGTCATTTATCTCACTGTAAATGCTCTTCATTGTGTGAAAGCACAAGATTTTTTTAAATTATGCTAACAGTTAATAAACAGTTGCATAACAATATCTCCTGCCTATTGGCTGCTGCATGAGTAAAACAGACAGATAAGCATTATGGAGAAGGTTGATACCAGTTTTTCTCTGCACTCAGGAAGGCAGTGACCAGTTAACCTATAACTGATCTATTTAGGTGATTCCATGCCTACACATGGATTTGATGAGGGTTAATTCCCTTTTTGCTTTTTCTCACTACACAGAGCTGTAGCTGTAGGTCTGGCTGTGGGCAGTCAGACACATGTAAATACAGATATGATTTTATCTGATTTCTCAGTGGGAAAAAAATGCATGTATTTCAACTTGCTGTTAGGAGATCTTTACTGTGATGTAGTCCAAATTGTATTGAATTGAGTGGCCCTTTAATGCCAGTCTGCTCACATTTGTTTAATTTAAATCTGTTTTAATGATTGTAACATATTGAATGTTTTGAGATGGGCGTGGGAAAAGCAGGAAATGCAGAAAATGGACATGAACGGCTAAGAGTGAAAGATGTGTTTTGTTTTTTTGTTTGTTTTTTTAAATATGTATGATACAATTTGATACTTTAAATATCCTTCTTATTTTGGTAAGAATAAGATATAGATTGACGCTGCTACAGATTTATAAAGAGCTTGTTGCCATGAAAACCATCGGCATGTTTCTCTCTGAACACGTTTCATTAGCATATTATGTGTATAATAATGTTTGTTCCTCTAAACAGAATTTTTTTTTTTATTTCATAGTACATTTGACTCCAGATATAAATGTGTTAATTGTTTATCTTTATTGTATTAGGATGTCAAATATGTCCCTTCCCCAATCTAAATAAGGTAAAGCCCTAGCTGGGAATTTTCATACATTACACAATATGTAGAAATGTACATACAAAATGGCAGCTCGGTCAGTACAAATGGTGGTGGTGTTAGCTTGGTCATGAGTTAAGCTATTGTTGGCAAAAAATGTTTTCACTGTTGAAATCATTTTATAAATGTATTTTCTTTTTCAGTGCTGCCATGACATTAATAGACAGAATAATATATTGTATAGGATTTGTCATAAACCTTTTACTCAACTAGTGATTTGTAATTCCTCTATAGCAGGGGTGGGCAAGTCCAGTTCCGGAAAGCCCCTCATACAGGCCAGGATTTGAAGATATCCTTTCTGTGCACAGGTGAGTCAATCAGAATGACTGAAGAAGTGATTGACTTACCTGTGAGCAGCAGGGATATCCTCAAATCCTGGCCTGTATGGGGCTCTCCGGGACTGAACTTGCCAACCCCTGCATGACAATGGACCAATTGAGGTCTATACTCACAGTAAGCTCAACTGTAGTTTTTCAAAAGCGCATATTTTGTTAAAGAGTTCTGATGAGCATTGCGTTCATAAATGTCTTCTTTCTAGTTTTTGTCCATTATTAAAGTGATGGTTAAATAGAATAGAATTTAAAATGATAGGTAATGATAAATATTAATTGAATATTATATATATAAATTGCATTTTCCTATAGTGCACAAACTTACAGATTTGCAATATTTAGCAGCTGGCCTTCTGATCTACCCACAAATCAAGATTCCAATTAAATAGTGGAATCCTGAGTTCCACCAAAAGCCTAAGGGGCTAATTGTTAATGAGACATCATTGTCTTAATTACTTAAAGCAGGGGTCTCCAAATTTGGTCCTGGAGAGCTGCACCCATGCCTGCATTTGAGGATTTCCTTTCTGTTCACAGGTGAGTCAATCAGGATGACTGAAGAAGCAATAGTTTCACCTGCTTTCAGCAAGGATATCCACAAATCCAGGCCTAGGTGCGGCCCTCCAGGACAGAGTTTGGAGACCCCTGCTCTAAGTAATTAAGGCAATGATGTCTCATTAACAATTAGCCCCTTAGACTTTTGGTCCATTGCCTTCTGTGCAGTATGCTGCACTGTAAAATCCTAGTTCTGTTCAGACCCTGGTTACAGAACAATGGACCCAATGCATCCGGTGCTAGTCAAGTAATCAATCCATTAATGATGCCTCCTCAATCAAATATTAGAATCTTGGTTTGTTGGTGGACCAGGAAGACTGTCTGACAGCTAAATATTGCAAGCCTATATTTATCCATTGCATGTTTTGTTTCTGTTTTTTATTAATTTTCCAACTGTAAAGTACTTGTTTCTACCTATAGTTTAAAATTCTACTATATTTAGGTTTAAAATGACAGAGGAGGTTCTAAGTCTTCAAAAAAAACCATAAAGTACACACTGAACTACAGTGATCACAGGACCAGATCCCCTGAAAAGTAGGTCCCCAAAACTTACTATTCATTTGTGGGATAAATGTTGCATGTTTGTCACTGATAATTATTACTTGAACACACTTCCCCATGTCATTGAACAGCTTTTTATGCACTGTATCTTATTCACGTGTAGAAGATCTGTTTTTACTAATTTATTATCAGTTTCATTTAAATCTCATGGTATTGTTCTAAGATTAGTACTAGATTGTAAGCTCTTTAGAGTAGGGATCTCTCTATTGTTGTACCAAGTGGTCTGCAAACCCATATGTTTCATATTTGTAATGCACTGTACTTGTCTTTATTTTGCATTAGACTACCTTTAGTAATTTGCTAATTGTGCCCACTGTATGCTATTCCACTTTGTAAATAGCGCTACAGAAAATGTTGATGCTTTCTAAATAGTGTAATGGTGTATAACATTCTTGTGTTCTGTAGTAGCAGTTGCAAACTATACTGCAAAGTATTTGTAATGTAGAGAATAATCACTATATATACTGCAATATTCTGATTCCTTTTTTTACTGGACAAACATTTTAGTTAGTGTGACAAGCTTTTGAAATCCACACCTCCTTTTTATCAAGGCAGAAGCAATACTGATTAAGGTTTAGCAGTGGAATATAGAGCTGAGATTCTAAATGATACGATACCCATGTGGGATGGCATCATAAAGTACAGGTCGGTCTGTATATAAGGTTTTGAGATAAGCGGAAAGATGTACAAAAGTATTATTAATTAGGTTTGTAAGTATCTCCACATATCAAGGAGTTAAAAAAATAATAATAAAACATGAGAAGGAATGTCTCCAGGTCACAATACATTTTGATAATGTGCCAGGAATCCCCAGTCTAAGTTAAGTCCAGTATATTTAGTGTTGAGGAATGTGATCATTTTATTTCAAACGTTTTTCTCTCCTGGATATTTTTTTAAATTCTTTCTAAGTATTTCGATTTTGGATGGAGTGATCATTCTGGGTAAAATGGTGTCCAATTGGGGTACAATAACGGTCTTCCTTGTTCTTTTTGACAAAAAATGTCATCCTTTATATGCTATTTTTATTTAGTTTCCCCAATGTAATGTAGAGAAGAAAACCTTTGCTGAAACGCCATACGTGCATATCTCTCTCCCCTCTTGATCCCCTCTGAACATCAATGATATTAGGACTACTTGTGCTATATAGCTTGCAAGAAAAATTCTTATTTAAGAAAATGGCTTATTAGATTTGCTGATTTGTGCTGGCTATGTCATGGTTGAGATATTCAGCCTGATGATTCACATAATATCTTTTACTGAAGCATATAGTTCACTTTTATGTACATTTGTACCGTCTCACATTTTATTTGTATTCTTGGCTATCTGAACGATCTGTTACCCACTTGGTAAAGCACTGTGTAATTTTAATATACTACCCTTCTTTGGTACAAACATTATGTAAAAATCTCTCCACAAAATGCATACTAAAGCGTTTACAATCTAATCTGTATTAGTACTGTGGGAAGTGCTGGTGCTTTATAGAGTAATAACTATTATGGTATGTGTAAGAAATGGTAGAAAATGTTATTGCCTTGAATTCATTACAATTATATGTATATATATATATATATATATATATATATATATATATATATATATATATATATATATATAATTTTTTTTTCGGAAGCGTGTAGCCATAAACTAAAGAATATATTGGTACTTTTTTTTTTTTTTACACAAAAGTTCTTTATAAAGAAGAGATTTTCAAATAGTTGCAGATGTGAAAGAGGAATGTGTGTTTCTAAATAAAGCTGGACATAATCTTCCAAGAAACTCAGTGTCACTCCATTGTTTAAATAGTTGTTTTAATGTGTTTGTAAGATAAAGTAAAGCTTGGAATGTTAGAAAGTAAGGCAGTAAATAACGCTTCTCAAGCAAGTGTAAAGGGGCAGCCCAACCCAGTAGCTATTTCTGCAATTATTATTATTGGTATTATTTTTATTATTATTAATAATAATAATAATAATAATAATAATAATAATATTCATCTTCAGTAATGGTTGTAGTACACAATTTTATATAGAGCTTTTCTCTAATCGACTTGTAAGAGACTTTACAATTTCTTTACCTTATTTTTGAAGATGTCCAGTTATGGGGACTACACAACTTTTATTTGAATCTCGCCACCTTGGCTTTACATACAAAGTGCTTTGTAAATGCACATACAAACATGTTTATCTGTTCCATAAACGCTTTTTTTTTTCCTTCCATGCATCACAAGTTTCTGTGTATCCCAAGGTGGGCATGCATGCAGGACAGAATACTTGGTCACAACTGAAGAATTCTACCTCTTCCAATCAGTCTCTGGGGAATGAGGGGGCTCGGATAACCTCCATTAGTGACTTCAACACTTTTCGGAACACTCTTGGATAGTGTAATCAGCACAACCAGCTCCATAGTCTCCAGTGTACAACTTAGTACGCAGCCGATTGACAGCTGCTGCTATACACACCTGCTCATTACTAATGCCAGACACTGGAGGGTGGCTATAAGGAGCATCAGAAGCCAATATAAACACAGACATATGGGTGAAAAGGGCATAATTCTAAATAAAACTATTAATACTTTTTTACTTTATTTTCACTGCTTTATCTGTATCTGAGCAGTTTATATGATTTCTGTGGCCCTTTTTAAGCTAACAAAATAGACCCACGTATTTACCCACCAATGCCGAAAAGTTATCCTTAAAAGTCATCATAATATGATGATTGTCAGGAAAAATAAAGTTGATAATAATGATAAAATATATATATATATTTTTTAACTAATGCAGCCTTAATTAACTTTGATAAGCAATTATTTTCTGCGTTTTTAAACATTGACTTTTTGAGTTGCGTGTTTGAGCTGCTTTCCTTGTAGAATGTGTCCTTGTAAATGGATGTCTGCATTAGTCCCATTAAAAGCACTCTGGTTTTTAGCTGTCTCTTATTCATTGAAGCAGTGAAAACTCCCTCTGAATTCCATACAATAATGGCAGCTTCCACTGCAACATAATCACATATAATAGTTGTCAAACTGCGAATCATCGTCACTCTTGCAAGCCGTTGAAGCACAGAAATCTTTCGAGCTTGGAGCACTTGGCCGATGAGCGCCAAAGGCAAATCGGGGCAAGCCGTTGAGGCATTGAAAAATGCGGGACTTAGCCTCCAAGCAGTTAGGAAATGCGGGATTGCCTTAGGCTGAGGAAAATTAAATTGCGAGGAAAAAAATACGATGTCGTAAAAATATGAAGAGAACGACCGAACTGCGCAAATCGAAAAACTTGAAAAACACACACAAAAAAAACTCACACCCAGCACGGGAGGACAGCCAGGACGTCTGGGAGGGAGGTTGCATACAAATTTAAGCTGAATTAGCCAAGTTTCGGCATTCGAAAATCGGCTGAGAGGGGGAAAAAATGTCGGACGAAAAAAATGAAAACGAGGCTACACGACCCCGAACTGCGCAAAACTCCACCAGACTCGTACCACTTTTACCCAGGAACGTACGAGGAACAAAATACACTATTAGGACGGAAAATTAATTATAAAAAAAGGTAAATAAATATATATATATATATATATATATATATATATATATATATATATATATATATATAATAAATAAAAGATAAATAGCATATTTTGCACCTAATAGTATTAGTAATGGAAAATAAAAATGTGTGCTTTCCACTGCAGTAAAAATGTTTAACATTTTACACTGCAGTTATATATATCTGGATTACTGCTGATTGGCTGCCAGCGATGGCACTCTCAAAGCAGTTACATATTTATTTCACTTTATTATGCTCTGCGACCCGAAAACATTTTTTTGAATTTACACTGCACTAAAATAATTGTATATTTAACACTGGGCTTATATATCTGTCTTTGCGATGAGCGCCGAACATGATCGCTGCAAAGCACAAAACTTGAAGGACACGAGGGGAGAGGCTCGCAATGAGTGCCAAAGGTGCTCAGAGGAGCAAAAGTACACAAGGAGAGAAGCTCGCAATGAGCGCTGAAGGTCCTTAGAGTAGCAGAAGTTTTACATTGTGTGGAAAACAGCATTGCTATGGCTTTAAATTTTATTGCCCTGTCATTTTTGATGGGCAAGTCGCTAGTTGAATATAATATGTAACATATCAAAGGTTGCTTTATTTTTTGCCATTTTAAAAATATTTTGCCAATTCTAAAGCCCAGTTCTTCAAAAGAGCATATTGTAAGTATGGAAATACAGTGGTCCTTTTAAATGGTCACATAAACATGCTATGGACAAATCTTTTGGGTTTTCATGTTAAGTATTCATGCCATCTTGGTTGTCGACTATTGTTATATTATATATTTTACATTCTTGTGTTTTTCCCTTCAATTCTAGCTATGCAGTCATCAAATGACATGGCTAGCTATCCAAAAGTAAAATACATTCTTGGTGCTAGCAGGATGTGTGGGTGGGGACTGAGTTTTTGTGTTCTTATTTCTGTGCCTTTCTGGAAAGATGAAAGAAAATGTGTGCAGCCCATCAGTAGGGAATATTGAATCTTTGATGTAAAATACTGTAGGGACCACTTTATATCCATATTTTAGTTTCTTACCTTTTTTTTTTTAATGAGTCACAGGTGTCCCAAGCAAATCACTCAAGCAATTGATTTTTTTTTAAAGCATTGGGAAGAGACTTCTACAAGGGCACCAAGACCATTATCTCACTCCCATCAGCGAGGAGCATAACATGTTTAATAATTTATTAATAGTGCAGGTTCCCAAAGGAACTGAATGTCTAGCTTAACCATATGCTTTCCTAATTTCTAAGTATTATAGTAGAAAGTGGAAAGAAATGCACTATTTGTCCTAATATGTTGGTCTCTGTTATGTTGGCCATAAATGTTTTCTATATGGTATTTTAAATAACAGACTTTTGACCATACCAGAAGAGTATATTTTTACTATAGAACCACAGTGAACCTTTAAAGTCTTCCTGGATTGGATTTCAATTATCTAAACACATAGTTACATTATTTGTTAATGTATATCATCTGTGCAGAACGTAGAGACAATGCAGTATTTAGTGTTCTAGTGAATTAGTCCTGCTGTGAGTTTGAATAGTTGGATTAACTGCATGTTTAATCATTGGAAAATAGCTCAGTTTAAGGGTTTATTGTATCTTTTTATGTATTACTAGTTTACAAGCTTGATTGCAAGGGAGGACCCACCAAGTCGATGGGACAATTATAGACAAGTTGCAGTGTGGCTATTGAGTCTGTCTATATACAGGTGTGCACAGTGTGTCTATGTATAGGTTTGTTTATTTATATATATATATATATATATATATATATATATATATATATATATATATATATATATATTCAGAGTATTGCAGTATATAGTGATACCTTTTGAGCTATGAATATGTTTGTCAATAAAAAAGGTATTTTATATATATATATATATATATATATATATATATATATAATGTGTGTGTGTTCTTTTTTGTTCCTTTTGTTTTGCACTAGAGTTTATATCCATACACAATGGCGTATAGAGCAGACAATATATATATTTTAAAAAAGCAGAATATTGTGCTTTTTTATTTTGTTTTTAGACCAGATACATAAAGAAAAACATAAAATAAAATTTTTGCTACATTTAATTCTGTTCGTCATCAGTCTTGTAGATATAGTTTGTGTATGAAGGGTTTTAAGAATAAAAATAGCAGTACAACGTATGCACATGACTGTCATGCCTTTCAAATCATACCTTCAAATTCTGTTTTTCCTCTTTTTTTTTTTTTAGAAAAAGTTACTCGTATTCTCTAAAATGAGGTTAATATGCTAATTTGTAGGCCTTTTCCCACCAGTCTATTTCCTTGTGTCATAGTTCACAATGAATTATAATAGAGGGCAGTAGACAAGACTGTATTATGTGAGAGTCTAGAGGTTTTTTTTTTTTGCTTTGATGAAAGCATGAATAGGGCTGGAGAGCTCATTCACCCATGAAGACCTGTGGACTGCTTGCTGTGCAAAGATAGCAGCCCATCTCATGGTCTCATTCTATTGTTAACCTAATTCACACATCCCCAATATTACACAAAAAAGTGCATTGACACTCTTATGCAGCAGGACAACTCGGCACTTACCATATCTTAAAGTACCATTGATATCAATAAAATCGGGTTCTTCATGAGATTTTATTATTATTATTATTATTATTATTATTGAACATAAAAAAGAATGTAATATTGAATCTCTCTCGCCCCTTTTTCCAACTTGAAAGGCCAATAAGTCTGAAATATAGCAAGATTGAGGTTAAGTGCATTGTCTAAGAATAGTATAATGCATTACTTAATAACCGTATGTTCCACATTTTATGTAGTATTTAAGGCGGTAAAGCACTTACCGTATATAGAAATGTTCTCTTGAGCCAATTGTATAAGGAATTATTATTATTACTTCACTGTATATTGCTATTTGCAAGTTGTTCAGTTAATGTATTTGCTTTGTGGTGCTTTATGATTTGACATGGGGGGGAAAAGTATGAACCAAATAAATGCTTCCTAAACAGAAAGTGAGATTGTATATTGTACAACTTGACGTGCTGTGACTGCAATAACTTTGTGCCAAACACATTTTGGCAGCTTCTTCCATCACATTAGAAAAACATCTATATAAGTGAATGCAGCAATGGCTGGGTGAGTGGAAACGTTGGTAAATTGCACAGGCTTGCATTTCCATGAAGATACAGGGACAGGTAACAACCAGACTGCTTGTACACTGCCAGTCTTATTCCAACCCAGATGTAGTGTATGTTATCCAAGAGATGGATCCTTAGCAACTGTATTGGCACAGAAGAAGTGGGCAGCTATACTGTTTTGGAATAGATTAGTCCAAAATGCTTTATTACTGTGGTACTGAATTATCAACTTGTTAAATCAGTGAGAAGGTGACAGATGATCAACTTCATTTTTGGATACTCCTAGTTGCAGTCAGTTTGGTAAGACGTTAAAGATTGCATTGTAAAACTAGACTGCACCACAACATAAATGGCTTTGTGTGTTTTGTTTAGGTATGCATTTATGTTCTGAAACCGCTCTAAAGTATGAATTTAAGGATTTCCCTGCATAGGAACACTTTGCCCCAAATCATTATGGGTGTGCATTACCATGCTTAAAAATCCACGTTATCCAATACAATGTGATTACAGTATGTGCAAGTAACACTAGGCGTGTTTGTTAGGTGGCTTTACAAGGCTGTGCTGGATACAAACATTCAGACCAATTATCCTTAAACACTTGAGGGTTTGTTGAGAATTTCTCTTCAAAAATGCTAGAACCTTATTATATTATATAAAATAGGGACATGGCACACAACTATTTTATTCAGTCATCTTATAGAGCGCATTTTAAACATTATAAAGGTTTTCTTTGCTTTAAAAAAATGGGAAGTAAAACCTGTTTAAACTTAACTGAAACCAACAGGCAATGTAGAGCGCACACTTTAGTCTGTAGATTAGATGACTGTGAAAGGGCAAGCCCCCAACAGCTGTTAAAAATCAATGTTTTTGTGCTCTGAGATCTTCATTTTGAGAAAAGAAAACACACTGATATATTATCAAATATCCTCTGATTATGCAAGAAAGAAAATATTTTTTATATCATTTTTAGATCTCATATTTTCTCTATCAACAGACATAAGGGATACAAAATACTTCCTTTGACAATGTTCTAGAGCAGGGGTGGGCAAGGAGGGCCACATACATGCTGGGATTTGAAGATATCCTTTCTGTGAATCAGGATGACTGAAGAAGTGATTGTCTCACCTGTGCACAGCAGGGATATCATCAAATTCAGGCATGTATGTGGCCCTCCAGGGCCGAACCTGCCCACCCTTGTTTTAGATTTTAGTCTACATCATGTTTGTTTGTTTAAATGTTGTTTTCATTTATTTTTTTGTTTGTTTTTACATTTAACTTTATTTTATGTATTTTCTGAGCTTTATGGATGGAAGTGCCAAAACTAGAACAGTTCAATGTGAAAGTTTTAAAATAGCAATTTAACCTTTTAAAACATTCTTCATAATTATTTTGTGACAGTTTTGAAATATTTTACTATATAAATGATGGCAAAGTATAGCAATGTTACATATTAGTTGTTATGGACCCAATCTTTGCAATTAAACCCAAATGTCTGTCTCTTTAGGTAGGTGTAATCTATCCCCTCCAGTCTGTCATGCATTGAATGCAGTGTTGTATGGCAGGCCAATGCTCAGTGTAAAGAGCTTCCTGTGATTTGGATGGGCATCTCATTTGGTATGCTTTTGCCCAGTTTATATAGCTATAGTGGAAGTAATGAAGGTGTCAAGATTTTTGTTAACTTTCAAAAGCATTGTTAGACAAGTAAGTGGAGTTTATAGTGTCTGATGCTGGGAACACAAAGAAGGGGGCTATTGATAGATGAGATTTTTGTAGCAATGAACCTGATTTGAGGGAGCTCCGATTCAGTGGCAGATGTGTCTGATGTGCTGCAGTCCATAGTCGCAGAGAGTTGGACACAACTGAACTAAGCTACACACAAGAAATCTTTTACTCCAATGGTTCTCAATAGCTAGTCATAGGACTTTATTTGCCAGTCCTCGGATATAAAGAGAGATGTCTGACATTTTAAACATATATCTACCATCAGTCGCAGTAAATTTTAACTGCATTTTTATCAAGTATAACTATTTTCAAATAAGAGCAAAACTAAATGAAAATGTTGTGTGCCACGTTATATCGCCCGGTTTAATATGTTATGGATCTCAAAGCATTTGAAGGTATTTTTCAGTTTCCAATAAGCACTTATATTACCTGTAACCTTTTTAAATATTAGACTCTTCTTCCATGCATCTAATCTTTCATCACTTTCTTACATTTCTAAACACTTTAATTCTCAAATGTTTAGAGTATGGCCTGTCATTTCAGCTTCTTTTTTTTTCTTTGAAACATAGCATACAATTTCAAACATCAAGATCTTTCAGAAGGAATGCATATACCTCGCTCTCTTCCTTGGTTATGCATTAAATGTAAACTGATCATCTTTAATTGGCCCTCTATCAGATGATTCAACAATTATGATCCACAGAGCACCAATGGTTCATGAGCTAAAGGTTCACAAAACAACTAAAGTTACAAAAACTAGAAAGCATAATTAATTGAAATGCCTAAATAAAATATATAACACATTTTTTAAATGTCCATAACTTTTCTTTTTTTTTTTCTTTTTTTAGAATTGCTAATTAATCTCTGACAAACCATCAGTAATGACTGGGAGCCGCTGCCTGCTGTTAGTTAAAATGCTTTTAAAGGACTGCTGTACAATTACACAATTAGATGTTTTTGAGTGCTTGAAGTTTGACTAATTAAGCAGGAAAATGTCATAAAGCGGTTTATTAATAATAAAAAAATGGTATTCTAGGGAAGCATGTGTGATAGAGGGGCATTTACAGTATTAGAGAGCTGTACTTAAATATATTGATTCAACCGCCTTCTCATTCACAGATCTAAAAGATGAGATCCAATTATCTAACAAATCCTCACTTATCATTCTTCACACCTCTCCCATGGCTCTGTCCTCTGGTAGATAAAAGCATACCCCTTATTCTACAGATGGAATATTCACAATGTCTAATAATTATGATGTGTTCCTAACACTACAGCTAAAGGTGTTAGTCTTGCATATCTCATAAATATGTAATTGTTCTTTAACTACAGTGGTCCTTTAGATGAGTAAAACTATTTCTTGTAATTTTTTTTTTTTTATATAATATCATTCAATCCACATTTTACTATTCTTCCCTTCTGCTGTCCCTGTCATTTATGTCCTTTTGCAGATATATACAACATGCTGGTTTTCTCATGCCTTTAATAAATCTACACTTGTGGTTTCTGTATAATGTTAATTCCTGGAAAGTCATACCGACTGTGTGGATTTACACTTCCTGTTTGCTTTAGATTGCATGTGGCGATTTTCTCTCTGGAGGCCCCCAAAGAATTACAAAAGGCCAGATTTTTCCAAAACCTGAATGTTGGATTTTATATTTTCAGTAGGAAAATGTAAGATCTAAAAGCACGTAAGCTTTGGTTTTTTTTACTTTTTTATTTTATTTATTTCTGTATGCCATGAACTGTACACAGAGGAGTATTGTTGCCTAGACCAACAAGGTCCAAGCCTAGTGCAAAAAGATTTTTGCACAGAAATATCTATGGAGTGATGCATCCGTTTTGAAAGCGTAACTTTCACTTTCTCTCATACTGGTTAAACAGATTTGCTATGTGATTTGGTGGGTTATGTATCTGGGTGGGTTTAGGACAGCATAAACCCTAAATACACCTCTAGGTATAGCACATAATGACATCATTTTTGGGGGGTTTGTTTTAAATATGAATCTAGATCTCCAGTTGCATTATTTGAGTTCCTTTTGAAACTTAATTATTTTGGATGTGACTGTTGCTTGTTCGATACTTTGTAAGTGTCTGGGAAATACTATGCAACATATCTAAAAAAAAAAAAACTTAAATAAGGAAGTATAAATAAATCCTGATCTACAGCCCACTGGGAGATAATCTCATCCATCCTGCCACTGGACAAAGCCAGGTGGTACTCTGCCCGGATATGGGAGCACACCAGCGCCCGGAACATGGCCTCAGGTGACAATGGAACCTCCCCAGCCAAACCCTGCTTCCTGGACTTGTATATAGCTAGCTTGGCTAATGCCAGGAGCATGTTGATGAGAAGGTCCCTGGCCTTGTTGCCCCGGGACACTGGGTGCCCAGAAATAAAAAGGTGTGGGGAGAAATGCAGCCAAAACTTCAGGAGGAGGCCCCTCAACAGTGACAAGAGGGGCTGCAGTTTGGTGCAAATAAAAATAAATATGAAACACCGACTTCACCTTGCCACAGAATGGACAAGTGGCAGGGGAGTCAGTGAATTTAGCCAGGTACACTCTCATGCTCAGTGCATCAGAGAGCACTCTCCAACTCAAGTCCCTTGTCAGCTGGTAGGACCCTCCTCCATATGGTATCGGGACAGGTCACAAGGGCAGGGAAGTGCACTGTATGGAGCATGAGAGAATTCAAGCTCTTCCTCGGCATGCCACGAAAGCATGCAGAGGGTATAGACTCTCCGTTAACCGGCTTGCATGGGGATTGGTAGATGGCGGATAAATGTAGTTTCTGGTTGCTTGAGAGTTGCTATTAAGAGGCCTAGATTAGCTGCACATAGGATGCTCTGCTAAGTATATTCGTCAGTGAGGGCTGTTCTAGCAGCAGCAGCAGCTTTCACTCCTCACTTAAACCCCGTGTAGGTTCGGCTGGAGGGTGCGATGCTGAACTCGGGGAATCTAACGCCAACACTGCCCTGGCTCTGTCACTCATGCCTGTCTGCTTCGGGGTAGACGTACAGTAGATGAAATCTAGGTGCCTGTAAGCATTTTGTGGCATGACAACCTGGCTCCTGGCATTTGTTGAGCCCTGTAAATTTACATTTTTATTTAATGTACAGTATTCAGTTTTATTTTTCTGGTTCTTTGAGAGTTCTGGTTGCTTGAGTTCTGGATAACTGATAGACTACTGTAGTTTTTTTCCCCATTTTTCTTTGTGCCCAGTCCTGTGCTGTTTTCAGTTTTAAACATGTGCATGAAGAATAGTCTAACTTTGTTCGTTATACCCTGTATTTGGTATCTCGTACTCCTTAAGAAATATGATGTCCAGTACAACCAAGGCATTTTATGACAAATATGCATGTACATCATGTCTGCATTGTCTGTTCAGTCATGCAGTCCTTTTTTTGGCTCGCTTGCCATCATCGTTTTCAACCACTCTTACTTGCCACCCACAGAAATTCTGTGGCTCTCATATACCATCTGTTTGGTTTTTAAAATCAAAATAGGCTCCTCACTTGATGAGAAATAACTCTTGTTGTGATGTTACTGATTTTATCGAATACCTCCCCAATGGGTTGTTGGTCCCATGAGAACAATGTGTTGATGGTGTGGCTGGTTCTAGGCAGGTGCTGAAGGTGCACCACACCTGGTCCTACTTCTTTCACCAGCCCTGACCAGATAAAGCAACTACATCAGTTCTTTCCGTAATTGACCATATAATCCGTTTTATTTTTTCTTACTTGTGACAGTGCGTTGGGCTGGTTGAGTCTCAATATGTAATGTTTTACAAGGTCAACTATATGTTGTATAGACTATTTTGGTAAATAAATGGAAAGATCTACCTGAAATTAGCATATTTAGGTGTATGTAATTCTGCATCAGGAGGTAGCCATCTTAAGGGTAAGGATATTTACAAATTGGGGTTGCTGGCACAGAAGGCCCCGCTCAAACTGTATAATTATATATCATACATGTGACTGCTGCAGGTGCCATGTAGTCTCAGAACTTCAACCTGCCTGGTGACATCACTAAGCTCTTCTTCGTACCCGCCATGAGCCCCTCATTTGCTTATAGTGCCACACTGCAATGTCACATGTAAGCTGAGATGCATTGCAATTCACATGCTTTAAAGTGCCTGTCTACTAAAAACAAGGGGTTTGTAGCATGATCCAGTACCTTTTTTAAATGTGGCTGTGCATTCATACAGTCTGTATATCAGCTAGAAGGGCAGCTATGGTAACATACTTTGACATTTCTTACTATAACTAGCAAGCTGGATGTGCCACCAATGTTCGTAACTATATCAAGGTTCATCACTCCTATACCAACTGCATGTTGAGCTTGAAATTGTGATCCTGTCGAGTTTTGTCATGCTCAACCCACAGATTTTGTTTTTGTGTCATCCTACTGCAAAATATTGGTTAAGATATAAAAATGTTTTTCTTCAATTTCCTTATCGTATACAAAGTCGGGTAATATTGATTGCTGATTCTTTAACAGAATACAATATTCTGATTAAAGAAAAATAAACTACAAAAAAGTGCAGTTGGTTAATCTGTCCTTTATATTTATGATTTGGGAATGGTTTGCCAATTAGCACACTGACTGCTATTTAATCTTGTCTTTAAGCTGTGATAGAGTACCTAATTTTCACTTGAACCCAAAATGTGCCTCTAAGGATCACTGACCGTTTTTTTAATTGTGTTTATGCATCAGAAAAATGCAATAATTTAGAAAATTACTGAAAGCTTGTCAGTCCTTTAAAGGGACACTGTCACCCAATGGGAAGTTCATTTCATTTCAAAGCGCATTAATAACTGGCTATACATTGTACTAGTATTTTCTCTACTATAAATCATTGAACTTTACTGCTTCGTTTTTGCAACGGTGTGGCTAAATGTGCTAATTTGCAGCTCAGAGTATTTGACAAGGATGAGGATCTAACTGACAACACTGGGGCCATTGTTTAACCATTACGGAGACAGATAAACAGACTGTGATTCTAATTAGCACATAAGAGCAGCTAAGTAGCATTCAGGAGCTGTTAGTTTGCCTACAATGCATCACAAATATAGCATTTCTCATGATGCCAACTTGTTTTTGGGCGACCATCCGTTTTAAGTAGTTCATTTTTTTTGAGTTACTGCTTTTTGTTTTAGTTTTATTTCCTTTTTAAGGTTATTTTGCTGATGTAGCTGCTTTTTATCTTCTGTATCTGGTCAGTGGCATTGCCCCTTTTATAATTGCCGGTTCTCTATGCGAAAGATGTGTGTTTTTGTCTGAAAACTAAATTTTTATTCTTCAACATAAATAAGAAAAATATTAAATGCAGACTATAAGCATGCAAGGCATGTTTTTTAGTCTCTTTTTTATGTTTAATACAGACTATAAATGAGTATGAGAAGATAAAGATAAGGCAAGTTATTGCTTACGGCTATCTGTAAGTCTCTCTCCAAATCCTTTTTCTTTCCCTGGCGTTTCTGGTGATGTAAACACAATGTGATTCTCCCAAACATTGGATACACACGGCAGTATAGTACTGGTAATGTCCAATAGTTGAGGACATATGGGATGAATCAAACTGTAAAGCATGAAAAAGCCCCCTTGGGAGTGTGTGTGATTGTGACATGCACTCTCACTAGATAGGCATGACGGGGGTCTAACATGAGTGTCTTGTGTCAGGCAAAGCTTTCTTCATTCCCACAAACATCAACTCTTGTGATGTCACATGTCCAGAGTTATGAGATTTGATTAGCATATTACAAGGGGGGCTATGGAGGGAAAAAAGAAGGGGGGAGGAGTGGCAACAGCTTTTTTCATTCTGGATTGAGCGTGTAGCAAGTCTGGGTACAATCAAGCACAGAATGGCCATTTTCTAGCAGGGATCCTGCATGACGTATGACTGCTTTCTGGCAGAGATCTTGGAGGACCAGTAGGCAGAGCGGAATTGAAGCTGACAAGACTGCATCTTGGAAAAGACTGTAATCCACTGTATTGGAGAACAGAGGCACTCAATCACTGCAGCTGTAAATAGGAGGCAGGGAAGAGTTCAGAGCAAAGGAAGAAGAGGAAAGTGTTTGTTGGAGGGGGAATTAAAAAGCATTTTTGGTGCATGGGATGAAGCCAGCCATGGAAACTGCAGCAGAGGAAACTACAGAACAAAGCCAAGAGAAAAAAGGTACCCAACCAGCTCTTGTTTAAAGCTTTTCAGTGAGTGTCTAGAAGGCTGAGCTCATTTTGTGGGTATTTTGTTTTTTTTTATTTATTTATAAAGCTTAAGCGGATAATACTGCTTATGTTTGATTGGAGAGATGGAGATGTAAATAGCATTGTATAGTGCAGACTAATGGAAATAACATTTTCTACACCAGATGCCAAACTGTTACATTAATATTCTAGCAGCAACAAATGGCACATTGTATGATCGCTTCATTTATATTGTACCAGTAGTGTGTAACCTGGCTTGCTTTGGAGTGATGAAGTAGATTTTTGGATATTGTTGAGCTGGAGATATTTGTAGAAACATGCTGGATTGGTACCTCCAAAGCGATCTAAGGTTTCATCTAATCTCAGATACATGGAGTGTCCAGATATCAGGATGGCTGAATGTCCCTTTGGGAGCTGCCTTGAGATTGTACGCTGGGTATAGGGGCTTTGTGAGCAGCTACTGTTGTTTTGTACACCATTAAGGCACATTATATGTAGGAGCCCTTTTCAACTGAGAAATGGTTTCTAAGCAACCTTGGAGCCATGTTGCTTTTCTGACTATTAGGAAAATAAATGCGCCATCTCTGTGCCTAAGACTGTTTATATATGCTAATATAAAAATTGTGCTGTGTAGATTGCAAGAAATGTACTAGATTTTGTTTTTGCAAACACCTTAAAGACGGTGTACACAATACCTTATATAGTAATTGTTGCACTGTGATACGTATTGTATATCACAACATAATTTACTTTTTATTTTTTGTGAATGAATTTGTGAATATTAACGATAAGACTCCTCTTCTTGTGAAGGAATCGATCACATCAAAATAACATAGTTGCAAGACTTGGAAATAAATATTGTTTTATGTTGTAAGATTTGGAGACAAACCGCGTGAAAGTGAAATGAGGAAAATCTCAAGCACTATAATAAATCCCATCCACTGAAAAAGAACAAATGAGCATAATGAGAGAGGAGGTTTATGGAGGGAAGGCAACAGCTTGCAGGATTTCTTTTCAGTAATGGAGCCTTGTATTTGCAAAGTGAAGTAATATGGATTGGTCCTGAGCTGCAACAGTTTCCCAACAAATGCTATTTCAATCTAAAAATATAACTGTACAGTTTTTTTCTTTATATGGATTATAGTTTTGAATTTCATTAAATTGTCTAATCTTTGCTGCCCTGGGCGTATCTTTAAGGATTGATAAATGTTCTATAATGGGATGAAGTAAAAATTTGACTAGGGTTACAGCGTTATATGGGTGTCTCTTTATTGAGACATTAAATGTCTTAATAGGAGCTGGACTGACAAGCTTATTGAGCAAATAATCCACCGTAACATTTTGCCCAAACATATATATCCAGGATTGTAGGATTTCCAGCTGTTTTAGATTTCACAATGAATCCAGCATAAGTGAAAATTCAGGTTGGGTTGTGAAGCCCTCTGTGCCTCATCAGAGCCCAACGGGTATTGCAGGAAAGTGTCAGATCACATGAGAATACATCTAATATACATTCGTGACAATTTATGGTTTGAGGTTTGATGTCTGGCTATGCTGTATAGTATTAGTGGTGACATACATGTATTCTGACAGTATAAACAATTGCACATTGGCAACATACGCACATTCTTCCAAAAACAGCTAAAGTGTGAGTCATACATTGCGTGTTACAGGCAAATAAAAGGAATCCTATTAAATTGTTCGCTGGCACAACTGATCTCATTTTATTTTGAACATGAGCTATGATAAAATAGTCTCAATCTTAATTTTATCATTATTTTATTGTTGGTTGTATGACTTCTTTAGGAAAAAGTAGATTACTTTAGAAGAGAGATGTTGCATGAGCAAAGAGGTAGTTGGCTAGCATAACTGGTTTGGTTTGAATGCTAGTAATGTTTCCTGTAGCACAAAGTATGGCAGGAAAAACTACATGGATTGTGTATAGTTAGATGGGTGTATTTCAGTATGATTTTGCTCACAACATCCAGTCTAACCAATGTTGCCTTTTTGCCCTGTGGGAAAGTTGACGTGATCCTAGAATAGCTGTTTTTAGATACTATTGTCCAAAATCATGGGACTGACATGAGGCATTCTCAGCTCACACAACCAGCTTTTCAAAGAGGCCATGTTAGTCTCTTAAAGATTCTTTATATTTAACTTTCCTTTTAAAGCAATTTAAGAGTTGAGAGAAAACTCTGGCTGAACATAATAACGTGCATTAAGTGCAATAAATAAAAGTGGGTATCTTTACATATATCTTTTTTTTTTATCTATAAATGTCAATGCAATTAGCATATTTTCGTTTTCTTGATCTTTTTTTTTTTAACCTATTTGTTTTTCGTGTCGTGCAACTAATAACTTTCTGCAACAAAATTCATAGTTCATTATTAACTTTTATGTTTCGTGAGTTTTAAATCCTACTACACTTTAGATCCATTACATGTTCTGTAATTAAGAGTTAAAGAACCTCCTATAATGGGGAAATATGAGATATCCTGTTGTGAATAACATACAGCTTCTGTAGGTCTTAATTTTAGAAAAGCTCCAAACCAGAGTCATCCAACTTAATCCTCAATCATCAACATCATACCAAATTTTCAGGACATCTTCTCTGAGAGGATTAATGGCTCAATAATTTTATTTCTGGTATTCACAAACCATATCTAGAAAAAACAAACTAATTCAAGATGTTGAGGATAGACATTAACGCAATTTGCTCTTACATTAGCAATTTGCAGAATTTAAGTTGAATTCGTAAAAAAAAGATACCACCTATGAAAATGTCTGTAGATTTGTATTAAATAAGGAGGAAATCAAAAGCATTTGCTATTTTACTGTTTAAGTACATATGAGGTTAACTTTGAGGAATAGTTTAGTATTATAATGTATTCTACAATACCATTTCCTTGGGGCCAGTCAGTCTTAAAGTTTCAAGCCAAAAACAACATGAATGTTGTTTTACAATGTTCTTCATTCGCCTTTGATGTTGGTAGTCTCCGGTCAGGCTTTGCCATCCCAAGAAACAAAAAAGCTTTGATGACCAATGTAGGCCATAGATGGGGTGTTGGGGAAATCAGTCATGTGTTTCATAAGAAGAGTTTTTGAAGAATATTTATACACACATCCTGGAGACAATACAAAGTCACCCAGAACTGCTTTAACAAAACACACATCTGTAGTTTTGGTAGTTTAGTATAATTATTAACATTTACAACCATTGAAAAGTTTAAATTGCTTCTAGTAAATACCAGAACCACAAGTTCATCTCTTCCCACAATTCATGGATACCAAAGAGTCTTTTGTATTTTTGCAAAACTATTTTATTTGGAACAGTGTGTACAAGACCTTTCAAAATGCAGAATAGAAATATTTATCATTGTAAAGTTCATTGCCCAGTGAAGCATTGGAGTAGCAAACTTTAATTAATGAAATACTTTAACTAATAGATGTTTTTATTTGGTATCTTCCACCCTGCAGGGACACATGCACATAAAAGGCTAAATCTATAGAACACTGCATTATATGGAGAAACATGCCAGAGGGCAACATTTCAGAGGTCATGGTCAATGGTATCTTAGATAATGATGATTTAAATGATCCCTGTAGTCTTGCACTGTAAAAAATAGACCATACAGAAAAAAAGACCATGGGTCCTTTAAGGCAAAGCAACTCCTTATATACTCAAAGCCATGTTACGGCCCTAATCTAGTTGTTGTTGTTTGATTTAAGAGGTATATTGCGAATGAGGAGAACCAGTCTGTGAAGTGGCTGTGGCCATGCACTTTCCAAAAAGCCTACAACAGTAAACATAATCTTCTCTACTTGACCATTCCAGCCCACGCAGCAACCATTCAACTAACTAAATGACGACTTTCCATTGTTTTTTGTTGCATTGTATCATCAGCTATCCTTCAACATGATTCTTATGGAAATATTACTGTAAATGTATCCACATCATTATGGCTAAACCTGTCTTGGTAGATAAGGACATGGCGCTCGCTCTACATTGCTACGTCATTGGACGCTTACAAACCAGATTTATGAACTTCTATTCATCTGCTCTGGTGTTATTACATACAGATAAAAATACTTGTGTGGTTCAACAAGCAATATATAAATGATGTACATGCCCCAATAAAGGGAGATTTTGTAAACTGGATGTTTTTTTTTTTATGTTTTGTGTTGTACTCATCCATTATTTCCTGTCCATCAGTCCTTGTTCTGTTTCTGTTGTCTTCTCACTGTAGGTCATGTGTACAAAATTGTCATAGTGGTACAAAGCTGTTACATCCTTTGTACAACAAGAATCTCTTTGAATTAAGTACATTTTGTACAATACACAAAGGGCAGCTGCTTTGCACGTAAATTGCTCCATATGTATCTTTCTATATGTATCCCAATATCACTGTTTGTTGGAAATCATTGAACAGAGTATCAGGCCTGACACTCTATTAGGTATTGAATTGAATAGTTGTAGTTATTAGATTGTCGTCTGCACGTAGATGTTTCTGGCTAGCTAGTACTGCGCCTTCTATCTGCAATAAATGTGAATTTGATTTAAAAAAGCTAATCTGGAGAACACTGACTTTTTACCACCTAAAATTGGCAGTGAACAGCAGCCCAGAAATGGAAATTGGCAGGTACCACTGGATGTACGGGAGTTCAAGGCCACACCAGTACCATCAAGTGCCAGCAGTGAGAGGCAGTATGGGTCCTGAGGGGAATCAAGGTAAATAAAAGGCTGGGGTATAGAGTTCACATACAGTAGCTCACAGCTACTTCTTCCTGTAGTGATTGTCTAGATAGCAACCTGCATTTGATTTTTGGTTCGTACCGAACTATTGTGAATATTAAATGTCACTTGTTTTAATTGGATTGTACTGTGTTTTTTTATTATTATGAAAAGAAAAAATAGATTGTAAAAGTCAGCTGAAAAAAATACAAAGTATGAAAGAGACCTTTTAACAAATGCTTTGGGGATTCCTTTGACATTAATTAAGATAAATAATTGTAGTACAGTTCAGACAACACTAATATGCCAGTGATGATAATAGAATACAATTGACGTAAGGAGAAGATGATTGAGACTGTAAAATGATTGCTAGAATAGATTGGCAGATGTCTCAATGCGTGTAGTCATATGCTTATTATTTATTCATACAAAGCAGGGACTGTTTAGGTCACATTAATGCTAGATATTGCTGGAGAGCAGCTGGGCATAGTGTGGCATAAGTATTTATAGTCCTTAAAAGCTGAAATGGCCTGTTTAATTATTTGTAAGTAATGCTGTAATATTTAATCAGAAAAAAAAGTTTGCTTGTGTCTGACCTGTACCAATTTACGAACAATGTATTAAGTGCCAGGAATACATTTTAACGTTTAAAAAGTTAAACATATAATTTTATAAAAATTGTTTAAATATAGAAAAATATATATTTTGTAACTGTGCATCCTCACCCATCTCATGAAATCACCCACATTGTATAGACTGTATCCCCCAATATCATCAAATCAAGCAAATTGAATCCACCTACAACCCATTTAATCAGAATACTCATATCCCCCCCCATGTTATCAGTGTCATCATATGTAGCCACATATCCACATATAAATAAATCACCTGCATTGCATCTTGTTTTATCAACTCCATCAATCCCTTCTCACTTAAAAAATATGGCGTGTGCCACAGTAAGATCTTTGTATAGCTTTTTTCAAGTTGATTCCTCTATGAATCAACTATTTTTTTTCTCCATGTACTGATCAAAAGCATCTAAAAACAGTGCAAAAAACTAAAAATGTTTCAGCACAGATCAATTAATACTATTTTCGAATTATTATCCTGTAGATTTACTTGCTTCTCAACAAGTAACAGTGTACTTTAAGTGACTGTCCAGCATATAGTTATTCATCAATACAAAACAAAAGGACTTTGTTAGCCATCAAATCTAAAACATTTACGGTTTCAGTCTTACATTTTCTATAATAGACATTTAGTCCATTACAATAAGACATCCTAAGTTTTCTTACGTTACCTTAAATGCAAAAAAATATAGTAAGTGTATTCCACTTTTTTTCACAGATTCCATATTTTCTTCCAAAGTTAGGGACCACCATAGTAATATATTTAACTATACTTGTAAATGGAGGAGATGTTTTAGAAAGTAAAAATAACAGGTGTGTGTGTGTGTTCTCCCATCTATGGAAGCAGAGAGATTCAGCTACATTGCAATATGGCGGTCAAAATGCTAGTGTGTTCAACAGGACACACCCGCCAGAAGCTGCTTGGAAACGGAGTGTTGCATAAAGTTTCATTTTTTAAAGTTAAATATTTTAAAGGCTGTATTGTGTTACTATCAAAAAAAAAAAAAATCTTATCAGGACCTTATAGTAAAAATGTGACTATAGTGGTCTTGTGCAAGTTGTTCTTCAATAGCTTTAATCTCATGGATCCACTTCTGATCGTTTTAGATCTTCAGTTTAAGTTAAAGCCTTTTTTGGATGAATCTCTGTTAAGTTCTTTAGTGTATATACTAAATCCTTCTTCATTTGGCACATTAAACTAGTTTCTGTCTGTAGTTCTAGGTCTAAAATATTTTCTTTGGAAGAACTAGAATTTTAAATTTTATAATGTTAAACAAAAATAAACAATTTTCTATCAAATTATTCTTAACAGATTTTGTACAAAGCCTTGTTTGAGCTGTATTCTCAGTATAGAGGGGCCTTAGACTGAGATTAGTTTCAACTGCATTCAAGATCTTTTACCACCTATAGAAGCAGATTAGCAGAATGAAAAATGGTGACTTACCATTACCGCATACATATAAAAATACATATAAATACATATGAAATACAATTAAAAGCTTTATTTGTTACTTTCTAAAAACCTGTATCAAGTGAATTCCTTGATTATAGTGTGGAAGGAAGCAAATGTCTTTATACTGCATTTTTTGTTTCACAATACAGACAAAAGCAGAGAATATGATGTAGGATGAATGTCTTGAAACTAAATTCTATTCACCATTCTGTTAAAACACATCCAGGTCTCCTACCACTAAAAGTTTAACATGACCGATTAGGGTAAATAAAATATAAAAATAAAATGACCTGAGAAATGCAAGAAATAACATTAGTGTAAATTAATCTGACCGTTGATACCAAGAATAGTGACAAAAATTATCAGTTATTGCATTTGTATCTATCTTTTATACATATTTTTAATAAACACCAAATTAGTTGAGAATTTTGGATTCCATGAGACCGGTACAGCAGCCTCTCTTTATTGGCAGTAATGACATTGTTGTCTGACCTTCACCACAATGTGACATATTTGGACAAAGAGCCGCTCTCAGTCTCGCAGTGTATGCAGCTTCCCCTTGTTTTCCGAGTACACTAGTTTCCCAGCTTTGCATATGAAAGGTCTACAATTTTGAATCCATGTCAGACTTCCTGAGAACCTCGAGGCCCATTGCTGCATGACAAGTTGGAATGAAAGTACCCCATACGAAAGTTAATGAGGTTCTGAGCAACGCCAACACATACAGCGATGCAAGAGTGGCTATGTATGTTTATATAAAAAAAAAATAGAATAGATGTAAACTGAGTTAATTTGCTAGTACAATATTCAAAAAGGTAACAACAAAAGTTTCTAGATTTTTTTTTTACTAAAGAAATACCTTAAAGGACCACTAGAATTATCCAGCTATCGTAACTTTTTTACATACTATAGATCAGTTTTCAAAGTTTACCATTTGTGGTTTTTAACAATAATTAGAGTATGAAAAACATCTCCTCTCCTGTTTTTTTCTTTGAAAAGCTCAACTTTTTTATTTTTCAATCTTATATACATTTAAAAGTGGTTTATAATGATCTTAACTAAAGTTATGAAAGCTGGTCCAATACATTGACCCTATAATACATGAGCATGTGGAAATCCATGTTAATTTGGTGCTTGGATACTGTGGTACCCATATTGCCAGTAAATGTCCCCATGCATTTTTATTGGACTACTTTCAGTGAGAGAACCATTCTTATTCCTTAATAACTACTTAGATGGGAAGACCACCATTGGTATAGTTACATTTTACATAGGTTTCTCTGGCTGTGCCTCCAAAGGATGTTCTGCCACATAATGAATCAGAAGTGATCTTGTGGTTTGATCATGACATGGCTTGGTCATTATAGAACTGGCCCTCTGCCTGGAGAAGCAATTAATTGCAACAGGCCTGCTGAGCGTATTACTGAGCGCTATATTCTCAGGGAGGGGAGGCAGTATTTAGGGTCTAAAAAATGATTCCTAAACCTAGATATCTGCTATTAGGTAAATGCATCTTAGCCACAAATCTATTGTTTTTAATACCTGTTGGGCCATGGATACATTTAGCTGCATCCATTTGACAAAATGGTCCCCTTGGCCTCCAATTATATTTTTATAGGCCTCTTGCCCCTTAGCTAAAATATCCAGTTGCTTATTAGATGCGTGTTAAGTAGCATTGATTCCCTCCAGAATAATCTCACCCCTTGTTTTAGCTGTCCCTCCTTCTGCGAATGTGTTAAATCTGCAGCCAGGATCACAGGCAGCTCTGAGCAAGTCGCTGGGCCGTTATTAACTTGTTTCCATGACAATGGCTGTTCACAAGCCTGAGGACAAAAATGTTTTTATTCTGCTGTGTTGAACAAAAGGGTTCTGGTGATGCTTTGGACAAAATGGCCTTTGAAAGCAAGAGACATTGATGTGTTTGTACCGTGCAGTTTATATTCCCAACTTTTCCCCCCCTTCCTTTGACCAGTACTTTCTTGGGCATGCAATTCACTTTAAAAAGTGTCACAGGTTTTTTTTTTTTTCCTACCATATATGTTTTTGTTTGTTTTTTATACTTTTTTGTTCCTCCTTTATAGCATAACTGGCAATATATTATGAGTAGATTAAAGTAGATATTCAATTTGGTTTTGTTAGAATTATTTTAAAATGTTATTTAATAAGAGAATTGTTACTCTGCACAGTCACTTTTCACACACTCCCAATGTGTGAAGTAATCTGTGTGTTTAAATACTTTATTTAACGCTAAACTTGAAGCACTCTCACCAAACTCCTATGCGATATGTTTTAGTTCAATGTATCTGCCAGTTTCCGGTTTCTGTTCTCTATATCGGTTATATATCAGTGGAATTCAGGAATTAGTTTATCAGTTTCTAGTCCCGTTCTTTTTATTGTTTTGGAATAAACCTATAGTGAATTCTTAATGTTCTTACATTTGTTTTTTTACGATCTCAAAAAAGATACTAAATCTGCTATATTACATTATACATGTTTAAATATATTGACTTTTAATTCAATACATGTCAGAATTAAACTATACATAATATATAAAATGTATTAAAATAAATAAAAAAATGCTCTGTCAGTCTGCTAGTTTTCCCACTTAAAACAAAAAATCATTTTCATAAGGAGATTATTTAATAAAGCATTTCTATATATTAGGTTCTTAGATATACATAGCATCTATTAGAAAATGAATACTTGAAAAGCTTTGGGAGACAAAATTCACCAAGTTAAGAAGCACCCAAGATTAAAAAAGTGATTATTTGCCTACAAAATATAAAAACATACAAGGATACCTCCCACATACCAAGTAAAAAAAAATGTTTTTGAAATTATTAGATTTTCCACATTTGAATTTTCCTTCCATTTTTGATATCCCCATGCAATTTGTTTATTTCCCACTGTCACCCATATTTTTCATTCCAATGTATCCATCAGTGAGACATTAAAAGGAAACAGAACGTGAGTTGAACGTTTGAAAAAATAGTTTACAGTATAAGACTAAAGCTGCTTGGTGTATTTGAATTTATAAAAACCTTTACAGTATGAACCTTCTAAATTTTAAAATAGATGTCAGGATGTCCAGACTGCCACCTCTACAGGATTAGTGTGCTTAAGTGTTATACTCCTGGCATGGTGCTAATGAGCCATAACCATTGATTCATAACAATAGGTCTATATAATATCAAACTAAATACTTCAGCTTTTATATTTACCGTAAGTTTTTTTTTTTTTTTTTAAACAAAAATAACAAATTATTTTTCTGCCCATGTCCTCCACCCTCAAAGCTGTATTAATGCGTAGGTTGCCACATAATGAGACATTAAGGACCACATTTCAGAGAGAGTGATTTTAAAGAAGTGCAGTGCACTTAAGTGAGAGGTTTTGAAGGGGTTACCAGATGGTGCTAGTCACCAGGGACAGCTGTTGTATCCTGGCTTTTACTATTCCATCCTGTCACACCAGATCTTTTTAGCAAGGACGGCAAGATTACATATCCCAAAGGGAGCGTCTGTGAAAGATGTCCTTTTGATTGTGAGCCATCCAGCTACATGATACAGTCTTAGATATACAGACAGGCTAAATGCTATTATAAAATGACTAGAAAGTCAATGGGAGTCTGGCTGAAATATTAGAAAAACTTGGTTTATTATGTTGACCAGTTGCAAATTACGCTCGATCTTTGTGGGAGCATTTAGAGACCAAAGTCTCACAATGCTACCCTTAATTCATATCATTATGATTTCAATTAGCCAGTTTTTAATGAGAATTGTGGCGAAAGGTTACCACTGAGCCTATTGTGTAAGAACGGATGCAATTGTTCAGAGCAGGTTACATGCGGCTTTTCCCAGCCAAACCATTACTAAAACCCACATTATAATTCAAACTTGACCTTTTATGGCCTATTACAATAGAATACCTGGGCAAATTAGAAAAGCTCTTTAAATTGAAATGAATAATTTGAGACTATGCCCAATTCTTTGTAAAGTTTTAAAGAGTTTGGCTTTTCTTAATATTTTTTTCTGATGAATTTTTATAAAATTTTAGTTCTGTTAAACTGAAGCACATAAAGTAACAAAATATATATATATATGTGTATTTTACTTAATATATCTTCAGATTTTAAATCTTTTTCTTAACTTGATCTGTCACCATTTGCTCCATTGCTGGACATCATGTGGCCTGGGGTATAATATTGCCATCAGACTTCTAAATGGTGAGAAATCTTGCACCAGAACACTTTTCTTTTTTCTTTCTTTTTCTTGGCCCACCAAAAATGTTACAATTTTTTTAACCAACCATAAAAAGTTAAACTTAATTCCTCCTGTTTAGTAACTCTAACACTATATTTGAAAGCTAAGATCTCTTTACTTTGCACTTGTTCATCCTCCATAATCAGTTTTATAGTAATGGCATATATATTAGGGGGTCCGTTGCTGCTTGACTTGAAAACACATGGGCCCTCATTCAATTGCGGTTTGGCCAATTGAATAGTGCTCTAAATAAGCATATAAGATATTTTTTTTAAATACGTTTTTACTTAGTGAAAACCTTCCTTTTGGATAGATGTTTACTAACTAAAAACTTCTTTAAAAAAAATATGTTATGTGCTTATTTAGACCCCTATTCAATTGGCCAAATTGCAATTGAATGAGGGCCATGGGGTGGGCGCTCAGTGTTATCTCCAGAGAGCAACAGCTTGAGCTTGTCTCGTGGGGGAATTTTGGAGCTTAGAGGTGAGCATTAAGCTTTACAGTACTGCTTAGTGAAAGGCCCACTGTTTGTGCACCAGACATGTTTACGCTTTTCCCCTCTATGCCTGTGGACCATCTTATTTTATTTTAGACAATACATCGATCTAATTATTTTTTGTGGATCCCTCGCACCTGACTTTCATTTCTATTAGATTTTCCAGAATTTGGACATTTTATGCTTTAGACTTTGTTAAAAAAAAAATACGGTTTACGTTTGGTATCTATGTATATTTGTATAATTCTACGGCTTTGAAAAAACAATTCATGCTTCTTAGTCATGTACATAACCCGACAGTAACAGTATTTCGTATATTTGAAAACCATATAATTCATGGTTGCTTCCATGCACCTTACCAGAGATGTAATCATGGCTGTGGGTGGTGGTCACAGAGCATTGTGCCCTTGAATGCTGGAAATCAAAGTATGGCACTTAGTTCTGATGTACCACAGTGCAACTGAACAAGAAGCCATTCTCTCCATCTCTCCCTATCTAGCTGTGCTCTTCTTATTCCTGTTAAAGGGTCCCATTTGTGAACTGCCTGAAATTTCAGTCAACAAAGTATTTGAGTTGGTTGAGCACTGTATTGCATAATAAGAATATATATGGTTAATTTGTGAGGTATTAATACACTCCCCATTGATTCCCTAAATAACGCAGAGTTCGGTTTTATTTTCCTAACCATCTCATATGATATTAAAAAAGCTGTGTGTTGTAATAACACTGGATATGCCTCACTGATATTAAAAACAAGGAACTGTATTTAGTTTCCACAGGGGGATGAACATGTCCATTATTTCTGCTGATATGCTTTCCTTCCAGAGCATCTAAACTAATAAAAGATCATTGGGAGCTTATTGCTTTCACAGAGGAGTGCTAAATTGTTATTGATTATTATTGTTGTGTTAACCTACTTTTCATCCCTCTGGTTGGCTTTCAGTTTATAGTTTCATGGTTATTCAATATACTTGCACTGAGAGCTGATGGTAATGTAGGTGACTGCTGGCAGGACTGTCCAGATTTGGTATATGGGACAGACAGGCGACTTTTGGGAATTAATTACACGCATACCAGTGTTGAGATGATAAAGCAGAAAAATAGAGGGACATCTTCAAAAGCTGTTAATGGCTCACATAGTGAATATAGTAAAACACAAACAAACTCCAATTTCTATTTAGTTTCGTAATGTTAGAGGATTGTAGTGTAATGGAAATGATAGCTCTAAGTTTAGTCCTTGATTTGTATATAACAGAAGCATTAACCGTATAAATATACTGCATTCCAGTTGTGAGTTAACTTGCTTCTAATATTTAATAACCATAGGACAAATACTGCACCTCTAATTTGACAGAACTCTGTGCATGTATAAGGATCTGATAGTTGCTAAAGAGATTGGTGCCTCTAGCAAAGTCTTGGAGAGATCTGCATTTTAAACAAAGTCTTAGTGAATACAGTGAAACTTGCTACAATGTTAACTAATGAGCCTCTCATTATTTTAGTGAGTGTATAAGTGATGAATATTAGTGGGTACAACAAACCATAAGCATACAATGGAGTTTGTCTCTTTTGGCCTGTGTTATACCCCCTTCCTAAATGCTAAATTTGCAGGGAGGTAATAATCATTATATATATATATATAATAAAATTATTACATTTTGTGGATATGATACTGACTAATTTAAAAGAATATTTGTTTTTTTCTGTACAGAATTTTAAAACCACAATATATTTATATTTTAAAAAATAAAATAAATCTCCTTTTAAAGGATTGTGTGCCCTTGGCTAGACACCAGATGGCTTATTTTTAAAGACTATGTAAGATCAGTGTATCAACAAATTGTAAAATATCTAATCTGGATTTCTGAAAAACAGATCCGTTTAGACCATATTTATTTTGTTGGAGCTAATGTGTGTGTGTGTGTTACCATCTAATTGCATTTTTAAAAGTTTATTTTTAGGCTTATATGTAAATCCCCTTTTTTTTAATGAGAATTGTCATTGTTCTCTGACCTACAAAACCTAATGAGTGTTAGTACCATGCCTTCTTATAAATGAACCTTGTTAGCCAAAGAAGATGGAGGATCATCTGAAGTTCACATAAGCGCAGAGAATAACGTGGGGGTGGGTGAGATAAAGATACTAAAACACAGCAATTATTTGTGGTGTTTGCTTCCATATGATTGAGATTGGCCTACATCTTAAGTCTGTGGAACAATGCGGGACATTATTAAAAAGCAATATGTTTGTGCATACCGTGTAACCAAATGGTAATGAGCGACGCATCCCAGAGATGCCTGTTGTGCGAGATGAAGAACTAAAAAATGATCAAGTTTGATGTTCACCCAAGTGACCCAAATATTATTTCTGTAATGATTAGAGTTAAAAGCCAATTGATTACCAAAATACTTTCATGCGTCCATGTCAATGATTTTTTTTTTTTTTTTTAAAGTTATCCATAGATCCATTTGGGGGGTAATGGCTACTCCTATAAACAGCTGAACACTTAGGCGGATAGTTACATTTGACATCTGAGGCCAAGGTCATCTCCATATTTAATAACATTGTATCATAAATATAGAGATCTTTCAAGCTGCTCGAGATATCATACTAAAATATTTATATTGAACTAACTTGATGTTTGTCTCCCATGTCTTGTCCATGCACGTGGAGACTGTTCAGCTGTTTAACCTTTACATGGAGATCAAGTTGCCTGTCATGTGAAATGTTTTATAATTGGTTTACTGCAGCATTAATTGTAGGAAAAAGGGGGGATGAGAACAAATATTTTGTCAGTAATATTCCTACAGTTTACATTTACAGCAGAGCCATTAGCAAATTAAGAGGAAACGTTCAAAGACTGGCTGATGACTTCCTGTTTCCATATGTTGGTCAGCTGAAGAAATCTGCTAACAAATATACATGAGTCTCCCAAACAGAAACGTATTGCTTTTCTACACCTAATCTTCATTGGTGCCGATGGGAATGTCCATTGTCAACTATGTTACTTACCTTCTATATACCCAGGTAGTAGGTTATTCAATACATGAGGGGTGTTTTTAAATATGGGGCAAAATAATTATTAGATTAGCAAAATGATGTTTGAGCATTGAATAGCCTCCTCTTATTTCTGTTCTCTTCACTGAAACAAAAAAATAATATTTGTTTTCTCCCAGTGAGCTTTGCTTTCTTACCCTCCCTTCTCCAAGCTATAGTCCTTCATTGTGTCTGAGATAATTACATACAGAGATTTGCCACTCTTTTTTTTGCACATCCTTCTTTACTCTCGAGAAAATGGTGCAGTAAATAGAAAGCTACCTTGCATGGTGTATCCTGTCTCAATTGTGCAGTAAACTGTACTTTGCATTTTCATAAATTTTTGTACTTTTTTTATTTATTTTTTATAGAATGCAGCAGAAATATTTATCATTATTCTAACCTTTTTTGTGGCAGCTATATAGTTTGGAATAAACATATGTATTTAGTAATTGCCTACCATTCTTAGTTCCTTCCCCACAATCAAGCTCATAATACTGATTTTAACATGATTGACACAACATACGGTGTCTACTTTTAATCTCCATATTCTCTACAAACCCCCTCCAGAATTCTGACTAGACTTGGTTTACTAAATAAAATCGCACAACCTACTTACTACCTTTCCAAACTAAGACTTTTAAGTGGACTAAATTACCATGTGATCCACCCATCGTCTACCTCTGTTCTACCCTCTAGAATTGGGTGACAATGTCTCATGGTTAGACTGCTCAACTCCTTGCGTGTGTGTATGTATATATATATGTATATATAATATATATAAATTTATTAGTAGTATTATTATATTTTTTGTTCGCATTTTGAATGTGTAAGGCAAGTAAAAAAACAAACAAAAGAACAACCTGCTTCCAGCTCAGAATTCCGAGAAAAGCAGTTATTACACTGCATTCTGGGAAGCTGAGCAGGGACATGCAAATGTGCCCACAAATGCCTTGCTCTTCAATCCATAAATAATTTCAAACATGGCTTCCTTTTTAAGCTTATGCCCGCTGTATTACACAGCTTTTATGCAAAACCAAGGTCGGTTTGTACACAAGCTGGGAATCCTATCAACCTACAGCTAGCTATCATTAGCATAGAGCGTGTTTGTATATATGTGGGCATTTATGTATGTGTGTGAGCTAACAATCTAATATTCGGTCAGCATTGGAAATTTTCCAACTTACCAGTTCTCTGGTCTTGCTTACTGTAATCCACTATATGTATGTCATTTGTGGCCTCATTTTGTACTGCTCTGATCCAAAGGTGTGCACATCTGTAGTGATGCAGGCTGGATACAGTTTATAAACTGAATTATGTAAATGTTTTAGTTTTTTTTTTTTTTTTTTTCCAAGGTCATCCTATATCCTCTTACAAAATTATATCTCCCTGAGGGGGTTGGAGATTTCCTTGGTCTTGCATAAATTGCCAGAACTTGAAGGAAAAACATCTGGTGTGTGCATGTAGTTTAATAAATTCAAGGTTTTATTTTCAGTCTGTGATGTAGAACAGGAGCTGAGATATCAGCATTTATTATATATATATATATATATATATATATATATATATATATATATATATATATATATATATATTGATTATGCTCTACATATTAAACTGAATGTTGTACTGAATTGTAGTAAATGACAAAATAGTGTTGCTCTCCTATTACAAAGTATAATGCTTGTCACCTGTATGTTATCTGGTGGCATATGGTCAAAACAAACTATTGGGGGTAAGTAACCAATGCATTCTGGCTAGTCCACGGTAGAAGTAGTATTTAACACTAGTAATAGAGTTGTTCTAAGGGATTTAAAACAAGTACTTGAGAAACACAGTACTCTTGACTATTTACTAGTTATTCAGCTTGGGTTGTAGGCTGTAGAAGAGTAAAAACTGATCAGGAATAGGGACATACAGTTACCAAAGCTGTTTATAGCATACTGTAATCCACTTTAAGATGGTGATTGAACATTTTATGAAGTTAGTAACTGGATCCATTGAAAACTTGAAACATGTAGTAACTATTTTGAATATCTGAAAAAATGATTGCAACTATACACCTGACGTATATTTCTTCCTGCATACAGAGATTCATGTCATATAGAAGATTAAAAGTCCCAGCTATTATTTGTTTAAAAAATATATGTGAAACTGTGCTTAGCCAATAATTTCATCCATGTACCCAACAGGAGGATAAGGAAATCAAAATACAGTGCTAAACTGAAGACTAAACTCTATCTATCTATATATATATATATATATATAAATATATTTGTTTTTGTGCATTTCTTTCCTCTGACAACATTGCTCCCTTTTGTTTTAGTGTAAAGATGACCCAGATTCTTATTGAGGGAGACAGCTTGCAGCTGCACACAGGCTGATACAATGATCGCTGTATGCATGTGTATATGTTCTAGTCAGCACTTTCACTGAATGTTACTTCTTTTCATGTGCAGGTTGCTTTGAATGCTGTATTAAGTGCCTGGGAGGGGTTCCATATGCTTCACTGGTTGCCACCATCCTGTGCTTCTCTGGAGTGGCACTCTTCTGTGGTTGTGGTCATGTGGCACTTACGGGAACTGTATCCATCCTCGAGCAGCACTTCTCCTCAAACGTCAGTGATCATGCCCTCCTGACTGAAGTGTAAGTGTCTGGAGCACTCCAACTTTACTTGTTTAACATCTTTTACAATTGTTTAGTGCTTATGAATTAAATGACTGTCTCTTAAATGTATTATGTTAATTGTCAGATATAAGGAATGTACTGTAAGGTACAAAACAAAGTAACCTCTCTCAGTGAATACTACTGAACCTCTCATGTATATTTTCAGCCATATGTGTACTATTCATTATTGATGCCATTTACTTTTAGACCAAATACCGAATAACTTGTGCTATCATAAAATGGATACTGAAATGTAAAAGAAAAAAAAAAAAAAGGGCCACTTTTAAGAAGTTGTATAAACACCCCAGGGCTGCCATATACAAGGAAAATGGCCAAATGCTTAACATACCTCCTTCCAGTTCCATTTTACAGTGACTATCCCACAAGAACCCTGTTCTATCTCAATCGCACCAAATCTTATTGTTTCTTCAGAGTACTATTTGGCTTTTCTGTGTGTATGCGGTGAATATTGTGATTGACTTATTTAGCAATAAATTAATAATTGTAATACTCCTGGTAGTAGTCTGCATTAGAGCAGTGCGACACTAATTAATGTGAATATTTCACACCACCCCATTACAGTAATAGGACTGCTCATTTTAAATTTTTGGCAGCACAAACTTGGTTATGTGAAATCCTGGGGTCCCAGTTTGGATAATTTGGATCTTCTACAACATAATTGCCCCAAGGGTTTATCTATAGAAAACTTAATGTTGGATTTGAGAGGGTCCTGAAGACGTGCTCTAGAGCTTACGTGATGACCTATTATAGTTTAGGTTTGTGGTTTAGAAACGTAGGCAAACTTTTTGAGACCGTGGGAATTGAGCTCCTTGTGATTCCTTGGGTCTGTCAATAATCAAACCCAAAGAAGCTTCCATAATGTCTTTAGTTTGGTGCTTTAAAATAAATCCTTATACCAGAGTTTCCCAATGTTGATCAAAATCAAATATGGCTGAAAATCGTAATTGTGAACATCAATTTCGAGTTGGTTGCTAGAATCCCCCACAAGCATGCAGGATAAGTCCAGCTACTAATAAGAATACTTCCATCTTTGTTTCATTTGTAGAATACAGTTAATGCAGTATGTCATCTATGGAATTGCATCTTTCTTCTTCTTGTATGGAATCATTCTTCTGGCAGAGGGCTTTTATACAACCAGCGCAGTTAAGGAGATGCACAGTGAATTCAAAACTACAGCCTGTGGAAGATGCATCAGCGGGATGGTGAGTGCAATGAATGATAGGGAGCTAAAGAACCAACTATAATGACATGGCATCACTGTATCTTCCCATAGAATTCCCTAAAAAGGACTCTTTGGAATATTTTTTTTTTCTGTCAACTTTATATAAATGTGTGTTATTTTTTTTAATGCTGTTAAATTGATCATCCTCAATGTAATTTTAATCTAAATTTTTACAATCCCCTATATGTATTGGACCTTAAAAGTAACAGTTTCTCAGTTTCTGCCCCCCCCCCCCCCCCTCTTCTAGTTGATTCGGATTAGAAGTTTCTAAAAAAGAATTTTCAAATGCACGCCACTGCTTGCTGTCTAAGAGCATGACACTGCTAGTGTGAAACCCTACCCCTGTGGAAGTGTCCTTATGTCACACAATGCTAAGTTGTAGGTGTTTTGCCAATGACTACAGTTTTTTTTTTTTTTTTTATTGAATTGTTCAATTTATTGAATTATGAAGATGCTCAGTTACTGTATTCTTATTGTCTTCATGAGACATATTTTTGACAAATTAATGTAGGAAAGCTAATAATGGTAGAAAGGGAAATAAACATTCTTTGGATAGACATGTGACATGGCCAAAACCAGTCAGAACTTTGAGGTTTTCAAATGGCAAATAGTGTTGAAAGGATTGTCTCTTGGTGTAATGAATAGACGAGGTAGGTGTACATGTAATTTGTAACTAGACATTAGATCAAAATTCAGCTAACTGAAGACCGCTGACAAACTAGACTCTGGAAAGGGCAAAATGTGCATATTTTAACTTTTTTTATTTTGGACCATTAAGTGTTTATGAGAAAGTTGTGTAGTTGAGAAAAACATTTAATTTTAAAGAGGTACGCATATAATAAGGTTTAATATGTATTCTACTGTATCCATTATAATTTGTCCCTGACCTCTGAAGATCTGAATAAGGCAAAGTGCAACATATCCATTCAAATACAACTTATTCATTGAGAAATCAAAGATTCTTCTTTGTATATTATCATTGAAGAATAAATGTAATAAATATATTGCTCAAGGATTCTGTTATTATTTTACCTGCATCTTAAGATAAGATCTTACTGGAGGCGAAAGCCTTGTATAAACATGCCAGAAAATAATAATCACTTTTGAGCAGTGCATAAAAAAACAACCTGTAGTATGAAGACTGGTTTGTCTTTTCTCAAGACTGTAATATTCATAAACAATTACTGAAACAAAGAACCATGTAAAAAGTCAACTCCATAATCCGATTTATATATAGTTTAAGATCAACTGAGCCTTTTTAAAGACAAATACATTTTCATGTTTTAGAGTATTTTCTGTATGAACCTAATGTTTTTTTCTTCCCTTACCAGTTTGTATTTCTCACATATATCCTGGGAGTGGCCTGGCTTGGTGTCTTTGGATTTTCTGCTGTTCCAGTTTTTATGTTTTACAACATGTGGTCATCTTGTGAGGTTCTTAAAGCATTGCCTATTAACATGACCACTACAGCAGATCAGATATGTGTGGACATCCGGCAGTATGGTATGTGTAATTTTGTTGTCAGTCTTTTCTTCTATACTATACTTTTATAACATTCTGATTTAGTATTCGGGACAAGCTATGCAAATAAGAAAAAACAATGGGAAGCAGGGACATAATGCCAATGTGAAACTAGAATATAGCATACTAGTAAACTCCAGAGCTCCTCTATATCACTATAAATTGTCATTGAATCATCAAAATTGATCACCACCACCTCTTATATGCACATGGTGATTTAATATGTTCCCAATAAAATGTCTGCTCTTTAACACCCTAACCATGGGTGATGAAGAGCGGCTGACATTGAAACATTTCCCTATTGTACAAATCACACTGAGAAATATGACTGGAGCCGTATAACACTGATCAGTAATAACATGCAGAGACAAGGGAGAGGAGCATTGAGGTCGATTTTATTGACATAATAGAGCACCTTCAGTCTTAAATTTGGTGCATAAAATTGTTTTGGTAGTATTTAGAACTAAATAGACTTTTTAACTCCCATTTATTGCAATATACTATTGTTTTTTTTCCAAATGATAATGTATACAGGTGTATGTATCTCCATTTTGGGTCTGAGCTCTATTAAAGTTTGGCACATTAGCTATATTACTGAAAATGCCTTGCCAAGCTGCAAATTAATCGCATTTTTGTGTGGGTGCATGTAAAGGAACACAGATGGCAAGTGGGTGGAGAGATAGGAGTAAGCAGCATTTGTAAGTGACTGAAATGATCTTGTTTGCTGTGTAGGTATTATTCCATGGAACGCTCTACCTGGAAAGGCATGCGGGTCAGCTTTGGAGAACATCTGCAACACCAATGAGGTAACCGTAGTGAAATGCTCTCTGCTCCCAAATGACCATGTAATGCTTCTCTGGTAATTTAATACACGTTTCCCTTAACAACTACACAACAGAGAAGCACAGATGGGTTCATTAGTATTTTGTGCAATGTTTTGTTTGTACAAAATTACACATCAGGTATTCAGCCTTCAGTGAATGCTCAGGATCTGCTTCCTATGTATATATTATATATTATTAAGTTAAAGGCTTCCTAAATACTTTGTCTAGAACACTTTATATTTTGGGGTTTTACACCTGGTCTATCATATGTAGACTCTTAGCTGGTCTATAAAGTGGAACCCAGTGTTTCATGTAAAGAGTGCATGACCGAAGTGAGTGGGGTGCCTCTTCGCCTCACAAGACCATCACCAAAGATATCCTGGAGTATCTAAAATCTACAATTGCAGAGTGTGAGCAACACTAATATTTCCATTTATCCCTTCACCCCATCTGACCATGCTGAAAAGCTTACTTCTCTAGTTAGAACTAGACCTGTGATAGCCGTGGCTCCAGTCACATCTGCAGCAAGATTAGACAGAGCTTGTATCATACTTCTTGCTGAGAGAGAGACCGCTTTTCCTTTTCCCAGAATTCAGAGCCGGCACTACTCATAAGGCATCTCCCTTTCGTGATGGCTCTTTCGACCATGCCTGCCTGTTTTGTTTAATGCTCAAAGGAGGCAAATTCATTTTATAAAAGCACTTTCAAATAAATAAATTTATGATATTATAGTGGAAGCCTAAACTGAACTAAGGTAGCAGAAGTGTAAATGTACATATTAACTTCTGATTATATTATATTATTGCACAATAGTTACACACAACTCAAAACAAACTCAGTACTATAGAGGAAATGTGTGTAAAGTCATTTTATACATTAATCTGAAGAGGGTAATACATAAAATTATTCAGCCTTATGTTGAAGCATTTGACCACATGTCAGAGTATAAAAAAACTTGTGAAAATGACTTTTACAGCACATAACAAAAATGCACACGTTTGTGTTGCTCTGGCTAGTATTGGGCTTGCCCTTATTTGGCTTGTTTTCTTTCTTTCAGTTTTACATGTCCTACCACCTTTTCATTGTGGCTTGCGCTGGGGCTGGAGCTACTGTCATTGCACTGGTAAGTATTCTCTATGTAATTAAGTCTACACCATGTGGTCTTTTTTTTATTTTATTAAAATAGGATTTTTAGAAGCAATTCAATTTAATAACGAAAGCACAATCTAGTCTTCTTTCCCAATAGGGTTTGTGTTAGGTGTAACTTTTATTTTTGGAATTTTATAGTTCCTTCTAATTCCACAATACTCTACAAATATTAAATTGGAAATTCAGAATAGTATAAAATAGTCATCCGTGTAAAATATTTTATGGCACTATTTATTATAAGTAAATTTACAAAAGTAGCCATTTTGTGTACCTGATTTACCAATATAGGGACCTTGTAGACTCATGAGAATGTAATTAGTATTGTTGTTCTTAGTATTTTATTACATTGGCATTAAAGGAATATCATGTTTCAATAAAATCAGCCCCCTCCTGCTAGTAGAAGCAAAACATATAGTTTAGACTATTATCAAGTGAAGTTTTTCCAAATAGCATATGGAAAAACTTGTAAATAAGAGTATATTGGTTTTTTAATTTCTAGAACAGCATTTTTAAACTTAAAGAAATAAAATATTTATACATGGCTTAATATATCTTGAGTTGTGTTCATATATTACATTAATAAATATAAGCCATCCATGCTGGGTTAATCTTCTGAATATAACTTCACCAGTTAGAATAAGATACGGAAACACACTACTTAATTGTTTAGTAAACCCACCCTTCTTTGGGTGAAATAATGAGTGATATCCAGGGCTGTATAAGGAGTTACCTTGTCTTACTCTACTTTTTATTTTGTTCTCTTCCACCAGCTGATCTACATGATGGCTACCACATATAACTATGCCGTTTTGAAGTTTAAGAGTCGGGAAGATTGCTGCACTAAATTCTAATGTGTTTTAGGCAGACCTTTACAGACTGCATTGTTGTAGCTTGAACTACCACTGACACCCTGGACTAAAAAAAAAAAAAAAAGTTTAGCATTTAGAATTTTATATGACTTTTTGTAAATAGCAAGCCTCATTTAGCCTTGTAGAGTAATAATAATAAACTGATTGTATGTGAATACTATAGCTAATGAGATCTGGCTACATCCTGTTACTGAACTGAATATCTCTTTGGTACTTTGGGAATAAGACTCTAATATCATAATATGTGCCTTTCTACCATGTTTTAGTGTGGTGCTGGAACATATAATATTAAATACAGAATGACAGAATAGACTGCCATTTCTGATCATTTAATAAAATGTGCCTTAACTCTAAAAACATACTGCTTAAGAAAATGACATCCATTGCCACTTTGATGTAAACTCTGGGTAATATTGACCCGATTCATGTTTAAGTTACAAATAATGTTAAGATGCACACTGTCCTTGGTATACACTTCTCAGTATATTTCCTTATTCTACAAAAGAGAGAACGCACTTGTACAGTTACATTTTAAGTAACAGATTAATATTCAGTAGCCAGGTCTCAACAAGTGTATGGCTAATAAGCCTTTGACCACTAGAATTCCCTCCAAAAAAGGATTGGGAGGCCCACTTGGCCAAATGAAGGATTGTTAGATGTGTGTATCACAGATAAGAGGGTGGGAATAATTGTGTGAAATAATTAAAAAAAGCAAGTTATTTTGACAGAAGTATGAGCACTAGTGATAAAATGGATTCCCTTTTTATAACCTATTTTTGTAGTTTAATAAACATGGCAATAAAAGACTAACTTGTGGACTGCATGCTTTTGTTTATATAAAGTACATTTTATCTCCACGGGTCATTTTTATAAAGCTTGTAATAATATACTAAATACTGTAGCTATCCTTTCTTTTATTTAACTGACCGGAAGTACTTATTATAATAGTACATTCTGGATATTTTGTTCACTTTATGTATGTATACTAGAATATTAGTGTGACACTGAAAAATATAGATTTAAAAAACAAATGAACACGCTTTGGTTTCTTTTTTTTTCGTGGGAGTTGTTTATTGCTTTAACTACTATTGCATTAAAAGTAATTCTGCAAACAAATTTACGGTTTAGTATTCTAGTTTTATTTCTGCCTTACTAACTCCCTTGGCTGTATTCCTGTCCTTTACATCCTTTAGCATAGGAAGTGCATGCTTGGACCCAGGGTATTAATAAATGTTCACCAAATGGCACCTGTTAGAGCAGATTAACGTTTTCCCGCCTTTTTTTGTTCCACTAGTAATCTAACAAGCTGCTTGCTTTGCCTCTTGACATGCTCACTAGCCATCGTGCTCACCCTTCTCTTGCAGATCCACTTCCTCATGATTCTGTCTTCTAACTGGGCCTACTTAAAGGATGCGAGCAAAATGCAGGTCTATCAAGACATTAAAGCAAAAGAAGAACAAGAGCTTCAAGATATCCAGTCACGGTCAAAAGAACAGCTCAATTCTTACACATAAAATGATTACCCAAGTAATTCAGCAGAAGAGCCAGTAGCCATTTTAACCAACTAATGCAGAAGTTGTACGAATTAAACCGTAAACAAACATGCTACTGGAACGGATTTTGTACAATTAAAAAAAACACAAAAAACATTGTAGTGAGTAACACAATTTTCCTTACTTTGATCTCAGGCATTTTAAAAGGTGGCACTTTCTAAGATACCAAGCAGATCTATCCTTTTGGAATAGGTTTTCCAAAGAGATCCGTATCCGAGATGAACTCGAGGGCAGGTTTGGATAGTATCTTGGTAGTCCGACAAAGACACTTGTTATGTCTTTAATGCTCCTTTTAGTATGTAACCGGAAATACTGAAAATAGTGTTACCATTTTAAAATAAAAATAGATATAAATACTCCGAATGACAAATTGCATTTGTAAATAGTCCTACATAAACCTGTGAATTATTTTGCAATGCCAGAGCATTAAAAAGAGAGATTACAGGTCATTAGTTCAGTGCATAATTAAACCTTGAGTATTTGTAAACAGATTTCCTGAGTATTAATGACATTACATCAGGAATATTAATTTTGTACACCATACTTTTCCCTAGAAACTTATATTTGAAGTATTTTTCATTGTAACAGTGTTAGATTAAGTAATGATTGGAAACAGATTTATGTTGGTGCATTGAAACTATAGTATTGCATTGTTGCTGTAGGTCACTCATTCTTCGGTGGTTGCTTGTGGTTTTATTTGTTTTGACAGTTGCACTTCCTAAATATACAGAAAAACCCACAAAAATGTTGTGGAAAATGTAAACGGTACATGTTTTCAGCAAAAAAAAAAAAAATGCCAGTTATATTTGATTTACAGATATTCCTTACTGTTAAAATGTGAACAAACAGTGTTCAGGTATTTTGTTTGGGTACATGCCTAAAAGGCCAATTTAAAATTGAGACGTTTATTGTATGTAGCAAAAATGTAACATAATTGCCTAGCTTTTTTTTTTTTTTCCCTTTCTTTGGTTAAGCCAATGCATGGAAGATTGGTAAATATTTCTTCTGCAACGCAGGTGACTGTTTTAGCCGTGTCCTCATGTATGGATAATGAAGGCCGTGTCTTAAAACATATTTTTTTTTCTATTCTGTGTAGTTGCTGGGAGTTTTCTTTTTCAGTTCTTGTTTAGTGTAATATTTTTTTATGTAAAAAAGCATTACATTTTGCTATGTATAAATTTTTGTAACCTAACAGTGAATCAATATTTTCTATGAGTGCCAAGGGCTTCCTGTAGTTATATTCAAGTGTTATAATAAATATTTGTAGATAAAAGCTAGTGTTTGTGATGATTTAAATACAATTTAAAAAATATTTTTTTTATTTTAAATATGAGAGATACAGAATCAATATACATTTTGCACATTTACTTCAATATAACAAACTTTCTCCTTGTACCCTTCTTTTTTTTTTTTTCTTTTATAATATATAGTTGGGGCTAAACAATGTTCAATCCTAATATTTATTGCTGGCATTTCCATAAACCAGAAGCTTGGTAAAAAATTTCAGTAAAGTGTATATAAAAAAAAAAAATGGTAAGAGGACAGTAGCTCATTACTAACCATATTGCGTACATTGTTTACCTATTTTAAGGGTGCAAACATCCCAGCAATATTGAAACCACATTTGAAAATAGTTACATACAGTTGTGCTCAAAAGTTTTCATACCCTTGGCGACTTGGTAATATATGTACCATTTTTAAAGAAAACATGAGTGAGCAGGCAAAACACATTTCTTTTATTTCTTATCGGATTCATATGCAACTGTAGGTTATAACAGAATAGCACAATCATAAATCAAAACATGGCAACAAAGAAAAATAATGAAATGACCCTTTTCAAAAGTTTGCATACCCTTAGTTCTGTGTATTGCCCCCTTTAGCATCAATGACAGCGTGCAGTATTTTGTAATAGTTCTCTATGAGGCCCCTAATTCTTGCAGGTGGTATAGCTGCCCATTCATCTTGGCAAAATGCCTCCATATAATGCAAAGTCTGGGGTCGTCTTACATGAACTGCATGTTTGAGATCTCTCCAGAGTGGCTCGATGATAATAAGGTCAGGAGACTGTGATGGCCACTCCACAACCTTCACCTTTTTCTGCTGTTGCCACTGGAGGGTCAACTTGGCCTTGTACTTAGGGTCATAGTCATGCTAGAAAGTCCAAGAACGTCCCATACTTAGCCTTCGTGCAGAAGAAGGCAAATTGTCTGCCAGTATTTTCTGATAACATGCTGCATTCATCTTGCCATCAATTTTCACAAGATTCCCCATGCCTTTTAGAGTTCGCACACCCCCAAAACGCCAGTGAGCCACCATTATGCTACACATTTGGGGGTGATATTCTTTTCACTATAGGTTTTGTTTACCCCTCTCTAAACATAGCGCTTAAGGTTGTCACCATAAAGCTCTATTTTTGACTCCTCACTCCAAATTAGTGTGCCTGAAGGTGTGAGGCGTGTCAAGGTGTTGTCAGGCATATTGTAAGTGAGCTTTTTTTGTGTTATTGGTGCAGTAAAGGCTTTTTTCTGGGAACTCCACCATGCAGCTAATTTTTGTTCAAGTATTGTCGTATTGTGCCCCTTGAAAACAACCACACAGTCTTTTTCCAGAGCAGCCTGGATTTCTCCTGAGGTTACCTGTGTGTTTTTCTTTGTATTCCGAACAGTTCTTCTGGCAGTTGTGGCTGAAATCTTTCTTGGTCTACCTGACTTTGGGTTGGTATCAAGAGATCCCTGAATGTTCTACTTCTTAAGTGATTGAACAGTACTGACTGGCATTTTCAGGGCTTTGGATATCTTTCTATATCCTTTTCCATCTTTATGAAGTTTTATTACCTTGTTACGCAGATCTTTTGACAGTTCTTTTCTGCTCCCCATGACTCCGTATCTAATCTGATCAGTGCATCCACGTGAGTGCTAACAAGCTCATTGACTATTTATACACAGGCACTAATTGCAATTTAAAAAGCCACAGGTGTGGGAAATTAACCTTTAAATTGCCAGTTTAAACCTGTGTGTGTCACCTTGCATGTCTGTAACTAGGCCAAACATTCAAGGGTATATAAACTTTTGATCAGGGCAATTTGGGTGATTTCTATTATGATTTAAAAAGGAGCCAAACAACTATGTCATAATAAATGGCTTAATATGATCACTATTCTTCAATAAGAGACATTTTTTGCATGATCAGTCATTTTCAAATGCCAAAATTTCAGTTACTGCCAGGGTATACAAACTTTTGAGCACAACCTCAATAGAAAGTAAAAACCTTTCCACCTTGTATAATTACTTAACTGACCGACTTATCTTTCAAAACTTCACGGAGAAATATAGTTGAACATGACTCTGGTTGATAAACAATGGGCTAAAATTCTGAAAAATGCAGCAAATTCTGCTCAATATAAGCCTAAAAGAAGATGCTTACAAAACTCTAAGATTAAAAAATGTACCATCGAGGGATGGGATTGAAATTTGTAGAGGATGTGGTAGAATAGGTACCCTAATACACACTTAATGGGAATGTCCTAAAATCAGACATATAAGGGAAGAAACACTCAATATTATAAAGAAAAAAAAAAACTTTGGGGATTTTCTATTACCCAAAAAATATACTAAGAAATATTGGGACTACCTATACCGCAACTTCCAAGAGACTTACAATTTCTAATAAATCTGATAGTCTTCACTCCCAGAAGTGTTCTAGCTTAAAATGAACATACCTACATTTGATGAGGTAGAGAGAAACATTCAATACATGCAGAGGAGTATGGTCTCGGAAAAGTTTCATGTGGCTTATAAGTTGGCAAACTATGTAAAAACAAAACTAATTGGGGTTAAACACATCCTTACACTAGTACAAATACGTTTTTTTTTTTTTAACCAAATTCAGAAACCTCTTGCAAAAATCAATGCATTCTTTCAACAGTTAGTGGTGACGTTACAATGGATCCATATAAAAATATGATGTGCTTCCAGCTTTTAACACAGGAGCACATTTTGGTCTTGAGTTTATCAATTATACCCCCAAACAACATACCGGTCCAGGTTTGGTTATCCTTGCTCTCAAAAAGTGTACAGGCAGGATTTTTGAAATTAAAAAAAAACTCATTTTAAAACGTTCTTGTCCATTTTCTGTTTTTCATTTATTTTAAAACTATATTGACAGTGGCTTTCACACATTAATAGGACACCATAAGGATTAAAATTACATTGACACACCACACAATCCTATAAAAGATCAATTGACCTTTAAAATAAATAGACCAAATATTTTATATACATGTTATGAAATGTGCTGCCTTTTAAATATATAACACAAAAGGAATGATAAAACTGATCCAGAAAATTTGTTTATTAAGATATTTAGAATAAAATCTTAGAGCGAAGTTTGATGTTGCAGTGTTAAGTGCAGTTCAGTTGTATTTTCTTTCACGCATTTCAAAGAGCATGTTACAAAATTAGGAAACCTTTTTCTTGCATAAACAAGTGCATCATGGATCCACCATCCTAAATTGAATATTTCTATCTATATCAAATCCCTTTGTATAAAAAAAAATCACTTTGTATAAAAACTGTACACATTTAACATTCAGTTTGTAAAAACATAAGATGTTATGTACTGTATTTCTAAAGATAAAAAATAAAAATCATTTATAGAGATCTATTTAATGCTATTCACAAATCTTTTGAAATGGATATCATGAGACTTCCAGCAGTAAAGGGTTAATAAAAAAAAAAATTGCAAGCTCCAAGATTTGCAGATAATAAAGATCAGTCTGTGACAATTTCCACATCAAATACAAATCATACGGTGCTGGTCCCATAAATAATTAGCCCCAAACGTCAAAGTGTTTGGATGTAAAGAGGAAGTGATTGTTTACCAGAAGTCCTCGTCTGCATCTCCGTGAGAGTGAGCCGTGATACTGAATGAAGAAAAAAAAGGGGATTAATAAGCAGAACACTGCGTGGGAAGTCTCACAATTAGGCTCTGTATAAAGATATTGTAGGATCCTCTCACAGGAGGCACTTGAAAGTAAAGCTGTGCAGCACAGCCTGGGGTTAAAAGTGCCATATCTGGGCAAGAGCAACACACATCAAATTTAGAGAAACAAAATTTTTTTTTTTTTTTGCAGTCTTGAACTGCTGGATGGTGCTGGTTATGCCGGTTTAGCAAATTTTAGTTCAATTTTAATTGAAGTTTGAATTAAAATGTGACAAATGTTATCTAAAATTATTTAGAAAAAAAAATTCAATTCAAAACAGGACACACACATTTAATGTTTATATTAAATGCCTAACCTTAGATTTGTGTGTGCAATTTATATAAAAGCATGGGGTACCATCTTTCAGACAGCTGTCATAAAAAACTTTCAAGGCAATTAAATTCAACTATGAAATATTTGCATGCAAATCTGTACTATGAATTTGTTCTTATATGTATTGTATTACCTTCCATTGGATAATTTTTCTTCTATAGATATCTCTTCTAAAGATTCTTTAGAAACCTGGGGAGTAGAGAAACAAAACATGAAATGACACTATTTTAGCAAACTGTACGGATTGGTGGTGATAAGAAAAATATACATTGGTGCCCTCCAGTCTGACACTAGAAGTGCAACTTTACTAGAGAACAGCTGAAGTTGTTGGGTTATTTTATTCTGTACCTTTACAGTAGTATATAGCATGGAGACTGAAGTCTTGATGAACAATGACACAACACTTGGAGACTACTATAAAAAAAATCAATTTGTTATAGATAAGGGACATTTTACAGAAAAGCTCTACACAATGAATGCATTCCTACCATACATACCCCTTTTATACATTTTGCAAATGTGACATTATTGTATAAAATTGCTTTAGAAGAGAATGTTTTTCAATTTTACATTTTGTTTGTAGATATTACATGTATAAAACCAGTATTTCCAATAGTATACAGTTACCAAACAGTCTTGTATTTCCACTTCTGCTACAACTTCTTTATAAAAAATCTAAAATGTAATTTTGAAGTATAACCCCCCCCCCCCCCTTCATATAAATGTATAAGGATGTTAACAAGAACATGTAAGCAGACTATGTATTGTTGGTGTATATTTGTGGCAGCTGAAGCCATGTGATGCCCATGGGTGAGTCACATAGCCCCATAAACATAATGGCCCCATTCATGTGTAAGAACTTCAAATGGGCACTGGAAGCTTAAAATGTGCCAGCAGTAAATGTCTGTGTGAAGACCTAACAATCACCATTACGGACGTTCAACTAATCTAGAATGTTCTGGATAGAGTTAAAAGAAGACTGCAAGTTTATTCGGATATTCACTGAGCATAATTAGGCAGGAAAAATGCCATTAAGTTAGTTTTCAAATACAATTTTGATACCCTGATAGACCCTGGATGCATCCATGATACTTCGGTGAAGTTTGCGTGTGAAAGAGGTACATCAACGTTTTTTGCAGAGCAAGGTATGCAATCACTGGTACAAGTTATATACTTCTAAGCCTTTGTGGGGGGAAGTGTCTAAAAAAAGGAGTCACAATTATTTCGCAAATCTACATACACTCTTCCCTGTTCAGTAGACCGGATGGAAACTTGCACTATACAAATTAAAAGGGCTTGTCTATGCAATTTTAATGTTAAACCTATTTTTAGTTCACCACTAGTAAACATTAAAAGCATATGATCAAATAGGAACAAATTAAATAGCCAGAAAATATAACTTAAAAACACATTTTAGCTCCATAATGACCACTGCTGTACACAGCCTCATCATCTTATTGTACTACTGGAAGGAAGGGAAAGATTTCAACAAGTCAAGAACAATTTCAAACAGTGCAAAGGATGGAGGGCCCCGTTATTGAGCTTTCGATCAGACATACACAGTGCTTTCCCTAAAGCACCTATCGAGATTGAGAACTCGCAAACTTACAATCTAAAGGTTGTGGGTGGTGTACAGGAGAGTGAAAGATGAATAGAGCATGTAAAAAATGTTTTTATCTTAATGGCTTACACCGCAATGTCGGGATTTGAAAATAAATCTTTATTCAGGTGAACTAAACTGAGCTCTTCAGGCATGACTATACAAGAAAGGATTTGCCGATGCTTTTTAAGAATACTGTACTACCATTTCAAATGTGTGGCATTAAAAAAAACACAAAGGTACATAAGAGACTGATTCATTTGACCAATGGTGTGTGTACTTTGAAAAAGGAAAGGAAAAAGGAAATAAGAACATAGCACTCTGTTAGAAAAAAAACGAATTGTACTTGACTCCAGAAAATAAAGGCATCTTGATTCTAGTTCACATTTTATTTAAGGGAAGTGTGTCACTTATATTTTCACAACTGTGTCAAATCTGAGTTATGGAGGCCTCTTCTAGGTTTTGACACATTCAGTACAGGGACGATTTGGTGTCTCATCTGCAGACTCACCTTCTCAGACTGCTGCTCTGCTCTGTTCTGAAGAATCATCTGCATGTACTTGTCCAAGGGGTTGGTGGGAGGTAGAGATGCAGTCTTGGCCTCCTTGGGCTCATTCCCCTCTGTATGTCCCTCAACCTTTTGTCCTTGATCTTCTGCCTTTTTTGACTCTGCCATTGAATACTTAAAAGGAGATAAACATTATATTGTTGCAACTGAATTAACAATAAACATATTGGTTATTTGAATCAAAGAACACCTTGAACTAGATAATACTGTATTTTTCTTTTTTATACTATTTTAAAAACCACTGCAAACACTTTGCTTGCATTTTTGGTTAAAAAAAGTACATTGGGAGGTCCCAAATTCTCTATTGTTGGTTAAAAGTAACAAAAACTTTTTTGGTAAAATTAATCATTTATGTTTTAGAAAAAAAACAATATAATGATCGACTACTTTACTGGATACTGTCATATGAAGCTTTGTGAAGATACTGCAGATTCACACTGCTTTGCATTATTATGGTCCTTTTCAATGGAAAACGGACCAGTCAAACACAGTAAATTTATTATGTTGCGTTAACCTTAAAACACAACAATGGCTTTCTAAACTACAAATTATTATTTATTTTTTTATTGCCCAAAAAAACTAAATATTTTATAAGAACTAAAACATTTTTGGCAGTTTTGTTTCCATTGTATTCACTCCACATACCGTATATACCCGAGTATAAGCCGAGGCACCCATTTTACCACAAAATACTGGGAAAACTTAGTGACTCGAGTATAAGCTGAGGGTGGGAAATGTGCTGCCCCCTGTGTCCCTCTTGTGCCCTCTCTGTCCCCCTCTTGTGTGCCCTTTCTTGTTTCCCCCCTCTCTCTCCCCTGTGTCTCTCCCCCTTCCCTGTGTTTCTTTCCCTCCCCCTCCCCTGTGTCTCTTTCCCTCCCCCTCCCTTATCACCCTCCTCAACCCCTATACTCAACACCCCTCCTCATCCTCTCTCCACAACCCCCCGCCTCATCCTCTCTCCTCAACCCCCCCCGCCTCATCCTCTCTCCTCAACCACCCCCCGCCTCATCCTCTCTCCTCAACCCCCCCCGCCTCATCCTCTCTCCTCAACCCCCCCCGCCTCATCCTCTCTCCTCAACCCCCCCCCGCCTCATCCTCTCTCCTCAACCCCCCGCCTCATCCTCCTCAACCTCTCCTCACTTTACCCCTCCAAATTACCTCCCCCTCTCCCTTTCCCCTCACTTACCTTCCATCAGCAGCTGCTCCTCTGCCCTCCTTCCGGCTTAGTTGGGATGCTAATGACGTGACGGGCATGTGACGTCACGTCATTAGCATATGCCGGGTCGAGACACAGCCGGAAGGAGCACAGAGTAACGGAGGAGCAGCTGCTGATGGAAGGTAAGTGAGGGGGAGGTAATTAGAGGGGTAAAGTGAGGAGGGGGGATGAGGATAGGGTGGGGGGGGGGGATGATAGAGGGGGAGGGAAACAGCCACAGGGATGGAGAGACACGGGGAGGGAAAGAGAGACACGGGGAGGGAAAAAGAGAGACACGGGGAGGGAAAAAGAGAGACACGGGGAGGGAAAAAGAGAGACACGGGGAGGGAAAGAGAGACAAGGTTGTCGTGACTCTAGTATAAGCCGAGGGGGGCCTTTTCAGCCTTAAAAGGGCTGAAAAACTCGGCTTATACTCGAGTATATACGGTATATACAAAATAGTATAGTAGCTCCGGCTGATAATCACATTTACATACAGAAGGAACACAAATGAAAAACAAAATGGTTTAGGGGAGCGAGAAAGGGGAAATAATGGCCTCAGCTACAAGAGGCAGAGCTAACAACTCAGATAAAGGACCACTGTCATCATAAATTTAAAACATCTTGTAAAGATCTACACTTGATTATAGGTAACAAGGCTTTATTTTATCCTAAAAACATATTTTCTTTGACATGCAATCATTCTGCTGTGGAGTCTGCTATTTCAGTTTACAATTACCTACTTCCTGAGCTGGGAGAAGGAATTGAATGCAGAAAATGAGCATCTACCTACACAAATGGAGCGTGGCATCTACAACTAATGCAAACCTCATCAGTTTAGGGCACACACTGTTGAGATTGAGGAAACTATAACAAGCAGCCCAGTAAAGAAAATGGAAGCCTGCAGTAAAGAATAATTGCAGATAAAAGTAAAAAATGTAAAGTATGCATTTTTTTCTTTTCTTTCTAAAACAGTTTACCCATTGTAAAGTTTAGTTATTAGAAAACCAAATCTAACCACAGTGGTCCTTTAATACAATGTGGTTAGCTCTGCAGAGGCCACAAGCTGTTTCAGCAAATTAAACTTCTCTTATTGGACAGTGCCTCTTTAAAAGAACCACTGTTTAGTTAAATAAATAAATAAATATGTATATATATAAAAAAATATATATATATTTATTTCTTGGTTGGTCCCTGGATCAACCCAGGATACCAAGATGAAGGTTGAGGGAGATGGATATTTACATTTCTGTAGAGCTGTGGTTGCATCTATTGATACAACTTCCTGCTTTTGGGACCAGTGAGGGGGAGAGGTGTGGTATAAATTTCAATCTTATCCTATTATCTTAACAACTCTGTTCAAACTTCCCCTACCCCTCACGCATGTTTAACTTACCTTACGTAATTCATTAACCTTCTGATGGGTCTACAATCCTTTCAATATTACATTTATTCACTTCTAAGATATTTATACTCTATTTACATGATATTCCCATTCTTTAAAATATACTTCCCTCCTATGTGAACACCGAATATCTTAATGTCATTAAAATGTAACATTTACTACCCCTTTTCCACTAAATACATTAAAAGCATTAAAGCGATTCTTCTGCTCTGTAAAAAGATTTGTCAAGCTGAACAACATATTAATACAAAACAAATTACATAATTTTGATAACTTAGATTTTGTCAGGAACATTCATTCTCTGCCTCCTCGTTGTAGCAATCAGACCTAGCATTAGTATCTGATTGGACAACAGCATTTCAGCACATTTGAATATATTCAGGTAGGCAATCCATAAACGCTAAATTGTGGATGGCATAATATAATTTATTTAGATATAATTTGTTGTTGCAAAACAAGTAAAAAAATATCAGCTTGCAACAAAAAAAAAAAAAAAAAAAAAAAAAGCACTGCACATTAGTTTATAGTTTTTAAAAGAATGAAGAATGCTTTTAGGTTCCCGTAATTTCTGAAATTTCAAGGCATATATTGGATTGAACCATGAGTACCTCTTGCAAGCCTTTTTTGTTCTCAAGAATATCATATTCTCTCTGCTGCTCCTCGAAATCCTCTTGTGTGCCAATTCGATTACTTTCTTCTGCTGTTTCAGGTTTGCTTGGCAATTCTGTATTATGTTGAAGCCTGCTGCTCACTAGAGAGTGACAAAATGGGATTATTCTTTGAAATTCAATAGTGATGGAGAAATTGCCATTACTCAAAGAATTTCCATGTGGTATTGCTACAACTCAATGTAGAACTAAATGTCTCAGTAGATGTCGAAAGTATACAGCAAGTTGGGATGTACGTGTTGATTATACATACATGGCAAAACGATGAAAACATTAGCATTAGCCTTAAAATCCAGTAATAGCTCCAGAAAATAAATACAGAAATGAATGTCGTATGGTATATAACTGAAAAGAGTCTTAGAAATCAGAGGTATAAACCTCATGAAAACCAATGTAAGTGACTGGTGCAAGGTAGATGGAATTGCAGTGCAATGAGTCAGCAACCTTCAGATGCTTAATAGCATATTTGGATCAGCACATTTTAACACACTACTGTTTTGGCAGATCCAATCTATTGGCTAGTTTTCTCTATGTCTTCAGAACTCCATGCATCTCACATCAACTGTAAAATGCAGATGTTTTCAAGCAATACAAGACAGAACGGATACATGTCATAACTTTTACACATTTTGAACACTGTGCACTTTTTAGATATTACAGTATACTTGGGCACACCAATTCTGCTCTATTTCTACTTTTTACAACGATCTTTGAAGCTATTCTGCGTATAAAAGCATTGAAGGACCTCTGTAATGCTCGAACAACAGAATCTACATGTTTTGAGTAGGCATTAATCAATATTAATATTCAAATATTTAAAAAAATATTGAAATACATATTTTTACAGAACATATGTACGTGCTACTGGTCTCCACCCTCTATGGTCTCCACCCTCTACAAGGTCAACTGTGTGCAGGCAGCTTTGTCTTGCTGATAACTAAATTGTCAGGCACATACTTACAGTGGATATAAAAAGTCTACACACCCCTGTTAAAATTTTAGGTTTCTGTGCTGTAAAAAAATGAGACAAAGATAAATTATTTCAGAACTTTTTCCACCTTTAATGTGACCTATAAACTGTACAACTCAATTGAAAAACAAACTGAAATCTTTTAGGTGGAGGGAAGAAAAAAAATAAAATAATGTGGTTGCATAAGTCTGCATATTGCATATAACTTGGGATGTAGCTGTGTTCAGAATTAAGCAATCACATTCCAAATTGTGTTAAATAGGAGTCAGCATACATCTGCCATCATTTAAAGTGCCTCTGATTAACCACAAAAAAAGTTCAGCTGCTCTAGTTGGTCTTTCCTGAAATTGTCTTAGTCGCATCCCACAGCAAAAGCCATGGTCCACAGAGAGCTTCCAAAGCATCAGAGGGGTCTCACTGTGAAAAGGTATCAGTCAGGAGAAGGGTACAAAAGAATTTCCAAGGCATTAGATATACCATGGAACACAGTGAAGACAGTCATCATCAAGTGGAGAAAATATGGCACAACAGTGACATTACCAAGAAGTGGAGCTTTCTCCAAAATTGATGAAAAGACAAGAAGAAAACTGGTCTGGGAGGCTACCAAGAGGCCTACAGCAACATTAAAGGAGCTGCAGAAATATCTGGCAAGTACTGGCTGTGTGGTACATGTAACAACAATCTCCCGTATTCTTCATATGTCTGGGCTATGGGGTAGAGTGGCAAGACGAAAGCCTTTTCTTACGAAGAAAAACATCCAAGCCAGGCTACATTTTGCAAAAACACATCTGAAGTCTCCCAAAAGCATGTGGGAAAAGGTGTTATGGTCTGATGAAACCAAGGTTGAACTTTTAGGCCATAATTCCAAAAGATATGTTTGGCGCAAAAACAACAGTGCACATCACCAAAAGAACACCATACCCACAGTGAAGCATGGTGGTGGCAGCATCATGCTTTGGGGCTGTTTTTCTTCAGCTGGAACTGGGGCCTTAGTTAAGATAGAGGGAATTATGAACAGTTCCAAATAACAGTCAATATTGGCATAAAACCTGCAGGCTTCTGCTAGAAAGCTGAACATGAAAAGGAACTTCATCTTTCAGCATGACAACCACCCAAAGCATACATCCAAATCAACAAACAAATGGCTTCACCAGAAGAAGATTAAAGTTATGGAATGGCCCAGCCAGAGCCCAGACCTGAATCCGATTGAAAATCTGTGGGGTGATCTGAAGAGGGCTGTGCACAAGAGATGCCCTCGCAATCTAACAGATTTGGAGCGTTTTTGCAAAGAAGAGTGGGCAAATCTTGCCAAGTCAAAATGTGCCATGCTGATAGACTCATACCCAAAAAGACTGAGTGCTGTAATAAAATCAAAAGGTGCTTCAACAAAGTATTAGTTTAAGGGTGTGCATACTTATGCAACCATATTATTTTATTTTTATATTTTTTCTTCCCTCTACCTAAAAGATTCAGTTTGTACAGTTTATAGGTCACATTAAAGGTGGAAAAAGTTCTAAAATGATTTATCTTTGTCTCATTTTTTTACAGCACAGAAACCTGACATTTTAACAGGGGTGTGTAGACTTTTTATATCCACTGTATATTAACACAATGCTTTCCGACTGACAACTTTCTGCAATTTACCTTAACCACAAATTCTGAAGACACCATATGAATGATTGTATGAGGGAAAACAAACCTAGTTGCATCTCCCTAACACCTGCATGATAATCTTAGAAAGGTGTAGATCAAGAGCACTACTGGAGGTTGATATTCTAATATTTGAAGTAAATTTAATAATGTATTGTTTTTTTGTTAAAATCACTGAATGCCTAAATAAACTCCAACAGCAACCCAGTGTACCTTTAAGTCTATCCAAAGCATGGTTGAAAAAATAAAAAAAATAAAGATATTGTAAATCTCTTTGAGAGAGTGGGCCTAGTAGTACAATCAACAGTGACATTTAGCATATAGAGACCACAGCTTTAATATGTTGGCATGTTACAAATAAACAATAATAAATTATATTATTTCCACTTTCCCATTGCATTAGTTGTAAGAAACTCTATACTTACAAGAGTCTGGCGGTGAAGAAACCACTGCTAGCACATTAGTGGCACCATTACTATCCAAGCCCACTTTCTCAAATGGAGACGACAAGATATTTTCAAGTTGCTCTGGAATGTCCTCCTGGTCTGAAGGAAGAGGAGGGACATATTTGAACAAGACCTTGTTATGTAGCATGTTAAATAGTGTTAAAAGCTTAGCTGTACTGTCCTGTGAACAATGGAGTCTTATTGTTAGTATCCAAATTGCTAATGTGTTAAATATATACAGTATCTCACAAAAGTGAGTACACCCCTCACATTTTTGTACATATTTTATTATATATCTTTTCATGTGACAACACTGAAGAAATGACACTCTGCTACAATGAAAAGTAGTAAGTGTACAGCCTGTATAAACCATTGGCAACAAAAGGGAGTACACCCCTAAGTGGAAATGTCCAAATTGGGCCCAACGTGTCAATATTTTGTGTGGCCACCATTATTTTCCAGCACTGCCTTAACCTTCATGAGCATGGAGATCACCAGAGCTTCACAGGTTGCCACTGGAGTCCTCTTCCGCTCCTCCATGATAACATCACGGAGCTGGTGGATGTTAGAGACCTCGCACTTCCCCACCTTCTGTTTGAGGATAACCACAGATGCTCAATAGGGTTTGGGTCTGAGGACATGCTTGTCCAGTCCATCACCTTCAGCTTCTTTAGCAAGGCAGTGGTCATCTTGGAGGTGTGTTTGGGTGGTTATCAAATTGACACTGTTATACAGGCTGTACACTTACTACTTTACATTATAGCAGAGTGTCATTTCTTCAGTGTTTTCACATGAAAAGATATAATAAAATATTTACAAAAATGTGAGGGGTGTACTCACTTTTGTGAGATACTGTACATTAGCATCAGACATGGTCCAATTACTAGCCTCATAAATCAGACCAAGACATGTTTTAAGACAATGACTGACGCACCTCCACTCAAACAAGATATACTGAGAATACAATAAAATAACCAGCCATAATTTAGACACAGACACATAAGCATAATGATGCACACTGTAGTAGCAATACTGGTTCATGGATCCACAGTTTAAACACAACTGAACGGGACATTGAAGCCACACATTTGCCATCATTCATTTTTTTTAAAAGCAGGTTTTGTATGGAAGATAAGTGATACAAAAAAGTTAATGAGGAACTGTCAAAATGAAGCAAAAAATAAAAAACAAAACAGCATTAAAATATTTTACTTTTATGGGCAATATGTATTCCATTTTATTATCTGGACCACGTCTTTCAGCTGCTGTCTCAGGCAATGTATCCTTAATTAAGTTTCATTTGGTCACTGGCATAATTAGCTGCCACCTTTCTGCTGTACAGATTTTTTTTTCTGCATTAAAATTGGCTATATTTATCAAATGGGGTAAAACAAGCAGGGAATTGGTTGCCTTCATACAGTTGTAATAACCAAGAATTAATTGTAGTTATAAAACAGAGTTTTTTAGTTTTGTAAAGATTATTAAAGGATATCTATAAGCTAATGGCATATACAGTCTCTAAAAGTGCTCAAAAAATTAAGCAATACAACCAACACACTCCACAAGCGCAAGAAGTTAATTTGATTTGGCCACGATAATCAATAATAGGGTTACAAAATGGTTTTACACTTCAGCCAAAAACTGTGATTTTAAAGCTTGCACAAACCATTCATTTAACAGACCACTCTAGTGCATTTATAAGTAAAACTCATATGTGTGTTTGCTGGGCATAGATTATAAAAACAGTATACAAATGTAAATGTATCATTTATCTTTGCATTTAAACGGTTTTCCCCTCAAGCAGAGCTGCTTTTCTCCACTACCTGTATATCAGGGACGTTGTTGGCTCTATCACTATCATGGAGCTTGGAAACAGACTGGGTTAACGTCATGGGTCCTGCCCCATTACCTCATTGGCTCTGCCCCATTGTATACACATAGATAAGAGCTCTATTGTAACATGCTGGCAGAAGTGCCATAGGCCCCATCCAATGTCAGTGCCTGAGACATCATAGCGTCACCCCCTTTGCTGATCATGCTCAGTCTGAAGCAGAACCTACACTGGTCAGACTATTTATAGTCCAACACAGACAAATCTGGCCACGTTTGTGATAGACACAGGTAGAAGGAGATACTCAGCTCTGCTTGAGGAGAAAACAGACAGTTTAAGAAGTAAGAAAAATGTTAACTTTCTATTTATTTTCAATTTATTTTCAACAGCACACTGTTTTTAATACCCTATGCACATCAACAAATATATGAGCTTTACTTGTAAATGCATTACAGTGGAAGGCATATACTTCTGGACGGTTATAATTAATTCCGAAAGAAAAGAATATACATATCAAACATGTATAATGCAGAATAATGGAGAGGGATGTTCCACACTAAGAATGCATTTTCAAATATGCTCCTCTCTAGTAGAAAATGTGAACAATAACGCATATCAGTTGATTGCGCACATAAGGACTGGTCAGTACTGTAACACCTGGCAAAGTCTCAATTACACAAGAGAACCAGTAAATCGCAGACATCAGCATCACTGCCCCTCAAGCTAATCTCCACAGAAACATGAACTTTACTCTTCATAGTTTATTTTGGAGAAAAACACTAAAGGTTTTTGTCTCTCTAATGTACCATCATTCATTCCAGTGAAGGGGGACTTACATTTTGTGTGAAGCAATATACTGCAGGTTGCTAGCACAATCAAGTTATTACACACGTATCAGAGATATTTTGTGGCTTTCAATCTGGTTGTGTTGCTTTTATGCAATTCCCTTTTGGGGCCGGGGTCAATAAAAATGATCCTCCTCCTCTAAAAAGAACCTTTGTGGCAGATGACATAAGCAATAGTGAGGTGGTGAGATTCCGTAAGACTTCTGGATACTGTCATCTCTCACTAACATGAGGGGACCCCTATTGGGCTCAAGAGGGCAATACAGCATGAGTATTTATCTACAGGAATATAACAGACCCTCACACATAAAACAGAGCCTTCATGGACATTATCACCAGTGCATATGTAGTGTTGTGCAGCATTGATTTAATTACCTCTATATAACATAAGCCTATGCTGGAGGAATGAAAGGGGGTGAGCCAAACAATCGTGTTGCATTGAAAATATGGTTTGCTACAGCACAGCACATTATGCAAAGACAAAGCTCACTCTGCCACATGCTCTTTTTATCTTAAAATTCTTGGGGGGGAAAAAATCTTCAAACTTTTGTTTCTGGTTCCTAAATATTTGAAAGAAGTACAATTTATTTCTATGAATGCCCCTTTCTAAGGCTCATAAAAAATTCTGTTTCACAAGATTACATGATTATATGACTTAAAAGTAGGCAAGCAATGCAACAAAGCCACAGGAATAGCAAGTAGGATGTTGGATGTATTAGTAGCAGAAAAGAGATGTACTAATGGCACTTTATAGATCCCTAGTTAGACATCACCTAATACAGTGTGTCATGTTCTGTATCGTCAAAAAGGATATCAACAAACCTGAAACAATTCAAAGAAGGGCGACTATAATGGTGCATGGTCTAAAAAAGACAAAACTTATTAAAAAAAAGAGACTTCATGACCTGAATATCTATAGCTTAGAGGACAGAAGAGAGAGGGTGATATGATAGAAACCTTCAAATATATCAAAGAATTTAATGAAGTTCAATATTTGACATTGCAAGGCAGAAGGTTTATAGGTAAAAATCAAGCCAAACATTTAGGTAGATAGAATGAGCACACCAGATGGACCTTTTTACTTCTTATCTGCCATCAAATCTATGTTTCTATATGTAACCTATGCACCTTATAGCATGTGTATGTATATACACACTAGGAAATTACCCATCAAAAAAAGAGTAACATTGTAAGCCTGGCGATGCCGTTTGCCACACAATGCAAGGCTATGGGCCCTCTGAGCATCTTTGGCGCTCATCGCAAGCCCCGCGCTCATTGCAGCCTAAGTCCTGCGTGTTTCAATTGCTCGCCTCCACAACTGTATATGTGATTACTAGGTGAATATGTAAGGAGGGTATTCTGTTGTGTGCTTTTATTCAGATAAAAAGGCAGAAAAATAAAAGAACTGTGCGTAACAAATTCAATTGATTGATTGATATCTTCAAATGACTTGTTAGAATTAATATTACATTTGTTTATTTTATACAGCTTTTTGTAATGCTTTTAGCACTTCAACTAAGTACTGCAAAAGGCATTATAAGAAATATATATATAAATATATATATATATATATATATAAATTAATCGCTGCCTTGGAATTTACATTGGTATATAACTGTGATGATATAGATTTAAGGATTGATGTACCCAAGGAAAACCTTACTGAAGTATACAAGGTGCTCTATGATATCTCACTTTTCCCCCCATAACTAGTGTGTATATACTTGCAACAGTGTATATTTACATGTAAATACTGAGAAGCAAGTGCAAATATTATGGTGAATATATGCATGTATATTGTGCTGAGTATATGTCTGAGTGTTTGGGTCAGTATGTATCAATGGTGGAGTTAGTGAATTTGTGGCCAGCACTGAAACTTCTCCATACAAGGTAGGCGTCTGTAAGAGGTAATAGAAAAGCAAAAAAATAAAAATAAATGTAGATGGTCAGATCTGCTCTAGGGTGATCAGATCACCTTTTTATAAATATAATGAAATGCCACTCTGCTCTAATAAATTAAGAAACTCCTTTATTCTAGGGTTGCAAGCAGCCCCTACTTTGTTGTGGGCCCCTGGTGTTTGCAGCTCCGCCACCGATATGTATTATGGTTAATATGAAGAAATGTTGTATGAGTGCAAACTCCGCTTGCACTATGGGGTTTGACTATGCTTGAGTGGTGCCAATATGTGTGAATGTGCTAAATTGCTACTTATACTCTAGTTTTTATACTTACAGGACATTTCTCTAACTTTGGCAAATAATTCTCTGAAATTCCAACACAAATAAATTCTGTAAAAATAAACGTAATATTCATAATCTCTTTAAACCACATAGAAAAGTGTCCGTGAATGTGCTGCACAGATGACAAGTGGTTACCATGCAAGTACAGCCATCACTGAATGCCTGGATAACCGTACAAACAGTGAGCAGCTGTCTGGGCTGCATGATCTGTGGTCAGAGCACAGTGTACTCATTAGATAATTCAATTATTTGTAACAAAGAGGATCACAGAGAGAATTCACAATAAGTAAATGGGATGTACACTTTGCATAACACATTTGAAGGTCACACTCTGAGAAAACTGTTGTAAATGCAGATATACAGTACACAAGTTAATGCTAAAATTGGTACTCATAAAAATGGTTCCCCTCACCTGTCCACTACAGAAGGCACACCAAATATTTAGCTAAGGGATCCATTAACCGGTCTGACCATAAAATTGCAATGACATTTATTTGATAGGACAATGCTGGACTGCAATGAAGAAACAAAGTTTGTATAAAACAGTAAGTATATTCTGTATATGGTAGCTAAGCATGTGAGATATCAAGTCATTGCCCTTAAAAGGACATTCCATGTGTATATAATAAAATGCCAGAATAAGCTTTATTTGAATATAGATCACTTTTGTCACAACCCAGGGAAAATGGGGCCAAGTTAACCCCAAACCTGGACCACCAATGAGAATGCGGGCCCGACTGGGCTATGCAGGCACACGTCACAGCGGCATCTAGTGGCAGGAAAGTAGAGTACATGAGGTCAGTTCTGTTTGAAGGAGACTAAATATGCTTACACAGAGACCAGAATACTTTGGATTTTCAGGCTGATTTTGTAAGGCACTGTGAGGCATTACTTAGAGTCCTTCACAAGAATGGGTTTGCAATAATTACTCTAAAATCACAAATAGCCTGTGATCAGTGTGTGTGTGATTCTGTCCCTCTCCTTGTACTTCACTTCCTCTGTACCCAAATTTCTCTTCTGCCACTAGATGCCGCTGTGACGCACGCCTGCATAACCTGGATCAGACACTTAGTGGAATACTGGGTCAGGGGCTGTAACAAGATGGAGTGCTAAATGCAATCATGGTAGAACATGGAGAGGGGAATCTCTTTCTTCCTCCACAAACTCTTATTTCTAATGAGCAACAATTTATTCAAATCAGCTATAATATTGTTGTTGGACAGTGAATTGTGAGGAGTGGAGCAGTTACTATTCTTACTAACTCGTAAAAATAACGCCTTACAATCATCACTACTAAAAACACATTATAACGTTACTAAATAAGCCACTATTGTATCCAGTCCTTAAGAGTATTTGCTTTCTCTATGTAACATTTATTACATGCAGCATGGTTATGTCCCTGTACTAGATAAGTTGGTACGATCTGAGAGACTTGCTACAATAAAGTCATATCCTCGCACAATATAAATGCCTTAAACATTACAACAAACAGCTTTGAGCCGGTTAGGCCCAAATACTCACAGAAACCAGGGCCTGAGACCCAACATTACACCTCACATAAATGTAAAAAATAGGTGCCATAACACCATAAAATCAAGTCTCTGAGGTTAGTAATCACATGGACTAGGTGTTCAGGTGTTCCCAAGAAACGCAGTTCATGCCGCTGTGATAGTATGGTTTTGGGTCAGAAAGGGCCCTTGCTCGTGTGGTTCAGGGGACTCCCACCCTAGCCCCACAAAGAGGGTGGTTAAAATTATCTATTTTTTAATTACACTCATAACAGATACAAAATATACAGTGTTCAGTCTCTGTTTACACATAAAGTGTATCCTGCCTACTGGCTGTTGCATGAGTAATAAGAGATAGTCTGGTTCAGGGGAATCCCACTCTGGCCCCAAAAAGACCATTGGGACAGCTTTATTTAAATAATTAGTATTACAAAAACAACAAGTAAAAGGAACAGCTTTTTTTTTTACTTATCTCATACAAATAGTAGCCTTCTCCCATCACTCTTTGTTAGGTTATATGGCTGTTGCATGAGTAATAAGAGATAGCAGAGTCCCGCACGTGCTGTCGGGAAGCCAAGAATTGATCTCAGTTTTTCCTAGAATCATTTTACACTGCACTGACCAGTTAAGTCATAGCTGACCTGTTTAGGTGAGTTAAGCATTTCCTGCCTGTACATTTGTTAAGAGTTCTTTTTTTTTTTTCTACAGACAGCTCCATAGCATCCCTGCAACCTGATTGGCTGTAGTAATGCCACAGCATATGGGAGGAATTGCACACACAAACACAGATTTGATTTTATTTGATACCTCAGTGGATGAACGTCTTTTCAAAAATTAAAAAAAGTATTTCATTGTGTTTTTTGTAGAGCTTTACTGTGATGTGGTCCAAATTAAGCTGAATTAAACGGCCATTTAATTATTTCAGAGATCCTGTTTGATATGTGGTTAGAGTATGTTCTGGTGAAGGGATAAGGAGAGAGAGTGGGCACAAGGTGGGAAGGGATTCAGGTCAAAGAGAACGGAGCATAGTGGAGATTTGGAAGGCATATGATGAAGCACGGCCTTGAAGAGATTTGAAGAAGGGAAGACACTGGAACTGAACCAATTAAGAGGATCTATTGGTGATGCAAGAAGATTGAACATGATGCCAGTCAAGACATTTGGATTTGTTGGCATGGAGTGAATACATGGCCAAGGAAACCAAGTATAACGGTGCCGCAGTAATCCACTGGAGTAAGATGCAGAGAGTTTAATATAGCAGTGCAATTACATGATCAAAAAGTTATTATCAGTGAGGGAGATGGTGGTGTCAAGTTGGCACCAAGGTTGCACACAACGGGGAATGGTAAAATTGAAAAATGAGTGGAGTAGGAGTGGGGGTTGTTCTTTGCACTACACTCTGCTTTACTATTTTCACTAAGTTAACTGGGATTTCTATATGACAGAGCAATCAATTCAAGCAAACTCCTGTCATGGTAAACAGGGTTATGCATTGACTATACAAGCAGCTGATAAATATAAGTGAACTACTATATAGTTACATTTTATATTACTTGTGATGACTGAAGCTTTTGCCTAATAACACCTAGTGATAATCCCCATTTCATTTGTCATAAAAATATTATGAAATAGAGCAGTATAGACAGATTATAAAATGTTGATCTGTCATTGTTAAGATTTGTCATCGTCACCCACACTCCAGCTCAGAAGCAGGCAACTTCAGTCCTCAAGAGTTACCAACAATCCTTGCTTGACAAAAAGTTGGTCAGTGAATAAACCACCTGTGATCAAGTTTGTGGAACTCCAGTCCTTGGATAGGACAGATAGTTATTATACAGTTGCATGAGGAAAAATAAGGAAATCAAAATGATTCAACTACGGGTTGCCACATCAGTACTCAAACAGTATAGGCTGGAGGTAGACAACCCTACTCAATACTACACATACCGAGTGGTACATCTTTAATGAATGCACATATTTTAAAGCAACACGGGAAAGGTTCAAATGACTTATGGTTTAAAATTATATGAGTTAACTCTATCACTTGAATGTTGTAATTGATAAAGTATCAATAAAAAAAATCATTTTCTAGCAGGAAAATTATATTGGGGAGTGTCATGTTTGCCTATTCTTGTCTAATCACTCACTACTTCCTGGGACTTTGACCATACAATGAGTGATTTAATCAATTTGAAAAACACATTTCAATTATCAACTCCTTCAATTACTCCGAGCATGTGCAATACAGAGCTTTGGAAAAGGATTAGAAAACCTGATTGACAGAAAAAAAGTAAGTTTACTGCAAGAAAGCACTGGTATTTGTTATTGAATATTGTATTACATTAAATAACATGTGTAATCTTTTCTATTTCCTTTTAAAAGGCTGTTAATAAACGTATTAATCTACGTTAACAATCATTTGAATTTAGAAATACTTTTTAAAACAAAAATGTATATGTTGCAAATCAGTGGTGCAGGAAGCGCAAAACATTGGAGGTAAATTGGCCTCATTTAATTTGTTAAGATTTATTGTGTGGAATTCGTTAAGACAATCTGGGTCTCTTACCTTGCAGAGATGAATCAGAATGATGAAGATCCTCAAAGTTTAATATTTGTGGCTTTGAATAGTCTGATCCTTCATGTAAATCGGCAGCAGGTTCAGAATGACTAAACAGAATTGAATGAAAAGTTTCAGTAACAAGGTTCTGGTTATGTAACGCATGTATTTAAAATGACTCGAGTAAGCATTTGGACATTATTTAATTATGACTTTACACCTCTAGGTGTAATTGTTTTTGGGCTTCTGCAGACCATCAGGGAGTAAGTAGCTGCCATTAGAAATGATTATATTATAGCACAAAGATTATAGGCATATCCAAGTTTGCTGGAGTAATACATTTCTGCAATCTTTAGGCAAAAAACAGCCTATTTGTATGCAGCACAACTCATAAAACGTTTTATTTTTATTAATATCTAAAAATTCCTCTAATGATTATGTTGAAACCTCCAGGGGGTGTCTACACAGGCATCTGATCCCCCCCCAATCAGCATGCAGCATCATGGGAGCAATAATAACCCACTATTTACCTGCTGTTGCTTGCTCAGCCAATCTCCTTGCAGCTTCCTGTCTGTATGCCAGCAGCAATACATAGCACATATCAGTGATACTCTACATATCCCAGTTGGCTTTGCGGCACAAACAGGAACAGGAACCCCACTTTTGCAGCACAAACAGGAACCCCAGAGTTTAAATCAAATGTTTCAGCTAACCAAAAAAAATCATTTTAAATTTGATGCAAATTTAATGCAAATTTAACCTGTTAGCAGGGTGCGAACCCTAATTTGCAACGGTCAGAAATGATAAGACATTTTGCTGACTTAAGTGTAAGTGTCTAAATGTTTATATTGTGATTTTTTTCATGCAAATTTTTTTTTATAAACAAATGTTTGCATGCACTACTAATTATCCTCTATCAGATAGATTCATAATCCAGCAAACTTAGAAATGCATTTAAAGTGAAGGTGAACAGTGATGAAAAAGGATGATTGACACAAATACAATTCTTAATTCTTCAATGTAATTTCACTGTGTGAAAATACAACTTTGAAACTGAGCCAAAGATGAATTTTATATATATATATATATATATATATATATATATATATATATATATATATATCCTCAAACTATTTTGTGCTTCATTATCATCTCTATGCTGATGACACCCAAATCTACCTCTCAGCACCAGATCCATCACCCTCTCTTCTAACACACGTCTCCAACTGCCTCTCTAGTATATCCTCTTGGATATCCACCCACCATCTCAAACTCAACATGTCTAAAACTGAATTCCTAATCTTCCCTCCCACTCCCACAGCATCAAATCCTCACGTCTCTCACTGTCAACAACAACATCATCACCCACACATCCGAAGCCCGTTGTCTTGGAGTTCTACTGGACCCCGCTCTGTCTTTCATTCCTCACATACAATCACGAACTAAATCTTGTCTTCTCCATCTAAAAAACTTCTCCAGAATTCGCCACTTTCTTACACAAGACACAACTAAAATCTTTATACACTCTCTCATCATCTCTCGACTAGACTACTGCAACTCGCTTCTTGTTGGCCTACCCAGCACCCGACTATCTCTACTTCATTCCATTATGAATGCCTCTACTAGACACATCTTCTGTACACAACGTTCAGTGTCGGCATCACCTCTCTGCCAATCACTCCACTGGCTTCCCATAGCCTCAAGAATAAGATTTAAAATCATGATCCTAACTTACAAAGCCATCAACAATAACACTCCTCCTTACATCTCTGCTCTCATCTCCAAATACTCCCCCACCCGGCCTCTTCGTTCTACTAACGACCTTCTTCTTGCTACAACTTGTCACCTCCTCTCACTCCCGCCTCCAGGACTTTTCTCGTGCTGTCCCTAGTCTCTGGAACTCCTTGTCTTGCTCCACCAGATTATCCTCTTGCCTCAAAACATTTAAAACCTCACTTAAAACGCATCTCTTTAAAGAAGCGTATCACCTTCCACCTAACATGCTTATCACCTCTCTCACCCTCTTTAACCACTCACTATACATTAGATTGCAAGTCTGCGAGTTTCTATCCTAAGTACTTTGGGAATTCACCATGGACATTGGATTCCTAGCTCAAAGACAGGGCCCTCCTTGCTTTGCTATATATTAATTTGTCTTTATCTTTGTCTGAACCTAATTTATGTACACAGTGCTACGGAATATGTCAGCGCGTTATAAATTAACTATATTAATAATAATAATAATATTAATAATATAGCTACACTGCTCCTCTTTAGTACATCATACACCACTCTGTGTTTTTGAGAAAGCTATTGCCATCCCTTCTTAATCTTGAAAGACATATTTGTAAAAAAGTTGAATATATTTGCAATTTCTTAAATAATGCTTTCAATTGTTTTTATATTTTATTTTACCTAGTCACATTAGTGGATATCCTGGGGTAACACACAAGCATTTAAAAACAGAGAAAAGGGTTATAAAAAAATGAAAACCTTAAGGGCAGTGGTTTAGTCTTTTAAGACAAGTAAAATCTGTAAAACAGAGTGAAACCCTTTTAGTATAATGAGTTTAAGATATTTCCAAACATGTAAAAAGTTGCTAGAAGTGCAGATTAATACAATGACCAGAACACTTTTATGATGGCCGAACAAGCCAAGATAAATAAACTTTAGTCTCCCAGAGGGAGCAAGAGGAGCCAGGGCCTATAAATCTGTAAAGGGTATGGGGTAAACATGAGAACAAAAAGTCTGGATGCAAGAAGTGAATATCTAAATATATTAATGCAGTTTTAGAAATCAATTGTGATGCCCAAACATTTTAATTTGAAAGAACACCTAAGCATTGCTGAGGTTATGGTGAACCACTTCAATAATATCAAAAGGTATTCACAGACCACTTAATGACTTTTCTGAATATTGTTTAACAACTTTAACACACTCTTTTGTACTACATTGAAAATACAGTGCATATAAAAAGTCTACACACCCCGGTTAAAATGTCAGGTTTCTGTGCTGTCAAAAAAGGAGACAAAGATAAATAATTTCAGAACTTTTTCCACCTTTAATGTGACCTATAAACTGTACAACTCAATTGAAAAACAAACTGAAATCTTTTAGGTGGAGGGAAGAAAAAGAAAAAAAGAAAAATAATGTGGTTGCATAAGTCTGCACACCCTCTTATAACTGAGGATGTAGCTGTGTTCAGAATTAAGCAATCACATTCCAAATCGTGTTAAATAGGAGTCAGCATACACCTGCCATCATTTAAAGTGCCTCTGATTAACCCCAAATAAAGTTCAGCTGCTCTAGTTGGTCTTTCCTGAAATTGTCTTAGTCGCATCCCACAGCAAAAGCCATGGTCCACAGAGAGCTTCCAAAGCATCAGAGGGATCTCATTGTTAAAAGGTATCAGTCAGGAGAAGGGTACAAAATAATTTCCAAGGCATTAGATATACCATGGAACACAGTGAAGACAGTCATCATCAAGTGGAGAAAATATGGCACAACAGTGACATTACCAAGAACTGGAGCTCCCACCAAAATTGATGAAAAGACAAGAAGAAAACTGGTCTGGGAGGCTACCAAGAGGCCTACAGCAACATTAAAGGAGCTGCAGGAATATCTGGCAAGTACTGGCTGTGTGGTACATGTGACAACAATCTACCATATTCTTCATATGTCTGGGCTATGGGAGATGCCCTCGCAATCTGACAGATTTGGAGTGTTTTTGCAAAGAAGAGTGGGCAAATCTTGCAAAGTCAAAATGTGCCATGTTGATAGACTCATACCCAAAAAGACTGAGTGCTATAATAAAATCAAAAGGTGCTTCAACAAAGTATTAGTTTAAGGGTGTGCATACTTATGCAACCATATTAATTTATTTTTATATTTTTTCTTCCCTCTACCTAAAAGATTTCAGTTTGTTTTTCAATTGAGTTGTACAGTTTATAGGTCACATTAAAGGTGGAAAAGGTTCTGAAATTATTTATCTTTGTCTCATTTTTTTACAGCACAGAAACCTGACATTTTAACAGGGGTGTGAAGACTTTTTATATCCACTGTAGTTTGTGCACTTCAATAGTAAACCATAGTATCTAGGATGAATAATTTATGTTATTAAGTAGATTTCATATTTTGTTGCCCTATTTGTTCTATGGACCAGCTGAGTGCAGCTGAGTGAAGCTTACTGAACACTGCTTGTGAGGCTCTAAATTAGACGAACAAAAACAAGGCATGCATTTTCATTCTATTTTACCTGGAAAGTTGTTGTTTTTCAGAGTCAGGAGCCTCAGACCTATATGCAGAAACAACTTTTGGAATGGGAGAGATCCTGTTATTAGGACTATGATGAGATGAAGAAATATAGGAACCATCATTATCTGTATTGAAAAAAAGATATGATGTAAAGTAAAACACATATAAACTGTCAATTATGCGTCTCTAATCACATATGCAGCAGAGGTATTCAATACTGTCAAAAATCATAATGATAATGAACATCCTGTCTAGTATATTGTAGTGTCACTGTAAATGATATAGATATTATACACCAATGCCTCCTACTGGCTGAAAGAAGTAACCATGAACAAAATCTTTACACTCTCATCTTCACAAAACATTTCACAACAGGTAGCAATTACAGAATTATCAGATCTATAACTAGATTTTAGGCAGAGTAGTAACATTTATTAAATTATTCCAAACAATCTGTTTGTATATATGTCACATATACGAATATGTGTGTTCGATATAATGAGGACACATACAGAAGCCAGAATGGTCAGACCTCCTGTATATAATAATGTATTTGGGTCATGGTACTTATACTAAACAATAGTTATTTATCCCTGCCACACTTTTACGAAATAATAGAGGTATATCCATGCACCATTAATGCTCTATGGCTATTACCGGTGTGGCAGACTCAATAACCCAAGTGATTCCATGTGTGGTCAAAAATGATACATGTAGCATGTTTAGCAAGATAAATTTAATAGGTTAAGAGGTAATGGATGGTATGGTAAAGAAAAGTATGCCTTTCAGAGAAATTAAGGTATGTTTATGAAAGTGGAGTAAAAAATGGGATAAAGCAGGTAAAATAAAATACTCAGAAGTTCCATGAAGTGTATTTCTCAAATAAGTTTTAAAGGTTTAATATGCTTCAAACCAAGCTCCAGAGAAGAGGGGATATTTAACTTTACTATTGCCAATTGCTTAGCCAGTTTGATAAATCAATGTGTGCACTGTGTCTTCAAGTCCTGCTTCAGGATGTATGTATTGTGTATTTCTTAATTGTGTACACCTCATTTATAGGATTACCTGCATACATTTTATACACCCCCATACATAGAAATAAGATTACTTTTAGAAAAATATATAAATATTTTAGGTCCAACTGAAATGCGTGTGCCAACATAGATCTATATATAGTTACAGGTCAAAAAATCTTACCTTCTAAAAATACCTTTTCTTTACTACTTGAGTTTCTATCAGATTTGGATATTGGAGTTGAAGACAGTCTTTGCAGAGATGGCACCCTCGCCTGAAGTGGAGTTTTGTCTATTTGAGTGGATAAGTCCCTTTCATACTTCTGTGTTTTCAGCTGGGTTAAAAGAATTTGCTGCTGTGTAGAGAGGTTGCTTTCTGAAAATGTGACCTTATGCGGAAGAGCAGAGGACACAGTTTTTAAAAGACCTTTATGTGGTAGAATGATGTCCTGAAGGCTGCTCCTTTGTGTACCCCCATGGATGACCCGGTGCTGATAGTTACAATAAGCTTCCTCCAGGTACTCTGCCTCTTTTTCCAGTTCCCGGATGCGAGCTTTAGTATTAGTCACAAACTCAGTGTCCGAATCTGTAGAGCTGTTGTAGCTTCCTATAGACTTGCGATAGCGTGGACTTGGAGAGCCACCTGCTTCAACAAATGAATCAAACAAGAGCTGACTTTTTAAGACAGCTTTATCTACATAAATATCATGCGGCACAATCTTGTCAGAGGTGTAGTCTAGCACAGAGCGATCAACCAGGGATGGCTTGGGATTGCGATACACTTCATTTTCAAGAGCTGCTCAAGCGAGAAAAATCACACAGAAGGAAGCAGTTTAGAAAGATAAATGTATGGAGTGACTGGAACAGCGATTGGTCTATTTGTAAGTGGGATATGATCTGTACTGATTTTCAAAAAAGATAAAAAATAAAATTTAATAGAACATTATCATCACCTAAAACGTCTATTAAAATACTAATTTTGAGAGGCGCATGAGCAGTTTTTTTTATATCAATTGTATCTTGTGTTTATTGTAGCATCATGCCACAGCTCAGGATTCTCTAGTGGTATTTCACTAGATTTTCAGAAAACCAAATTACTTTCACACTGAGCTGGAAGACCAAAAAGTGATAAAGGAATAAGAACTCAATTTTTTGTTTGTGTGTCAGAATCAACAGAGCAACTGTATTTGCTGCTCTTTGTCAGTATTTTTAATTGTGCAGTGTCAGGAAATAATAATAAATATCAGTACAGCTTAGAATAGAAAGATGCACACATTAATTGAACATTTTAATAGACAATTGCCACATAATTTTTTAAGCCTACAGTTTTTAGGTGAAGACTCTGTTACTTGAAAAGACAATGAATTTGAAAGCAAAGCAAGTGAAGAAGGCAAAATCAGTAATTGCTAAAGCAAATCATGCTAAGTAGTTGTAACGTAAGGAATAAAAGTCCACACTTAAACGCTGCCATCTATAGATGTTTAGAGGATGCAAAGAAATGTATTTTTAATGTTAAAGGGACATAAGACTCACAAATATTCTATAAAGCTTGTAAAAGAGCCACTTTAAAGTTTACATGACCAAGGATCTAGTGTGAAAGCATAAAACAATGTACTTTTAATCCCTGATCAGAGTGCTCTCTGGAAAATGGATTGGCTGCCAGAAGGAAGCTTCTTAAAAACATGATATAGCATTTGTGAGTTAATGGCTCCTTTAAGTTATATGAATGACTGTCACTTTTATAAACTAGTTTTTTAAAGGGTCCTGTATAACTCTCATATGATAAATAAGGAGAAAATAAAAAAATCAATCAAACCTAGCCGCGTCTGTAGGAGTTGAAGTTCCAGTTGTTCAACTTGAGCTTGTAATCTTTTTACAGATCCCTCAGTGTCCAGTAACTGGCTCTTCGTTTCTGCACAGCGTTCAACCTATAAAAAAAAAGTCGTATTTTGTCAGAAAATTATCTAGATGTTATTTCAGCTTTTTTTTTTTTTCTAATCTCCATATTTTGCTCTATGTATTAGGGTTTCTAAAAAAAACTATAAAAATTAAGTTAATACCATAGACTACAAAAATGGCAAACTATGCAACGTTGGTTAATTCTGAATTAAATGGATATTTATTACTGTATTTCACTTAAATACAGTTTTATATTCTACGGTATATTCTGCAGCATGAAAACTGATTTGGTTTGGCCCGCAGCAAATGGCAACTCTTGCCTATCCCACACATTATTATAGGTTCTACAAGGAAATTCTTGGATCAGTAGTTACAAATGTGATAGCAGATCACTTGTCTGAAGGAAAAACAAAAAGGCGTTGATTCTCTGTACAGTCTCTGTAATAGTACAGACCTTTTCAGATAGTAAAAAAACTGCTCAGTTATAAAATAGGTTTATCGTTTGGAATACACATAGGCTAAATGTTTTTTTCAATTTAAAAATAAATGCTGCCTCTACCTTGCATTTTAGTTACTGCGGATCAATTTGCTGTGGTGTGGGTGACTTTGAATGGAAAGGACGTTCCTCTCTGCACAATGGAAACGTATCATCTAAAATTGCCAGTACTTTTAATAAGTTTAATGGAACACTCATTCATTTACAAGGATGCTCCTTCCTGGGAAAGTAACAAATAACAAAAAGGGATCCCTGTAGAAAAAACAGCATAACGGCATATAACGTTTTTTTTTTTTTTTTTTTCATTTTACGTATTATAAAGTTTCATTAGTCAAAAGGCCATATAGAAAAAAAATGACCACAGAGGTTCTGTAAGCACTGTAGCCGTTACATTACTCTATATATGTATCCATGCTGTTCTTCCATATAAGTGATACAAAACGGATATTCATCAGGAGAACATTATGTTTCAAAAGTGACCTACTTAGAAAATTGACTAGTGTAAAAGCCACAATGCTGCATCCACGTGACAGCAGTTTACTTGCAGTGCTGTGACACTGATCACATCATTTTAATGTTTCTTGGCTGCCGCACTGTACTCATGATACTGATAGCAATTATAGCTTAACAAGCTGTCTATTGTGTGGTACAGAAATTGGCATCCACATGCCTCATGTGTTTAGCATTAAACATGAAACAGACTTGGTTAAATAACTGGCAGGGAATGGTTATGTGCGGTAAAATCAGTATGAACTTTATAGGAAAGACTTCACAACCAACAGGACACATGATACAAATGAAATGTGTTACCTTTATTAATACTTTGGGCTACATTTACACTACAATATCCTTCCATTAAAACACTCAGTGGTATTTGGGGCAAAAGAACTTATCCAACTATGTGGTATTTCTTACATGTGTTTGCAATTGTGATGTGGACATATGCCAACATATGAAACTTTCAGTGAAATATAGGAATTTACGCAGTTGTTGCTTCATACAATCAATATTTATTAATATGCAGTATGGCTTCTCAAATGTTTATGGCCCATCCCTTTCTTAATCTCCAATTAAACTCTCCCCAGCATTCCCACAGTGACTAATACAGCTTATCTAGGTGAAAATGCTTTTTAATCTACTGCATTTACTTCTTAATGGCTACTATTACGTGAATAACAAGTGAAAACAGTTTATAATGCCATTAAATACTGAGCAGAAATAATCCTTTTGCTGCCCAAAGGCAATATTTTAAAATAAAAATTAAAACGTGGGGGAGAGTTCAGTAAGGTTAGAAATTTGATTCTCATACCAAAGTAACAGCTCTTTTGATTCAGCCTTTAGGGTGCTGAATGCATGCTCCTAAATAGGTATTATTATAGGTATTCTTATATATACCACAGCAGAACAAAAACTAAAGTGTTTGTTTAAATCATATAATTTAAATCAAAATATGCAATTTTAAACTGTGCAGTGGGCATTTCCGGAAGACAACAGTCAGGTAGATTTGTCCTTTTACAAAAAAAAAAAAGGATATAGGAACATAACAAAAACTGGTTACAGACAATCTACTCCAGGATATAGAAAAGCTCACCTCACTTTGTAGCTGTTTCTCCAGGATTTCCTTTTGCGATTTAAATTCCTCCCGGTCCAGGTTTCTAGCATTCTCCACCCTTTTCAGTTCTGCTTGAAGAGCCACACACTCAGGGGTTGGGTAAGTTGTTCCTGAAAATCAAACAGTTTCATAATCTCAGTCACCTCTGCTAAAATAGCCAAGTATTGAATAATTATTGTTCTATTTGTTTATACAACATTTAATGAATATAACCAACAATATTACTGTACTGCATATATAAACAAGTATATTGATTTGAATGCCACACATGACCCAATCACAGTGAACATAGCTTACTAATGCATAATAACACCTTCAACTTACTGAGTTGCATATAAATAATTCTACTCACTTTCTCGAAGCAGTTGGTTTTCCTTGTGTACTTCCTCCAGTTGTTTTTTGAGTAATTTTGCTTGTGTGTGAAGCTCCACTTTCTCCTCCTTTATCAGGGGATAGTCAACTGCTTCTTTGAGCTTGTCGGTCAAGTGGTGATTCTGCCTGGCTAATAGGGACAACTGGGCTTTCAGAGAGTCAACCTCTATCTGGAAGAATAAAGAAAATGCTGGAGTTTAAAATGCAATTGATGTGTAATATTTCTTAGATATGAAATATTTCATAAATAAATAAAAATAAGTGAAAAGTATACATATAGTTGTATTATTGGGAAAAACCTGCTTCCCAAATCTCTCCTTTAATCATTCTTCCCAAGTAATTTATGTGTATTAACTTAGTTTCAATAAGCATTTGTTGAGGCAAAACCTGGTGTTGGACCAGCTGTACCTGAAGAGACTTTAGAAGTTATTCTGCTGCTAGTGCAAATAGATCAAAGTGTATTTTCAGTAAACATTAATAAATACATTGCTGTAAACAGAAATATAGACATTTTTTTATACCTTGGTATACATATTTATGACATATGAAAGTATAAATGCCTTCTCACAAAGCTTTATTTTATTTTTTTAATTCTGCTTAACGTGTAGTCACTTTGAAGTTATTTGTCAAGTGAAAAGTAAATTGAATTGTAGTGTCTCAGAAGAAACTCACCAAGACTTTGAAGGGGGTATCAAAAGGCCAAATTTCCTTAACAGTATAGACCATTGTGGTTTGTTGTTATAAAGATTGGGGAGCATGGAATGATCAATGCTTTCTGATGCTATATGTTGTATGCTCAGGATAAACTAGAAAATAGACTTGTCAACTGAGTGGTACTTGGCTTTACAACTAGCAACTTCAGCAGGCAAATTACTAAATTGATTATCATCCATTAAAAGGCCACTGTAATGGTGAACCGTGAAAATAAGGATAAATGTGATAAACAAAGCAAATGGTAATGCAAGAGGTTTATAGATGTAAGTCATGCCACAATAAAAAAAATCACCCAACTTCAGTGGGCCATCATAGGTTTTATGGTCAAGATGATATGCTTTGTGATATAGCAAGGGATTGAGGAGTTGTACAATAGTCATTCACTACTTCTCCACATAAAGCTTTTCCCAATTATATCCACTTCATATAATTTTGTTTGTGTATGTGAAATGCTTGTAATTTTCCTTTTAGATTTGGTATACCTTCACAAATCGATCCATTTTTGCTATTTTTGAAACCGTATGACTGAATAGACTTCAGTGCAGATTATAAAAGGTCTTACCTCCAGGTCCTTTGTACGAGATAGTGCTTGCTCCAACTCTTGTTTTTTCATGTTGGTAACAATGGCTTCCTCACGTAACTTTGCAGCATCCTCTAATTATAAGAAAAAAGAGAGTGTTATAAGGGTCATAAACATAATATAAGCTACTCTAAAAGTCAGAACTGCATGGAAACGGGAAAGAGAAAGAAAAGTCAAAGTATATACGACTAAGGGGATAGCTCATTTACCTTTGTTATGCAGAATAAAAGAAAATGGAAACAAAATGCTTCAATGTTTATAGGATTTATAGGATAAAAAAAAGCCTCTAGAAGTCACCAAGGGCCTCATTCTATTAGCGGCCGCTGCCGTTGCGGGGCCGCAAGGACCGGCCGCAAGCTATTCGGCTATTCTATTCCCTTACGGCTGGGGGCTCCGGCAGGCTTGCGGCCGGTGCCTTGCTATCTCTTGCGGCCGCTCGCGCCGGAGGAAAGCCTTTGATCTAAAACGGCAGAAAGAGTTTCGCCCGTAAGAAATTCCTATTTGCAATTCAATTGCTCCGGGAAACCTCTGTGCAAGGCTAAAAGCGAGCCGCTGCTTACTTGCAGGAAAGAGGTCCCGCTAGCACCAATTAGGCACATAAAATAGCTCAAATAAAGCCATCCTGCACTTTGAGAAGACTATAAAGGGATTTTAGGTGTTAGAAAAAATAGCACATAATTATCCGATACTCAAATCCGTAAAATATTTTATTTTTAATATCCGTAAAATATCCATGTAAAAAGTCCAGAGTGCTTGGAGCACTTCAGACCCGCCCACGCCGCAGCCAGAAAATAAACAGTTAATTTGAACTCGGGTTTGGGCTGATGTGCAAGCTTGAGAGTGGGTTACTTTGATCCCTAGCATTTACAGAGCTGTACAGTGCAGGCTTGAATTTATTTTTGCGTTTTTAGATTTCTGCGCTTACGGCCGGTTCCAAGATATGCGGCCGGCCGTAAGATGAGATCCTTGCGGGGCCGTATAATAGAATCGCGAGTTAACAGAACCCCCGCAAGGAATCGCAGCCTTACGGCCGATTTACGGCCGCTAATAGAATGAGGCCCCAAGTATATAACACATGAAATAAAAGATCAGAAGCTTTTGTGTATAGATACTGTTCTATGGATGGCAGTGCCAGCGGACATTATTACCTGCTCATTTACTAACCTTTATTCCTTTTCTCTCCATCACGAACGTTCTGTGTTCTTTTCAAATATTCTTCTTTCAGCTCAATTTCATGCCTAATAGAGGAAGTGAAAAAAAACTGATAAAAAACAACCTTTCTTTTGCATTTGAAATCTTTCTGTAAAGGCAACACAATGTAATTGAGTAACGCAATTTCCACTGATGTATTTTCTGTTATAGCATTAGTTATCAGCGCTATACACGGGGCAAGAATATGTAGAAGAAGAAAAATACCAGAAAGAGGTATCACAAGATGGAATATGATGGTGCTTTCTAAAAA